>OY039080.1:8750000-10000000 GCA_955850985.1 Elophila nymphaeata | reverse complement strand
GCTTACGTAATTAATGTGTTACGAAGGATATTTATCATTGACTAAGATTATTGACTATTTTACTATTTTACTAACTTCCTTTGCTTGATCGTGGAATGTTGTATTGTCGCGATTTGTGCCCTAAGAACATGCGGATTGGCTACGTGGTGAAGGTAATTTTTAAATTCCTGTTTTTGCTATATTTGCCAATGTTCGGCAGTAGATATCTTTTGGTGGTATGATGATCTTTGCTGAGAATGTTGCAAATAATTTGCCGGGAAGTAAAGGATTCTTCCTGTTGCATGTATCGAAAGCTATTCAGCTGAAAGTACCAGGAAAATAAAAATACTCTATGATCTATTATCATCATCATTCCAGCCCAGATACACCTGCTGTTGAACATAGGGCGCCCCCAATAAAACAACAACAAACCTATCGATCTCCAACTGCCCGCATCTAGCGGCTTCCCGCGATCTTCGTCGGTCTACCTTAGGACTCCCAAGACTGCGAGACGCAGTGGGGGGCCCACCAACAATGCATCTCCCTACCTGAAGACCTTTTCACCCCAAATGGTCGTCAGTCCTCTGCCCTGCCCAACGCTACTTAAGTTTTGCAATTCTTCGGGCATTGTCAATTACTTTAGTACGCCTGCAGATCTATTCATTTCGGATTTCTTTGCTTAGTTTTAAAGAAATTTGTAATTCTGTACAACTGTCAGTTGAAGCTTATATTCCACAAAAAGGGTTTTATTGCTCCTGTCCTTTAACACAGAGGTGATTTAAAATCGTGAAACGTGAATAGATTGCACCAATAAAGTTGATGATTGTGAATCACACATATGTCACCTACTTACATTATTGTAGATTGAAATATCCTGCCCTCTAATTTATAGACTTACTGCCACAAGGATAATGATATCGGTATATCTAATGTACCTTTCTATTATTAGTTAATAACTTTTTTCATTATCTGGATACTGTCTCAAAAGTGCAAATTTTGCAGTGCTGTTTATGAGAAATGCAACAAATACAAAAGGGTCGAGTAAATTTTCTCTATTTTTAGGGTTCCGTACCTCAAAAGGAAAGAACGGAACCCTTATAGGATCACTTTGTCGTCCGTCTGTCTGTCTGTCAAGACCCTTTATCTCAAGAACGCGTGGACGTATCAAGCTGAAATTCACATGAAATACTCAGGTCTATTGTCCCTTTAAGCTGTGAAAATATCAAACTTCTAAGCCAAGCCAATCAAAAGATACAGCCGATTATGTCGATATTTTCAACAAATTTCCGACACTCGCAAAGGAATCAAAACCTACAGGATACTTCCCGTAAACTCAGAATCTTGAAATTTGGCATGAAGCATTGTCATATAATGCAAATATAGGAAAAATTGCGAAAATCACATTTTTTTAGTTATATAATATAATAAAAATATTTTAATAAAATGAAACTTACTACCTTATTTCTCACGAACGAATAAAGGTATCAAATTGAAATTTATACCAAATACCTAGGTCTATTGTCCCTTTAAGCAGTGAAAAAATCAAACTTCTAAGTTAACGCGATCAAAAGATACAGCAGTTTATACCGACACCTTAGACAAATTTCCGACACTCGCAAAGGAATCAAAACCTACAGGATACTTCCCGTAAACTCAGAATCTTGAAATTTGGCATGAAGCATTGTCATATAATGCAAATATAGGAAAAATTGCGAAAATCACATTTTTTTTAGTTATATAATATAATAAAAATATTTTAATAAAATGAAACTTACTACCTTATTTCTCACGAACGAATAAAGGTATCAAATTGAAATTTATACCAAATACCTAAATCTATTGTCTCTTTAAGCTGTGAAAATATCAAACTTCTAAGCCAAGCCAATCAAAAGATACAGCCGATTATGTCGATATTTTCAACAAATTTCCGACACTCGCAAAGGAATCAAAACCTACAGGATACTTCCCGTAAACTCAGAATCTTGAAATTTGGCATGAAGCATTGTTATATAATGCAAATATAGGAAAAATTGCGAAAATCACATTTTTTTAGTTATATAATATAATAAAAATATTTTAATATAATGAAACTTACTACCTTATTTCTCACGAACGAATAAAATTATCAAATTGAAATTTATACCAAATACCTAGGTCTATTGTCCCTTTAAGCTGTGAAAATATCAAACTTCTAAGCCAAGCCAATCAAAAGATACAGCCGATTATGTCGATATTTTCAACAAATTTCCGACACTCGCAAGGGAATCAAAACCTACAGGATACTTCCCGTAAACTCAGAATCTTGAAATTTGGCATGAAGCATTGTCATATAATGCAAATATAGGAAAAATTGCGAAAATCACATTTTTTTAGTTATATAATATAATAAAAATATTGTAATAAAATGAAACTTACTACCTTATTTCTCACGAACGAATAAAGGTATCAAATTGAAATTTATACCAAATACCTAGGTATTTGGTATAAATTTCAATTTGATACCTTTATTCGTACAATAGACCTAGGTCTATTGTCCCTTTAAGCAGTGAAAAAATCAAACTTCTAAGTTAACGCGATCAAAAGATACAGCAGTTTATACCGACACCTTAGACGAATTTCCGTCACACGCTAGGGAATCAAAACCTACAAGATACTTCCCGTGAACTCAGAATTTGATTTTAAATTGTAAACCGCTACGTTTGTACGGCGGAACCCTCGGTGTGCGAGTCCGACTCGCACTTGGCCGGTTTTTTATATATGAAAAAAGTAAATTAAAATATCTCTCTATGTATGATAAGATTTTAATCAAGAATTAATCTTCCTATGTCTTATATTATCTGTGCTATAACATATAATTTCTTTGCATTTCTTTGCGTTTACACTACTTCAAAATAAGGTCTGAAAAATCAACAGAATGTGACAACTTTGACGTAAATCGAGTGCATGCCCTCGTTTATACAAAGAAAGTTGGTTACCGGTGCCGATTTGCAAACGCTTGTCGGCATTGGTCCGCGCTGGTAGTTGGCGAAGTTTGTTCTCTATACTTTTATGAACGCACTGATAAGTTCCGAATGTCGCTAGAAAGTTTAAACTTTTTTTTTATTACGTGATGGCAAACAAGCTTGAGGCCTACCTGGTGTTCAGTGGTTACCGTCGCCTATAGACACTTGCAATATTAAGAGTAAATCTCTTAACACTGCAAGAGTGCTCCCATCCTGGGGACTAAGATGGTATGCCTTCCATGCCCAGTAATTACACTGGCTACCTTTCCCTTCACTCCGAAACACAGTGAACTGCTTCACGGCAGAAATGAGAAAGGCAGTGGGTACCCTACATATGGGTCTACCACCTAGTCCGATCCTGCTCCGACCAACGCTGTTTTTCCAAGCTACTATAGACAGGCAGCCTCTGTCTATATCAGCTTGCTTCGTGTAACCGATAAGCACCGATAATTGAGTTTGAATTTGAAAAAAGAAGAACGTGTGGGTGAATTCTAATTCTTATAAACCACCCAGATCATTTACTTATGACCTAATTTTATTGGATTCATTGCTGCAATCCATGTGATGCCGGCAGAGCAGAATAGCATTACCCCATCTCCCCCAATGGATATCGTAGAAGGCGACTAATAGTTCAGGAAAGGGGTATTGATCACCTTATACTACGTCCACCAATCCACATTGGGCAAGCGTGGTGGACTATTTGCACCTCCTTCGATGACAAGGAGAGGTCTTGTGTCCCAGCAGTGGGTCGAATTAAGCTGTTTTTGATATGATGATTGCTCCAAGTAAAAGATTGAACCAACGAACAAAATCCGGGGCTTTGTTACACTCTAAATCATCTCATCAGTTCAATGTTAAATATTCAGATGTTTACCTACCATAGTGAACTTAATATAGCTTTATCGGAGCTTCTAAGTTTATTGTTAGTTGGTGTCCGCTTTCAGATCTAAGCCATTTCGGGGAAGACATACTGTTCGCCGCATTCTGTATCAACATAATTAAAGGTAGACAGTGTAATTACAAGCCGTAACATCAACTGGCTTTAGCATTTCATGCTTCTAAAGTGTCAAAGGAGTTATATGTATTGTTATATGTTCTTCTCACAGTTCCTAAGCATATCGAGTAGCTATCCTTAGATGTTGTTGAATAATACTGGTGACTAGCTCGACGTTACTCAAAGCTCTACAATTGTACATCCAGTATTATAAGTGATTTTACTGAAATAATTTTACATTGCGAGATGATGGCGTCGATATGTTGAATAAAATTCTGTTACTTTTCAATAGGCCACACTACAGAATAAAAGGTACAGTCTTGATCATTAATAGAATAAGTGGCATATATTTTGGCGGCTGTCAACTACGTTATTAATAACTGCTGTTCATGCCTATTCAGTTACTTTGAAGATGTGTGTACCCACTATTAACAGTAGGTACAACATCTTTAATATCTACGCATTGCTTGATGTATCTACGCCATGAGTCACGAGTTGTCAAATGTGCCTCGTGAAACAGTGAATGACTGGTGTACCGCAAGGCATATTTGACATAGAGAAAACTGAAAACCAACGCCGACTAACCAACGCTTATCGGTGATCGTCCGCGGTGGTAGTCGGCACAGGTCAGCGCTGGTGTTTTTTATATTTTGTAGGGAACGCAGTGGTCGGCGCTGGAAAGTTTTACGTTTGTTTAGTATTTGCGTTTGTTGTAATATTAGTTCAGATCCATCACTAAATATCGTCAAAACTGTTATGGCTTATTTTAGTTGGCGGTGTTAATAGTTTTATTAACTAATTTATGGACTTTCGTGTAACAGATTTTAGAAGAGTAGGTATTGCTGGTAAACTTTCGACCAACAGCTAACCACTGTGGCATTTGGGTACCAGTGTTTTATTGTAAATAAAAACTCCAAAAGCCCCAGTTAATAAACATCTTGATTCTCCGAGGTTTAACAGTGCCGTAGGGATTGTGTAATCTGAAACTGAACTTTAAACTTGATGCTGACGGCACTTTTATGAGTGAACGAAGCGTGCTGCCACGTTCTTGTCTACTGAATCAACTGAATGACCAATGACTATAGGTTATTTGAATGTGTTGTATTTGTACACTGATTACGCATGTAGGAGTAAGACAATGGAGGCGCGTTCAGTTTTAGCTTAGACGATCTCTACGCGACTACCAGTGCGGGTAACTTGCTTTCTTTATGTATAGTACAAGCACTTACATGGTCATTTCTTTTATGTTTTTTAATTACTTACGTATTTGATTGGCATACTGCCTGCCTGGTTGTAAGAAGTCACCGTAATCTATAGACGCTTGCAGCACTGACGTAATACTCTAGCGCTACAACCCTATTTCACTTTTCTACCCCGTGGACCTTTGGCAACCTTACTCACAGCAAACACAACACCACAAGAATGCAGTGTTATTTTACTGTGGTCTTTTGTTAGGTGGAGTTCCTCTGTTCGGGCGCTCCAAATTCGAGCGACTAGTTTGTGCCCTACCTCGACTCAATTAAGAAGACTCCATAACCGCGGATCGTTCCTCATTCCGCCGTCAACATTAATCAAACCCACCGCAAATCGACAGAAATGAATTTCCCGATCTTTATTTATTTAACGAGTACACTCGCCAAGCCGATAATTAATTTTATTCATCAACCTTTGGAAGTGGATGTTTTTATTTGAATGTGAATTTTGAAAGTGCACGTTTTTACTAACATTTTGAAACCAAATTTTTTATATAATCTCACGATATTCTAAATTGGCAAATGGAAGTTATGCTATGGTCTTGAAACGAATGAATGAATGAATGAAAGGTTAGTTCTATGGTGGAGGCAATCACCAAAAGCATTCACAAGAAGCGTTGACGTCACGTAAGATGGTCAAGAAACTTCTCAGCCAAATCCTTTTTTCGATATAAAATTAATAGCATAGCAGGCAAATGATGAAGTAGTTAAACCTAATAGTCGAAACGAAGCAGTCTGAGGAACTGCTTTAATACAACATTGTTAAGCATTAAATATAACATTGTAAAACATGTGGCCTGCATGTTGTCATAAGGTGTAGTCATTGGCCCCGAGACGCATGCAGGCCACAGACATTAGGCAGCTACGTATTAGTTACCTTAGTCCAATAAAACATAAAAAAAAAATGTAACAAAACCTCAAAAAAATAGTCCAAATTAGGACTATATTAGACTATACTAAAAAAAAAACAAAAAAGTAACAGAACCTCAAAAAAATAGTCCAAATTTGGAATATTTGGACTATACTAATTTGGTATATCAAATAAAAAAGAAATTACTTAATAATCTTTCGAATACCTACTTTATAAAATAAAACCCTTAGCAATTCTTCGGTGACACCAACATAGGGCACTAAACGTGAAAAAAAAGATATAGCTCCGCGCAGAGGCCTTATAAATATTTGCATAATTCTTGCTCATTTGTAGCTTCCTCGTAATTTTACGATACCATGTTATCGCCAGCCACATAATTTAGTCCCTCGAGGTTTTTTTGCGCTTGTTACCATATACCTTCAGCTTACATTATTATCTAATATAAAAATTGCGTTCTAAAGATTTTCGATAGAGAATAATTACGTTGAACTATAGCAACTCTCTGCTTGGCTAGTCATCATCATCATCATCATTCAACTGCCCTGATTTCAATTTTATTTGGGGTTGGTGTAATACTTTTTCTTCTTCCACTTTCCTTATTCACACATTGTCTCCATCTCTCCATATTTACTTCCACATTCCTTTTTGTTACTTTCTTTTGTGACATGCTTATCATAATTTTTCCCATTATATACCTTTATTTATCACGCCAATCTGTTAGCTATCAGTCTTTCTGCAATTTTCAAACTTCCTCCAATGTACTTGTTCTTCACTTTACCCATTCTTGTTACTCCATACACAGGACGACAACACTTATAATGGTTTTATAGATTTTGCCTTTTAATTTAAGGGGAATCCAGGAATCACATATTATCCCCGTAACCTGCGGCTATTTCATCCGTGCTGAACTAATTCGACGCTTGATATTTATCACTAGCTACTACTATCATAACAAACTCCGTTGCTATAAGAGTCACGTTAACATCATTGTTCCGACGGATAAAATGCCCAGTCCCTAAGTGGTTCAGCATGAAGTATGCTTATACTTATAATCCCTTACGAACAGGTGAGTCGAATCTTAGGATCTTTCATGTCAAATCTCAAAAGAGGCGAAAATTTTGGTTTTATTTCACAAAGCTATAGTTCCAAGACTTTGCAATATTTTAGAAGTAATCGAGGTTATTGCTACCGACTCGTTTTGGCAAAGTCTGGGAATTAATTATTCAACTGTCAGCATCAGCACTGTGAATTACTCAATGTTCAATATGAAGAACTTTAATTTTGCGGAGAATACGTGAACACCTATCGAAGTAGCAATCTAACAGAAATGAATAGACATGTCCCGAAGTTATTTTCCGATAAATATCTCCAAAAGGAAATCAATGTTAAAAGGAATAAGATATTTAAGGAATTGAATTACAATTTCTATTCAGCGCAGATAGGTGAACTTCGACAACGTTTCAAGAACTTTTCAGTATTTGATAATATCGATATTCTTCCTGAACGTATTCGATATGCACGAATTTGCGATTGTCAATAAATACGATAATATTATTACGAACATTTTCATTTAATAATAAATTAAAATATGTATCATATTAAATAAAAAAATATAACTAAAAGTATAAATAACATGACTGTTAAGCTACGATCAAGCGTGGTGGACTAATGCCTAATCCTCCTTCGACGAAAAGGAAAGGCCTCGTGTCCCAGCAATGGGTCGAGTCGTATAAAGGCTGTTATTTAGTTAGACCATAAAGTGAAATTCAGTGACTGCAATATTAAAAACGAAAAAAGAATTATTTAATGGAGGCTGCTGATGAAATAATGTTTTTGACCCAGAAAACAACAATTTTGAAACATTAATTCATAGGTATAACCGTGATTAAGCGCTGCTATAAGTGATCTAACAAAATAATGTAAAAATGCTGACCGTTTTTTCCAGCTAAAATTAAATTAAAAACTTTATGATTTGTAGACGCATTTTTCCGTATTTTCTAACCTAATAATTTCACTAATGCTAATCGGCAATTCATGTAGTGAGAAGTTAATGTTTTGTTGATGATAATTATTATAATAGTATTTTTGTACAAGCATAATACTATTGTTCTTTGGAATGTGATTAAAAATTATCAGACTATTAGGTTACATATTAGACCGATCGACCGCTTACGTCGTACGGACATGTGGTTGCGATCATTTGTCCATTGATCTCCACTGTTCGGCTGATGATCACCGTCGTCGGCCATCTAAGATGATCGATCTCGTTTGAGTTCAATTCCGTTCAAAACCAGAAGCGCGTATCTCACATCGTCGAAACAATACAACGACCCGGAACGTAAATTTTAAAACCTCCCACCTGGTGGAATAGATCTAGAATAATGTTCTTTCTCACTTTCCCCTGCTAAGATACTCTTCAAAGTGGCTAATGCATCATCAAAATTGCTTACATTCAATATTCTACAGATAATGATTACTATATCAATGATAGTATCTCATAGTAATTAGAACCACCGTACCCATACTAATCTCTCTACAACTTGTACGATGTGTCACATTACAAATGCAATTAAGCCAATTCACGAACCAGTATATAAATCAGTCACGTCCGATAAAACTATGGCCATTAAGCGAAACACCTCAATTACGTGGCCGTCAATTGGTCCGGAGTAAGAGCTTTTTAATCGCCACAATAAACTGGCCACGTAACTTGATTAATTGCGTCAAACGTAATGAGATTAGCAACAACTACCTTTAAAACGAAGCTGGTTTATAGCTCCTATGTAAGCCTTCTTGCAAGGCTTGAAAGCTATCAGGGATTTGATATCAGTAGACCCCTGATCCAAGCGCGATACGCCGCCTGTATCTGTGAAACAGCATCAGCACAACGCGGTTGAACTAGAGGTTACGTCTGCCCTTACTGATGAGATCAGAATGTGGAATGTAATATTGTATACCCAATACAATCCCTTCAGTAATATTAACTGTGCAAGCTGATGTATCATTCTCACTGAAGCAGCGTTGCTTCCAAGGGATAGATGCAAAGTAGTTGTTTATCCCAATCTGCTGAACCGTTATGCCACACCTGGCGTTTAGCAACCGGCGATAGGAAGATATCAGGGAGTGGTCAGTTGAGCTAAAAGGAGCTCGGATCTCTACATGATATCCCACTGGATAGGTCGTAAGCAGAAGGTCCAGTAAAGAAGGCGTTTGACTAGCAATGTCTGAGATCCTGGTGGGCTGATCAATGGATCAACTGATTGTGACAAGTCGTGCGTGAGAGCAAATACATGTGCAGAGATTGTCAGTGTCAGATGTCAGTTTTGGAGGAACTTAACCACAAACTGTGCTGAGGACTGAAGTCTTCCAAAAACACCAGTTCTGTATTGGGAAATTGCTCCTGTGCGTTATCTGCCACCCGACTAAATGGTCAAAAAATAGAGTTGCCTCAGTGTCTTCGGTATGGGATCTGTAAAGACATAAGTAGACTAGCCGTAGGGCCAGAGCAGACGTGTTCACCAGCTTGGAAAAGAACGGGTCTTCAACCAGGTTCCGCCATTTGAACCTGGTTGAAGACCCGTTCTTTGACCAGCAAACATCCGCCCGAACATACAAGCATACTCCGGTTTTCGTTTTGAAGGACTCATCAAGGATGTAGCCGGGATAATTAAGATAGCTTTTATGTCAGAAGGCGGGAGTATTTGCATCTCCGTGAGTAACAACAATGCAGGTCGTAAGAACAATGATAGTACGCTACCAGTGCATCGATGAGGGTGATCTATAGGGTATTGAATCCAAAAAGGGGTTGAGCTGTGTCTTAGGTAACATTTAGTTACACATAAGGTCACATCTGGCAAAATAGGTCATGCATAAAAAATGGACAGGCTGCCAACCTTTGAATATAAAATGAATTAATACTTATAAAACATGTAAATTAAATAACCAACACCCTGAATACAGGTGGTTTGGGATCGGCTTCTGAGTAGATTTCAATTTTTTTTTTTAAATATTGAAATCAACTCAGAAGCCGATCCCAAACCACCTGTATTCAGGGTGTTGGTTATTTAATTTACATGTTGTATATGTTCAAACCCGTTTTGAGTTAAAACGTGTTTTCACTAGTTAAAATTTGTTTTCACTAACTGCATTTGTTAAAACACATTTTTCCAAGTTAAAACTATTTTTATTACTTTTTAGATAAAACGAAAAATAAGTTGTATGCTTTTTTAAATTGAAACTGGCATTGATTACCAAAAAGAGTGCACTCCGCCTGGTCATAAAAAATTACCCTAACCTCACTCAGCCATGTGGTAGGTACAGTCGAACCAACTGAATCATGACCCACTTGGCCGATCATTCCTTTAGAATCATAGATTTAGTTAGGTTTTCTTCGCTATCATGCGTGTTGCACTTAGTACGTTTTAAATATGAATAAATATGCGTCATTACGGGTCAGAGATCTATGCAATTTTAATCTTTGTTATCACTGCACTAAAGTCTCAATTGGAATTTTAAATAAGATGTCGTTCATAAACTAAACTCTTTTCACTACTGAAAAAAAAATGAAAAACTATAACATTTTTAAAAATAAAATGACGTTATGTGTCAGGTGTCAAGTAGTAGCCCAAAAAAAATTAAAAAGTCATTGAATTGAATAAAATAAAAATCTTAGACAATAATATAAACAAATCGTATAATGGCCAATTTGGCAGAACAAAGAGCTCGGATTGTAGTGCTCAATTGGTACAAATTTTTTCGTGCAATACTCAAATACTCCAATCTATTTATCATAGCAATCATAGCACTGTCAGTGACTGTCAGTGTCTAATAAATTGATAACAGGTTCGTTACTTAAGAAATGTATGTTCAATCGAATTTCAACCTACTTTGTATAGAATAACTGTAGGAAAATGATCTTAAGGTGGGTCATAATTCAATTTGATCGACTGTACATAAAACACTAGACTCTCCCAAAAACAGTGCACTCCGACACACACCCTAGCCTACTATAACCCTAACCTACTTTTCACAGAAACAAGTAGTTAGACAGGTAATCAATTACTTTACTTGTATGGCAGCCCATAATACAATGTTTGTTATTCCAATGTTAATATTAAAGTCTAAAGCATGAACTTTGAAATCGGTAGAAACAGTTTTTACTGAAACGTTCGAGAAAACGCATTTTGTCTTGTTACAACTAGTTTTCACTGATATTCATTTTTGAAGAGCATCTAATTATAGTTGTAACAAACTCATTTAGTGAAAACTAGTTTTAAGTTGAGAAAACGCGTTACAACTAAAATCGGGTTTTAACTGTGATATCATCATCATCAACAGCTCATATAATGCCCCCACCGAGGGGCTCGAGCCTACCCACATTAGGGGCGATTAGGCCTTAGGTTGACTAAGGCCGCTGGCCAAGTGCGGCTTGGTCGACTTCACACACAACCTAAGAATTTCTTCATAGGTGTGTGCAGGTTTCCTCACGATGTTTTCCTTCACCGTAAAAGCGTTTATTAAACGTTACATATGATTAATTCAAAATTTTATACATTTACTACTATTTGAAAAAAAAAGAAAAGAAAGTCTTTTCTTTTTCCTTTTAATTGGTAGGATAGCTGAGAAGTATAATCTCACAAAAAAATAATTTCTCATATTCTTACCCTAAATACAAAGATTGTATCTAGCTTGCTAGCTCATATTTTTTCCATCTACTCCCAATTTCAGTATTATTACGAAATAATTTCTGTTTCCGCCTCCGTATGTTGGATCATTAATCAATCACTCGCCCGATATACGAAAACCTTACGAAAACAATACTTGACATGCCAGCAACTAAAATTAAGGTCATTGATCGGGACTCTTCTGACGTGTGACTTGTAACTTTTTAATAAATGACGGGTATAATTTATTACTTTATCATAGAATTCATAACTTGGGATATCCACGTATAGGCATCAGTAATTATGTACCTAACTTGTTGTATTTTTCGGAGTTTTAAATCGTGTCTCTAATATATTTCGAAAAAAGAAAATTTATTTAACGATGCATCTCATATTTAGGTACCTAACGTTTTAAAAAACGCTATGAAAATCTGACAATATTTCATGCCCAGATTTCCATTGAAGATTTTGTAGTGACAGCAAAAATAAATTCCAGATCAGTAAAGCGACCATATTTTTCGATGTCAATCAATTCAACTCTTTGCGAGGGCAAAAAGTCGTAAACGAAATAACTGAGAAATTAATTATTTATTCAGCCAGTGTTTTCCGCCGTATTTAACAAGAGTCCACTATTTGACACTAAAAGAGAATTGTTAATAGATATACTATCCGAAAGATATGCCTACACAGAAAAAAAAACAGTCCGTATTGTATTACTGTTAGCAACTACTTTTAGATTTACTTTTAATCCGTTTACATAAAATACTGTACAAATAAAGAACAAATAAATTAGTTGGTAACTGTTAGACACCACTTTTAGACTAATTAAGCGTAGTTTCAATTTTATCCCAACCCAAATCAACACGTAGGTACACGTACTATAAACATGAACCATTTATTTCAATTATTGCTGCATACTTCAGAGAGCAGTTGATTAGAATACGCTTCCTGGAAAGTCACACGTGCCGTTAGCACTGTAATAGAACACTTCATGCAAATACCATGAAGGCGTAATGAAGTTACGAGTTTAGTTAAAGAACACTAGTACCAGGCCGCTGCTTCGCCGCTCTTTATATGATAGTTGAAGAAAAGGTTCGTCACCTTCTGCTTGTATTCGTACGGGCAGTTTCCGTAACTAAATAAGTAGGTAGTGCACCAATTTTGCATCGGAGGTGGGGGCTGGATCACTTTAGCCATCCCAGCTCCACCAGCAAATCGCCCAGCGCCTTGATGTTACGTCCATCAGTTTCATCAGAATTTTTAGTGTTCGGATTTACTCGAACAGAACACTCCGTATCATTTTTGGTATTACTGTAATTGATTTTTAAATAGTTTTATTCCCAGTCCCAGGGCAGATGTAAAACCGTAAAAATTGTTGCTCAAATCTTTTTGAGCAACAATTTTTACGGTTTTACCTCCCAAAAGTTGTTTTATTAATTTCAATTAAAGAAGGTACTTGGGCCATAATTGGAATTAATAATTTGAATGTTCTCTTGAACATTCCAAATATTAAGCCCATAAACTAGACATAAACAAAAGTAATCATTTATTCAATGTAATTTTATCGATGATGACTACATAAGTCTGTGTATTACTTGTGTTGTGTAGAAAAAATATGTCGGAGAAAGAGTGATGTGTAAGATTTGAAAGATGTACCTACTTATAGTGGAAAATATGCGTGTTATATACTGGCTACTTCAGTAAATGCCTCTTTCCCATTTATATTTAGACATAAACATCAAGACAAACAATTCTTTGCTATTATGAAGTGTTAATAGATTCATTCACAATGCGAGAATAGACCATTCATATACGAGTGAGTCATGCAATTATCTCCGATCCGGTGATACCCACTTGGGAGCAAATTATGCATAACATTATTAGCATTCGCATGAATATTTCCATTACTAGATCAAATCGGAAACAGTTCTCGAACATTGAATTACGTTCTGCTATTGAATAAAACATTGTAGTAAGTCTCGCTTTTAATTTATCAGCGTAATAAAACATTTACTACAAGCTAGGACGTATCCATGCTAACATAGTCATATAAATGCATAACACTACTGCAATATTAACAAAATTTTTATTTTTTATAACTCTAGTACCTAGTGTTAGCAAAAAAAAAAATATTGTTTTTATTCTACATAAATAGAACCACTACTTTTTTAAGAATCGAGTTTTTTGTACATAGAGTCTACAGAAAATAATCAATATCTGAATAAAAATGCAATAATTTAATATTTTTTTTTTCGGTTTTTTTGTTCATAATTTATGATCTAGTTTTACCCCCTTCCAGGATTGCACTTTACCCAGGGACACACTGTATCTCTAAAATAGATCAAAGACATCTCTTTTAGAGATACTAGCTACGCCATTTATCGAGGAAGGTTATAGGTCATATAACATCATAACATGCGAACAAAGTCGCGGGCACAGCTAGTTAAGTACTTATAAAAATTAGGTTTAAATAATTATCGTCACACTTTTATTATCGACCTAAGTGTAGCATAATAATGTTCACACATGAATTGCTTTCAATGAAGTCATTTGTAAGGTCCGCCTCACTTTCACGTTAGCTTGCATAAGCTGCTCGAGGTAATCTCATGGGCACGCAAAACCCGGATTAAAAGTATCGTATTTTTTCATCCAGGATAGTCTATTTATAGTACAGCAATTCTTATTCAAATCCGTTCAATGGTATTGCCTATGCATGATTTACCAATATTAGTTTCTCAATTTTCATACATAATATTTGTCGTCATCGTGTTCAGCACAGAATTCTATATAGACGAGCAGCTGTGAAATAAGCAGACCGTAAGTTATAATATATCGATTGAATTTTCGGGGCAAAAATTAAACCGGCAGCACATGAGATTGATGACCCACGGGGGGAAGCTCTAACCGTTATGAGAATCATAATTGAATCCAGACGTATTACACCAGCTTTACCGTGTTCAATGAATTGACGAATCTGTTATTTATTTAAGAGTATGAAGTTAGTTATTAATTACTCTATCTTTCTCTCTGATTAGCTCAAGTCTAGAAGTGACTATGACTTTCTTTACGATGATTTTCGTTATATATTTTTTGTGCCTCTCTTGCTTTCTTTAACTCTAACATTCTTATGGTCATATTTGATACCAAGATATTTTGTTATATTACTGTTTGCACTGTTTACATATTCTTATTATTTCTGTTAACTTCTCTAATTTAGAAAATGGTCTGACCAAACAAAGACTCCAACACTGTAAGTAGGTACTTATGATGAAAACTCGTATTCAAAAATAAGAAATTAAAATATTTTTATGGTACTATAGGTATCATCAACAAAATGATCAATATAATACTACCTATAAATAATAATAATGCAACCAACTCCCACACTAAATATTCAAATTAGACGTCCTTGGCGATCAAATTTTGGAAGATGAAAAACGAAATTATCGTTTTTCCCATAGATTTCCCATAATAACTTTCCCGTCTTATGTCAATTTATTCATAACATCTATCAATATGTTGGAGGATACATATACATTTTATTAAATATAGACACAGATAATTATAATAGGTACTTTTACTAGTATAAACCAAGAAGTCGATGTACCAATATTAAACTATAGCGAAAGCGATCCGAAGTTTGAAATCAAATTCCCAATGCGATTTGAATCTACCTGCAAAAGATTTTCCAGGAATCTACATATTAAAATATTTTATCGTTCAGATATCAACATTTCAAATGAACAGTGAATGAATAAAACATCTCGTCTAGAGTAAAATTTTTAATATAACCCAATTTTGTTCCAGGTTGTCGGACAAGCACAATGATCAGCGAGGAGCGATCCGGGAGCTCGCATCACAAAAGCTTCCCAGCATGGTACTGCGCTGAACGCTCCAACCGATTAAATAACGGAGTATTCCCATAAATTTGAATAATGAATGGGGACACGGAAAATCTTGACGTGAACGAAATTCAGATGGAACTCCACGAAAGCATATGCTCGAATGGCTGCCAAAACGCAAGCAAACTAGCCGCATTTCGACTTCGGCCACCAGACCCCAACTCCACGTTCCTGAACCGGCCATTCGTGAACGAAAGGACGAATGGGACCGACTCGATGAATTTAAGAATGCTATTTCACCTAAACGATTCATTTAGCGAACTGTATGACTTCGGTCGAACTGTGAATGGAACGTTTTCAAACTGCACTTTCGTAAATGGAACTTGTGGTAGTGACGTGCAAAGTTACAACTTTTGGGCGCTATCGCTATTAGTGTTCCCGTTATTAACGTTGTTCGGCAACGTGCTAGTTATAATTAGTGTCGCTAGGGAGCGCAGCTTACAAACTGCAACTAATTATTTTATAGTGAGCCTCGCTGTCGCCGATCTTTTGGTGGCAGTTGTAGTGATGCCTTTTGGAGTCTACTATTTGGTAAGTACTTTAAGCAATATAGTTTCAATTAAACACTTTAAATCGGAACTGAAAATTAAGCCGGACGAAGACCCACAAATAGTTCATAGCTTGATTACAGATTACATTGAATAGCATTCCATAAATAAATTTCTCAACACTTAATCCCTCTGTAATACGTATTGTCTCACGTATCAGTTTGGAACAGTTACCACGGCCCAGTAAATATATCCATACCCATTACTTACTACAACCAGTGCTTGTTAAGTAATAAGATTATTTACGGATTGAAGGAGTTAGTAAGGAAACGAATACAAGGGCTTTAAGAAAGAAGCTATAATAGTGTAATAAGCGTATACCTGATATACACGCATGAAACAATGCGATAAATAAAAAGCAATAGTACCTACGTTAGAAATTTTAGACACACAAAATAAGCTGAATGAATAAAATTATGAATGTCAGTGATTTTGTGAATATAGTCACAGCAGAAAACAGATCAATTTTCTTCATGAATTAAGTTACTTCAAAAGACATTTGTGTAATATAAAATTGTAAATAGAACGTTGTAAGTGTGCCTTCTACCGTATCCCTTACAAAAAAATATGTATTATTCTTTTAGAGCGATGCAAAAAGCAAATTACTTTTCAAAGCGACGAGATTCGCTATTCCATACAATCGGTGGACGTGATCTGTGTACAATCAGAACTTAAGTCGAAGAATTATCTTTTTCTCTATTTTTCTGTTTGGTCCTTCGAGCCACGTTTTCTCCGGCTCATGATACGGTTCACGTAGTTTTTTGCTTGTATCTTATATACACGGATTCATACTGACAAATAACAACTTGGAATAGCTTTGTGTATTTTTATATCTCCTTTCTTATTTCTGAATACCAACCTTACGCAGTACCTCGAGTTATATTGAGAAATATACACTGAGAAAATTTACGAAATGATTTGTGTACATTCACAATATATAACGTCTAAAAATATGATGTTATTAGGCGACGGGCTGATAACCTGTCACTAGGTGGTAGACCCATATGTAGGGTCGTCTGGGTAGGTACCACCGCCTTTCTTATATCTGCCGTGAAGCAGTTCGCTGTGTTTCGGATTGAAGGGAAAGGTGGCCAGTGTAATTACTGGACATGGAAGGCATATCATCTTAGTCCCCAGCATGGTAAACGCACTTGCGGTGTTAAGTGATTTACACTTAATATTGCAAGTGTGTTTAGGCGGCGGTGACCACTCTCTCAGGTGAGCCGCAAGCTTGTTTGCCATCTGATAACATAAAAAAAAACTATTTTGGGGTGCTGTATGGCCCGCACTGCCAGATGTGGTTTTATGTGTAACCAAATGTTACTTAAAGTTCTGCCCAACCCATTTTGGGATTAAGAGCGTAATTAATTATGTAAGAATGTAAAAAATATCGTAAAAAAATTAAGTGACACCAATACACGCTCGAATCATTTGGGAGACATGCAAAAACATCCTACTAATGTTATAAATGCGAAAGTATGTATGGATTTATAGATGTCTAGATGTGTGTATGTATGCATGGATGTCTGGATGTGTGTTTGTTACTCTTTCACGCTAAAACTACTGAACTGATTTTAATGAAACCTTACAATAGTTGCCTAGCTTGTTCATTTCTGTTGTTATAATAGTGTATTTATTTCATATCTTTTGTGCAATAAAGAGTTTATTATAATTAATAATATAGCTCATACATCAGAATAACACATGGGCTATAATTTAACCGACATTGACGCGAGCGAACCCGCGGGCGACCATTAGTAGTTAATTAATTATTTGGCTAAGTACGTTGAAAACAATGTGTGCATTGAATGTTCACTCGTTTTTGTTCTTTCCATAAGTTTTAAAATGGGTTTAAGGCTGTTAATATAGAAAGCACCCCGTGCGCGCGGCGCTAAAATGTATAGCGACTGGGCCCGCGACATTTCGGTCTTTGAGCGGCCATACATGTTTTTTCTAATAACAGCCTTAGTCAAAAGTGAATCATTTTAACTCTATTGTGATTATTAATACTTGATGTATAGTAGGTGAAAATAGTAACTGGAATATCTTATAATATACACCTAAAACCTACCAACACCTAGTTCAAAGTCACCGAAAGATGATAATGTAGGTATGTACTAAATAGCCTCCTGTACTTCAATAATCTGTAATCGTTGAAGCATTTTTGTAGCTCTTATGCGATTGTATAACAAACAACTACCTTGTGCTTGCGACTTTATCTGCGCAGGATTAGTATAAATTATAGCCTATATGTTATTTTAATGTATGGGCTATATTATTGTAAGGTTCCATTAAAATTCATACAGTAGTTTTTGCGAAAGAGTAACAAACATCGAAACAAATTTTTGCATTTATAATATTAGTAGGATTCTGCAATTGTAACAATACAGTGTCTTGTTTTAACTGCTACTGCATGTTGACTGTTAGATTTTTTATCGTGATACTAGTAATAGCCACATCGACTTACAAAGTGAAAATTACTATATCAAGTTAACAGCGATTGCTAAATAGACTACGTCATGCCTGTGAACAGGTGCCGCTAACGGGGCCTGGTCATCTCATGTTTTCTTGATTGATGTAAACGTAGGTCTTATAGTTAGTTGTTATCTTTAGATGGACAATTGTATGATACATGCAATAATAGGATAATTTTGCCTTCGTGAATAATATTGTGTAAATAACTAAGGCATTATTGGATCTTTTTTGTATATACCACACATTGTATTCTTATAACATTGTTAACCGGAGGATCTTTAATGACTGTATGCTTAGCACTTAAATTGAAAGGAATATCTGTAAGTACCTATTTAACAATAACATAAAATGGTGGTGGGTATCAAAATTTAAATTACTTAGTTCAATAATACGATTAATTTAATTATTTAGGAAAGCTTTTCACAAGATAAATAATCCAAATGCGTGGGAGTAATAACTACCCAAAATTTACGCATGTTAAAATGTAACTTATATTATATTGATAATTATATATTGACTTGTATTGATGTTTCGAAATCATTACGAAATTGTAAGCTGTGGAGTTTCTTTCGTCATTTCTTCTCCATCTCAGCATAATAATAATTATTCGTCCCGAAATGGTGGTAGGGCTTTTGACGATTTAAAAGTACTTAGCAAGGTCCATTTAAATAATTGTAAAGTGCTTTTTAATACAGTTGCTCAAAAAGTGGCGTATTGCAGGGACGTATAGCGTTCGGGATGTGGGCTATTACATACTCGTGCTTTTTTTTGCGTTCTCTTTCCCAACTGTCAAAATAATGTCTATTAAAAAGAAAAACTAACCATAAAGTTTTTACTAAAAAAAAATCATAGAAGTTTTTATGATTCATGCAAATACGTATATTTCTAAAAAGAAGCTACTAATTTGTTTCAATATCAGATTTAATGATTTGATTGAATGAGTTAGGTTAGGTTTCGTTTCATTTCATCTCATTAAATTTTTTTTTCATTTCATGTCAATAAAAAAATTCTACTGAAGACTTGGCTGTATGGGCATAGTTCCCTTTTTCTACCCAGAATGGGTGAAGAAAACAAAAAAAAACTGCTTATATTCTTTTACGGTTGGCGCCATTTTCCAAAAATTTTCGAGTTTAGTTGTTTGTTGCACTAAATGAGTAATTTCGACGATATTTTATTTGAATGAACACCACCGGAAATCATTATAATTGCACAAAATGCTTCGGAGAACATTTTACCGGAAAAGTTAAAAAGTCGCTACATATCTACATACGACGAATTTATTGCGTCGAGAGAAGAGAAAAAAGCAAATAGTTTTTCAGGAAATCTTATGTTGGCATACTTCTCCGATATCTCAGCAAAATTAAAACCTTCTACGTTATGTTCGCGGTATAATAACCTTTATAAGAAATAAATTATTAGTTAGTTGAGTTTATTGTTTTTATTATTTTATTAAATTGCTTCATTTTTTCGCAACTGTATTAAAAATAGTCGTTCAGTACACGTGCGGAACTATCATTGCAACTTGTTCCGACTGTCAACACTCGCCTTCGGCTGCGCCTTGGCTCGGGTAGACATTTGTCGGAACTCTTTGCAATGAGCCTTTCCACACTTGCAATGAAAAATACTTTTTTCATTCATTCATTTTCACTATGTAATCGCTGCTAAAAGTACCATATCTATATGACCGTACCTGAATAGCAAAATAGATCGGCAAGAATAAACTATACAAAATCACAGAGTCACATGCAAAGCTGTCGCCTACTCGTAATAATCAATCAAATAAGTCGGGCTGATGTATAATCAATCACGAATTAATCATGAAAATGTAACATAAAATTACTTTGGTACTTAAATGAACTGTACCTGTCACATCATTTTACTTCACATAAACTATTCATAGTTTCGTTAACGGTGTAAAAGCCAAATTTAATTAATTCACTGGTCACAATTTTGTACCATGTTTTAAGTGACACCCGCGTTAATATTGTTGATGTTTATTAGAAAGTGTTTTGTTTACTAATAAATGTAAGCAAGGAACATTCTAAATGCGTAATCTCATGAAAAACATTAATTGAAGAAGAAGCGATTCGAATTTGGTTTTTACTTTCTCGTATACGTAGTATGAGGAAGTCTTGTAATCGTCCAAAAATTCGACCTCGGGATTTTGACGGATTTACACGTTTTGGACCTCCCTGAGTCCAAAAATACCGTTTTTGGAATTATGTCTGTGTTTGTGTCTGTGCGTTAGCACTATAACTCGAGCATGCTTTAACTTATTACAACCAAATTTAACATGCGTGTATGACATCAAAATACAAGGTTTCATTCAACTTTTAAGTCATCGATCACGAAAGTTAAGCAACCAAGTGCGCGGTCGGTACTCGGATGGGTGACCAAAATTTAACATGCATGTATGACATCAAAATATAAGGTTTCTATCAACTTTTTAGTCATTTCCAGTATACGAGAAAGTCAAGAAAGACCACTCCCGATTTTTTATATTGTAAATTCGCGATCAAGTGGCTGGTACAGTATGAATGGATTTGGAATTTGAAAGGTTGGTTGTGGATTTTGGAATCTAAGATTTATAATTGGTCCCATTCTGGAGGGATTCGTTGAATATAAAAAACACATTATGTTCCATTCCGTGATTCGTCTTTAGTTAAATTCACTACATAGGTAAACACAGGGTAAACATCGCTGTTGAAAACAGAAGAAAAGAAAATAGATTAAGCAATGTAAGTAATTAATTGTCCAACCTTTCAACCAAGGCTATATAAATTACTACAACATTCGGTAATGTACTTTACATTATCAACTTAATCTAAAAATGAAATCGTGTTTCTTTGAGTTAAATATAATATTATTTTAAGTTTTATTGAACAATTAATGTATCACGGCAATAATTACAAAAAGACACAACAGTAGATAGACATTGCTATCGATGTAGTATTCTAATTTACATAATACTCATAAATGTATGTACTTACTCTTATAAACAGGAAAGATTTGTATGTTTGTTCTTTCACCATTATCTATATATATAAAATTCAAAGTCCTGACTGAGATATCGACGCACAGCCCAAACCGCTGAACCTAGAGACTTGAAATGTTGCACATAGATACCATATACAGTGTAGGCATCCACTTAGAAAGGATTTTTGGAAATTCCACCCCTAAGGGGGTAAAATGACCACGCGGACGAAGTTGCTAAAGGTGGAAGCTAGTAATGCTATAAAATTCTTGAGTGGCGGGCGGAGTGCTAGACTTTAATAAAATAAAATAATTCCAAAGCGTCTTACAATCCTCACATTATGTCTGCTGTCATTTCAGCTAGATAATCTCGCTGTTATCATTAGTAAAGTACCCGAGAATATTTCCTGTGACACTTCCTATTTACCCAAATATTAGAGAGCAATATCCAGCAATATAAATAACATAAATCTGTCATAAAAACTTTATGCCTTTTCCATAGAATGAGCCATAAATTTATCGTTTATGACGCAAATACTTTGTGGCAAAAGTTAACAATTGGATTTATTGGCGGTAATACGAACGCGATTGAATACCGCACGGAAACATTGTAACTATTTCTTAAATTTTGTGACAATATAGAATTTGTTTAATCACCTTAGTAAATTATTTTAAGAATTTAACAATGTTAGTATCAAGGATTTGTTTTCAACAATAGAAATTTTATTTTTATATCAACCACACTAGGTTTTTAATAATGTCTTCGTATGTATAAGAACGTAAATTAAAAGAATACCTAACTATTTTAGGAGCTTTATAACTTTAAGATAACCTATTCTGAAAATCATATAATCTGCATTTACCAGCATTTCAGAATAACAAATGATAAGTTTTATTATAACTTTTATGCCTTCCGATAATTTCTCTGCGGTTTTAAAGTTTCATTAAGTACCAATTTTGATATGATTTTCCTATGTAGTAAATATTTTTATTAGGTTAAAGACTTTTGCTATCAATGGGTATATATTTGAGTATTTTCCATTGGCTAGATTGATGTTCAGACTAGTCTGCCAACGGGAATTGTCTTTCCCGTTGGCTTCACTTCACGCTTCACCCATGAATTTCAGAATTATTTACTATAAAACCCCGCCGCAAAAATGTGTTGTACGTTAATTTATCTGTCTGTGGTATCGAGTTCCTAAACTACGGACCGGTTATGAAGCGGTTTTTTTTTAATATGTCTTGATTGAGGTTTTTCTTAGCTACAATTCATGAAAATCTGTTCAGGCGTTTAAAGGTCATCAGGTCTCTCTTTATTAATGTTTAATTAAAATGTTATCTAAGTATGTATCAGAATTAGGCGTCACGAGTAATTTAAAAGGAATGAAATAAAAATTAAATTTAAATTTCAACACAATAAAAGTCTAAAAAGTAAAAAAGGAATTTCTGTCGGCATTTTAACTTAGTTAAAAAAAACTATTAATATTTATAATTGTTCGTCGCTGCTACCATACCCTATACGCTACGCGGACCGCTAACTAAAAAATGAAAGGAGAATAAAAATAAAAATAATACTGATAATAATAAACTATGGGTGATCCGACGCAGATAAATTAGCATCGGCACTTCAGGTGCGACGGTCTTTTAGGGGATGGGGTTGACACATAAGTGTTACAATCGTCTATAGACAACGGTGACTGCTTACCTCAGATCCTGCTGCTTACCATCAGACCGGCCTTGTGCTTGTTTGCCAACCAAAAAAAAACTCGTTTCAATATACTAAAACGTAACGTGAAAAATTGCGACTGTAAGTATAAGTACGTCTCAGATATATATCCTCTGAAGGCTAAATACTTTCACCTAAAAGCTCAAGCCGCCATACATTATGAAGCCAAAGATTTATTATTTGTTTCACTCACATCCGCGTTTCCAACACTCTCAGAGAAAAAGCCGTGAATCATTTCCTCCTGGAATAATTTTCCGAACAATTTAAAGTTCTGGCAGTTTAAGTTGTGCTTGAGGTGTTGTTAATCTTTAATTTAAAGTTAGTTGTTAGGTTGGTTTTTAAGATTATTTTTTGAAAGACAAGACGCAGAGGAATTTAGGAATTTGGCTGGTCTTCTCTATGACACGGCACACCAGAGCCGAGGTCCATGCACTTACAGCCTCCCGCAGGTCACCTTTTACGAGACACTGCAATGGCACGCTGCTCGCGCTTTTTTCACTTGGTCTGATGAACCGGTTAGTCTACCTTTATAACTGTAGATAGAGTTGAAATTACATTGCTGGTTCGTAGATCTCTGGGCTCCAGTCAGGTGCAAAATTGGTCTGTTCAGGTATGTAACAGAACAAAGACCTATTTCGAAACAGAACCTTTTTGCGTTCCAATGGGCAAAATTCCTAAATTGATTGCTTTTTAACCGACTATTCGAGAATACTGGTGAAGGAAAGCAATAAATCTTAAGCATACCTTTATGCGTTAGTGCAAAGTGAATATGTTAGCTTTCTCGTACTCTGCTGTCAATTTTATTTAGGGTCGGTTCTGATGTCTTGCTATCAGGGTTGCCAGGTGTTCGGTATTCTACCGAACCGTTCGGTATTTTAGCACCGTGTTCGTGTTCAGTATGACAAAAATACCGAAGTATGGGAGGTTCGGTATTTTTTTCTGATTATTTTTTCTCCCTAATAAATGAATCGACTGTCAAATTTTACGCAATCGGCATCGATGTTGCGTAGTATCCCTCCCTACTTATGGGCCAGCCACAGACTCGACGAGTGAAGAAGACGAGAGAGGAGACTAGAAAGGAGGCAGAGACGCAAACAGCTTAACGTGTCTCCCGAAGTAGGAAAGAAATTCGAGTTGAAAAATGTTCGGTCACCCATCCGAGTATCGACCGCGTGCTTGGTAGCTTAGCTTTCGTGGTCGTTGTGAAGAACGCACGTCCGCGGTACTATCAACCTCCTCTGTCGCCATAATAAAAATGTTATTTTATATGTGTATTTAATGTAAAAAAATTTTTTTTTTTAAAAACCGCCTTCAAAACTAAAAACGTTTAAATAAAAATTCTGTTTTTAAAAATCTAAATGTTTTTTTGAGGTCGGTCCCAAATACAAGTGACAAAGTTTATTCCAAATATTGAGGTTGGCACCGACCTCAAAAAAAACATTTAGAATTTTAAAATCAGAATTTTTATTTCTACGTTTTTAGTTTTGAAGGCGGTTTTTTTTATTTAAAATTAATTTTCAGGAAACTATCTCGAGATCTTTTAGAGACACACGTGATAAGATTGCGATATCATCGATGTCAATTAAATAGGCATTATTAGGGATAACTCAAAAACTACTCGTCAGATGTCGATTATATAATATTTAAATGGAACCAAATGACACGCACCAGCTTCCAAAGGTCGAAAGAATCTTCAAAATCGGTTATGATTATTTTAAAGAGTTATGAGATAACAAACATTAAAAAAAAACATACCGGTCGAATCGATAACCTCCTCGTTTTTGAAATCGGATGAAAACACTTAGAGTGCGTTGCACCGAGTACTACGTTATTGTCACTGTTAAAGTTAATTTTAACTGAAACTAACAATAACCATCAAAGTCCACTATCTCTTGTTGCACCGTCATGTAAAATGTTATAGTTAAAGTTAAAAGGGTTACAAGTAAAAAGACGTTTCCCTTCCAAAAAAATCACAGGGGTAAATTTCTGATAATGACAATACTTCAAATTGCGTTGTCAAACCTATTTGCTCTTAGTCAAACACAAACCACCTTGCGCCATTGAAATTGAAATTGATTACATGACAGTTGTCACACACAAACTGTAACTTTAACGCTAACCGTCCGAAGTTCCTTACTTTTTACATCATTGTAACCATTGCTAAAATGATGCAACCTGTATTTCGCTTAACCAGAGATTTGACGGCAGCTTTGGCATTTGTTATCGTTATAGTTACTTGGTGCAACTGAGCCTTATATTTTTATGACAAAAGCGTGTCGTGCCTACAAATTGAAATACGTCCCATGTCATCGAAGGAGAGGATACAAGATACAAAGTTTTTCAATGAAATCATAATTTCCCGTTACATTTCCACGTGGTTTGAGTGACGCGTAAGTAAAGTGAGCATTTAGGCCACCCGCACATTTTTAGGAGGCTACCGGTGGTTTTTAGTGGGCAGGACCGACGTTGTTCCGCGCCAGGTGAGTCCAACACACGCCATACGCCTAGTTGCGGGCAGCGCAGGACGGTTTGAGTTTGAGATCCCTATGGGCGTCTCTCGGCTGAAATGATGAAGCTTTGCAAATTTTTTACTGTTACTTTTATTTTTTTAATCATGGTTACGGCTAGTTGCACCAAATTTACGTTTTACAATTTTACAAAAAGTAACATAAGAGTTACATTCATAGGATGTTTTACGAAATTGTAAAAAGTAATATACTTGGAGCAACCGGACGTCATGAGTGTATTGTTTTGTCTTCTAATTTTAACAAACTACGTAGACTACGTACTGTACAGTGTACATAGTCATTGGATAATAACAATTTGAACTGCATGCAGACGCCATCACTTCCAATTTTTCCAAGCAATAAAAATTCCACACTGAATTTACATTGAAACCGTGGCCCACTTATGTCACGATATATCGTGATACTCTGTAGGTATACCTATTCTGTATACAGAACAAACCAAAGCGACAAACCCCATAAAATAACAAAAACGGGGAATAAAAAGCATCACGCCATGCGTTTCAACGTTATTTACGTAGACAGACAACTTATGGATTATTAATGTGTATGTAACTATGGTTTAGGCGCTAAATATTAAATTTAAGAGTGTAACATCTGTGCTAGTGTCGGCTTTTGTTTATTGCGTCACAAGGTTTAGTTACTTTTTTTGCTTTTTGGGTTGTGGATTCAAAAGATGCTATTGCATTCTTAAAATTTTACAGGGTCTTTTCTAAAATCTCCACATAGGCACTTTAAAAAACACTACTTCGGCTTCGATTTGGTACAAAAGGATGAATCCACAGATTCCTTTTTTCTTCTTGTCTTGTATTTCCTGCGACGTATGTAACAAATAAGCTCGATCCCTTCTACATCTATTCCTGTCATCATAATCAAACTGCCTGAGAAGCCATAGCCATGGCTATTCTATTTGGTGACCTTCGGACGCCAAAAGTAGCTCTCTTAAATCCTTACTCTAAAATCTCAGCCCCTTTCGTGCCTAAAGCATGCACCCAATAAAACTTTACTCCATACGAGCATAGTATATACATAATAAGAAGCTTCCTGCCATAAAGTAGGACACGAGGTTGAAAATTGAAATGGGGCCCGACAACCCCACAATATTGGACGCAAAGTGTTTTCCAATCGGGTGCTATTATCTGTCCCAGTTCCGCGAATAAACTTGTTTTACGTGGTACACCGATATCCTGTTGCGTGATAACAGCTTTTGAGATAACATCAGAGCTATAGGTTAGGTCAAATTTCATACGTTCGCAGCTCTCTAAGTCTTCAATAGGTCTCTGATTTCACAGCGCACTTTCTTGACTCCCTAAAAAATTGTATTTTTTTCCTTTGTTACCTACTCTGGCCCTTCTGGGGCAGGGGATCTTCTTCGATAGGTCAGTGGGTAGAGCATATTTTTTTATTCTATGCTTTTGAGATTTTTTCGCGCCTTTTTCTACGGAGTACGCTCGACTTAAAGCCACCAAGATGGCGTAAAGATTCGCGGCGAATTCGCTCTTCTGGACAAGGCTGAAACTCAACGCGCGAATTTGAATCCCGCGCGAAGCTTGTGGACGCAATGTATTGGCCCCAGTACCTCGAACAACGCGCGCGTTGTGTGTTCGAGCGTAGAGATTCGCGGCGAATTCGCTCTTCTGGACAAGGTCTAATCCCAATCGTGGTTACATTTGTGTTGAGAATTTATATGCGTTCTCGTTGCACAGCAACGGTTGTTTGTATTACTTATCAATATATTTTCGCTCTGTAATAATTTCAATAAATTTTCTAATTAAGTATCCAATTTTCTGTGCAATTTTCTTAATTTTTCTTTCCGTAAGAACCGTCCACAAAGTTTATGAAAACTTTAATTAAAAAGATGAATGAATTAGGCAAAGTCGTTCTGACGTTATGGCGTAACCAAGAGAAATATGGATTCATTATTAAGTATACAGTGTGAGTCCTCATAAAGTGCACATATTGATTTTGGGGACACTTTGCTTAATTTTATCGACGGAAAAAAAAGTAAAAAAAATTAAAAAAATACCTATATTTTTTTATACAATTTGATGGTGTCCTTCTTGTAACAAAATCGGTATAACTTTTAAACTAAACGATCAATCACGATAAAATTGGGAATAAACAGTGCATTCTCATAAAATGAAAGTTGAGGACAAAATGCCCTCAATTGACAGTTTAGCGGTTATTTTTTTTAAGAAAATCGTTTTTTTCTCATAAATTTTCACAGTTATTTTTAAATACTACTAACACTTTTTTTTACTTTTTTTATTATTATTTTTTCCGTCGGTAATATTAAGCATAGTATCCCTAATTTCAATATGTGCACTTTATGAAGACTCACACTGTATATGATATTTTATATCTTAATATATATAAATTACGTGTCACGCTGTTTGTCCGCGATGGACTCCTAAACTACTCAACCGATTTTAATAAATTTTATACACCGTGTGCAGTTTGATCCAACCTGAAAGATAGGATAGTTCTTATCTTTATAAGTAGTCATATTTTTTTTTACTGCAGATAGGTACAAAGTTATAGGTCAGTAGTATGAAATTACCACAGCAACGCGTGGCCAGGTCAGCTAGTAGATTATAGATATTTAACAAGCAACACAGCAGTCTGCGTCTACAGAAGTTGGAACACTATAAAAGTTCAGTTTTACTATCTTTTCATATCTTTCCACAGTGCTCTACTTATAAAAAAATTGCACAACAAGATGGATGTGCGGGCACGAATCGGAAAATTTAACGTTCATGGTCTGCAGATTGATTGATTGACTGATCATTCCGGCTGGCAGAACACAATGTCCTGCCTCCATTGGTAAACTGTTCACTGGCTTCATTTATTATATTTATATTGGTACCGTTTTAGAACAAACCGCAACTTTATACGCGATTTTGTAAATGCATTTTAACGCTATTACTTGGGTAACAGTGATTAAATTGCGCGGGCTTATTCCTGTTGGGAAAATAGGTAATGTGCCTACTGTCCATTAATGCAATAATTTCCTAAGCGTTTCCTATCGCTCCATCAATAAAAATAAATAACTTTTTATGTTTAAGAAATGTAAGTACCAAACTAAATACTTTTTAAAATTATTTATTTACGTGTGTCAGGCATTTTAAATGAAAAATAAACTTATTTACCATTAATATTCTATCCAATCAATTACTACATAACTAATTTCCTCTAAGAAAGAAATCTGCCATTTTATTCAATTTTAAATTTTGGGGTTGGCTTGGCCTAACCCCACTTAGTACGGGACGTGACTTTTAGTCACCTAGTACACGGAGGATTGAAATAAGAAGAGATGAAACAAAAAGAGGAGGAGACTAGTATCTATCGCAGAAAATTTATGAGTGAGCAGTATTACACTATTTTATTAAACCGTACTAACTTAATAATAGATCACTTGATAATTTAGAAGTACAAACAAAATGCGGTATAAGCACATATTAGTAACGCTGTAGCCGACTCGTTTTACGTTGCCAGTGCAAAACAATGTTCTCATTTAGCAGGAAATACAGAGTTTGTACTACAATTTTGGAGCCGGTCCAATATTGTTACTCTTTCCTAAGCAATTCTTAAATACGCAATGAGTTTGACCACACCGAAACGTTCGTAACTGTTCGTATAGTAGCTTGCTATAAACGAAGCAAAAACAAATAGACGGCAATAGCAAATGCATTTAAATAGAATGTGTTTCACAGTTTTATTCATTGCAATTTCTACCTTGGTACCCTGGAATATGGTAATGTTTAAGCGAGATAGGAGACAGCGGATTTAACCGGTGCATGTTCGCGATTCCGATGCCAGGTATGCCTGATAGTGGGGACTTTTCTTGACCCTGACATACCTCTACAGTTAGCATCGTATTGCAAGGTTTGTTCTCAAAAGTTCTACTCATCAGTCTTACTGTGAAGTAGCACTTATAAAAATCCAAGTTCTTTTTTTATGGGAGAAATCAAATACATTTACTCATCATCTCGTATGTGGAACTGGAGGTACAGACGTTCCCCTACCTATTAAACGTCTTCTGTCAGCATCCTGCCATGACACTACAACGCATCCTGCCATGAAACTACAGCACACTGGGATCGCAACAATTCGTTTACACAACAGACGACAGACCGCCATTCTTGCAGACCGGCCGCCATCGAGCACAAGGCGCCCCAGCTTGGCGCACCCAAACTGCGTCAGTCAAAGTCAAAGTGAAAGTCAAAATTTATTTATTCATTTAGGCACAATTGTACACTTATGAAAGAATTTTGATGCCATCGGTTCAAGACAGTACCTCCTCCTTACAGAAAACTGCAGTCAAACAACTGAACATTTTCGTAGTGTTGTTTCTATAGTGAGTGAAGCCAGAGTGCCATGAGGTAGGAAGGAGATATGACTAGGGTCGATAAATATCAACTAAGCCAGGGTGACTGTGGGTTGGTATAGATTCGCTAGAGACAAAATACTGCCTGAGACTACAAGTTACATCATTTCGCATATACAAGTGTAACATAATAACGAACACCCTGAAAGTAGTTTGCTTAAAATCTGCTTCTGAATCGTTACAATGAAAAAAAAATGATTTGCACAAAGACCCAAAAATATTATAATTTTACAACTTTGACTTTTACGTCATGGTAATAAAGTTTACTCTACAAAAACAGGGATTTCGAGTGTAACATGTCCTGGTTGTTGGTTTTTCTTTGTTCGTTTACTGAAGGATCCTTCTATCTAGGCCACAAGCTAGCAACCTCACTATTTGGAGGCACTGTATGGCCCATACTGCCAGATGTGACTTTATGGGTAGCAAAAGTTACTTAGGGCTCAGCTCAACTGCTCTTTGGAGTGTGATTGATTTGTATAGTCGTAGCAAACTACCTTCATGGTGTGTTTTATTTCTGGTACACGATGTATTACAGACATAAATTATATAAAAATACGTAATAATCAATCAATCAAAATATCAGTCAGAAATCAAAATTTATAACTACAAATTACAAAATCTAGTAACATTCATTAAACTCATAATTATACTTACAAAAAAAGTCATGTTTTTAACAGGTTTTTTTAAAGTTAGAAATACTTTAGTATATTTATTTATAAGAGGTAGGTATAATCATCTCTATAAAGTTAAAAGCAACACTTAATTTATTTTGATTACGTAATATAATTACAATATTTATAGAATAATGAAAGTTACGAGTATTAACTTAATTATTTTATATTATTTTAGAGAAAACTATTATATTCTGCGCGCGTATTCATTAATAATAATTAAAACCGTTACATCTTCAAGTTAATATTACATTTTCACTTTATATCTTATATGTAAAAGCGATGTAAAAAGAAATCTAAGATAGCTAATGTAATGAGAAATTCGTACGAAACATTATTTTCTCTGAAAATCCCCGAGAGTCTGATTACTACGAGTCGTACCATATCCTTTAAGCTTATTTTACGAAACCAATCAAGAGTAAGGTGTAAATATTGAACCTTAAAGTAATGTGTTATCGGCTGCAAGAACTTTCGCCTTAGTGTTCTTGGCGATGTACAATTTGGCGATTATAGTTTCATACGTTAATTGTTATTAAGGGGCCTGTCTCACTGGCCACGGATGCTGGACTTTGTGAATTGTGACAAAGGACAGTATTTTTTCCAAAAAATACTTAGATACATACCGTGAGTAAAATCAATACTATTGAAAACTAGCTTCTGCACGCAACTTCGTCTACGCAGTATCAGTATAAATTATAGCCTTGTTATTCTGATGTATGAGCTATATTACTGTTTTATTAAAGTCCGTTCAGTAGCTTTTGCGTGAAAGAGTTACGAACAAAAAAGGTGTTTTTTTTTATATTAAACAACCAATAATTAATATTTAAAATTAAGAATCTTATAATATTTAGTACAAATTATGTCATATATATTTATTTCAAGACTTTGATTTTAACTTTGACTTTAACCTGTGACTTTTGTTTTACAGTGATGCGAAAATTATGAGAGTGAAAATTCAAGATGCGCTTAAATTTTCACTCTCATCATTTTTTCATAATACGCCTAAAAAAGTATAACTTCAATAATATAGCTCATACATCAGATTAACATATCCTACTAATATTATAATCGCGAAAGTTTGTATGAATGGATGGATGTGTGTTTGTAACTCTTTCACACAAAAACTATTGAATGAATTTTAATGAAACTTTACAACAACATAGCGCACACTTCAGAATAACACTTAGGCTATAATTTATCCTAATCTTGCGCAGACAAAGTCACAGACAGAAACTAGTAGGCTATAATTTAACCATCTTTGATGCGAGCGATACCGCGGGCGACTACTAGTAATATTATATTATTTTAATTTGTATGCCAGCTGGTATGAAATTTAAATAAAATTCTGCTTATTTAAAAGAAAAAGTTCGTTCTATTTGAATAACACGAATATTATGAGTTTTCATAGTGATTTATTCCACTTGCTGAGCACGACAAAGAATTTTCGTATGAGTTTTGCTGGACGCTGCTCGGATGCATTTGGCCTGCAATTTCAATTTATCTCGAAGAAGGCTGTCGAAATAATTATAGAATTTCCAAGAATATTTGTGAAATTTTATTTACTTGCATGGCTCAATAAAGAGTACGTGCATATAGTTAACTGTTTATCGTTCGTAATTTTTCGTGATCTAGTGAAGTTATGAACTTACAGAACATTTACATACTAGAAAAATGCACTGAAAAAAATCGACTTGCCTCAGGCGGGACTCGAACCCGCACCTTCCACAATCCGGGTGGCTGCGTTGACCACTACGCCACCGAGAGACTGCTTTCGCTGTCAAAATTTGTCAGTGCTTGGTGCTTATGTTTTTATGGTAAACATTGTTTCATCAAATCTTTGAAATTTGCACTTCTAAGACCCGAACGAAATATTTTTGCAAATATTCAAGCCCAGTTAAGATGAAACTACCTTACCTTACCTTAACTTTTTTTCAGTGCATTTCTCTAGTATTAAAATATTTACGCGTTTCTAAACACAAAAAAAAAATTATTACAGAACATTTAACAAAATTACAATTAAAATTTTATTCATAAAAAGTCAGCACAATCTTGATAAACAATTATCCTTACAAGAAACTTCTCTCGTGATAGTTACATGACCGGATCGGGACACTTGGTTAGGTTATACTATATAATTTAGCTATTTTTTGCATTGTAACTGACTATTTCTGCTTCATATCTTTTACTAGTTTTTGCCCGCGACTTCGCGTGGAATAATTATTTTGACCAGCATTTTTTGACATTGTTCGGATTCCTATTCGACCTTTCATCCCCTATTGCATCCCCACACAGGTCTAAATTTCAAAATCACTAGAACTATTTATTTATTTCTTATTAAGTGCCTAAATTTAAAGTTTCATGGTTTTCACAAAATTTCATAAAATTAAACGTGAAACGTGACTTTTACTGGACTCCCAAACGACTTTTCATCACCTAATCCCAGGTAACACACGGGTAAACATTTCAAAAACCCTAGAATAAATATTATTTACTAGCTGTGCCCGCAACTTCGTTCGCGTAGATTTCCCGTTTTTGCAACATTTTTCATTGATGCACATCTCATATTGGTCGTAGCGAGAGGTAAAACCTATAGTCTTACTCGAATAATATTTTTCTTTTTATAAGGAATCATTATCATGTTTACAAAAACACCTTCGCCGATAATTCATTATCTTAGAACTTTGAAACCTTAAAAGATAGACTTGTGCTGTCCCATATTATTTTTCACACCTTCTAAAGGAGAACAATTCCACCATACATGATGTTAGCGTAACTTTAACTATTTACGCATCGCACGCAACGAAAGCTTTGAAAAGGAATATTTTTTCCTATTTTTGAAATGTTTTTATGGATGCTCCTATTAATCGTAGCGTGATGTTATATAGCCTATGGCCTTCTTCAATAAATGGATAGTCTAACACAAAAATATTTTTTCAATTTGAATGATTAGTTCCTGAGATCTTAGGGTTCAACCAAACTAAAAAACTTTTCAACTTTATAATTTTAAAAGTATAGATTTCTTATGAAGTGGTTTTATCTTCAACAATCATACAAACTTTCGTCCCTTATTTCAACCCTTTTAAGCCTTTTTTCGCAATCAAAGGTAGTCTATGTTCTTTCCCAACGTCTAGTCAATAGTTGTACCAAATTTCATCAAAATCAGTGGCGTGAAACGTTTGTTTGGGCTTACATACGACCTTTGAATATTAATTTATTTCCTATTAAGTGCCTAAATTCAAAGTTTCATGGCTTTATCTCTACTCTTAACTTTTTCACCATTAGGTTTCATAATGATTCGCGAATCCGGCATAGGGAGTCACTTATACGTATTATATCCAAACTTTTTTCTTATATATTCAACTTGCTCTTCCAGAGATGGTGTAACTTGTGAAAATTGTTTATTGAGTTAAAAACATTTCAAGCGGCTGACAAAACCATTTGCAAACAACTTTCGTCTTACATTCTTTTTGTAGGTTTCGTGACCGGGAAACGCAGAACATAGTCCCATGCTGTGGGTGACGTAAAAACCGATTGGGTTAGTTTTTTTTTTAACAAATGAGTACTGAGTAGGTATGTCTCTCGCATATTTCCGATATTGACAGCACTGACTCCAAATAAAGTGGGAGAGGAGAAAGATAAGAGATTGGGTAAGTGACACATGTCTATCTGGTAAGTTAGGTAGTTTTTTTGGCTGACTATTGCTAAGGGCCACCCTTAATACCGACACCAGATCAAAGTGGAACTCCTCAGAGGGACTCTCTAGTCGATAAGCCTCTCGTGCGAGGGAATCTCTACACCAATTGGGGTTTCTAGAGCATTCGAGCCGAAAGGCCTTGGTATAGCGAGAAGGACGTTGACTGGTTCTTCGCACCTTGTTATTGTTCTTATTGTGTAGTGAAGCTGATACATGTTAGCATGAGTTTTATAACTTTACTTGGCATATTAGTACTGTCAACGTCGCTAGGACACGTTTACTTTATGTAGCTTCCAAAGCCTTGAGGATAATGGAGTTGAAAACTATCTGATCACCCATTTGATTTCGCACTTAGTTATTAAATAGATATGTTCAACTGCGGTGCTATCAAATACTCTCCATTACACCGTTGTCCTACGAATGCGGCGTGGAGTAAGATTTCATCTAGAGAACTGTCATACTAACACTAGGTGACCCTTTTTATAGAATATTGGGTTAGGTCTTCGGAGGACTGTCCTCTTTATCTAATAGGTAGATGGGAACCCTTTTCGAAGTAGCAATGCTGTGAGCGTTTCGGCTATGACTATGGTGAGTAGACCATAGCGTACGTCCAATGCAAGTCTATGTTATGAATGTAACAATCTGCAGGCCATGGATGTGTGAGTGCATAAGTGAGTTTTGAATAAAACTGAAGTCTGTGGAAATTGTTGCACGGAGCGCGATGGAAAACATATTGGTAAAAAACGTCATAAAACTCCTGATGATGCTTATCTTGTTGTTCCTACAGATTAAAGCAAAGTTAGTTATAGCTTTCTCACTTAATCCATTCCCCTGATCCAACATCCGATCATCTCAATTCTCAAAATCGACTAATATCGGATCTTCACCGTGACACAAATTAATGAAACAATAATAATACCTACTTAAAACCACTTTATCCCCGGACGTTATTTCTTATGCCTATCTATTATCGCTGTTATTCCATAAGACGTAGCAGAAATATAAAAGGCGGACAGACTATCAATCAATCGGACCTTTAATACATTAGATCAATTTATCAATTTAAGCCAAAACTGCGCTTCGGCTATCTTTTGTTTGTCCGTATGACTTATGGATACTGACAGACAAATTGCTACAGCCTATTAGGTTGAACGAGACGACCCAGAAAGTTATTGCAGCCCATTTTAAGGGTCGGAAGACTTTGATGCTTAGTCTCGCTGACCGAAGTTAAAAACTCGCTACCATATTGATCCTTATCACTCGGTTTTAAGATTTATATTAACGTTACACAGCTGTATCTACTGATACCTTATTGAAGTATGAATTTGGTCAGCGTAATTTTATGATAATATACAGCCAAAGGGGTGTTTCCAGTTTCAAGCTTCAATAACTATCTTGATGAAAATTCTTCGAAATTTTGTTTCAATAGAATCAGCAAAATCCAATATAATAATATTTTTTGCAGTAATTTTTCAAGAAACCGTGTTATTAGGACCAGATTTGGAGGTCTGGAGGCCCTGGGGCAACATAGCCCTAGTTAATGTTACAAAAACTGTTTGGAGAAATAGTTAAAAGTTGGTGGCCCGTCGAATAGCGGATATTTTTTTTTATTTCTACTCCACCAAATCCGACCCCGTTATTGTTGTCAGTTATCGTAGGTTAATTTAAGGTAACGAAAAGGGGTCCACGTCCGGAAGCCTCCTCGTGGCGGGCTCTGGTAACGTGGTGGGGAAACTTTCTCGGCGGGTGTGTGGCTTTTGATGTCAAGCGTGTCCCCTTGGCATTCGAAGTCACGTGCCATCGACGAGTTGTTTTTGTTTTCCCACCACGGCCAGGTCGAGTTTCCGTCAGTTAGGAAGCGGTCTATAAGGCCGGGGTCAGCCAGCGGCCCACAGGGGCTGGCATTAGTCGGTCTGTAAATTGCTGGCTACCAATTGGTGCACAAGGAGTGCCTAGACGGGCCGCGTTGGGACAGTCTCGGTGTAGTTGCGCTTACGTGCACAGATCCCTAGCCGTCCCGCAATAGCGCACTAGAGGTCAGGCCGGGCCGCCGGGGAGGATGTTTAGTGGGTATGGAGGGAACGCCTTTACCTAGAATGGACAGGGACGATGCGTAAATGCATTTAACCTCCCCGTCAACAAAAAAAAAGCTAACGAAAAGTGATGGCGACCTTGGCCATACTGAGTAGAGCTACCCGCGCCTGCATAACACATTCAGAAAATGAATATTTAAATATTCAAATTTCTTACAAGATAAATAAAGTTTTATGAAAATACATCCAGTGGTTTCCAAGTTATGAGCTTGTCCAGATGAAGCGATATACGCGCGAGTAGACACGCGTTTCGAATAGCGTGATCATGAGATACAGAGGTTCACGTTCCGTCCATATGCAGCCGGACGTTTTGCCACTCGCGCGTAAATAAATCTCGCGACTGCATGTGGACGGAATGTATGAACCTCTAATAGCTCACAAAAGCGCGACTAGACTCTCGCGATTGTGAGATACTAGAAGTTCATACATTCCGTTCGTAAATCGCTTTATCTGGGCAAGCTCCATGTTACTTTTTTAATCTGTTTACAATATTTTTCAATACACTAAAATGTATAAATGCAATATTCTCATACTAATTTGCTGTGTAAAGAGTCTAGTTTCTTAAGTATATTTTCTAAAAATCAACGGTCTTAGGCGTCGTCCTAATTGGCAAATGATCGTACGATGACACGATGCGTTCACATCGCACGGTGAATTCAACATAAAGGATTTCTTCAGTGTCTTATTTGAGCTCGCAAGTCAACGCGCGACCACAGAAACATTAACTTGATCGCGCGATGAAAACGCATCACGTATCACTTGCTAAACACATTTAAGGCCCTTCAAAACAGTCGATTTGAAAATGAGTTAAAGAAACTACTGATATTAAAATCCTATTAGTGTGTAAGAGTATTTTAATGACAAATTTTAATTTAAAAATGACCTAACTGTATTAAATTTAGCTGACAGTGAATTTATAGTTATATGTGATTGTTATTATTGACTATTTGATATCTGTCTTCGAAGAATTTACCTACTAATTTTTATGTAATTTATATTTCCAAGAAATTATAATACTGGGTGTAAAAGACATGAACAGTCAAACGAGAACCATGTATTCTATACATCAAAATAAGAAATATTTCAAAAAAAAATTGCTGGGAAATGATTTTTATTTTTTGGTGTTAAAAAAAGTTGCAAATTGTACCGCGCAATGTAAAGGGCTCAACTCGCACGCAACTCTCAAAACCGCGATAATTTTGCCAGACGGAGGCACGGTAATACCGTGACGGAGGCTCCGTTCGTTAGTGTCCGTGCGCATCGAGTAAGCTACATTGAACGCTAACGTTTTGAAGCTATTTTTTGTTATGAAATACTAAAAAAATTATAATTGGACAGTAATTAAGAAATAACGTATAGAATACAATTTCATAAAAAATTAAAAAATAAAATTATGACTTTGACCTTCAATAAAATCGTAACTATCAATTTCCCAGGTATAGTCTAAGGGAAGAAAAATGTTATGATGGTGAGCAGAATACATGGTTATCGTTTGACTGTTCATGTCTTTTACACCCTGTATAATATACTTATTGAAAATGTAGTTTAGTGTAATAATTTATTTTTTGTTTTTTAGTGTTGTTTTGGCAGTATATGGGCCGGCCGCCTGACCCCAACCCTCACCCAATAAATAACAAAATTTAATAGTCCTTCATGTTACAATGTATTTGTACAAAAAATACGTCTATTTTAATATTCATTAAGTAAGTCGGTAATTAATATTGTATTTTACCCTCAGAGAAACTGAACGTCTCGGCTACATTCGATAATAATTAGCTGTATCAAGGGATAGAAGCTAAATAAATTACAGTGATATATTACTGGCTATCTATCAGTGAAGGAAAAGGTAATTAGGACTAGAAGGGATTGAAATCTTATGAATCCCAAAATTTTGGTAACAGAATATTAGACATCAATACAAATTGCTATCCTTGTAAGTTTATTTTTTGTTATACAGTTGAAGAATATTTGAAGTAGAAGAAGAAGAACCTATGCTACTAAATAAGACCTATGCTACTAAATGAAAACGTAGCGTTTTACCGGTGAAAGAATTTTTACTTTCTCGTATACGTAGTATAGAGGAAGTCTTGTAATCGTCAAAAAATTCGACCTCGATTTTGACGGATTTACACGTTTTGGCACCTCCCGGAGTCCAAAAATACCGTTTTTGGAATTATGTCTGTGTGTCTGTGCGTTAGCACGATAACTCGAATATGCTTTAACTTATTGCAACCAAATATAATATGCATGACATCTCACGGACATGGAATCTCGTAAAATTAACGGTGTATTTTCGGCATAGAAAATACACCACATTTAAAAATCTGTCAAACAAATAGAACTTAAATAGATACAGCCTTTATCCATAACTTTATCAATATTTTTGATTTAATTTAGTTTTATTGTTTTATTTTTTGTTTTACAGTTTGAATATTATTAAGTTGCTTTGCATTTTTATTTTACTACTTTAGGATTCGAAGAGTAGATACTCGTAATATCACCTACTACGTAGATAGCAATGATGTGTCAACATAATTAGGATAACAATCTAGTCCATAAGCTTTATCTTATATATTTTATACATGTATTTTGATTGTTATCTGTTTTGTTGTCCATATAATAAATAAACACCGTTAATTTTTTTACCATAACAAATATTTCAGGGTGTGAAAGTGCCAGTCAATACAGACAACTCTTGCTAAGAGACCAACATCAAAACCGCAAAAAAATCAACTTATCTTTTGGTTTCGTAAGTGTTGCACTTATCTATGGAACAGCTGATTTTTTTTTTCGCCATATCAATGTTGTTCACATAGCAAGAGTTGTTTGTATTAAAAACAACTGATGACGCTGGCAGAGGAGAAAGCATCACCCCATAACCTCAAATGTGTGTCGTAGAAGGCGACTAATGGATCAGCAAGGAGGTATTGATCACCTTTTACTCCGTCCACCAATCCGCATTGGGCAAGCGTGGTGGACTGCTCCCTAAACCTCCTTCGATGACAAGGAGAGGCCTTGTGTCCCAGCAGTGGGTCGAAATATAAAGACTGCTATAGTAATGATGATGAAACAACTTGGAGAAGAGAAATTTGGTCAGGATTGTTACTAGACATACAGTATATGATATTTGATCAATGTATGTCAATTAATTCACCTAATTACTTGCAGGTGATATCTTAACGCGATGCAGGTAATACAAAGTAAATGCTCTAGGTATGAGCCTATGAGGCTATTAGGTTACACAATACGGAATGCCTAATTCGTGGCCATTCAGCGGGATTGAGGTTTCGTGCTTCAATAGCTGAGGTGAAGCAATTATCGAAATTGGAAATTCAAATTAACTTTGTGCACGGAGGTGGCCTTTAGAAAGAGTACCTATAATATCTTACTCATTTATTTCAAAGTAATAAATGGGCCAAATGAAATGCCAAAACCACAAAGATGCTCCCACGCTCAAATTCGTAACAATTTACAAAAGTTTTAATTCCTTTGTTAAGCAAAATCTTATTGAATATTTGTTTTCAGTTGAGAAAACTTAATAAGTAATGGATAATAAAGAAAAGAAAACCATAATAAAATACATAGGTAGGTACTTTTTTTAAATTACGACCGTAGGAGTTTCTTTCTTCAAATATCTTACATAAGTACCTATCTATATACATACTAGATAAAGACGTGAACGCGAACACGTGAACAAAGCCTATTCTACACGTCGACAAGTGCATCAGGAGATGGTAGATCAATAGTTAATTCTTGACAGATGCAACTCGCACGCACGCAACAATTAAAAAATGATATTGCGACCTCAGCTATTTAAGTATTAATTATATACTTTTAACTGCTACTTGAGTGTGCATCGCAGAGAAATGGAAGCGAAGAAGGTGGTGGCACTGTCACTTGCAACTTCGATAATACTGATGCGCTATCAGACGTGTGGACAAACACCAGGCGCTCGTGCTGAAACTCTTTGAAGCGTGCCACAAAAACCGAATACCTAAAAACGGATTGGTGGCAGTCGCATCTCCCAACGTTTAATACCTAGTACAGAACGAGCAAATTTTTCCGCCTACAAGTCGCATCCGATAACATCTTCTGACGAATCAGTCGAAGTGTAGAGGAGACTTCGACTTGTCCCAAGGCCGTGTGGCATAGCCCAAATCAAATCCTCAATGCTGCGAGTGCCCTAAATAATAGCTCGTCATTCTCCAAATACGGTTTACCTCTGGTGACTCCTTCGAATAGTGTGTCACCACTGATATCCTTATGTCTGACGCTCCCTTTGAATCTAGATAACAGTGAGATTCCCTTGTGAGAGATACCTGTACCAACCAGGCACCCTTTACCAAAAGATTACGATCCACCCAGGTCCTCAAAATAGTCAGTGATACTATAAAGGTCATCAGAGGAGGTCGATGATGCCGCGGACGTGCGTTCTTCGTAACGATCACAAAAGTTAAGCTACCAAGCGCACGGTCGGTACTCGGATGGGTGACCAAAAATTTTTCAACCCGATTTTCTTCCGTGCTTTGATATACATGTGTTGATATACTGCACCTACTACCACTAGGGTAAGAAAAAGAAAAAAAGACCTGTAAGGGTCATCAAGTAAGGGTCATCTGTTAAGGTAAAGAAAAATTCAGGTCAATATTATTGAAACTCATTTTTCCTTCACCTTGAAAGTAAATTCCATTTGTATTAAGCGAGAAAAAGGAGTGAAAATGTAAATAGCCTGTCCTAATTGAAACTAAACTCTCGACAGGTAGGGCCAGAGCACTCCACCGCCTTCAATTATGTTACCGCCCATTAAATACTATACTGAATGGTCTCTGTGCGAAATAATGAAGGATCTTAAGCTGCCCAAGATCTTACGGTGCGCTACGAGGCCTCTCAATAAAACTAAACACGAAACTAATAATCACTGTTTTTAGACGAAACTACTTTTTACTTTCTCGTACGTAGTATAGAGGAAGTCTTGTAATCGTCAAAAAGTTCGACCTTGAGATTTTTGCGGATTTACACGTTTTGGACCTCCCTGAGTCCAAAAACACCGTTTTTGAAATTATGTCTGTGTGTCTGTGCGTTAGCACGATAACTCGAGTATGCTTTAACTTATTGCAACCAAATTTAACATGCATGTATGACATCAAAATATAGGTTTCTACTTATCAACTTTTGAGTCGTTTCTGGTATACGAAAAAGTCAAGGGGAGACCACTCCCGATTTTTTCCCTTGTTTTAGTTTACCTTTCGGTTCTTAACCTAAAGAAATTCTACTCGTATCAAGCCGGCTTTCTAAGTTGTATAAAATTCGAGTAATTAAAAAGCTACCGAAGAATTATGAACAGCGAATAACTACAAGGTTGAATATTGTTAAATAATATGTGCCCTTATTTACGAAGGTGACAATGCTGCCAATCTGTCTTTGGGGTACTGATTGACCCATACTTTTATACATAAAGGCATCCTTTTTTATAGGAGTGTAATCCGCTTACGGACGATACCCTAAACCGCTGGCTTAACGGACCAGCGGACCGTCGGCTAGACGTGGGCCTGTGCAGGGGCCGCCCAGCACCTGATCACCACGGCACTGGGAATACCTGCTAAACCACTCCGGTTTCCTCGATGCCCTTACTGGAGACGACCCGGGGTTTGCCGAAGCATTTCACTAGCCACCTCCGGGACACATAAAGGCACCTAGCAGTATGGTGCCTCAAAATAATGACAAGTAGCCAGCTTGTCGATCGCCGACATAAAAAATCAGCAAACCCCACGATGTATCAAACTTTTAGTTAAACCAATAAATAAACAAAAGCCCACAACAAGAAAAGATGACATCAAAAAGGCGAGGAAGGGCTGGTAACCTTGGCCATACTGAGTTATGCATCACGCGCCTGTATAACACACACAGACAAAACGAAAAACTATTATTTATCCAAACAACATGGTTTGTCATATGAATATTTAAATAATTAAAATATCTACAAGATAATTATTTTATAGTTTTTTAAGAATAGCTCCAGTAATTAGGTTTGCAACTTTTTTTATTTTGGTAAGACCATAAATATAGGAAACTGTAGATCGGCAATGTAAAAGAGAAAGAGCATACTAACCCTAACATTAGAGCGAGATAGATAGACGAGACCATTTCACGTAGACGCAGGCGGCCTAAGTCGGCCTCTCAGTCACGTAGAAAAGACAGCGCCCTAGTCGATTCGTTGCCAATCTACATATAAACATCAGTAATTATAAATCTATGGAGAAGACCTATTTTCAAGATTTTTTTAATACATTAAAATTAGTTATGCCCTTACAGGGATCATGTGTTTGAACTAAATTATTTATTTAAGACCTTAATTGTTACCACATGTAATACAATAAAGTATTCTATTCTATTCTATTACAAATTTTTAAATGTTCTCGTACTTAGATGGTAAGACCTATTTTAAAATATTTTTTATTACAATAAAATTTATTAATGTTCTCATACTTACTAATTTGTTGTTTAAGTACCTAGTTTTATGAACCTATTCAAAATTAACGCTCTTATCGTTACCTAACATCATCAATCATCATCAACAGCTCATATAATGTCCCCTCCGAGGGGCTCGAGCCTACCCCACATTAGGAGCGGTTAGGCCTTAGTCAACCACGCTGGCCAAGTGCGGGTTGGTCAAATTCACACACAACCTAAGAATTTCTTCATAGGTGTCTGCAGGTTTTCTCACGATGTTTTCCTTCACCGTTAAAGCGTCGATTATACGTGCACGAATTCAAAATTTGAAAACACATCGGTACGCGGCGTTCAAACCGGAAATTGTGTTGCCCCTAATATTACTTGTGAATTAAAATTAGTTTAATTTGTGTAAATATGTGTATATTTATATATAATAACATACAAATATATACGTATTAATAGTATTGGTTTTTGATAAATAAATATTAGGTTGGGGAAAAAGTCTTTTCGCATTATAGTATGTATAAACTTGTAATAAAATCTCTTTGGCTATACTATTTGTATCTGGCTGGTTTTGGTATCATTGAAAGTTTAAATTTTAAAGAACATAATTCCAAATTCAAATTAGGAAAATGTGTGATTTTCATTTGTTTTTCGTACCGCCAAGATGAGTGAATCTAATGAAGAAATTCGATACATTTTAAAATTTTACTACAAAAAAAGTAAAAATGCAACGCAAGCCGCGAAAAAAATTTGCGATGTTTATGGACCTAGTGCAGTGTCTGTGAGAGTAGCACAAATTTGGTTTAAGCGTTTTCAATCCGGAAATTTTGATGTCAAAGATGCACGTCGCTCTGGTCGCCCTATTACAGATAAAATGGATGCCATTTTTGAAAAAGTGGAGCAAGATCGGCATATCAGTAGTTACGACGTAGCTGAAGAACTGGGAATTGACCACAAAACAGTTTTGGCGCATTTGAAAAAAACTGGGTACACAAAAAAGCTCGACATTTGGGTACCTCACAAGCTCACTGAAAGAAACCTAATGAACCGTGTACTCATTTGTGATTCTTTATTACGACGTAATGAAACCGAACCATTTTTGAAGAAGCTGATAACTGGTGATGAAAAGTGGATCACATACGACAAGAACGTGCGAAAAAGGTCGTGGTCAAAGGCCGGTCAGGCTTCACAGACTGTGGCGAAACCCGGGTTAACTCGCAACAAGGTGATGCTGTGTGTGTGGTGGGATTGGAAGGGCATTATTCATTATGAGCTGTTACCACCAGGCAGGACCATCGATTCTGAACTCTACTGCGAACAACTGATGAGATTAAAGCAAGAAGTTGAGAGAAAGCGGCCGGAATTAATCAACAGAAGGGGTGTGGTTTTTCATCATGATAACGCTAGACCTCACACATCTTTAGCCACTCAGCAAAAATTAAGAGAGTTTGGCTGGGAGGTGTTAATGCATCCGCCGTATAGTCCTGACCTTGCACCTTCAGATTTCCACCTGTTTCGGTCTCTTCAGAATTCTTTAGGCAGTGTCAGGTTAACATCACGAGAGGACTGCCAAAACCACTTGTCGCGGTATTTTAACCAGAAGTCCCAAAATTTCTATAGCAATGGGATCATGTCCCTACCTACAAGATGGCAAAAAGTTATCGAACAAAATGGTACCTACATACTTTAGTTAAATGTAAATAAACTATATTAAAAAATGTTTTGAATTTTCTTAAAAAATGCGAAGAAACTTTTTCCCCAACCTATTATAAAAATAATCATATTTTAATCTGAGGAATATTACAAGATAATAGGTATGAAATGATTACATTGCTGATGATAAATGCAAATAAAAAAAATCTGTAATAGTTATTATTAAACTAACTAATAAGAAGACAAGTGAAACCAAAATTATTTTTCTTTTTTTTATTCATGTCTTTGCTAATGTATTGTTTATCATTTTGTTTTTTGTTTAGGTATGCGTTGAGCGTTTGCGTTGAGTCTTTGCTATTCATATTGTTTTATTATTATGTCTTTAATATTTAAGAGACAAAGAGCTTATTGTGTTTCTTGATAGCTCTTCTCAGTTTTTCGAACCAGCTTTAGTTTTAGTATAAATCTTATTTAATTTAATTAATTATGAATGACGTCAACAAGTGCTTGAAAAGTCTACTTTGAACGAATTATTTTTTATTTTTGATGACTGCGTAACTTAAGAAAATGTCTTACCCTGAAGTACCACACGCCAGAACCAACACACAAATTTGTACCAGTAAACCAAACACAGGAATATATTCTGAATTCAGTGAAAACGTGTTGAATTTACGACTTGACAAAACAGAACTAACAAAGCAAAGAAAGGACAAAAGCAAACACAAATTAATGAATTAATCATCCCACAACCCGTGTTACCTACGAATGTAAACAAATATGTCTCCTATTATCAGATTTCGTATTAACCAAAACCGTAAATCCGCGTACTACCGTCGTCCAATTGAACACACTCAAATCTCGTTCATCTTCTTTGAATGAATGGAACACGAAATTGTGTAGCTAACTAATTTCTCTTTTAACAGGATCTACCTGGATCTAAGCATATTTTAGGATGTTGTTTTGTTTTCAATATGTTCAGCTGAACTAGAGTTCATTTGTTGTGTTGCAATGCAATTACATTATACCGACGCCGTTGTGCTGGAGTGGTCAGTATCGCTGGTTACACATCAAGCGGTCTGGGTTCGAGTTATCAAATGTTAGTGATCAACAAAAATATTTGTTTATGAGTCATGGTTGTATACTTATTTAAGTTTATTTATGAAATAGCTACATACATTATTATGTATATTTGTCTGTTATCTAGTATTCATAACACAACTTCTTAATGATACTTAATTTGGCATTGCAATAATAATATAAAGAATGTGTAAATATTTCTTATTTGTGGAATGTGAAAAGAACGTCTAATTTTTTTATAAATAAAATATCCGTTTACCTATTCCGGTTATGAAAAATACACTTTTTTGTTGACGGGGAGGTCAAATGCCTTTACGCATTGTCCCTGCGAGGTGGTGCCAACCGCAGGGGATATGTGGGACTCGAGGTAAAGGCGTTCCCTCCATACCCACTAAACATCCTCCCCGGCCTGACCTAAAGTGCGCTATTGCGGGACGGCTCGGGATCTGCGCACGTGAGCGCAACTACACCGAGACCGTCCCAACGCTGCCCGTCTAGGCACTCCTTGTGCACCAATTGGTAGCCAGCAGCCCACAGGGGCTACCGACTAACGCCAGCCCCTGTGGGCCGCTGGCCGACGCCGGCCTTGTATGTCGCCTCTTCACCGACGGCTGCTCAACCTGGCGCGTCCTCCTGACGAAGATACCGGGAGCAGCCATTGGACCGCACCCCCAGGGCGCGGTCGTGGCCCTGAAAAGGACCATCCGGAACTAGCCGTGGTGGGAAAACAAAAACAACTCGACGATGGCATGTGACTTCGAATGCCAAGGGGACACACTTGACATCAAAAGCCACACACCCGCCGAGAAAGTTTCCCCATTTCGTTACCAGGGACCGCAACGAGGAGGCTTCCGGACGTGGACCCGTCCAATCATTACCTAGAATTTATAAAGAAGTTTGAGATATACTATATTTGACTTTCATTGAAAGCTGCTTAGTGATTTCATCTGTAGCTAATTGGGATTAGTTCTGTCCATATTCTATCCTAATTAAATTATTGTTTCATGTGATTTTTAGATGGTATAGGATATCTGTCAAAATCTTATGCATAGTAAGCAAAAGTCTAGAGATAGTTATGTCATTGAAACCGAACATATGAGGCTCTGATCATTATCTGACTATAAACCATTCATCAAAATCAATGCAATACCGAACACGATACCTCTCCTGTAATTTCGTAAGGGTAAAGTCCAGATGATGCTGCCGCATCAGAAATATCATTTAAGTTAATATTACACCAAATTTTAAATCATTCAGACCTTACTCTTTCAACCCTTTATATGTATTAAATATGAAAGAGCTGACGATCTGAAAGATCGTCCTAAAACAAAATTCATGTGCCAAAAGATATTCATGGATCACGGCAAAGAACACCTCAGATCAATTACTACCACCGCTTAATAAAATGACTAAATCAAAATCTTCCGTTTGAGAGCTATGATGCCACCTGTCCGTGACAGAGTTAAATACATTAAACATATGTATAAGGGTTAAAAACAAGAGAGCGCTCGTTGCGTCATCGTAGCAAGCGAAATCGGCGGCGTGCTAAGCTAACCTTAATAATTTCTAATGACGTTCACATTAAATCTATAAAGAATATCTGCAGACATCAATTTATTTATCTTCTAATCCATAGGTGCACAGTGGGCTATCAATACTCCTTTAGTCAAACTGAAGAATATCCAAAAGTAAAACAAAGAAGAACAAAATCTGCTATACTTCTTTCTTTAATATTCTCCTCTCTCTCTCTAGAAAATTCCATTGGACACTTGTAGTTGGCGTAAAAGTTGACAATATTGTAGTCTTCTGTAAGATAGACGTACATTACCGGGACGAGAGCTACAAATACGAGCGGTTACTTCGTTTTGCCCTATCTTCAAGAATAGCCTTAATTTTAATACGAGTAGTAATAACTTGATTCTTTTATACGGACAGGTAAATGGAGTCTGGGGCCTGCCTGCTGTCGTGTGTGACTGCTACATTGCAATGGACGTCACGTGTTCAACGTCCAGTATATTCAATCTAGTCGCCATATCCGTGGACAGGTAATACATTAGTACATTAATTATAACTAAGCCTTAATTATGACTTATACCAGTGTGAAATGTTTTGACAACTGTTACACTTGCATGAAATTTGAGTAGTACGTGTGTGGCAGTGAAGCATTCCAGGCAAACAAGCATACGATCCGTCTGGTAAGCGGTGACCGCAGCCTATGGACACTTGCAATAGCAGGGTTTTCACACGTACGTAGCTAACCTAATAGTTTAGCGCTTTCATACAAACCAGTGACTCTACCCACAAAGCGACAACATTGCATTTGTGTCATTGCAGCCAATCGTGATGCAGCTTGAGCAAGGACCTGTTTTTACTCAGAGCTGATTGAAAGACTTAAGAGGAGCACTAAGGCAAGGCAAATGTATACGGCTGTTATAGGAACAGCACACTTGCCAAAGCGACTTTCACGCCCGACCTTTGTGTCACAACAGGAGACGGATTTTTGAATCATTAGAATTTCAAATCTTGTATGAAATCGCAAGATTCGTTTGCGAATCCCTAAAATCGCTATTTTTCAATATTCATACTCGTGAATTTGGCAACGCGTGGTCCGAACCACTCGTTTCCGATATTCTTCTTTTTATTTAAATAGCGATCGCGACACATAAAGATTACGAATTTCGCCACCTACCAGCAGAAAATGAAATGACTGACAGTGACATTAAAACTTAATAATTTACGCTCTGTTCCCCGTAACTCATTACCGGTTTTTAAAATCAACTAGTATGGCTTGCCTGTTCGAGTTTTAGGACAACACTCATTTCTAATGTTTCAAAAATACGTAAAATTGGGAGCAATTAAAACTAAATTCGTATACGTTTTGCTTTCGTGCATGAATTTAAGAGTCACTTCGAATGATTCAAAAATGGGTCTCCTGATCGTGAAAAAGCTGCTCAACGTTTCAGTTCAGCTGCTGCTCAACAACCAGTAGAGCTCCGTAGCTAGGCTGCCTAGTGCACCGGCTCTCTCACACCCCCCGCGTACTAGGCCAGTCTCACATAATTATAATGGCGTAGGCGGCCACAAATTCCTTACATCGTATTGCCTAGTGCGCGGATTCTCTAATTTTACGCTATGAACACATAGTGTATGTCGTGACCAAATTTTTACGCTTGTCTTTACAAATAAGATTATTTCGGGGTTTTACGGGCATGCTGTAAACCACGTTGATTAGGTCATAAACATTTTTACGCATTAATAAAGAAAATTAAAAGAAGTTTCTTTGTACTTGTTGATTATATTAGATTAATAACCAAACAGTAAAACAATATAAACAGAAAGTTCACAGTCACTATACACACACAATATTTTTAGATTACAGTATATTATTTTCTAAGCTAGGTATAAAGTTGTCGATTTTCCGATTACTCGAAGACACCCGGACCGAAGTCCTTCTTTACACCGATACTACGAGAACGGTTTTTAAGTAAATACTTCTGTGTTTAATAAACGGTGATTGCTTTAGCAATAATAAAGCATAGAACCTCCAAAGTTAAACATTAACGACTCGCCGAGAGTAATGATAATTTATCAAAATTACCGAAGCCAAAGTCACGTATACATCTGCCGAAACTCAGTTTAGCGAACCGGCCCAAATTAGGATAAACGTTAAGCCAGTTGCTCGAAAATGATAGCATGTATACTTCGCCCCTCGCTTCATTAGGCGCCATGCAGTAATCTTTCAATATAACGTTGAAGTTTGATATTATTGACATTTAAAGTACTCATAATTACGTAACTAATATTTGAGAAATTTGGAGTTTATAAAATTTAGGCTTAGGTTCAGGATCTGATTAGAAGATATGTATTTGGTAATTAAACACAGCTTCGTATGGACTATCTGTAAAATAAAAAATAATAGGATCTTCCTTGAAATCTATGAAACATTTGATACAGAGTTGTAAGCAGGTTGTAAGTATAAAGTCAATACAATGTAGTTTAATTGCGGTTAGATACCATTAAATGTATTTGAAACGTTTGAATATGTACCAAGTTGAATTTAAAAATTAAAGCAAACGCCTAACTTTCCGACCGATGGTATTCGTTAGAAAATCTCATCAGAATGTCGAAGATGTAATTTATTCGAAATTATACTCTTTAATGCACGCAAAAAAATGTTGCATTATTAAAAATATAACAATGTTTGCAAGAGCGGACTTATCTCTAAAAGAGATTCTTCCAGTCGGTATGTTCCTCGTTGATACAGACTCACATCAGCACGTGACTTAATAGGAAACTTTAGAGACAATTCATCGTGTTCTCATAGATCTGTGTAGCTCAGTTGAATGAAAAAGCAGTCACCATAATCGCAAAAGGTCGATGTCCGTCGATTACAATTATTTTTCTAGTGTAATTACCTTTTTTACTTTCTCGTATGTACGTAGTCTAAAGGAAGTCTTGTAATCGTCAAAAAAATCGACCTCGAGGTTTTGACGGATTTACACGTTTTGGACCTCCCTGAGTCCAAAAATATTTTTTTTTAATTATGTATGTGTGTGCGTCTGTGTGTCTGTGCGTTAGCACGATAACTCGAGTATGCTTTAACTTATTGCAACCAAATTTAACAAGCATGTATGACATCAAAATATAATGTTTCTATCAACTTTTGAATCGTCGATCACGAAAGTCAAGCAACCAAGTGCGTGGTCGGTACTCGGATAGGTGACCAAAATTTAACATGCATGTATGACATCAAAATATAAGGTTTCTATTAACTTTTGAGTCGATTCCGGTATACGAAAAAGTCAAGGGGAGACCACTACCGATTTTTATATAAGACAATAAAATATAATAAGTTGATGAAATATAATAATTAGGTATTATTCTGAATTTGGGTTATACGTTACGTAATTTTATCCCGGCTTTTTGCTACACTCTCCAGCGTTTGTTGACCTGGGAAAATGGATGGGCACGGAGTCAAAGTTATAGATACACTATATAATATAGTCGTAAGGTTTCCGTGACCACACGAGCAAAATCCGTAAAAGTAATTTAATTTTGTGTGATTTGTGCTTGCGCAAGTCTAGAAACATTTATTTTTTTCATAATTCCAGATACATAGCTGTCACTCAACCAATCAAGTACGCAAAACATAAAAGCAACGGACGAGTATGGATGATGATTGCTGTCGCATGGCTCGTCTCTGGTGCCATCGGATCGCCCATAGTGCTGGGTCTAAATAACACTCCGGACAGAAGTCCCGACCAGTGCCTATTTAACAACACCAATTACGTCATCTACTCATCTTTGGGGTCTTTCTACATACCGTGCATCATTATGATGTTTCTCTACTATAGTATATTTAAGGTTAGTGAGCAACTATTCAGCTATGTATTTAAATATATTTTACGCATTTTCAACTTTACCGTCATTCAAATTATTCATGTCTATTAGATCGATTATAAACTGACTAAATCTGATCACTCTTTGCTGTATTTCTGTTTTGCTAATAGTTACTACAAAACTAAATTATAATTTAACACAAAATGCATTAGTGTCCGTTTCAATTGTAAGTTTAGCATCTTTATTAATTACGCAATAATAGTAACGACCTGTCAGATTGGATACATTGTTCTTGCTAGTGAATGTACGTAAAACCTATAGCTGAGTGCATTTAATCGGAATAACAGACAAATTTATCGGCAACTAGTCGCCGATTGTCGGGAAGTTGTCTTAATTCGTTCATAACATATTCAAACACCTCGTCTCTTTGTTAAATAATAAAATAAGAAAAACTTTTCAAAATTTACCCAAAGCCTGGACAATAACCTCCACCTATAAACAAAGTGTCGAACGAACATCACTGACGTTAACCGAATTTCGGAAGCTAAACTCTTCTGTCTTGATATAATATAACAAGATTTTGGGTCAATTTAAGTATTTTCCAAGATTGCATCACTTATAACACTTATAATATAAAAAACGGATCTCTTTTGATATCAAGTTATTTATACAACGCACATTACAGAAGATAAAATTGTCATTAGCATTCTACCAGCGTAGTTTATATTTTTCATCATGAAATATATCCATAACATAATTTCAAAGCTCAAGCAGCCAAAAGAATTTAATTTCTCAAGGTTTTTCAATATCATGCTAGTGAAACGTTAGTAAATACCTAATAAGACGTTCTAGCTTTGACATCGAACTCAAACGAGGACGAAAAGGAAGCCAATTGGAACAGTTATTACAGAGGATTCAGAAATTCCGATGTGCTTTTCAGTCCATACTAACTTTGATTTAAATTAACTCTAGTCGCTGCAGATTCAAAATTGAAAATGTTAAAACTGGTGATGAGATTTCTTTTAATATATAATTAATACATGACAAAAACTTTATACCACTTTTTAAGCTTTTCGCGCGCCCAGAGGAGTTTGAAATTTAGCATACCGGTGAAGTACAGAAAAATACAATTTATGTGTATTATGTGTTACAATAAATATTAGGATTGAGTTTTTGCCTATTAATCGGTGACTAGTATGTATTAAAGGGTATAAAACATGGTGAACACGAACATTTGATCCTGTAGACTTAATTAGCAAAGCGAATACCAACACAATACGAGCGCAAATCTACTGGTATACACTAAAATCCTCATAAATTATTCTACTTATTTATCTGAATAGGATGCAAAACAAAGAGAACACATGTACGATAAGATCGCCTATTATCGATTGTCGTTATTATTGTTATCTTTTTGTATTGGATATTTAAGGCAAGCATCCACATGTCCGCATGGCACGCATCGCATCAAACAGAACAAGAATTCTTTGTGTCACACAAGTGCGTCCACTGATCCGCGATCCGTACTATGCAGATCGATGGACGTGGGCGCACTTCTGTGACTTTCTATACAAAGAATACTAGATCTATTTGATATGATGCCTGCGATGCAGACTATTTTAACTTTACTTGTGTGCAATAAATAATATTCAATCTACCATTGCATGTTCACCATCTAGTGGTTCTTGTATCCTTGTCCAAGCTTTGCCATTGACGATTTTAGATAAGTACGCTTAAAATCATTATTGTTACCATTCAAGCTAATTTCATAAAAAATAACATGATTCATTAATAGATAGCTATAGCAGAAGTCATAAATATTTTTGTAAGGCAAACAGAACTCAGAAGAGGGGAAATGTTACCTATCATCAATCTGATTTAACTTATAAAAGGACGCAAATAAATGGATCTCATTATCTGTACATCCGGCTGCAAAAACATGTAGGGAGCTCGATGAATTCGTTGCCATTATTCCTCATAACATTTTTTTGCTGCTGGATTTATTTGTCCTCCAGAGAAATATGTACAAGCCACATTTTGCCACGTTATTTTTTGTGGCTACATAATTATTTTAGATATTGTCATTAATAATATTAACTCTTACGTTGTTTCGGTTTTTAGTGGATTAAAAATGTTTTTTTTAAACTTATCTTTAAGCTTACAGTTCAGGTCTAGAACTTTAGTTTGACTTGCAATAACGTTTCTAGTTACTTTCTTGTCGTGTAAAGTTTATAGTACTAAAATTATTTCACTATCACAGAACAGGGCGACTATAATTTGAGTTTTATTTACTTTCGAGCTTGATAAATAATTCTCCTTTACATTCAACATTTGTTATTGAAATTTTATGATTGCCAATATCCAAATTTTATTGCATTTTGTTTTGCTTTTCCAGAAGGAACTAGGAACTAAGGAACGATTTGGAATGATTTAGTTATACTGCCAGTTGGTATATTTTAATGTCAAATATCTTTTTTGGCGTAGTTATCGTGTTCCTTGTTTTAGTCTAAATTAAGTCTGAATTAGTAATGAAAATACTAAATTGGTGATTTTTCATTGATTTTAAGCGATGAGACATTATCAAAGCTTATAAATGTGACAAGAAAAGAAACGAGACTATTGCAAGAAATGTGTCAAGAGATATTAAATAGTAACAATTTCCATTTTTTTTTTACTTTTTGCAACTATGAATCACCCTAGTAATTGAACATTTACAGGCAATACGCCAAAGAGCGAAAAAGCAACGTATAGCCAAAAAGACATCAGCATTGGGTTCAGCTGTCTCAAGTGGTACCGCGGCGGTAGTTATAGAAAATATTGCGCAAACACAGAAACTGGGAGATGGGTCTTTCAGAACAGAAGAAGACAAGCCAACAAATACAGCTTCTGGTAGCAACGAGGACGAAGACGATGAAAAGTAAGTAAAATTAATAATGATAAAACATAATACATTACTGGTTCTCAATCAGAGATCCTCGGTACGATTCCAGTGGTTGCTTTTAATTTCATTTAAGTCCGCCTGGCCAGCTTTTCATCAAAGTCTGATGTCATAATAATAGTGTGAACAAACTCATTCAATACAGCTAGTGATAAAAGAGCCAGTAGTTGAGCTCGCTTTCACTTTCACCCTCATCAAATTTTACCGTCGAATGATACAAAAAAAAATAAACAAAAAGAAAGACCTTCGTCAAAGTTAGTTGAAAGAAATATAATAGAGAGTGAAACATATCATGTAGAATGCTAAGTTTTTCACAACATGCGCCCATTTTCGTATTTTTATATTTTTTGTTAAGTAATTGTTGTAAAATTTCACAAACGTTAACAGTTTTGAGTCAACGGTATCATTAATTGTGTTACAAGCAAAAAGTGCAAAACATTGTTACCCGACTACGGAAAAAAGAATGGAATGAAATTGATCTAAATCAGGGTTTACAAGGTAAAATCAACTGCACTCGATTTCAACAGAAATCGACAATCAAACACCATTTTGACATCATTGTTCTATTTTTGGCCATTTCACATTGCTTAGCCACCACAACTTACAAGATTTTGTTTACAAACTTCAAAGTAATTTAATTAAAGTCGGTTAGAAGGAACAAGTCTCAAACTCCTCCTCTTGTTAAAGTCGGTTAAAATGTAGACTATCTTGCTCGAATCATAATAACGAATTGATTGACACCTCGTTCATCAAAATGAATAGTTTAGGCGCTAAGGTGGAACATACGTAAATACAAATATACATACATATAAAGACTGCTAAAATCATTACGTTTCCTTTTGTCTTCGCCGTAGTAAAAACTTGATCTTGACATATTAAGAACACAACTCTGTGTTGCTGAAATTCAATGTCATACGAAAGTCAATTAATCAATCTTGTCCAGATCTCATATCTCTATACATAGTATCATTATTATCTTAGCGAAAACAATCTTCCGATCAGTCACAAAGAACAAAAATATGGAAGACTACTGATATATCAATTATCTCTACAGCTTAGAAAACACTATCAATTATGTACCAAGATAAAGTGGGTACATTAACAAAGAATCACATTAACTTGTGTCTTATTGCTTACATAATAAGATAAGATAAGATAAAATTTATTTCTTTATAAACTTAGTCTAGAGAACATAATATATGTATGATCATAATTGTCATTACATTTATTTCTAGTTAGCTAACCATCAACTTCCCAAAGCATTATGACTTCGTTCCACTATTCATTTCAGCGTTGCTAGGACTGAGATGGGAGCGTATGCGGAAGAATTAGTTAACACCAGATCAGCTCGATTCATGCTGGCTGCAGTAGTGGAAGAAACGGGGCTGTGAGTAACATATTAGGGACACATATTTCGATCACTTTCGCATATAGCGGTTTGCCTACTAAATTCAGAGCTACCGGGTCCCGATACTCAGGGGAAAATAAATTTGTGCACGGTTTGTTTAAAGTTCGCCAGGTTAGTTACTACTTGTGTTCCTGTCGTAAATGATGAAACGGCCAGACCCCCAGTGGGTTAACCACTTTACGAGTTAAGAGCAATTCGCTTAGTTCAGACTTATCGAATCACTTACCATTAGGTGAAATATATGTATTTTTACTTTCTCGTATACGTAGTATAGAGGAAGTCTTGTAATCGTCAAAAAATTCGACCTCGAGATTTTGACGGATTTACACGTTTTGGACCTCCCTGAGTCCAAAAATATTTTTTTTGGAATTATGTCTGTGTGTGTGTCTGTGCGTTAACACGATAACTCGAGTATGCTTTGACTTATTGCAACCAAATTTAACATACGTGTATGACATCAAAATATAAGGTTTCTGTCAATCTTTGAGTCGTTTCCGGTATACGAGAAAGTCAAGCGGAGACCACTCCCGATTTTTTACAATATTATGGTCGAGGTCTTCATCAGTCAGAAAAAGAAATAATGTGCTTTTTTTTCAGAATAATGGCTAACCTGGCATCGCCAATACCCATGATGGATCCTAACACCAATAATGATTCAGGGTATGCACCATCAAACTTAGACGGTGATCCTAAGGAACATACGCCTCCTGCTTCTCCAACGCAAAAGGACCAAAAGAAAGACGACGATAAATCTGATGCTTTAAAGAAGCCTGAATTGAAGTAAGTGAAATTAATTTACTTTGCCGGTTGATCCTTATTAAATTCTTCAAAATTATTTATAACGTTAATTTCTCAGTAGCTCGCTCGTTAATTATAACACGGCATACTTATTTTTGATAGCGTAACGAATTAAGATGAGAAATAAGCATGTATATTAGTATAAAAGATTTAGTACTTATGTTCTCTGTATTAATAAAAACGCTACTTTAACGCAATTAAATTTACAAATCAGTGCTTGCAAATATCAGTAGAAGATGTTTTGCACGCAAAGATGTCTAAGTAATACAAAGTAATTCGATTTTTGTGAAATAAATTCAAGGAGTTTCTACATGAAACTATAACAATATTTAAAGCTTTTTCAAGAACAACGGTATCCTTTAAAATGACCTACACTTCTGAGAGAAGCTCAGAGAAATATAATAGCCATATATTAGTACTAACCTCCATTCCCAGGTTCCAATTTATTCAGAAAATCCAATGCTTGCCATCCACTGTACAAATGTGTATACATTCAATCAATACTTCAGAACCAGATCTAATGAACGTAATCAGGCATTTGACACCTCTCACGTAAATAGAACTGTAATTTACATTAGACTCCATTTAAGTACTACTTTTTACTTTGTGTCTACGGTACAGAGTAAAAATTCATATGACCTTTAACGTTTGGTGTATTTCTCGTATGAACTAAGGGATTAAATATTAATCTTTATGCACGTTCACTTTTTAAATGACATCTTCCACCAAAAACAGTATTTCTTTTTCAAAATAGTGCTACCTGCAAATTTTATATTTTCATCTCTTGTCGTAAATGTTTTCTTCTTCCAGAATTCTCTTTTCGTCACAATGTCCGATTAAGGATTAAAAGTTCACAGTCAAAATGCAGACGATTACTTTAAGAGATTTTCGAAAAATCTTATTCCTTTAAAAATTATTATTGATGATGATATTAGCATAACTCACAGTTGAATATTTTGTTCCACGAGGGATTCCAATCAGAATTTAGTCCCATCGCATGTCCATCAAAAATAACATTGCGTTTAGTATAATCGCTTGCTTTTCTTTAGACCACACCTGAAATCTACTTCAGATATATTGCGAATACTCCAACAACGTCTGCGAGGTCAGGAGGTAATAAACCGTTCGTTTATGTCATTTACCTTGTGTTATTGGATTCTCGTACAAAAGAGAACATTCGTGCCGTAATGTCCGAACACATAACATCGGGGCTAACACTAAATTGCGCTCAGTATTATTGTCAAATATGACTCGTGGTTGTATTTATTCAAGCTCAGACACAGAGATACCTAGTATACGTGATCACAGTTCTAGTACCTATATATTCTACCAATGTATGAATTAATATGAAATGTAATCAAGACTCGGAATAATGACTTAGCGAGGGTTAAATCCAAGATCACGATACGACGCAATGAGGCGAGGATTTTTCAACATAGCGATGAAGTTTTGAGACGTAGTACTTGTATTGTACATCAACGAGCAAGGTGTCTCGTCTGAAGGTTCGCCGCAAAAGTTGTGCGGTGCAATGGGGTATTTTCGAAATCAGACAGTACATAAAGTACAGTACATGTCTTTACTATTTGTCCCGCATCGTAACGTAGATCAGTGCAAAACGTAATGGTCCCGTCAAGAATAGTTTCATCACTAGGGTCTCGTTGTGAGCCAACCCTTCCTTAAAGCTTGATAGATTAAAATTCCTTTATCAGGATGATACTCTTATTGTTTTAATCACTGAATCTTTTTCGTTACTTCAACTTAAAAAAAACTACGGATTTCACTTAGATACAAATTATTCTGACTGAAAATTGTTAGCAAATTGCGCCTGATTTCGGTTGACATTGGTTTCATGTTCGGAAAAATACTGGTTCGTATGAAACTCTTAATAGGCATCCATTTACATATAAAGTACTGTTTTAATTAATCACAACGAGATAAGTCAGTGTGTTTTGCCAGGCCATTATTATTCAGTCTCACAGCTCCCTTATTCGCACAATACAACCGTTTCGACGTTGGTCATATAACTGATATCTGGATTTCATATACTATTTGAAATTAAAACCTACCTATTTCCTATTCAATGCATGGAACTCCAATGAATAAATGAATTAATTTTGCTGGAACCAATGAAAATAAATATCGTGTTTGTTATTTAAAACGCACACGGAATGTAATGTAAACCACATCGGAATGGAAAACGTGAGTTTGGTATACTGCATCAAAATATGTAGTAACTATTTGGAATGGAATGGCTAATAGTAGTTCCTGTAACTCTCACATAATAGGAGTTATTAGAACACGGGGGAGTTTAAAAAGCGAGCCTTAGCGAGTTTTTTATTAGTATCCAAGAGTGTTTTAATGCCAGGGTACTCATGTGCAATTACATACCTACACTACTTTATATACCCTATATATATATATGTATTATTTAGATAAAACAAAAGAAGGCATTACGTTTTACAAAACAAGTGCTACATTCTCAATGTTCCATTTTAATATGCTTGGTCACAAATAATTTTCACTGGTGACAAAAATGCGTCAATTGATTGATTTTACTTTACTACTTATACCTAGTCCAATAGTCATACTTTCATATTCTGTAGCATAATTTGTATGCATTTAGGAAAATAATATACAATTATGCTGTTAACGTAGACGTATTTGTTGTGTAGTTGCAGGTGGTAAATTTTTACTTATTCATTAATGTTTTCAAAGTTAAATATTTCTGTAACATTAAGAGATGGATAAAGAGTATTTTATATTTCTAAAAAGTTTCTTTCTTTCAAATTTTAGAAAGATACTAGTTTTTAATTTTGTAATTTAATTAAGAGTAAGTATTAAGTGATAATAATTATAGAACAAATTAAGAAAAAAAATGTTATTTCTAAAGTTTTTAGAAATGAACATGTAAAAAAAAATATTCGAGGTATTCTAGAAATAGTTTATGACGGAAAACCGCTATCAATTAAGGCAGAAACATACTGTTAAAACCTGATGTAACCTGATGAAGCGTTACGCGTATCAATGTTCGAGAGTCACGCTATTAACACCTTACGTGACGATTAACATAATACAAATGTTGGGTGATGAAGCGTCGCGCCGGGTTGCGTGTTATAATTATATTTCAGACTTATATAGACAAATTCATGTTTGGGACACAATAACGAAATTGCCTAAATAAGTTTGGAAGTTTAAGGACAAGGGTGACGCCTAAAGTGTATTAGTGAGAGCACCGTTAACCGCAGGCTTGTAGTGTTTGTCGATGATGTAAATTGATGGCGCCGAACAATTTGCAATTAAACTGATTACTTTGTGGACCAATCACAAAGTTTGATGGGATCTCTCTCAGCCGGTTGGTTTTATGCAAATTGATTGGTTACCGCTTTGACTATTTTACAACCTACTACGTAAATATTAGGCTCTAATTTTCAGCAAATACCAGCTAGGAAAGTTGGTGGTCATACAATACAATTAGAGAGATTTATAGACAAGTGTTAGGTATATATGTTCAATAACAGTTGAAAATGTGCGGATATTGTAGCCATTCCGTCCCTAGAAAACAATCCAGTTGTTTAAGTTTTAAACTCACAATAATGTAATATTGTTTTTTTTTTGTGTTTGACAAGTTTTAGTTATGATTGAAATTGATACCAAATTAAATAGAAAACGAAAAACATGGAAAAAAAATCCTGTCATGGATAAGTCATGTCCCGTCTCAGCACTTATCCATGACATGAATTTTTTCCATGTTTTTAGTTTTATATTTAATTTGGTATCAATTTCAATCATACACACAATAATGTACTTGATATGGTGAACGGCCACTGGCCCGCACCGGCCGCAACTCAAGCACGGCATAGGTACAACGGTTTTTCTTTGGCTTTATATGAATTAGTACAACACTGCGTCCACTATCCGTACCGGCCGCACCGACCGCGTTGGCATTCAAAATCCATACAATCCTTTGCGTGCCGTGCGTGCTGTATGCACCAATGGACGCTCACCTTAAGGGATCCAAGAATGATGAATTTATGTGACTCTCTAATTCTCCTTAATTAAAAAGCAAAATCTAAAACACTTAAAGAAGATCAATCGTGTTGTATAGATTAGAGAGTTGGACAGAAAAGCGAACAGATGATATTGTGGAAAAGTGAGGAAGGGGTGCCTAAGAGGAAAATTTAAAGTAGCAACGGTGACAGAAATATTGGTAACCCATGGTAAAGGACATGCAATGAGAAGAAATTTTAAACGAAAGTTATGAAAACGTATGTACAGAGGAGAGAAAGATCTAAAAAAAAGATGGTCAGAATGCGTGAAAGATAATATGACAAAGAATCATGATAATATTGAGATACTAACTAATCGAAAAGTATTGGTGTCAGGTAGGCGGCCAGCGATAAAACTATGCCAAAACCATTATGTTGAAATAACAGTATCATAGCGTAAAACATAGAGTGGTTCGACGCCTTTGAAGTTCAGGAAAATGGCTTTTGTTAAGGCAGCGTACGGTAGACATACAGAGGATCAACGTCCACCAAACAAGTGCATGGCAGTTCGGGGGACGGGAGGGGACGATTGTCCTGTCTAGACGTACCCGTTGGCTGACTGTAAGAATTTATATAGAAAAGGCAGTGTGGTGACATGTTGCACCGACCCCAAATAAACAACCAGTGTAAGAAGAAAAAGAAAAGATTTAGTACCTAATACGACACAACTGAAGCATCATAGGAGAAAAGCAAAGTCCTAAAGGGATAGAATAAAGATATAATCTAGATTTGTTACTTCGCAGATTATTCTAGTCAAGGGAGGTAATTATTGAGACTTAATTGGCAACAGAAAGACACTAATTACTACTATAGTTAGGTTAGAGGAAAGTACGCTGCCAGTCGGCTCCCAACGAACGAACACGGCTGTTAACTCATTCAAATTGAATAAAAACGCTAATTTCCCACGGGATTCGAATTCGCAGCAGATCCGAAATGTCTGATGTTTAACTTTTAAAATTTTTTGGTGTTTTATAATACGTAATTAACTGTATAACTGAATATCGCCAAAATATATTCTGTTATAATTGATAATATGATATTTTGTCTTGTAATTTGTACCTAACATAATTTGCTGATCTATACAAAAGAATGACCAAGCATCTCAAAGTCTCCTTAGAACAATAAAAATATATTAAGCGGATGCTTACTTCCACACTAAGTTTTATCAAAACGAGAATTATATTAGTAGGTACCTATTTTTATGACGCTGTGGCTCATGTGCAACGTAGGTAAACCAAGGAAACCGCTACAAATTGGGTGACTTCAATTGTGCAAATGTGAGTGCTAAATATCGGAGCGTCCTATCTGCTGCTTGCAGTTATATTATATATTTAGAAAAGAAATTTTAAATTGCATTTTACAGTAGGTCGTAAAGTAGATGAAAAATTAATGAAAATAGCTTTATCAAATAAAGACTAAATATATTATAGACAATTATAAAATGTTTTATTTCTTTATACAGGTATGTAGGTAGGTACTTGTAATGAGGGGGTCCACGTCCGGAAGCCTCCACGTGGCGGATTCTCGCGGCTTTTGATGTCAAGTGTCCTGTCAAGGCCCTTTTCAGGGCTACGACCGCGCCCGAAGTCCCCCGGATGCGGTCCGATTTCTGCTCCCGGTGTCCTCACCAGGAGGACGCGCCAGGTCGAGCAGCCGTCAGTGAGGAGACGGCCTATAAGGCCGGCGTCGGCCAGCGGCCCACAGGGGCTGGCGTCAGTCGGTAGCCCCTGTGGGCTGTTGGCCATCATTTGGTGTACAAGGAGTGCCTAGACGGGCAGCGTTGGGACGGTCTCGGTGTAGTTGTGCTCACGTGCGCAGATCCCGAGCCGTCCCGCAATAGCGCACTGGAGGTCAGGCCGGGGAGGATGTTTAGTGGGTATGGAGGGAACGCCATTACCTCGTGTCCCACATATCCCCTGCGGTTGGCACCACCCCGCAGGGACGATGCGTAAATGCATTTGAATGAAAAAAACTTTAATTTAATTTTTATTTTAAAAGGATTGATCATAATTTTTAAACATTTTCCATTTTTATAACCCATCCGTCATCAGCTTTCTTTACTTCTGAATTTGTGACATAAAATATTAATTAAGATATTTGTTTTTTTTTTTATTAGGAAGAAACTAAGTCGTCTCAGCAGCAGTTCCATAATCTCTACTCCTCGGAGAAGGTTCAGGAGTGCAGCGTCTGCGGCTAGATTTACAATATTCAGAGCCAACAGAGCAGGCAAATTGAGAGCGAAGTCTTTTGCAAAGAAGGAGAAGAAAGCCACACAGACACTTGCTATCGTTTTAGGTAAGTTTCGATCCAAATACACAAATGCCTGTGCCACATTATGGGTATAGAATATTCTAACTGTTTCTTTTATCAAAAAACATACTAAACTTGACAGAAATATTCTGTCAAGTTACTTGTTGCCCAGTATCTCTGTATTGCCCGTCCCTACTCGTAGTTAAAATTATAATTTTGTGTTGTGTATACAGCGTTTCTTTAGAAACGTGGAAAACCTGTATATTTCAGAGGTTTTATCTTCAATAGAATTTATTTTTTTAAGTTTGAATGGAAGCTAAGAACGTCTCATAGATGTTATATAGCATATTACTACTTCTATTAATATTTTTTAATTTATTAGTCTCTCTCTCTCTCTCTCTCTGAAAACTGTTGTAAATCAATTCTGAGGTCGTAATTAACCAGTATAATTTTATTTTTATTATATATCACCGAAAAATGCCTTAAAAACATAGTTTTGTTTTCTATATTAAATTTTCGCGCGGAAACGCTAGCCGCCATGTTTTTCGGCTCGTGACGTCACTCAGTTAGTAAACAAAACGACAGCGAAAGATCAAGTAACAAGAGATGTAACTTTGTTTACTAACGGGGTGACGTCACGTCGCAATCCAATATGGCGAACGGCGTTTTGACATGAAGCTATAGGATAGCTTCATGCGTTTTAAAGATTTTAGGAACAGATTAAAGAAATCGATTTTTAAAATTGAATTATAAAATTTAAACTGCTTATTTATGAATAAAAATCGACGTTTCACGGTTTACTTTTTACAATATCTATAATAAAAATATAATTTTGTATTTTTTCTTTCATGATGTAAAATCACCATGAAAGAAACCTAACATTCTATAACTTAAAAATATTTTACAGGTGTATTTCTCATCTGCTGGGCTCCATTCTTCACTTGCTCCGTCCTCGACGCTCTTTGCTCGAAGTTTGATCTGCCCTACTCTCCCGGAGTCACAGTCTTCATCCTGACCACTTGGCTGGGCTACATCAACAGCTTTCTCAACCCCGTCATTTACACCATCTTCAACCCTGAGTTCAGGAAGGCCTTCCGCAAGATACTGCACTGTGGTACCTAGCCCATGGATTTTTATTTTGTGTACAGCTAAAACCCATCTCGCTCCGACTCCAAAAGTGTTGTTTTAGGTTTTAAAAATGTACTTTGATGTGATAGATTAGATAATTGTATATACCTAACATAGGTAATGCTTAGTCATATATTAATAAATATTATGATAATGTCTCAAAATTCCTTTGACTTTTAATTTCTCATATTTTAAAATGTTTCCAGTGAACGCTGATAATGAATTATTTATTAAATTGTACCTATACCTAAGATAGTTCAGCACTGCCTGTGATTCCTTTAGTTTAAAAAAAAACTAGCACTCCAATGTTTCTAGAATTTTCTACTTCTAATATATGTTCTAAGAATCCCCCTATGGTTGTGATGTTTATTGTATTATAACCCTGTGTAGACAGATAGAAAGCAATAAATTTTAGACTCGTGTAAATTTTAGTGTAGGTAAGTAACATAATAATGTAATCTTTAAACTGATTATGTCTTAATAATATTAAAAATATTTACGTACCAATCTCCTTTTTATTTTTAATATTTAAATAATTGAGACGTGCTATAAAGTGCCGTAGACTTAATTCACCTGAGCTAATTCACCTAGGTGAATTAAGTATAGGTACTACTTGGGTGACTTAATTCACCTGTGCTATATTTCAGTATAGTTAATGCACTTATGTGAATTAAGTACCTATACTTTTTCGTAGACTTAAATCACATTGTGTTATATTTCAGTATAGTTAATGCACGTGAATTAAGTATACTTATTAGTATACTTAATTCACCTAGGTGAATTAAGTCTACGGCACCAAAGAAATTGGTTTAATACCTACACCAAACAATGTATTGGATTAATTACGAGTAAAATAAATAAAACCCTAAATTAGAATTATAGTGCAATATTTATGGTTACCTATATAATAGAACTGTTAAACAGTAGATAATAGATAAGTTTTTTAGATAAGAAATCAAATCAAATTCCATATTGTGAACTGGGTAAGTGTGTTACAAACTTACTTACCTACAACATTGAGTAAAAACTGAGAACTATTGTGTATTAGGTTTTTTATACATTTAAAGATATTATAATTCAAGTAGGTACCTAGGTACTTTATTTTCACTCAGTTTTCACCTAATATAGTTATGTGTAGGTAAAATAAAACCGTTTTCTTTTTCATTTTGCACACATTAGCAACAGATAATTGGTATCATGTAATAAAGAACTTGTACCTAAATAGGTACTAAAATTGGAACAAATTCATAAGACTATTTGCTAAAACCTCAGACCAATTTTATTGGTCTGAGGCTGAAACAAGTAAAATAAGCGCCAAAATAAAGCAAATTATTGTTCTTCAATAATAATAAAAAACGTAGGTAGGTACATACCTACCTACCTACATATTGTGATAATGTTTCTTGTTATCTATATCTTCTATACTAATAATAAAGCTGAAGAGTTTGTTTGTTTGTTTGTTTGTTTGTTTGTTTGTTTGTTTGTTTGGTTGAACCCTAAGATCTCAGCAACTACTGATTCAAATTGAAAAATTCTTTTTGTGTTGGAAAGTCCGTTTATCTTGGAAGGCTATAGGCTATAAAACATCATGGTACGTCCAATAGAAGCTGAGCATCAATGAAGAATGTTGCAAAAACGGGAGAAAAAGATTTATTTTCAAAGCTTTCACTGCGTGCGCTGCGTAAACGGTTAAAGTTACGTAAAAATCATGTGTGACGGAATTGTTATCCATTAAATTTTCTAAAAAAAAGTCCGCGACAGCATATATCTATCTTTTATGGTTGGCTCACTATAACCTTTCTTTTTGGTAATCAAATTTGTTTTAAAATAATGTATTATCTGCGATGGTGTTTTTGTATGCATGATATTATTCCTTATCAAAATAAATACATTATTTATCACAAGTATTTAATTTTGCACAAAATTGTTCATGACTTCATTTGATTTCAATGAATATCTTAAGAAATATCATAGTTTGAAATAAACGGAAAATAAAAAATTTTGATTTTCAGAGATTTCTTTGCGCGCGCTGCGTAAACGGTTAAAGTTACACAAAAATTATGTATGACGGAATTATTCTCCTTTAAAAGTTCTAAAAACAAGTTACAGACAGCATTTATCTATCTCTTAAGGTTGACTCGCTATAACCTATTTTTGTTAATAGATTTTGTTCTAAAATAATGCTTAAGATGCAAAGGTATTTTTGTAAACATGATATTATTCCTTATCAAAATGAATACATTATTCATCACAAGTATTTAATTTTGTACAAAATTGTTCTTTATATCTTTAGATTTCAATGAATATCTTCAGAGATATCATAGTTTTAACATAACTCCGCAGCTAAATAATGATCAAGTACTACGAACGCATCTATACTGAGTTGTTTTTGTTTGGTTGATCGCGCTTATCTTAGGAACTACTGATCCCATCAGATTCAGACGCCTTAGCTCACCGGTCAGGAATCCTCTCTGGAGTGATTCGACCTTAAAGCTTGAGGACCCACCGAGGTCCTCTCCTTTACTAAAACCCCTGGTGACTCAAAGAAGGTCATCAGAGACATCCTGTAAAAATAGTAAAAAAAACCGCCTAGAAGAAGTCGGATGCGTGAACGAAGGGTTCCGTGCCATAGATTTTATCAAAACTGTCCGAAAATTATTTGAATTTAAAATTAAATATTTTGTTAATATTTCAAGTTTCTACCTGTTATCGTTATTGAGACCGAAAAATAAATCACGTTTGTTGTTGAGCCAACTTAAACATTAATTTTATTTTTATTTAATTATTTATTTTTAAAGTGAATAATATAACTAAATATTCTGTGAATATTTCAAGCGTCTATCTGTTGCCGTTATCAAAATTGACCAAAAAAGTCACGTTTATTTTATGGGAGCCCCTTCAATATTTATTTTATTCTATTTATTAGTATTTGTTGTTATACCGGCACCAGAACTACGTCATCTGAGAAAATTTCAACTGTCTAACTATAATGGTTAATGATATACAGCCTGGTGACAGATGGACAGGCGGACGGCGGAGTCTTAGTATAGGATCCCGTTTTACCCTTTGGGTACAGAACCCTAAAAAGGGGAACTACTGATTCAAATTGAAAAATTCTTTGATTGTCTAATTATCGAGGAAGACTATAGGCAAGGACTTCCTAAACTTATTTTCATAGTGACGCCTTTAGGAATTTTCCAATTTTTACGAGCCCTCCCCCCGTTATAGTAACAGCAAAGTTAAGTACATACCTACAAAAACAAAAAAATACGGACGCAGCCGCCCGGATTGCGAAAGATGCTGTGTTCGATTTTTTCGCCCGCCCTAGACAGTCGATCCGGGCTCAAGTTTTGAAATTGCGACTTTCATTTCTTTCTCTACATTTATTTTCGTTCTACTAGCTCGCATAGCAGCTAGACAGCCATTCTATGTGGATCGTCTCACTACGCCCGCCCCCGGGATAGAACCGCGAACCCTGGGATGCCAGGGCATCGCGACGCGCAGTATGGGAAACCCTGATATAGGCCTATATACCTCCATAGCATCACTCTACGACTAATAGGAATTGAGCATCAATGAAAAATGTTGCAAAAATAGGAAATCCACGCGGACGAAGTCGCGGGCACAGCTAGTATAATATAATTAGATTGCACTGTATTCAATCAACATTACCCTTATTTGACGGAACATGGTTCTTATTACGAAGTAATCGATTGCAAAAGAAGTAACGAAGTATACAGGGTGAATTTTTCAAGTGGGCCTTCAGGGCCTCCTAAACTATAATGTATATCGAAAAATGCTCAAATGACTCGCGAGCCCGATTTTGATGAAAAAAAAACTGCATCATTGGATTTTTGAAAAAAATAATGATCATCGCTTTGATTATCGCGTCAACCAAGGTGGAACAAGAAATATTTTATTAAAATTTAACATTTTCCATTAAGTCCCGTACCTATATCATTACCCAGAAATCGATCCTTATTAACAACACTATTTAGAATGGTGTAATAATACAGGCTTTGTTTTTTTTTTCAAAATCATTGGGTTCGATTCCTGGCTAGGATTATTGATTTTTCAAAAATCCAATGATGCAGTTTTTATTTTTTCATCAAAATCGGGCTCGCGACTCCTCTGAGCATTTTCGATATTCCTTATAGTTTAGGATTTGGCCCTGAAGGCCCACTTGAACAATTCACTCTGTAGGTATAAGACTTACCTACGCGGTTGGTACTGAGATGTGTGACCAAAAACATTTTTGTTTTTTTTTTTAATTTTAAGTAGTAATTTTTATTCGTAGTTCAGATAGTAGTGGTAGTCGTAACTGCTCCCGATCGTAGAGGTATAAAACAAAAATGCAGAAATCTTTTTTGGCATACCAAAAATTGTGACAACACTAAGAGCTGTCAAAATATACTATAGTCGCAGACGGATATCATGCCGTTTGTAGTGTTTGAGAATTGTTAACCAAATAAAACCATTTGTTTCTAAATCCGTAGTACATTCTATCAATATTAGTCAGTATAATTGAATGGAGGTCGCTTATTATTGGTAGGTTCAGGTTATTTTTTTTATGACCAAGCGGAGTGGAATTATTGTCGCATCGCTCTCACACATAGGTACAATACGGCGTGTTATACGATCTGCCTGCGACATAAGTAGTCTACATACACAAGTATTTCTTTGCTATCATTACTTTTAAATTTACCTGCTAATAGTGCCTACTTATTATTATTTATATTTAATACTTAACTATTTTTTACATTTTAATTAAAATGATGCCAAAGAACGTTTGTCATGAATGTGTAAATATTAAAATAAATGTATAATGTAAATAAATTGAGAACTAGAAAAATTGTTGTATAAATTGATGTTGAAATAAATGGGGCAACCCTTAGACCATTTAACACTTGTCTAAGGGGGGCAACCCTACAATACTTTTTTGTTTCATTAACAAATTTTAAAAAGGCAATCAAGCATGCCTGATGGTAAGCGATCACCGTAGTCTTAGCACAGATTTATTTGCGGAGTTTCAAATACGCAAATAGGTACCTACCTTTAAAGTCACGAAGTTTGGCACTGGTATTTGAGTATTTGTGCAAAGTTTGAACTGGTTAAAACACATATTTGAAGGCAAAAATGTTTCAAATGTGACAGGCATTCAAATATGTGATCCTAAGAGGTGTGATCCTAAGGTGTGATCAAACTTTGCTCAAACTTTGATTGCCATATCTGGCGCCGGCTTTAGTACCTATCTAAGACCTTTGAGCCATATCTTTGTTTTGACATGCACTAGCTTCTTTCTTGAAGCATTAAAATATGAGTGTCACACATGCATTAAGGAGTGCTTAGCGAGATGTAGGTACCTATATGGCAGGCCACAGACCTCGTGAAGGTGACTGATGAGGAGGAAATCTCATCATAAAGTTTTTAGCTGATTCCAAATACCTATCCCTAGCCTACTGATATTAACCCCATCAGAAATTATTTTATATTATTTCTGTGGAATTACCAAACCTACTAATGAAAATGATACCTAACTGAAAATCTGATGGGGATAATATCAGTGGGGATTTATGGAAAAGAGGGAACTATCAACGCCTTACTACATAGCCTTTGTGTCAATGATTTCTCGTAGGTAGGTAATTGATAGTGAACGAACACTTATGCTTGGCATCAAATTATCACCATTTTCACTGCGCAAACTCCACTGGAAACAATTTTTTGAATTATTGAAACAAAATCTGACTAACGCCATTGACAACGCGCACTACACTCACATATAAATTATAATACTTATAATATTGTAGTAGTGCCTGCATAGATGGCGCAACACCATGGTTTTCCGTGCACAGTGAAAAACCTAACCATATCCCTGGTAGAGCTCAGAATGAACTTTAGTCATCTGAAAGTTCTTTTGAATGGACGGGCCATCTTTATATCTCCATCATAAATGTTGTACTTAATTATCTATTTAGGTACCTATATCCTTGACAAAACCGAATTTAAAAAGTAATAATTCTCAAGTCTCTATCCAAACAGTCTACAATAACTAAACCCAGTAGTCATTTATCCCTACTAATATTATAATTGCGAAAGTAACCCTATCTGTCTGTCTGTTAAGCTTTCACGTCTAAACCACTGAACCAATTTTGATGAAATTTGGTACAAATATAGACTAGAGCTCGGGGAAGGACAAAGGCTAGTTAGTTTTAGTGCGAAAAAAGGGTTGAAGGGGTTGAAATAGGGGATGAAAGTTTGTATGGGAGTTCGTCATTGTTAAAGATAAAAACATGAAACTTTGAATTTAGGCACTTGATAAGAAATAAATAAACATTTGTTCTAGCGTTTTTGAAATATTTACCCATGTATGGGTGAAATAGGTGATGAAATTACGTAAGGAAGTCCAAGCAAAGTCACGCTTTGCGTTTAACACTTGAACTGATTATGATGAAATTTTGCACAAAAATAGACTAGCCCTGGAGATAGGACATAAGCTACCTTTTACCTTTTGTTATAAAAGAAGGCATAACATAAAGGGGTTGAAATAAGGGATGAAAGTTTGTATGCGATTCCTCTATTTAGAAAATAAAAACTTGTATTTATTTAGGTACTTACTTGATAAGAAGTAAATAAATATCATTTCTAGCGTTAGAAAGAAGTAAAAAAAAATGTTGTGTTTTTGAAATTTTGACACCCGTCTGGGGATGGAATAAGGTCGTTTGGAAGTTCTGAAAGGATAGAAAAACAAAAAACGTACCTATTAAAATAAGCTGATTTACAGTAGGTAATCCAAAGCAGTTTATATGTGTATTATTTACAAATTAAGTAGGTATCTATCCTAAAAATAAAAATGCCACTCAAAGTAACTATTCCGCGCAGACGAAGTCGCGGGCCAAATCTAGTAATATAATATTAGGTATCTACCTATTATTCAGTCAATATACAGTTACAATACGAAGTCTATCTATACACAGTACCTATACCAAGATCTATAGAACCAACAGCGCCATCTATAAAACCTCTTACTTATAAGTACCACAGATAATATAATACTATACTAGCTTATACTTTTATGTGAATAGCCAAGAGAAAAGAATGTTACAATTTTTAGCTTTTGTACGAGCCACAGAGTACCTACCTACATTTGTATATACTTTACGAGCAATCGGAGCAATAGTTAGTAGAATAGAATAATCATTATTGTTACCAAGGGCATGTAAAAAAGAAAAACAAAAAAACAACAATAATAAAATCGGGAGTGGTCTGCCCTTGACTTTCTCGTATACCCGAAACGACTCAAACTTTGATAGAAACCTTATATTTTGATGTCATACGTGCATGTTAAATTTTGGTCACCCATCCGAGTACCGACCGCGCACTTGGTTGCTTAACTTTCGTGATCGACGGCTCAAAATTTGATAGAAACCTTATATTTTGATGTCATACTTACACGTATGAGGTTGCAATAAGTTAAAGCATGCTCGAGTTATCGTTCTAACGCACAGACACACACACAGACACACACACAGATATATTTCCAAAAAAAAAAATTTTTGGACTCAGGGAGAGGTCCAAAACGTGTAAATCCATCAAAATCTCGAGGTCGAATTTTTTGACGATTACAAGACTTCCTCTATCCTACGTATGCGAAAAAGTAAAAATATGATATCTATAGGAATTATTATGATCACTATAATAAGCGGTCCCTTCCAGACTACCTTAGGATGGACAGGAAAGATTAGGTATCAAATTAATTATTATCATTTCATCTATTCTTCAATTTTCTTTTATGATAACGAATATACTACTTTTATATAAACGAAGTACTTATTTAATATTATTATTTACAACATAATAAAATTCGATTACCTGCGATAATATTAAAAATGCAACTCCCGTCTGGAGTAGGTCTATAATTTTCAGTGTATTTTTTATTCTTTTTTTTTTTTTTGGTTAAATTTTCCCTGTTACGGGACGGCAAAGGGATCTAGCCCATACAGCCAAGTCTTCAGTTTCGTCTTCTTTCTTGATTTTTGCATTAAAATGTGGGTGCCACACTTTTTAATGCATCTAGGGAGTGTTTGGCGAGAAATGCACGGTACAGACCTCATGATGGTGACTGATGAGAATTGTATAGTGGGATTTCCAACCACTATACAATTCTCAACGCCACATACACAAAACCTTTATTTCAATGATTCCGCATAACTGTTCGTCAACACGGATGCTTATGCAACAAAACGACACCACTTTCACTGCACAAAATCCACTCCGAAGCAATTTTGAATTATCGAAATAAAGATCGACATCCAGACGCCATGATTTCCCGCCAAACATTCCATTTTTTATTCTTTTTTGGTTATATTGTCCCTGTTACGGGACGGCAAAGGGATCTAGCCCATACAGCCAAGTCTTCAGTTTCATCTTCTTTCTTGATGTTTGCATTAAAATGTGGATGCCTCACTTTTTAATGCATCTAGGGAGTGCTTGGCGAGAAATGCATGGTACAGACCTTATGATGGTGACTGACGAGAATTGCATATTGGGATTTTCAACCAATATACAGTTCTCAACGCCACATACACAAAACCTTTATTTCAATGATTCCTCATAACTGTTCGTCAACACGGATGCTTATGCAACAAAACGACACCACTTTCACTGCACAAAATCCACTCCGAAGCAATTTTGAATTATCGAAATAAAGATCGACATCCAGACGCCATGATTTCCCGCCAAACCTTTTTTATTCTTTTAAAAATATTTACGCGTTTGTAAATCCAATATTTATTCCCTATAAATGCAATTTTAAAATACTAGTTTTGCGCCATCTGTACCAACCGCATGGAGTTAACATGTGAAACAGTGAATTACTCATAGACGAAGAATTACCCACTTAACACCAGATGGCGCTACAAGCATTGTAAACAAGAAAATATGTCACGCCCAATATAGGTAATTGATAACTCATTACGTTATATTGTGAAATAGAAATTGTTCTTCAATCGTATTATTAGTAATTACAATTCATCACAAATGCTACAATTATTGTATTTGCAAATTTTTCTTTGCAATCACAATGCAACAAGAAAACTGACGTTTGTTTTGTTTCCAGTCATCAAATATGAGAGTCATGCTATTTGTCCTGCTTGCGCAGCGTACTCAAGTTCTCAAGTTAGAAAGAGACATAAGATATTGTTCGCGTTTCAAGTACAGCAGTCTTTGGTATCAGCTGACAACCAAAGCAAAAACAGTCGGTGCGCGACCATCTTGTCAAAATTGGAGTCGGTGACAACAAATAAATATTGTAAAATGTCCTAAATCGCTCGTAATGACATAAATTGTAGTTTCTGTTTGATAAAGAATTGTGTGTATTTCACGTTGATATTGTTTTTAACGAGGTTACTATACATTTTGCTCAATATTTTCGGGTTTGTGTTGCGTCAAATGACGTCATGTATGTGATTATTAAACACGTATCGCGGCTGACAAGTTCGTAAGTATTTTCTTTTAATTCTGTGTTATTTTTACATACTTATAGTCAATTATCATTTGTGTTCTTTTGTTGGTCAGTGTTAGTTTCATTCATGAATCGTCGGTAAACGGGCGCAGGGGCCCCTGCTGTTTTCCATACCTACGCAGAGTAGAAGTTTAGAATGCCCTTGAAAATTATGCAGCTAAATCGTGTTGTTATAGCGGTTGGAGTGCGCTGGTCGAGCCAGCCAGTAGACAGACCAGCGAAATTCGTTCCATTCATGATGAACATTTCCGAAGGTCGTCGCGAATGACTGCAAGCATTCCGCTTGGCAACTGAGCGCTCGTCGCGCACTTGACTAAAAATGGAACGCTCTCGACACGTAGAAAGTATTGTTCTATAAAACATTAAAAGCTTAAACATATAATACATTATGTCTTTTATAATGTGAACATATCTCTTGTATTTCAATTGTTCGCTGCTCTGGCAAAAACAAAACATACATTTTTAGTTTTGCCACATGCTACCGCTAACTTTCGACTATATTGCTCGAGTAGGTAGGTATCGTAACATGCGATCGTCGGTCGTTCTGACATAGTTATTTAGAATTTAATTACCGTCGAACTTGTTAATACTGATACCGATTCGTTTTTCGTTCATTTGCTAATAGGTTACATCTAGCCATTAGCTATTTGTAATTGCTCTATGGAGCAGTTTATCTCGGATACCTACCTTACCTACGTAGGTAGGTACTTAATTGGGAACAACCGAATGTATAAATGTACCTATACGACAGCTATGTACCTAGATTTTTTCTTGTTTTCCGTACAGGTACCCATCCACAATGCCTACGTCAAATGTGCTGTATCAATAATCGTGTTAGGTTTGAGAAAATTGAAGATATTTTATCATGATGATATTACTTAGATACCTTAAATAACCTAGGATAGGATGGGTAGTGTCCATTAGTTTAACTAGCACTGACTAACGTTGCATTAATTACGATATCATATAATTACAATGCTTTCAACACTATTATCTATGCGTGTTTGTCGATTGCTTACTTACTGCTTTATCTACGATTGCTTATGCATTTTAACATAAAAAGCTTCGATTGCGGAAAAAAATACAATAAGTCATGATGAAAACAATGATTTTACAATGAAATCGTTGGCTTTGATTAATATTTGCGTAATTTACGTACCTAGTTAGATGATTTATTTTAAAACTCAACCTTACCAATCTGTCAATCAACTTTTCGTGCATGTTTTCAAATTAATATTTTCAAACATTGTGAAAAGATTTCTCTCAAAAAAAGTAGTACCTACTTGTGTATCTACTTAAAAATTTACTTGTTTTGCCACCTCATAATAATATTGCCAAAATTACACGCGGATTTGGAATTTCACGTCTAAAAAACAGTTAGTAACCAGAAATGTTTAGAAGAAAAAAATAATTGAAAACAACTGCCTGCACACATTAAAATAATCTAAGATTACGTCCACATTTTGTAAACATGCTTGATGATTCAACGAGCGAAATAGATGTTTCGGTAAAACCCCGCACATTGGAACAGTACGAGTACAGTACCTACATACCTACTTAGCTAACATCCCTCCCTACGGCTCATTATTTCATCATAATTGTGAAAGCGATAACGGTTATTTATAGCTTCGTTTTGATAATTTCAAAACAGATAGTATAGTGATGCCACTAGAAAAATAACAATGCAATTTTTCTCAAAATCTTTTTGCTTGATGTATTAGGCGCTTTGCAAACGACGGGGCGGGCAGGGCCGGTCAATTTCACCGCGGAAGATAACGCAAAGGGAATCCTACCAAACTAAATACTACCAACGCACATACAGGGCAAAAAACCGCGCCGCAAGTGCCCGGCGGCGGGCACTTATCTGTGTCTACCCGCCATATTGTATCATGTAAGCGCCTTAGGCGCTTTGCAAACGGCGGGGCGGGGCAGTCTTTTTGACCTCGAAGCAATAAAGACCGCGTCTGCCCGTCGATGCCCGCGGTTGCCCACACCCCGAACACAAAGCTCACGAGGGATGCAGGCAGTTAGTTCACGACGTTCGTTCTTGTGAAGAGCTGAGAGTGGCGCGTTACTGCTTAGAAACTGGTTTGTGTGATACATGGCGGGTAGCCAGAGCCACAGATATATCTGTGGCTCTGGCGGTATATATACCGCACTGTGCCCGCCGGGCACCTGCGGCGCGGTCTTTTTGCTCTCTATGTGCGTTGGTACTATACGATTCCCTTTGCGCTACCTTTCGCGGTAAAATTGACCGGCCCGCCCCGCTCCGCCTTACTGACATACACCATGGCGGCCGTCGCGTCGTGTCAACTCATTTGACACAGCGTTACTGTCACTGAAACGCTTCGTAGCGTTTTCCACGTGTCTAGGCACCCTGATTTACAATATCGATTGAAATTTCTTCTAAATTACTTTATTTTTTACATTTCTATCTCCAGTCTCATATTAAATTACTTAATTTGGGATTTATTTTAAAAACAAGTTTCTGTAATGTGTTATCAACCGATTGTGTATAACAGCCGCTATAGTTTTAGCTTAGCTAGTGAGAATATCATATTTTCCTCTTTATACTGTTATCCGAAACGCCGCGAAATCAATGGTCACATTATTACAAACTGTTTTGAATATGTGTGTGTGTATGTGTGTTTATCTGTGCCCCTTAGCCATCCGCTAGTGTAAATTGAAACAATTATAATATTACACGTAACTAAACAATAAGTAGTACATGCAAAACAGTTGAGGACTTCATACACTACTGAGGAATTATTGTAAATAATGAAGTGTATGCTTGATTGTAATTAATGAACCAACTAGCATAGATACCCACGCTTTCGCTGTTGTTCTAGAGATTTCTTGTTTATTATAATTGATTCATCGGCTTGCAAACAATCTGTGAAGCTGTAAGGGTTGAATTAATATTAACGATGCCGAGATCAAATATTGTCAATCCATGCACAAGTGTCGATGTTAATATCAAAACAAGATATATGAAAGTTTAGCTTTTGCACGATTACAAGTTGCTCCTTACGCAGCTTAAGTTACGCAGCATTATGAAAACCAGTTATGCTTATCCTCGAAATTTCATTCAGAAAACCATTAATCTCCATGTCATCTAGATTCTGTCTTAAAATATTTACGGAGTCGTCTTAATCTAAATCAGATTTGTGATCACAATATTGTGATCTTTGAATTGAATCGAAAGAAAATATAAGTAATTCCACCATATTAAAATAGTAAAGTTGCTCTTTATGGTTTTTAAGGACAGCAAGACAAATTGGAATCATAATAAAACACTTGTAGCAGACCAGTTTAATTCAGCTGGATTTATTTCAACTTACTCCTCTGAAGCAGTTTACATTCGAAATGCATGCGTTGTAGATATGCTGGGTTGGGATTCAATAACTTGTCTAATAAAAGTATTAGATGTGAAAATCCTACCACCTGCGAACGCATATACACATATGTGCTCGCAGCCTACCACTAGCTAGCGGAACTGTCAATATTTTGCCCAGCATTAAAAAGTTATACTTAGTCATTTTGAATTTACAGTATCTAATAAGACGGATGCCTCATGACATGAATATCTTCATTCTGTCGTTTCTTTATTTTTTATAAGTAATTTATTAATAGACTAGCTGACCCGGCGAACTTCGTACCGCCTATTTTCTTTTCTGTTGAAATTTTTCCTGAATTTTCTTTGCTATAAACCTCACGGAGCCCGAGACCTTTCCAACGAATGCAAAACCGTGGAAATCGGTTCGTGCGTTCTGGAGTTATAGCGTCAGGAAGGAAAACCCGACCCGAAAAATGAAGAACATGTTTTTTTACACTGCCAAGTCAATATTTGTAATGATCAAATCAAATTTTAATGCAATTAAGACTGTTAACTAGCTAGATACTTTACTAGGAGCTGTTGTTGGCTATTAGGGAAATCAAAAGCTAAGTAACTGTTATGGGCGTAAGCGTTTTATGATCTGTTTGTAAACGTGTTTCGTCATCTGTTACTGATTTCGCTTCGCAATATGGCGGATTAAGTAATTGACTCGGACCAAGTTATAAATAGCCGGATACTTCACTTCGGTAACAATGCGACCGATTTGTTTACGCTTTCCATCACGTCTTTGGCTATTCGATAGAAATTGATCAACCTCATTAGCATCAGGATAAAATAACAAATATTTCAATGTTAAGTATAGGAATGCTTACATTAATATTAGATATCTTATTGAAAATTTGCTGATGCCAAGCCCATAAGTTCTAATTTTGAATAACAATAAGTTCTAATGTTGACAAAATTTTAATGATGAATGAATGAAATGAACCATTTAAGTAACTATTTGAATATTAAAGTTACGTACCTATGTCTCATCCGCTGTGATCAATGCTATGAAAGGTTATTGAATTTAAATAGTTTATTTTTCAATATAAAAAGTTATAAATTTCTAGCAATACGTACTGACCTTCGTTTGTCTTAAAGAAATACCTACTATGAATAGTTACGGCATCTAGATGAAAATATAGCAGTCTATTCACTGATGTGTGTTAGATTTTACATGCGTTTATATCGTACGATATTAAAGTAATGACGTCAGTATTAATGTACCTCCTTAATTGCCAAATGATATAATCAAAATCATCCCACCCACTGCCAATAGCTTGAAACTTTTCTATAATTTGTAAGTTATCGATATCAACTTTAGATTTTGAAGTATCTACTTCATGTCCTTTAAGTTAATCCAAAAAAAGGTTTGATGTAAGCAATTATAATTATAAGTAACTATAATATATCATTGGATGTAAATTGATAAATTAGCCCAATCGTGACGTATTGAAAGTTATGTTTTACAAAGAAAAAAAAAGTTAAACATTGGAAATCGAACGTCCTCGAAATTTTTGCCAATCTCATCTTAAATCATGAAAAAGACGAGTATGCCAAATGATCGTCACCCTTGTAAACAAATCCACTAAACATAGATTCTATTTTAAAACATTGTAAGTCACGTGTGCCGAGTAATCTAGCTCTAGTATTAAGTGCTTTGTCAATTTGCTTTTTAGGTTCATTATGGGATGCGTGCAGACAAACCACTATTGATATTAAAATGGGTATGTAATGTTTCGTATTTATTGTCCATTATTAATTTAGTCAGGTAAAATCTAAATTAATTATCTAATGTTTAGGGGAAATATTTAATTTTCCTTAACATTTCATACGACCTTTGGCATGCAAGGCCTGTGCTTGAAAAACAGTTGCCAATATTTTTAGAAAGGTCATCATTTGTTTAGTAACAATGTAGTTGTCATTTATCGATATTTTTTTATCTTGTACGTAGGTATCTTTATGGATATGGTTACTACAAGCTGCATTGAAATTGAACAAAATAAAATTATTTCAGATTGACCAATGGTGGATCAACATCTAAATTTCAGTATTGAAATCTCAGTTACCAGCTTACCCTTTTAAGTCGGTTTCTGAATTTAAAACTTCTGGTTGGCGGGATCCAGCTTATCCCTAAAAAAACTTAATAAAATGGGCGATGATGTACCTATACCCAACCATAGTTAATATTGACATGTCATTTTGGTTATTCAGTTTAAAGAATTTATTCTCACAAAAAGATATGTACTTATACATGTCACTTATTAGAGAATTAAGAGATACAGTGTTCTTAAAATATATTTATGGGTAGTAGATAAGAGGTACCTAATTAAAAATTCAGTGAGGATTATATAATGAAAATGAGTGGATAAAACGAATGCATGGATTCTTGAAAAGTTAATAAAACAGTCACAACAGAGAAGTCAGAAAAATTGGCAGTTCTGGGCCCAAATGACACGAACGGTCTATTATCTAATAACCAAACCATTACGTAAAAAAAGTTAAAATTATAAACAATGCCCCGTTTCAATCGTTGTATAATTACGCACTCGCGGTGCTTCCCTACCGCCTAAATTATTAGCTCATAAAATAAGGTGAAGACTGATTCTTGAGTGGAGACCGCGTGTCGGCAAACGTAGTGTAGGGCACCCACTAGTTAGATGTGGTGTTGATATTCGTAATGCAGTGAGCAGGAATTGGAGGAGAAGAGCTGAAGATTGAGCTTAGTGGTGTGCCATGGGAGACAGGTGCGAAGACCTGGGAGCATAACGTCGCGCTGTACCCGGTACAGGCAGGTAGCTGGGCGCATTTCACCTATCCCTCCACGACACAGCGCATCTGAGTCTAGGTCCGAGCTTTAGAATCACCTCCCTCAGGCCGCAGCCGCAGGCCTCAAGTCGCAAGGGAAACCCTTGCGACTTGAACGCCTTAGATAGTCTAATTGGTAATGAAACTTCCCCGTGGGAGATGCACCCCGACCGGAAATCTTCTCTTTCATTTACTTTTAAATTAAAAAACTGAACACTTTATTTTTCATCGCAGTTATTATTTATTGCGGCATCAATTTATAACCACCCACTCTACCAAAAGCCCACTGCTACTACTCAATTAAAAATAATATTTTTTTGTAGTCGTTTATTTTTAATTGACGATGATAACAATTTTATAAAAGTAATGTTAAATTTTGTTTCTAACTTTGTTTGCTATAACAATATTTGTTCATGGCACTTGTCATACAAGCCGGTCTTTTGTGGTGTTTGTGTGAAACAGACTTTATGTTGATTACGTGGACCAAACCTACTAGTTTCTTTAAAAAAATAGACTATAGTCCTATTCATGACCAAGTACACCGTTTCTTAGCTAATGACACCACGAGAAACAATTAGTTAATCGACATGAATCAACTTACCGAAGCTTATCTACGAGTATCATCAAAAGGTCTTTAGCAAAATATCCAACGCTTAGAAAGTCGTTTGTTTGGGCCTAAATTCGTCGAATCTGTCATTCACGAATGTGTTATAATAGTCCCTAATCAACATTTTAACGAGATTATACTGGCAAGTTTCCTGTATGGTCCACAAAGTAACAACGGCATAGCCCACCAGAGTCCAAGGTTTACAGAAATATCGACTTTAACCACTCCGAATACAGTTTATCTTTATTTTTTTTATAAATTTGGCTGATCTAAATCGTACCTAAGGGTACTAGATTAGATTATGGTCCGAATAATAAATAACTTAAATGCATAATTATTACGATTTAAACAATTCAGTGGATGTGTTAATGGAATAAATTGGTTACAATTCTTTTATTAATTGTGTTTTATTTTTCTTACAATATGCTTTAAAATTAAGAAAATCAATAGATTCGTTCTGATCAGTTAAGAAAATTTGACTATGATTTAGAATTTTTAACGCAGTTAGAATAAGCTGCATAATTACCTACTGCTTGCCAGCTTGCCACACTAGGGATGTACACTGCCACTATACCAATCTTCAAACTATTCTCGTTGACAGAAGATAAATACAACGAAAAGGAAACATTATCTGGCTATGATAAAAAAGGCCTTCCAATTGGTCGGTCAGTCTTAATCAGAACTCCTAAGCGGTATTTCCTAACCATTACAAGGATGGGCTTACACTATGTTCAACCGTCTCCATAAATTTGACTCAGGTTTCAATGATCCCAAAGAAGTACAAATTTTCCCTCGATTCTTTTTTGTACTAAACTTGTTTTAAATCCACCAGGCTAGCTATCAACATATATCAAAATCATAATAATATAGTTGGAAAAATAGTATACTTAACAACTTCACCAGTAAACTTAAACTATAATATTTAAGTCAAAATTAATTGACAAAGATTATGTATAAAATAAAACTTATCAAAAAATATCTGGAAATTGGAAGGGCCGGTGTGTATAGACTCTAATGCAGTACGCATAAGATGAGGCAGAGCTTTAGACTTTCAACTTGGACACGTATTAATTCTCTTGGGAATCTCAATCCAGAGCCGAAAAATCCGATTCTTTCGGAGTGTATAGACAATTACTTGCGTCACCTAAGTATTCTTTAAAAATGAGCACAAGATTCCAAAAGGATTCCCTTTTATACATATAATAGATCTAAATTATCTGTATATAACAAGTTAAATTAAATGAATATGTACAGTTAGCTATTGAATTTGACTATTCTAATATTCTAAAGATTTCCAATTCCAGATAAATAATATTTGGATATCAAATATTGGAACAACCAGTGATTTTTAATCCGTCTGTCCTTCCGACATATTAAGCAGTGTTTTCGTTAATTTTAAGACGTTGACTGTTATAATATTTATCATAATTTGGGACAAAGCTACTAACTAAAATATGAACTATTGCCAACATCTTGTCTGCTGACTGATTCACATCCAAATAGTATAAATATTTTTAATATACTCTACACATCGCGAAGTCAACGACTTACAAAGATTTGATGCAAGATATCTCACGTTATAGCACGTTATCAAAATATTTGTTATGTAACTTTCGTTTGAATGAATCCGTCTACTGTATTTCTCTAATCGAATATTTTATGTCTGTTTTCGAATTTCGTGTTATGTCCTGGCGGGGCGTAATGGCTTCACTACATCCTTCCCTACATCTACTATACAGCAATTAAATACCTATTAATAAAAATTATCCTCAAATCAAATTGGATTTTGTAGGCGTCTTTTTCTATCTTCCCTATCTTTTGGCATAACATGATATGTTTTTATTGCACCAAATTATATTTCATTAATAATATAAAGTTATATAAACTAAACAAAAACATTCAGAAGTAATAAAATAAAATAAAAATCGGAATAAAAAAAATCGTGTCATGTGACAGTTGCAATTTAAAACAAGAATAAATCTCTTTAAACATAATGGGATTAAGTGATATATAAAATCTAGGTGTTAAAAATCCTTGTATAACATTGCAAGCTGTAGGCCAAAACAGTGGAAAAAACTAAGACGATTTTGCACGACCTTGTGGTTATGAAGTGATACTTGTCGGATTATTTGGCTCTGACCTTGATTAGCCTAGAAAAATATAATACCAGTATGAGCAGTCTTTGTTCGACAAACTTAACAATATTGAAAACATATTTTTTTATAAGTAGGTAAGTGCTTACTTCGTTGGTAGCCATCGTATACGGTTAAAGGTCGTAGCACATTTAATAGCTCAGAACCGTATCGCCTGTTTTTACTATGAAATAGAGTTTTCCGTTCCGTTCCATGTTTTAATAGGTTTATTCGTATTCCTCTTAGCAAACCCTTTAATTTGATGCCCGCCATATTAAGGTAGTGCTAAAAAAAAACTATTCCGCCATCTTGGGTGGTCCGCCATTTTGGATTTAGAGCAAACTCATTTTATTTTTAAAATCCAACGCAAAAAGAGGGGTGTTATAAGTTTGACGTATCTGTGGGTCTGTAGATTTGTGTGTATTTCCACGGTAATGGTATTTCTGTGGCATTGTAGCTCCTAAACGAATGGACCGATTTTGATGCGGTTTTTTTATTCGAAAGCTTACGTGATCGGGATGGTTCTTAGCTACAATTCATGAAAATCTGTTCAAGCGTTTCAATGTCATCAGCTCTCTTTGAATAATATTCAAGAAAAATGTTATTTAAGTAGCTATCTATCGGAATTAGGGTCTGCGAGTAGGTAGTTTAAAAAGAATGAGATGAAAATAAAGGTAAAAATTTTATGTAACCACAGACACAAAAAGCTCAAAAGAAAGAAATAAAATTTTTCTCTCGACCTTTTTTGCGTATTCTTCTCGGCAAACACTTTGATTTGATACCAATATCATGGGAGGGCACGAAAAAAAAACTAGTCCGCCATATTGGATTTATACCTAATGACGTCACATAGCTATGCATGCATTAAGGAGCTAATCTATGATGCATTGTCTTGTCACCCAAACTAAACGTGTATACAAATTTTCATAAAATCCTAGAAAAATGCACTGAAAATATCGACTTGCCTCAGGCGGGACTCGAACCCGCATCTTCCACAATCCGGGCGGATGCGTTGACCAATTACGCCAGCGAGGCATTTTTCTAGTATTAATATTTACGCGTTTGTAAACGCAAAAATTAAAATTATTCCATTTCATAAAATCGTTTGAGGATGAAAGTTCAGTCGCAAGATTTGATCCGAACATAGTTACATAGATACACTGCAAGTTAAAAATAAAATAAGAGCTTGTAATTTACAAATTTTAAAATTTTCTCTTACTGATTTATTGTGTAAGTAGTCTAGCTTTACACGTAATATATATACAACATGTAAACTAAATAACCAACACCCTGAATACAGGTGGTTTGGGATCGGCTTCCGAGTTGATTTCAATATTATTATTTTTTAAAAAAGCGTTTTTTTTTGGAAAAAAAACAAAAAAAAAACAAAAGTACCCAGAAAATATTGTACATCATTATTATTTCTGTGATATAAGAGCTTATATCACAGAAATAATAATAAAGAGGACTACAAAAAAAAATGATATGCACTCCCAGTAGAAATTACAACAACTGACAGACGAAAAGTGAACATTATGGTGGCACAGAGAGAATACATGATAAGATTGCGCGATAGCCAATTTAGATTCGCATCCCAATACTGAACTTAAAGTTCAAAACATGCCAAGATATTTTAATAAACTAAAAAAAATACCCATATCGTGCTTACAATACTACATAATTATAAACCAACAATGTTGGTTTATGAAACAGTAACAGTAAATGCTATTAGCCTTTTATGACTAACAAAATCAGTTTCATAATACCTACTACTAATCATTAATACTTTAGTTCGCTTATTAATAATTTATAATAATAATAATAATTTAATTATTGGTACTTAGAACATGTTACATTCAAATGGAGCTCTAACTCCTAAACTAGTATAAAATGTATTTTTAGGAGTTAGCGTCTTCCCAAAATTGTTAAGGAAATTCAAGCGTCAAATTGTAAAAATAAAACCCATATAAAGAGTAAAGACATACCTAAGAAAAATGATACTGTATTCAACACAACGATTAAATCAATGATTCAATATAAGTTTTACTTTCAACCGTTATACTGTTAGCCACCGTAAGGGACATTATCTAATTATTTTTTTAAGTCAGCGAACAAGTTGTTCATCAACTTTAATGCGATTATAAACCGGTCGGTGTAAAGAGGAAACTATACGTAAAATCCTAATGTATTGGTCAGCAACTTGAATGTATTGATATTAATAAATAAGTTACATATCTATGTTATTGTAATGGTTACTATTCCACAATGTGTGATTTATACCGCGGCCAACGATCAATGAGTAAAATTTTCCCTGTATCATACCTAACTATGTATATTGTACAATAACTTGCGACGTAACGTACCTAATAAGAATCGAAAAACTAGAGAGATATTCGTCGTATAAGCAGTCGCACTATAAACTAAGGCTCGAGTGCTGTCTCATGACCAGGGTTGCCAGGTGTTCGGTATTGTACCGAACCGTTCGGTATTTTAGCACCGTGTTCTGTGTTCGGTATGAAAAAAATACCGAAGTATGGGACGTCCGGTATTTTTTTCTGATTATTTGTTCTCTCTAATAAACGAATCGACTGTCAAATTTTACGCAACCGCGGTCGACGAGTGAAGAAGACGAGAGAAGAGACGAGAAAGAAGGCAGAGACGTATGGCAACTCGTCATGCTCCTCGTCCTCCCCAGCGCTCTCTATTTTGTCGGGTTTTTGTGCGCGAGTGAAAGGATCGGCAATACGACAAGTAAGAAGCTTTTTTTTGGTCACTGTTCGGTATTTTTTTGGAAAAGACCTGGCAACCCTGCTCATGACTTATATTATTATTATTATGAAAAAAATCGACCTGCCCCAGACGGGAATCGAACCCTGCATTCTCTGCAATCCGGGGGACTTCGAAAAAAGCGTAGTGGTTACACTACGCTACCTAGGCTTTATTCTAGTTTTAAAAATATATACGCGTGGTAAAGCAAAATTATAAGGTAGTTTCATCTTAACTGGACGTCAAATATTTGCAAAAATATTTCGTTCGGATCTTAGACAAAGATTTGATGAAACAATTTTTACCGTAAAAACATAAGCACCATGCACTGACAAATTCCCACAGCGAAAGCAGTGCCCCGGGAGCGTAGTGGCTAACGCAGCCGCCCGGATTTTGGAGAATGCTGGGTTCGATTTCCGCCTGGGGCAGGTCGATTTTTTCACTGTATTTTTTGTAGTACAATTTTCTGTCCATTGTTTTGTCAATTTTGTAATTGTTTTTGTGTGTACATAAATTGTTAAATAGATGAATAAAATTAAGGGGAAGTCGGTGGTCGTAAACATTTCATACAAACATTTATATGGTTCCCGTAAACATTTCATCCATCCTGAGCTGAATCAATACTAATATTATAAAGCTGAAAAGTTCGTATGTTTGTTTGAGCGCGCTAATCGCAGGAACTACTGATTCAAATTGAATAATTATTTTGTGTTAGATAGTCCATTTATCGAGGAAGGCTACATAGGCCATATAACATCAAAAAACGCGAACAAAGTCGCGGGCACAGCTAGTACGAAGATATCCGTTAAATTATCTGATAAGAACAATGTTTTAGGTCGATTTAAGAATATATTTTATTTCGTAAAACTTCAATGGCAGTAGCATTTGCATCTATATGATGATTGTATAGTCACGCCATTTATCATATGATTGTATTTGTTAGATTCGTGAGTCGTGACCGTGATTTGAGACAATTTCTCGAACGATAGCAAGCATTATGACTAGAGGAACTGTAAACTCGTAGATATAGAACTACGAGTAAATATAAATTAAATTAGATTCTGAACCAGACTTGACTTTTTCATTTCTCAAAATTATATACTTAGGTATAGCGGTATAGAATATCGAGATAATTATCATGAACATAGGGGTTTACACGCTTTTATGAGTGATCAGGTGTACTAACTGGTGCATAATAGTTTAAAAACAAAATTGTTTTAAAAAAACACGCTTTGATGTTAAATCGGACTAAAAAGTGAAAAATATCTTTTTAGTATAGAAACTAAATGATGAACGAAAAGTATAATTACTATTTAAAGAAAAGCGTGGGGTGCTCAATTACATTATTTCTTGAAAATATTCGATCGGTACAATTAAATTGAGCACCCCACGCTTTTCTTTAAATAGTAATTATACTTTTCGTTCATCAAGTTTCCATACTTACTAAAAAGTTAATTTTCACTTTTTAGTTTTTTATTTTTAACATTAAAGCGTGTTTTTTAAGTTTTTTAAACTATTATTTTATTTTCCACTTTTTAGTACTAATTATAACCTAATGAAAGTACTTACTTAATGACAACGCCATCTAGTGACGTATAGGTGAACTAACATTCCAAACGTTTAATTTATTAGTTCTGGCGATTCACATCAGGATATAAACAAACAAACATACAGGTGAAACTAATCTATGCGAGTTAAAAAGATTTTTAGCGATCTGTGCAAGTTTCATCATTATCCGTTCAGTGTTTGAGATAGAGAGTTAAATGTGTACAAGTCACTAAGAAGACAAACTTATGGCCCGTTGGTGGTGTGTCGATCAGGGTTGCCAGGTCTTTTCAAAAAAAAATACCGAACATTGAGCAAAAAAAAAAGCTCCTCACTTGCCGTATTGCTGATCCTTTGACTCGCGCCTATCCTAGGGTTTATGAAAATAGCTTAACTTTGTCGAATCTCCTTGCTTTTGCCCAGAGAGCAGTGAAATGGCTAGATGGGCCCTGACAACGAGGCCACGATTCGTCGTTTATCAGGAAGAAAAATTAATCAGAAAAAAATACCGAACCTCCCATACTTCGGTATTTTTGTCATACCGAACACCGAATACGGTGCTAAAATACCGAACACCTGGCAACCCTGGTGTCGATCGCTAGTGCAACGCTAGTGGTGAACTGAAAAGATCCATGGGTAAGTTCTAAGTTTTGCCGCCGCCGCCGGGTCACATAAGTTTGTTGCACTGTAATTCTAATTAAACTAGTCATCGTGTTGTTTCAATTACCTACAACTGAAATACAAAATGGAGAAATAAATAAAATATGTTAAATAAATTACACCGACTTCAGTAGAAAAGGGAGAAATAAAAGTTTTATATTTTAAGCGTCAACTAAAAGTCAATGTGATAAGTAGTGATAACTAGTGGATGCCAGCCTTAGTATAAAATAAATAATTACATGATTAAAACTACTGTATTTACAGTACGTATGACAGTAACAGGAATACTATGAGACTGCCCTGGCACATGGCAAAAATAGTTATCATATTGACTTTTAGATCTCTTAAAATACCTATAAAACTTTTATTTCTCCCTTTTCTATTGACATCGCTTTAAATTTTTTTATTGTATAAGTGGTGAGAAAGAAAGGTAGCGAGAAAGGGACAAACCTATATAAAATGACGTTTGGCTTGTTTATATTTATGTATTCTTTATCGAATTTGGCACAAGTATAGTGCGACATTATACAGTATGTAAAAGACATGAACAGTCAAACGAGAACCATGTATTCTGCTCACCATCATAACATTTTTCTTCCTTTAGACTATACCTGAGAAATTGATAGTTACGATTTCATTGAAGGTCAAAGTCATATTTTTTTTTTTCATTTTTTTATGAAAACGTATTCTATACGTTATTTCTTAATTATTGTTCAAAGAAACATTATAATTTTTTTTAGTTCTTCGTAACAAAAAATGGCTTCAAAACGTTAGCGTTCAATGTAGCTCACTCGATGCGCACGGACACTAACGAACGGGGCCGCCCCGTCTGGCAAAATTATCGCGGTTTTGCGAGTTGCATGCGAGTTGAGCCCTTTACATTGCGCGGTACAATTTGCAATTTTTTTTAACACCAAAAAATAAAAATCATTCCCAGCAATATTTTTTTTGAAATATGTCTTATTTTGATGTATAGAATACATGGTTTTCGTTTGACTGTTCATGTCTTTTACACCCAGTATACTCACCCCAACACGATGGAATTCTATGAATGGATGCGCAAGATAACTTCACAGCCTTCTCCGAAAAAGCCTTTATACAATGAGTAATTGTAATCTTTTTGTTATGATGCACGCTAGGTATGCTGCTCGTCTTTGTAGAACAAACAATTCTTCATTGGGCAATGTGTACCCTTTTATGCAAACTCGCAATACCTACAAACTTTCCTGTTATCATATTCGAAACAACAACGTTATGACAAGCTGCAAAACAATTAGTATATCCAAATTACAATAATAAATAATTAGGCAGACTATAATTATCTTGATAATAATGATAAAATATTGGCTTATAAAATAAATTTTAATTAGAACAGACTCGTTTTAGCTCGTTTTCATTAAATTTTCTTGACCCACTTGTTGGCGAATAATAAAATAATTGTTTTTCTTGTTCCAATCAATTATTCCTGGAAGCCTTTGTAATAAAATAGCTTAAATAGCCGATATACATAGAAGTACCAAACCTACTTTTATAGTCTTTATAAAAGACCATATACATAAAAGTTCCTGGCACATTTCCTGTCAAAGCAGAGCTTTATACCCAGGTTCTATCCCCTGGAGAATTTGTACTCGGTTTGGTTGGTGGTAGGACTTTTTTAAGCCTGCCTGGCTACCACCGTCTTATCGAAATCTGTCACCATAATAATAATGTTAATAGCGTTATTGTGTTCCGGCAATTAATGATAAGATAACCGGTCCCTCTGGTTGAGGGTTCCAGGTGGAGTTTGATTACATCTTCGGCCATAACGTCACTTACCATCAAATGAGATGAAGGCCAAGATCTTACACATTTACTCTTTATCGCAAAAACTACATAACGGATTTTTATAAAACTGTCACAGACAAGTTGGACTAAACCTAGTCTAACTAAAAAGGTATACAACTTATAGTTTTTGAGATATGCGTGGACAAACATACATTCACTCATGAAATTTGGCACCCGTTTTTAGAAGACTAACATATACAAAAACTGTGCAGTTCTCACAATATTACATTAATATACAGGTCGAATTGATAACCTCCTTTTTTATTTTGAAGTCGGTTAAAAAGAGCTTTTATTTAAATGCTCTAAAAAAATAAACTTTATTGAAAATCTTGTCGCGAGTTTTACATAAAGAGATAGATAGCATAAATAATTAAAGATAAATCGAAGTAAAAAAAAACTTGTTTTAAAAACTTTTTGTTCGATTTTTTTTTCACTATATAGATACTATCTTCGTATTAGGCAAAAGAGAACAATAACACTTATGGGACCACCGGCACCTAACCGTACTTCTATGGCATGCGGCATTTATGTAACTGTAAACGATATTATGGCAGGCTTGACACTAACAGAATGTACGAATATTCACACAACGCGCATCGATATTGGTTGAGGAGACACCATCAAACTTTTTATATTTTTATGATACACTTTGACGCCGATCATAAACACATACAATGTTTTAGTATAATACTACTGGTAATACAGTAGGTTATAAATCTCTCAGAAAAGATGAAAAATTAAAGGCAAAAAAATTACATTGTAAGATTTTTCCATATTAAAAAAAGTATTTTAAGCGACTTCAAAAGGAGGAAGTTCTCATTCGGTTATTTTATTTCCATTCTAAACGTAATATAGAAATTAAAATGTTATGTTCGTGTCGTGTCTAACCCAATATATTTTATTTTGTTGTGTTCGGTATAATTATTACATAAACTTTTAAACAAATTAAATGTTTTCTAAAAAGTAGCTGACCATAGCACTGTCTAGAAAAGTGGTAAACGCTACAAAACGTTTCAACGATAACAACGCCAACTCTAGCATTTGACAAGACGATCGCCATGCTGCCGTCCTAACGAAGAATACAGTAAGGAATAAAGGTGTTCTTTGTTCTTCTTGCATTCTTCGCTGGTGTTTTCTCATTTAAATGACAGTTTCATACATTAGATAACGCGCCTTTTTGCGCCTTTTTGATAACGCGCCTTTTTGCGCTCTCTTATTCCACCAGGAAGGTTCCGTCTTCATGGAAGACTGCCCATGTGCATCCTGTGCCCAAAAAGGGCGATAAATCAGATCCGTCAAATTACAGGCCTATCGCTATAACCTCCCTTCTCTCTAAGGTGATGGAACGTGTGATTAACACACAACTCCTACACTACCTAGAGGATCACGATCTTATTAGTGACCGCCAATACGGCTTTCGCCACCGTCGCTCAACTGGTGATCTTCTAGTGTATCTAACACACCGGTGGGCTTCTGCTATTGAGAGTCAAGGAGAGGCATTGGCTGTTAGCCTAGACGTAGCGAAGGCGTTTGACCGGGTCTGGCATAGGGGTCTTCTATCGAAGTTACCAGCTTACGAACTTCCCGAGGGTTTGTGCAGATGGGTCGCTAGCTTTTTGTCCGATAGAAGCATAATGGCTGTTGTTGACGGCTGTTGCTCTGATAGGATGGACATCAATGCAGGCATCCCGCAAGGCTCGGTACTTTCCCGACATTGTTTTTACTGCATGTCAATGACATGCTATCCATTGACGGCGTGCATTGTTATGCGGATGACAGTACAGGGGAAGCTTACTATACGGGTCGTGCAAACAACCCTCGGTATGCTGTGGAAGAATGTCGCAAACGGCTTGTGTCTGAAGTTGAGGACACTTTGAACAGCGTATCCGAGTGGGGTCAGCGAAACTTAGTCCAATTTAACCCTACTAAGACACAAGTCTGCGCGTTCACCGCCAAAAAAACCCCGTTTGATGTAGTCCCTCAGTTCCTCAACACATCTCTTAACATCTCAAAAAGCATTGAGATCCTTGGTGTTGAAATCTCCTGTGATGGTCAGTTCCGCAGTCATTTGGAAAGTAAGGTCAAACTGGCATCTAAAAAGCTCGGCGTGCTCAATAAAGCGAAGCGGTACTTCATACCTGGGCAACGACTGATATTGTACAAGTCGCAAGTCAGGCCTCATATGGAGTACTGCTCTCATTTATGGGCTGGGGCACCAAGATGTCAATTAGCACCATTCGACGCGGTCCAAAGACGAGCTGTGAGAATCGTTGATGATCCAATGCTTACCGCCGATATTGAACCCCTATATCTTAGGAGAGAATTTGCCTCCTTATGTGTTTTCTATCGGCTGTATAACGGAATGTGTTCTGAGGAACTATTTGACATGATGCCAACAGCTTCCTTCTATCACCGCACCGCTCGCCATCGGCAGGATATTCATCCTCACACACTGGAACCGAGTTGGTCACGTACTGTGCGTTTCAGAAGAAATTTTCTTCCGCGTACGCTTCGGTTGTGGAATGAACTCCCTGTCGAGGTTTTCCCTAAGGACTACAACATGGGTGTCTTCAAGAAAGGTGTGAAAAAGTTTTTGCTAGGTCGGCAACGCACGTGTGATACCCCTGGTATTGCAAGTGTCCATAGGCTGCGGTGACCGCTTACCATCAGGCGGATCGTATGCTTGTTTGCCACCAAAGTGGTATAAAAAAAAAAAAAAAAAAAATTAGATCTTTTTCTTTCACTCGGTGCAATCGATTCGCCACAATGTCTATTGGCTCGATGGGACCTTTTTGCGCTATTTACGAACTTGGTAACCAAAGCCAAATCATTAACGCTCCCTTAATGCTCCCATATGTTTTGACATCTGACATTTCTCAAACTGTTGACAAAATGTATAAGCAATAAGGCTCCAGAGGGCCTAGACAAGTGGTTGTTGTACGTTTAACGAAAAGTATAATTATTAAGTATGACTAACATAATACTGCGAAAAAACCATGGCGACCGTCATGTCAAATGTTAGAGTTGACGTTGTTACTCGTAGAAACGATTTGTATCGTTTGCTAGGCCCTCTAGAAAAATGTCAATCGTTTCATAACGATAAGATATCTAAATTCGTCATAATAGGTCATATTTATTGGTTATTTACAGCGTCTTAACTTTCGCTACCAATATACTTAGAGCTACGATTGGTCACGTGATTTGATGACCCGTACCTACATTTTCTTCTTATCGAACTTTGCTATGGTTACTTTGTCTACGGGCCCAGTTCATTCAAAACACTCCAAGCAAGCAAGCAGAGCTCAGTCGAGCAACGTCTTCTATTGCATAGTCTTCTCACAGAACTCAGTACCATCGGTAAAGCTATTATCTTCATGTAAATATAAATAGGAAACAATTGACCTATCAAGGAATTATTTCTTAGAGATCAATTGCTTCCATCCCTCTTTTATGCCATAATGAAAGCAGCTACGGGTTCTATAAATATCCAGTTATTTCGCAACCAACATAAAATTTGCTAATCAAGCTAAGTAAGTAAGTATAGCGAATAAAAATAACCGGAAAAGTTTCTTTCGACTTTGTTTTGACTTATTTATACCATCTCGGTTAAAAGGCTTCAGTATTCTTTTGAAACTTACATTTATTTATCCAGTAAATTACTGCTGAGTGAAAGTAAGCGTAACATGGGAAATATCTGAATTTAAAGATGTTTTGTTGGTAGTTTTGAAAATCGAAATAAAAGTACCTAAGTAGGTAGAACGTACATGACAGGTAGATACTTACCTACCTACTTTGAAACTAACAGCACGGTAATATTATATAGCTAATATTACCGTGCTAACAGCCTTATTCATAAACACCTAATAAACTTATTTTAGTTATTAACTTGTTAAAAAGTGTTTTGTCTCATTCACCTCGGGCCAGAGTGACAGAGAAAAACAATTTTATTATAATTTTAATTTTAAAGGTTTACCCTTTAATAAATTAACTTGTTTTTATGAATGAGGGGCTTGATGTATAATAATTAATAATACTACATGCTATTTAAGTTCCTTAATTATGAAAACGCGGTATTTAAAAAATAAATATTTGGAAAAACAAACAGGTAATTTGAAATTGTTAAAGATGTTATTTTCTTCGACAGCACTTATAAAAATTTATTGTTTTGGGTCGAAATTAGTTTGAACACATTTACCCTAGGTTGATACGTACTACTTATTCAATTGATCAACATGTTGGGGTTCTTCTTGAATTAGAAATAAACCTATGAAAGACAAGATAAATTTTATTAATATAGGTGCCTAGTCCGTTTACTCCAATAACCTTTATTCAAAGTCTAGTCGAATAATACAATGTTTAATTTTAAAGTCATCAACGTTATCTACTCATTTTATTTAAATATTTTTATCTAAATAAATAGGTATAATTGGCAGTAATGGTTTTGTCTGACACAAATATCTTGTTCTACAAGTTACAAATTGAGTGCCTTTTTGAACCGTTACCGGAGCGTTTTTTTTGTCTTGTTTAAAAGCTCTTCTATAGGCTATCCCGCACGACTGCGCGTGAGTTTTCATTTCACTTTCGCGGGCCGATGCCCCACCGGACAGCCTCGGCACACTTCGGCTCACGGTGTCAAGGTCATGCGCGCTTCGGGAATTCTAAATGGTATTGGAACGTGACCTTATAAGCAGGGACTGACTGGAGCCATTCTGTTTTTATATCCTAGATATTTTATTACCGTTATGTTGCTGTGAGTTGGCTTCTAGAGCACCACCTGGACTTCTACGGAAATGGGCCTCTAGCATAGGTTCTCAAAGTGTGCAATAGAGCCCCCTTGTGAGCGATGGAGACTTTCAGGGTTGTTGACCCTGAGTAAATGAAGAAGCATTGAGTTGAAATAATTGGGGTATTAGCCGTTTTAAATTCGCTACAAATGGTTAGTAAAATTAAGCCGGGGACTAGAAAAAACCATTTTCTCACAATGTGGTGCGCAAAATTTTAACCTTCTTCGTGGTCTGGTACAGACAGAAGAGTAGTGATTTCATAAACATTGTAGGTTCCTTAATATCATAATTACGTCGTAATGAATACTGTGCATTAACAGCAGTTAAGTACAAATGGCATTATTCATTCTCTTCGCTTTGTACCTATGTACGTAATTGTTTAGACAATTTTGATTATTTTTATGTTTAATTTGTAGATACAATTAACTAGTCTTTGATAAAAGCTTTTCTTACATTATTAAGTACAACAATATCAACAGCAATTTACTTACATGCGGATAGATTAGCTAGAATTGCTCTGTAGAACGAACATAACTAATGGGCGACGATATCACTGTAGATATATAGATCATCGACCCGTCTGATAACAATGATAGTTGCTTTCAAAAGATAACGTTTATTGTTGCACTTGGCAAAGAAAACGTATGAAGGTAACATTCCCTCGCAGTCAATTGAGATAAGTAAAGCTTTTTATTCTATTTTCGATTCTATTTACTTCTTTTTCCATACCCTGCTACTAATTTATCAGGGATCGATGCAGTATGTTTTGCTATTGACATAAGTACTTACAAAGGTTTCGGCATTTTAAGATTTTTACGGGCACCTTCCTGACATCAACCCTCCTTGGGAACGACTGTTATCTCGACAGCAGCCTCGACCACCAGCTTAACGTGCCTTCCGAAGCATGGAGGATACATCGAGCTTTCGGTCACCCTTCCGAGAACCGACCGCGCACTTGGTAGCTTAACTTTCGTGATCGTTACGAAGAGTGCACGACCGTGGCGCCATCGACCTCCTACATTGTGGAAGAAAAATTCACAATACCTCATTGATGAGGGATTAGTGGAATAACCATTTTTGTGCTCTTTTTTATGTATCCTGCTCCAGTTCAATGCAGATGCTCCCGTTTGATAAACTGCCATTATTTTGAAGCACTGCACAACCTTTAGTGCCGGATGGACTTTATGTGTAGTTAAATGTTACCTTAACAAAGCTCTGCCATGTGCTTATACTCGTATAAGTTAGAGAATTTTTAATGCGAGACTGGTGTTAGAAATTGCCGACTAAGTAGAGACCCTCAATTGACTTTAATCCACGCCGTAAATCAGGTACATTTCCAAATCTCTAACAAGTTTGTTCGAAGGCACAGATATATCAATCTAAGTATTAAATTTGTGTTCGAAAAATTCCTATTTACACAGAAATTATGCACTGCTATTTTTATAGTAGTAAGGTATCTTTGTTCCTAAAATACTAATGGAATCGAAGAAGCAACGATATCGTGTACACTTCCAATGCATAATACCTACGTTTGTCTCTTTTCAGATAAAGACCATGCAAGAGCAGGACGGAGATAGTGAGCCAGCGCACCATGCGCGCCGGCCCATGAACGCGTTCCTCATATTCTGCAAACGACATCGAAGCGTTGTCCGCGACAAGTATCCTAATCTGGAAAATCGGTACGTCTTCATAGTTCCATCAGCCAATATACCTACTTAACTTAGGCCTCTTTCTGACCGATTCGCCACGTTTTGTTTTGGCGCATAATCTGCACAAATTGTTATCGAGAAAACTTGCTCAGTTTCGGTGCGGTGCGATTATCGTTCCGTTTTATCGTAAGCGGTAGGACTTGTACCGAAACGATGCAGTCAGGAAGTTTTGATCTGTAGAGAATCTATACAGACTCGTTATCGATATTGTACACCTTGTTACTTGTTAAGGTGCTACCAATGTTGTCTTCATTATTTTTGAAAAGACACCTCTTAATTTACTATAAATCATTTCCACTTACATAAACTAGTATTACCCACGTATTACCTATTTTAATGACTATGCACCGCAGTGAACCGTAATTTATTGGACTTGACATCAATGGCAATGAGACGTGACATATTGTTGTTGATGTAGTGTGTTCATCGCGGGACTGTATTTGAATAATTATTCTACGGTTATTGAGTAGATTAAGTTTAGCATAATTTGCCTATAATCTTAAATGGTGTACACGTGAAGATGGAAATGACAATTTTACTTTTGTTATAGGCATTTGTGTTCTTTTAATAATATTTCTACATTGATAGGTATAAGACTACATTGATAATGGTGTGGGCTTCGCAATAAGCAATTTCTTATACTAACACCTAAATATTAAGATGTATTGTGAATGCTGTTTATTATCCCAAATAAAGAAATAAATAAAAAAATTAATACCTAAAAAATAAGTCATCATGATCAATGATCTTTTTTGGAGCTCAGATTCGATTTTTGCCTTCTTTAATAAAAAAAAGACTAGTAGGAAATTTCAATTTTTATTTCCGTACATTACAGGTCCATAACAAAAATCCTCGGAGAGTGGTGGGCAAACTTGGATAAGGATGACAAAGCTTGCTACACGGGTCTTGCCAAACAGGTAAATTTGAGTTAAAACTTTCAAAACAAATACTTACTCGTAATATTCCAAAATACCTTTTTTTGATTTTTTACGTATTTATTAATTTCAGTACAAAGACGCCTTCTTCAGTGCCAATCCTGATTTCAAGTGGTACAAGTTACCGGCTCCACCACTACGAACACTCTCTTCCCGGCCAAGAGACTCGAATGATAAACAAAACGAACCCCCTAACATTGAAATTAATGAAACTGAACTGGAAAAAACAAATAACAACTCAACTAAAGTAGACTTCAATAAAAGGTCCAATGAAGACCACGTTTACATTAATGAGCAGAAGCCACTGTCCATGTTCACTCCTGGCAAGCTTGCTGACGAAGCGCAAATGGGAGGCCTCAGCAGTCTCCTCGCTACTAAGACTGAAACTCAAACTCCAAACCCTTTCTACTCACCTCCTTCTCTTAAATTTAATGCGATCTCAACCCCAAACGAATACAGATCTCACCATATCTTAGACAAGGTTAACACTAAAGGTGTATCTAGAGAAGAGAGCATACAGGAACTTCAAAATGCTCTTACTGAGACAACGAGAATATTTGAAGAAGATTTTGATGAAGAGAGAGTATATTATCGACAATACAATATACCTAATGATCAATTCACTAATCAAGATGTGATAGACCAAATAGTTGATAAGAGGTATTCTAAAGATGATGACTATGCTTATCAAAGGAATTGGTCGGACGACGAGAAAAATGCGAGGTCTGGGAGGTCGTGTAAAGGCAAGCGCTATCAGGAATTTATGGCTGTCGGGGGTTTAATTGTGAATAAGAGACATAAAAGGGACCATTCTGACAAAATACCAGATGAAGGCTACAGTCCCTCTTGTAGCTGGGAAACGGACACTTTGCGAAGCGAAGAGTCCACCGTCACCGATGAATCCAAACAGAACATTACAGCTAATGACATGTCAACCGAAAGCGAACCTAAAAACGACATCGTAGATGCACCCGAATTAGACAATAATACAAACAAAACGTTCAAAGCTGCCGACTTTGATTTAGACGCTAAGATAAGAGCTTTGCCATCACTAAGCTTAGAAAAGTTCCAACAGAAGAAACGAGAAAACAAGCGTAAGAAGAAAACGATGAGTCTCAAGCCACAAATACGCGACTCTACGCAGATTGTTAATTCCGTTCCTAGATCGTATATGGACGAACGACGCGAAATGGCTGAAAGTTGGCGTGAGGCTGTCATTGGTAGCCAAAAACGTAAGCCTAGGAAGATAAGCATAACTAGATTTGATTCGAAAAGTATTTATTCTAGCGTGGACAGTAGTGAGTTGCATAAAATAAGTCCCGAAATTAAGATAGCCACAGAAGCGCCTTGTACGGTTCTTCAGAATATGGAAATATGTAAGCAGCCACCACATAGCAGTGACGACCTACTGGGACTCGCCACACTTGCCGAGGTAGCCGCCAACACCTCTAAGATAGAAGGTTCATCTATTATAGATACAATGACCGCCAAAGCGAGCGATGAAAACGCTTCCAAGGTATAAAATACCAACAAAACTAGCCTTAAAAATTCCAAATATTATTTACTTTATAATCAGATAATATTTATATATAGATAGATCTACTTTTACATGTACGCATAAAGATATAATATTATTGTACACCTAATGGTAGATTTTATAACATAGAGATAGATTTTATTTATATCGAAATAGAAATATTATATTATGTATACTTATTTTAGTCGGTCGAGTCGGTCGTAGGCTGCTGCATTCTGCTTTATTAGAAATTAAAAGTAAAGGTGATAGTTACGTTACATAACATCACAAAAGGCATAATGTATATTAAATATTTTAATAAGAATGTGGAGTAAATTCGTACCATAATAATTATGTTCATTTTAAAAGGATTTGCTTAAACATCAACGTTATTTATTTTCAATGTTTAACGTTATTCTTAACGACACAATAATTTAAAAACACCAAACGTAAGTCGTTATTTCGTTTACTACAAGTAACATAATGTAGCCTCATTTTTTATAAAATTAGATAATTTAAATCGCCTTAATATTAGATATTTAAATCAAAACTAAGACACCACATGCATAGACTGCATTGCATTTTTAAGGTGATCATTTTGTTCATGAAACTTTGAATATTTTGCAAAGTATCGTTTGTATACTATATTTTTTATATATACACATGAGAAGGTAGTGACTTGTGTCACATTTTATATATATCAATATGGCAACACTGTCGGATCGCTTCGCAAGGCGTGGAATTTTAGCTGTGCCTTTACGATAAGATTTTTGGAATGAATTTTGTAAGATGGTAATTCCGATAATGTTGTCAGTTTTCGAGTAAATATAAAACGATATCGTGTAATATTATATAAATTATTTGATATTTTTTCGAATATACGAAGAGGTAATAAAATGATAATTAATTTAGTCGCTAGCTATTATAAAAGCCTGTATTAATGGCTTAATTAACACTACAATGCGAGTGAAACTCGTAGTTTTTCTTTTGTGATAAAACTCTTTACTAATTTTAACTTTATTTGAAAAAGTTCATCGGCAAATTAAGTTTTTAAAGGTATACTGGGTGTAAAAGACATGAACAGTCAAACGAAAACCACGTATTCTATACATCAAAATAAGACATATTTCAAAAAAAATATTGCTGGGAAATGACTTTTATTTTTTGGTGTTAAAAAAAATTGCAAATTGTACCGCGCAATGTAAAGGGCTCAACTCGCACGCAACTCGCAAAACCGCGATAGTTTTGCCAGACGGCGGCCCCGTCCGTTAGTGTCCGTGCGCATCGAGTGAGCTACATTGAACGCTAACGTTTTGAAGCCATTTTTTGTTATGAAATACTAAAAAAAATGATAATGTTTCTTGGGACAATAATAAAGAAATAACGCATAGAATACGTTTTCATAAAAAAATGAAAAAAAAAATTATGACTTTGACCTTCAATAAAATCGTAACTATCAATTTCCCATGTATAGTCTGAAGGAAGAAAAATGTTATGGTGGTGAGCCGAATACATGGTTCTCGTTTGACTGTTCATGTCTTTTACACCCTGTATATTTTCCAATAAATCTTTTAAGTAACTATCAAAAAAACAAAAAAAAAATTAGTATGTATATTATTCATTGAATGTTCACTGTTATAGATTTAATGATCCTGTCCCTAATAGGTACCTGAACTATCGAAAATCTTCATGAATTTCATTTCATAATTATTTTTCGCGATGATTTAATAAGCTTTTAAGATATTTTAAGTTCACACCATTTTCAATATCTCCTTAATGAATATTTTTGGAACAGTGTTTCTCAAATTTTTGTTTAATAATTTATATTGTGGACTTTAAGAGATTTCTGTGATTTAATTCTTCTACGGTAAGGTTGATGGTGTGAAGCTTTCGTTGCAGGTCTAGTCTAGATAGTAGTGTTTTAATAAAATGATCAAGTACTAAAATTGAAAGTGCACTTATATTTTTTAAATTACAAAAGATGACACAAGCCATAATGTGACATGCTCATCCAAAGACCAAATGTATTTAGATTATAGAAGCTAGGATGTAGATATGTATATGTAATATTTAAGTAAATATAGTATTTATAGTAATATATATTAAACAATATAACTGGCTAATTATTATGGCATTCCAAAGTGTCAAAATTGTAAATTTATTTTTATTTTTTACTATTGTAGTTTGTTGCATTTTTTGTTTTTAAACATTGTACCCTCACATAGCTATTAAATAGAATTGTTGATTTTATGTAAAGTTTAATTAATTGTTACGTTTTGATGATGTGATGAGCTTTAGTCGGTTCCTACCTATAAATATATGTATCGATGGAAACAAGCGTTACAATCTATTAACAAATGAATTCCCACAATTACCGGTGTTCAAGAAGTATATTTTTGCCTTGTCGATTATAGCCTTACCTGTACCTAATATAAATCAAAATTAGAGTTAAGGCAACTTGAAAATGGGGCCAGTATGTTCAGATGGGAGGTTCACGTCATCTAACGTGATTTTTAAATGAAAAATAGATTCTACTGGATTAAAAATGTATGCAAATGTAAAGGAGCTTAATTAATAAAATACCATCAAAATTTTAACCTATAGAATCCGTTTTTTATGGTAATGGTGCTGGAAGATCTGTATATTAGATACAACCTTGTCAATGTTAGATAACAATGAAAGGGTAGTCGCGTCGCTATCGAAATTATTATATTAATTTTAAGCCATAGAATCATTGTGTGCTGTAAAAAGATTTACGTAAGTAAAGTTTAAAGATTTTTGGATTGATATTTACAGTACATAATGAGAAAAAAAAAGTTTTGTAATGGTATAGGGAAATTATGCGTCGTTTGAGAAACACTGGTCTAGTACCCTTAGTCAGTAAATAAGTCGGCACCCAAAGTGTTTACCTATTTGGTTCCAAAGTAAGAATATTGTTGAATGTTTTGTTACAGACGAGCGCGGTTCATTATATATCCTTTTATTGTAGAAATAAAGTTTATTCATTATTTTGTGTTTTCTTTGCCTGCACAGTTAGAATATATTTATGGCTTAGGTACAGACGCTCAACGCGCAGATCTGTTCAATTTCTTTTATTTCTGCAATTAACTTTGAAGTCTATGATCTCGGAATACAACTAAAAATTTTAAATAAGTACTAGAAATTTAACAGTTTTGGGTAGCCCGATATGCTGTCGTCTGTACATGTCATGAATGCTCTTGTCCTTCAGAAAAATGTTTTTTTATAACAAAATTAATTTGACGGTTTTCTAGCTTATTAAAATATAAGCTCCTTGTTTAATAGGTACTCGTAAGTGACACCTCTGTCACAAACACAAAGTAAGAAATGGCGTAGGGTCAAGTCACGGAGTAGATACTATGTCAAGTCATAGTTAATAGTAATATATTTCTACGCTCACACCAATTATCTAGCCCAAATTAAGTATCTTTAAGAACTTGTGTTATGGATACTAGATAACGGACGAATATACTTAATAATCTAGATATTATTATAAATAAACTTAAATATATAAACAACCATGACTCATGAACAAATGACCGTGTTCATCACACTAAAATTTGCCACTACCAGGACTCGAACCCGGTTACTACTGTAGATGAGCAATGAGAAAGAGCATACTAACACGTACATTAGAACGAGCTGTTCACAACTTCACATACACGCAGGTTGCCTATGTCGGTCTGTCAGTCGCGTAGAAGAGACAGCAACTGTCAGACTGCAGTACTATTTTTCACGCACACATGCGCATTACTCTCACATTGGTGCATTTTTTTTGTTTCGCCCTAGTAGATTCATTTCCAATCCATGAACTTCAGTAATTATAAATCTATGTCTCCATCAAAGTTAGTTTTTTGATGGATAGCATCACTATTTCTTGAAACAAATTCGATGAAGATTGAATGTAAACAAACAACCAAATTTCATTTTGTATAGGTTTGTCTCTTTCACTACCTTTCTTGCTCATCGTCAACCAAGACGGCGGTTTGTTTAAATTTAATCTTTATCGAATTTATGTGAATGTTGCTTTGTAGCTTAATATAAGCATTTGACATAGATCTCCATAAAAAACCGATGCACCTACTGTACGGTCGGCATCAAAAGTACTTATATACATGTATTAACACTTTAGTACCCGCCTTGCGTAATAATCATTCATTCAAAGTAGTGCAACTATTACTGCTCAAGCGCTGGCGTTAATACATCATCATATCAGCCTTTATTGTTCGATCCACTGCTGGTACACAAGGCCTCTCCTTGTCATTGAAGGAGGTTTAAGCAGTAGTCCACACCACGTTTGCTTTATGCGGATTGGTGGAAGGAGTATAACGTGATAAATGCCCCTTTGCTGATCCACTAGTCGCCTTCTAGGACACTATTAATGGATATAGGGTGATGCTATTCTAGTCTGCCGGAACCACATGGCTAGGCCGGCATTTCATGCTATAGGTACCTATAAAGTGTGTGCCGTTTTTCTTGTGATTGTTTTGTTTGCTTCCATTTTGAGCTGTTCTTTTTTAGAAGTTTTGTTTTCGCCCTTACAAGCACTGACCTTGTATAATAGAGGTTAGTGTTTACAAGCCACTTTGATTTACAGCAGACGACAAAAAGTATTAATGATGAATGTTTCGTTTTTGATTTTCATTGAAAAATTCGTCATAAATTGCTCTTTCATGAAAAAAATGTTTAAAAAAACTAAAAACACGCTTTTATGGTAAATAAAAAACTAAACAGTGAAAAAAACTTTTTAATATAGAAACTAAATGATGAACGAAAAGTATACCTAATTCCTATTTAGAGAAAAGCGTGGGGTGTTCAATTACATTAGTTCTTGAAAATATTCGATCGGTACCTACCTACAATTAAATTGAGCACCCTACGCTTTTATTTTTCACTTTTTAGTCCAATTTAACACAAAAGCGTGTTTTTTAGTTTTTTAAACTATTATTTTATTTTCTACTTTTTAGTGCGTATTATAACCGCCGATGAAAGTATTAACTTATATTATTAAAAAAAAAACAACAGCCAACTTAGCTATGACAACGCCATCTAGTGACGTATAGCTGAACTAACATTCCAAACGTATAATTTATTAGTCCTGGCGATGATTCTAATCAGGATAATGGGATATTCTTATCGAATTATTGTAATATCATCGGTCTTTGATTCCGTTAGATAGGTATTGTATGAACTAGTCGACCGGGGCTTCGCTCGCGTCAATGTCGGTTAAATTATAGCCTATATTATTATGTTATTCTGGTGTATGAGCTATATTATTGAAAAGTTCCATTAAAATCTGTTCAGTAGTTTTGCGTGAAAGAGTAACAAAAACACATAAGTACATCTATACAGCCGTACAAACTTTCACGTTTAAAATATTAGTAGGTAGGATGATTACTGTGGTAGGTACCTAACTTACTAAAGTAAGTATTAGATAAGTAATTTCTTCTTCTAATGCTTACCGTCCCTAATAACTACAAAATTTTAGTTTCGTTTCCATGCGACGGAATAAAAATAAAAATCCAATCGATTTCGTAAATTTTAATACCTACTTTAATATAAAATATAAATTGATAAAAAAAGAAGTGCAGAAGAGTCGGTAGTTTAAGATGACAGTTATACCATAAATGGTCTTTCAAATAAACTTAAAATCTTCCATCTTCGTCGCTGAGCTCATGCATAGCTGTTCTGTGGTGTATGGGCCATCTGTTAAGAAAAATATTAATAGTTAGGTAAATAGGAAGACAGACACATTAAGAAGATACTTTATAAGTACATTTTTATTTTTTATTTTAGGCGAATATACATTTTAAAACGTATAACAAACCGCTGCCGTAGTCGATAGGGTCGCGAACCGGCAGACGGGACGAGGCGTGGAGTGGGCGACGTCCCGCCTACGGCCTCGCGCTTCAAACATATTTTTCAACTCAGACGGTCTCTGTTGGACTTGAGGCGTCCCTCAAGGATCTCCAACCCAATGTTGGTGCCCGCCCGCATCCAGCGGCGTCCTACCACCTTTCATCATTTTTTTTTTCAAACAGTCGATATGCACTAAGAAAGGGCCTCGCACCGTTTACCTTGCCCACATCAAATTTTGGTCTTGCTCCGCCACTGCCAACCGGAAGATCCAGGTTCGATCCTAACGGGAGGACATTTTTGTACACGTTTTGATCGGTTTTAGGGGCTTGTTTGAAGCGCGCCTGGTTAGCTACCAACATCCTCTGTCACCACAACAATAGTGATAATAGCATTATTGTTTACTACATACATATACAGCGTGTAAAAAGACCTAAGACAAAGCCGAAGTCTACGCATGCTGTACATCAAAACAAGAAACATACAGGATGTAAAAGACATGAACAGTCAAACGCGAACCATGTATTCTGCTCACCATCATAACATTTTTTTTCTTTTAGACTATACCTGGGAAATTGATAGTTACGATTTTATTGAAGGTCAAAGTCATTTTTTTTTAATTTTTTTTCTGAAAACGTATTCTACACGTTATTTCTTAATTATTGTCCAAAGAAACATTATCATTTTTTTTAGTATTTCATAACAAAAAATGGCTTCAAAACGTTAGCGTTCAATGTAGCTCACTCGATGCACACGGACACTAAAATTATTGCGGTTTTGCGAGTTGCGTGCGAGTTGAGCCCTTTACATTGCGCGGTACAATTTGCATTTTTTTAACACCGAAAAATAAAAATCATTTCCCAGCAATATTTTTTTTGAAATATGTCTTATTTTGATGTATAGAATACATGGTTCTCGTTTGACTGTTCATGTTTTTTACACCCAGTATAAAACAACCGACCAAGTGCGAGTCGGACTCGCACACCGAGGGTTCCGCCGTACAAACGTAGCATTCCCTAGCGTGTGACGGAAATTCGTCTAAGGTGTCGGTATAAACTGCTGTATCTTTTGATTGCGTTAACTTAGAAGTTTGATTTTTTCACTGCTTAAAGGGACAATAGACCTAGGTATTTGGTATAAATTTCAATTTGATACCTTTATTCGTTCGTGAGAAATAAGGTAGTAAGTTTCATTTTATTAAAATATTTTTATTATATTATATAACTAAAAAAATGTGATTTTCGCAATTTTTCCTATATTTGCATTATATGACAATGCTTCATGCCAAATTTCAAGATTCTGAGTTTACGGGAAGTATCCTGTAGGTTTTGATTCCTTTGCGAGTGTCGGAAATTTGTTGAAAATATCGACATAATCGGCTGTATCTTTTGATTGGCTTGGCTTAGAAGTTTGATATTTTGACAGCTTTAAGGGGCAATAGACCTGAGTATTTCGTGTGAATTTCAGCTTGATACGTCCACGCGTTCTTGAGATAAAGGGTCTTGACAGACAGACAGACAGACGGACAACAAAGTGATCCTATAAGGGTTCCGTTTTTTCCTTTTGAGGTACGGAACCCTAAAAAAATATTGCTGGGAAACGATTTTAATTTTTTATAGTTAAAAAACTCCAAAAGTTATCACGCAATGTATACAGCTTAGCAACTTGAAAGACGTGCGCGACGTTCGGTCGGCTGAGTTGAATGGCCCCAATATCGAGTAGGTATTTACATAGAGCGCTGACGTTTTTAATGCATTTTTTTGGTGTGAAGTACTCAAAATGTTGATAATGTTTATGGGACAAAAATTACGAAATAATGTTTTCAATTAGTTTTCATAAAATTCTTAAAAAAAAACTTTGGCATTCAGTAACTTCGTAACTATTAATTTACCAGATATAGTCTTGAAGACAAAAATGGTCCTTATGATGAGCGTAATACGTAGTTCTCGGGTTTGTCATAGGTCTCGTTACACCCGATATGTAAGTACAATCACACCCGTAATCTCGAAAAGGGAGCCTTAGTGCGTAGGTTACACCTACCTACATAAAGGAAGCTACCAGCGCCGAATAGGTAACCAGCGCGTCAAGAAAAAATGTTTTCTAAGTTTTTTGTTACTTGATCCATAAAAAGTTAAATTTTTTATTTCTTTAAGCATTTCGACATGGGAAAATACTTACCTATATTGAACCACTGCGTCGTAGGTATACCAGAGTCCTTTCTAGCCGACGACACAGCTTCCCTCATGGCAAATGGTACACTAATGGCGCAGCACACAGCGGGTTCACCGGTTACTACAAAATATAAATTGATAGGATAAACAAGTAAGGAACTGATCTGGTTTTTAACCGATTTCAAAAAAAGAGGGGTTAGGGTGTCGCAAGAGGGGTGCAGGTTAAAGTTAGGTTAGACTTGCGACCTATACGAGCGAGCAGGGCCGGATTTAAAGGTCTGGAGGCCTCGGGGCAACAAAGGAGTGGAGGCCCCTTAGCCCCAAATTATTTACCAAATAAAATGAACAATTTTTTTCAACGAGTTTTCGGTTAAAAAATAGACATACTTCTTTACGACCTTTAATCAACGAACAAAATAGAAAGATATTATTATTATTATTCATGTAATCATGTTTGTACAAAGTACCGTAGGTAAAACGCGAAATAAAATATGAAAGGAAAAGTTGTTTACTGGTGTTTACTGAGTCTGAATTTGAATTTTTTTTTTCCGAAGTCTCTATTCTTGGGGCCCCTCTTTTGTGGAGGCCCTGGGCTGTAGCCTCGCTTGCCCTCCCCTAAATCCGGCCCTGTGAGCGAGGGTAGCGAGCGTGCCAATTTTTTTTTACATTTTTTTTCATTACAACCAGTCCCAGTTCTAACTAAACTATCGGAAACCTAACCTAAGTCCTGCACCCCCTTTGTGACACCCGGACCCACTAAAAATCGACGTGTGCTGATGTGCGAGCGGTGACTCGATTCGTTATTGGTGTTCGGATAAAGGTCATAGCACACTTATCAGCTCGGAAAGGGAACGCCTCTTTTTTACCATGAATGCTAGGGAATGGCGGCTACGAAACGACTTCGGACCGTAGCGCATTGCTTCTTTTTCATTGTAAAAAAGAGCGATACAATTTCGAATTCCAGATAAGTGTGTAACCTCAAGTGTGAGTTTGTTACACGAACGAAACCTGGGGGCCTAGGTACTCTGTTAATCGATTCCCGTACGTTCGGCCTGAGGTTCGGCTATATTTATCCCTCTCTCTCACTCTGAAATTAAGATATGATTGAAAGAGGTGGATCGATGCGAAAATATAAACGCTTGTTTGTCAATCACATAGCAAATAAACAGCACGGTTGAATTGAAACCAACAATTGTATTGATTAGGTACATTATTAGCATAGCTGGGCTTTAACTCGTTAATCCGTTAATCGTTATTTAACGAAGTTAACATTTCTATTATCGGATTAACTTTTAAGTTAACTTTAAAAAATGTTAACAGACTCGTTAACTTCCGTTAAATTATCCTAAGTAATCGTTAATCCAGTACCTACTATATACCAAAAAGGTACCACAGGCACCGCGCTGTGTCGCGAAAAAATTGGTTGTCTGTAAAGTCGGTTTACTGACGATAGTTGAACGTGACAACGTCTTAAGAAAATACTGATGGAATGGTAGCATTTTTCAAAAGAAAAATTTAATTTCATTTGTTTTGCCGGCCTTACATGGAACGCCTCAGAGCGAGGTAACGCCGCATGCGTCATGTTTTTTCGTGCGTGCAGCCGGCTCTATCGAATTATAAGACGTTGTCACGTCAAAAGGCGTTCTGACAAGTAACAATGACGATGATGAGGAAGACTTTTTTTAATTCTGTTACTCAGTGTAAAGACCTAAGAATGTAAAAACTTAAGAGCCACAAATCATAAAAGGCTAAAGCTCAATCTCTTGTCAAAATGTGGCTAGACTCGGGGAACAGATAGGTATTTATAAATCTGTTTATCACTACATAGTATAAAAAAAAGTCGCTATCCGCCGTCTGTCTGTCCCTATGTATGCTTAGATCTTTAAAACTACGCAACGGATTTTGATGCGGTTTTTTTTAATACATAGAGTGATTCTTAAGGAAGGTTTAATGTATAATACATGCATATTTACATAAGCATTGCACCCGTGCGAAGCCGGGGTGGGTCGCTAGTTAAATATAATACTGCTATACCCTCGAGCGCTGCAGTTGAACGTCTTGTTTTCAACATACTTATGTTCATGAAGAGGAATATCCACGTTGTGCCAGATGATTAAATTACACACTCTTACTTTTATATTTATACACTGTCTTTTTATTTACCTACAGTATTAACATCCAGAACCCAAAACAACAGTTTTTGTAAGTAGATCACTAACGCAACAATATAAAAAATGCAATTTTTATCACGTGTTAACGGATTAACGATTAACGTTAACTTGCGTTAAATCTTATTAAATGTAACGTTTTAACGTTTAACGAAATTAATTTTTTTAGTAACGGATTAACGAAGTTAACTATTTGATTAACGGTGCCCAGCTATGATTATTAGGTAGTACCTACCTACTTGCATACTAACCACGCTTGTAGTTGCTTCACTATCGTTATGTAGCACGCATGTCCGATGTGATGGCAACCTCCTCTGACATTGGACAGACTGGTCAAGTAGGTAACTATTAGTCATTCTTTGAGACAACCCTGAATGGACTTCTACGCCACTAAGGCGACACACAATGTGCCTGATGGTAAGCATAAACCATAGTAGACAAGCATTTACGATGACACAGTACACCGCTGACCAACCTGACCCTACTCCCAAAGCGAACTCTGGACACTTATACCTAAAGGTGATGCTATTTACCTGCTGTCCCTTGAAAGAGCAAAGTCTTATATAACTATTACCATTATACTCAAATTTTAAGATCTTTTTACCTTTGCTACCGAGAATGATCTCTGAACTGAATGAATTCTCCTTAAAGTAGACTCGAAAGTCTTGCGGGATATCCTTGGCTTGTGGAATGTGGTAATCCCACGTTCTATCCGTTAATATCTCTCCTGAATCCTTGTCGTAAACCAGCAGTTCACTGGTCCAATATCCCAAACCCATAATGAATGCCCCTTCAATCTTAAAACAAAATTTCATAATATACATTTTCAATAACGTCTCTTGTTTCGCTACTTACAAATATCAATGCTCACAAAACGTTCACACATAAGTATATTCTGTGACATATAGATATTTACCTGACCGACATCTATTTGAGGACTCACACTTCGACCAACGTCTTCTAACAAATCAACTCTTATAATTTCCGATTCCCCTGTCAGTATGTCTACTTCTACTTCAGCCAAACTTACGCCATATACGTAAAATATTGGAGTAATAATGTCGTTTACAAAAGTGCGAACTTGTAAATCAACCTTAGAAGTAAATGCACACTTTATTAATTTTTCCCAAGATGGATTAACCAGCAAAATTCTAAGTGGAGCCAGTCTTAGTAAGAGTTCTTTACAACATTTTTCAACGCCCATACCTATACATTGTGATGTAATACTACTACCAGTCAGAAGGCTGTTTGGACCTGTGATGGTATTAGCTCCTTTAACTTTGATTTTATCGACGGGGATTTTTAAAAAGTATGCAGCGATTTGAATGGCTTTCGTGTTGATGCCTTGACCTAGTTCGATGCCAGCGTGATTGATAATAACAGAACCATCACCATGACAAACACTCATATTCACTTCGAATGCAGATGGTGACAGAGGTGTATATCTCATAAATGCCCACCGAAGACCGCGTTTCTTCCACCTGTTCTCGGTGTTAAATTTATTTACTGCTGCTCTTCGGTCAGCATACTGCCCTTTGGTTTTCACAGTTTCTGCTAAATCCTTAACACTAGAATGTAGTATTTTGTCTAAGTTGGTCATGCGGACGTCATAAGGGTCTAATGACTGTTCGTAAGAAATCTGTTCCATTATAGTTTCTGCCATAGCGATATTTTCTAAAGAAGCTGTAATGAACAGCAAAGTTCAAATTAGTAAAATAACATAACTTTATGTAGCACTGTACATATTTGGAATAATTAATACAAATATTTATTTTCTTACATGGTGCTCTGCAATATGTGTTTCTGGCATTATCTGTTGTCACATTAAAACATTTATGATTCCACCATAATCTGTTATAACAATTATTATGAACGTCCAAACCCAGTAAACATACTATTTCGCTCACTGTATAGCCATTGTCGCAATAAAGGTTATAATTCATGTATTGTACCAAACCTTTCTTGTCAATACCAACCTAAAATTTTATATGATACTGTAAATATTGTGATAAATTGTAAGTAAAAGATATGTTGCTTATTATATACCAAATCAAACCTCAACATCTGTAGAGCAAGGAAGTCTTTTTCCATAAGCCCTCGCTGTACTAGACATCGATTGAATAAGACGACATGGCCGATTCAGTTTGAACGCAGCAAGGCTGCAGGCAATCGCAGCAAGGTTCGCCCGTGTAATTTTAAGACCGAAACCACCACCTAATCGATTCACAAATACATCCACTCTGGAAAACCACCATAAATATCTTAAGCATTTGTAGACGTTATAATAGGATTTTTACATATTTACTTCGAAAACTCACCTATTTTCATCTATACTTAACGCTTTTGATATAGTGTATCGTACAGAATCCATCCACTGAGTAGACGCATATACTTGTAGACCATGTTCCGAAGGCCGTACTGCACACATTATTGTCTCCATAGGGCAATGATTCTGACCATAAATTGTATAGTTATTCTTGAAAACTTTATCTACAAACAGGCCTCGCCCAGCAGCTGGGATAGGTAAAAACAATTTTACTCTAGTCGAATCAAGCTTAGCATCTTTAATATCAAGAACTGGCTTAGTGACATTACTGTAAGTAACTTTAACCAATTTAGCAGCTCTTTCAGCTATAGGTGTCGATTCGGCTACAATAACTCCCAGTGGTTGATTGTAATATTTAACCTTTTTACTGCAAAAAACTTCTTCGTCGTCGATAAAAACTATAAACCCGGTCATTATAAAGGAGTTTTTACCAGGAATATCTTTTGCTGAATAAAATGCTACAACGCCTGGTAATTTCTGAAAAGGAAATGCGTGTTATATTTTTTTAACTGATAAATAATTAAGATGCTAGACCATTTTCAGGAGTGCTAATAGCCCAGCTGGGTAATGAACGCCAAAATTCTACAACTAGACAACAGTATTTGCTGCAAGCGCCGCCAATTGTTTATCCTTTTTGCTAAGAAATAATATAAAAGTAACACAAGTAAAAATATGGTTATGTTCATAGTCATTAGAAGAAACGTCGGTAGCCGAAAGCGCAGGCAGGGGGACTTGGATTTTGTGTGAACAGAGATCGAGCCCCGGCGTCAAGTTAGAGCACCGACGTGAACCCACACCTAGTACAAATAAGCGCTTTAGGTTAGTTGGAGGGTTAACAGAATTAACTTTTGTGTTAGCAGCACATTCATATTATGTATTATTAAAAAAGAATCATAAGCTGGTGGACATGAAATTCCAATAATTAATTATAGGGACCTAAAATTTATGCTACCTCAAATCTGAGCCTCAAATAGGTCATCCAAAATAATACCATCCAAAATATTAATAGGTCCATCAGGGAATCCAAAATAATAATACTTAAGTTATTGGATATATTTTTATCTAAATTTTCTGATATCACGTCGACTTTTCAAAGCATTTTTCACAAGTTAATTATGTAACGACACAATTATTCCCTATTTATGTTGATTGTTTTTTACTTACCAAAGCGTCACTGGCATCTATTGACACAATGTCCCCTTGAGCAACTGTGCTCAAAACTAGTGCTAAGTATAATTCGTTTGGTAATGATGGTAGATCGTCTGTGTATTTCGATTCCCCAGCACACTGTATCTGCAAAAATGGTTTAATAGTATTTTATTTTATGGCATAATGATAATTGGTAAATTATCCAAAAAATCTAACAAACATAGTTGAAAATAAAAGAACAATATTGTCTATGAAAGGGATACTAAAACTAGATACCTACAAAATATTTAAGAACTACTAAATTAAAGATAAAATACTTCGCCTAAGTCCTCTGAAACAGGAATTGTACCAATAACACTGGCTGCATTACCTCGCTGAATCGCGGAACTTATTTTTTGTGCGAAATACAAACCAGCCTTATATTGTCTATTTTTTTTCAAATCACTAATATAATATATTTACCAAGCCATCCACTTTTTGTATGGGTTGATTCAAAGGATATACAGTCTGGTCTGTTTGGAACTCTTGCGTAGCTTTTGATACAGGTCGTGTTTCGTGTAGTCGTTTCGCTCCCGAAAGGTAATATGCACCTGCTCTCTCTGGGGGGCACAATGTCAAGAGACCCTAAAATTTTACAGAGAACCGGATAAAATTAAACTTAACAAAAATTCCTAGGAAAATAATTTGTAAAATTACTCCTTAGAATAAAATAAACTAGATAAAGAAAGCAGATCAGTTATAGAAAATGCGTTAACTTTTATTATATTTGAGCAATCTTAAAGGATTAGTAGATAATAATAAATAATAACAATGAATTTCGACGCTCACACATATTGTTTAACCCAAAATAAGTATCATTAAAAACTTGTGTTAAGGATACTAGTAAACGGACAAATTAATATGTATTCATAATCATTTACATACTTTAGTAAATGAACTTAAATAAATATACATATAAGCAACCATGACTCGTGCACAAATGTTTGTGTTCATCACACAAACATTTGCCACTACCGGGGCTCGAACCCGGACCACTAGATGTGTAGCTGTAGGCAGCTTTATTGACCACTCAACCACGACGGCGTCTTAAAACAAGGATTGCGCAAATATTTTAAAATACAACGTTTATTTCATCGATACTTCATATGTATTATAAAATTGAAGAGTTTGTTAAGTGGAACGCTATTATCTCAGGAGCTACTTTTGAAATTGCGTTGAATAGTTTATTTATCGAGGAAGGCTATATGCTATATAATAACTGATATTAACTGATGGCAACCACTAGTTACAAATATAGGAATAAGTTAAGCATTACAAAATTGTCTATTTTGTCTTGCATCATAAAACTATTTCCAATATTTTGGAAGCTATAGACTCTATAGCTTCCAAAATATTTGAAATAGTTGTATAATGCAAGACAATAGTATAGAAGTCTTTATTGGTCTGAGCTGTACCCAGTGGCGGATTTACTAGTAGGCTGGAGCCTATAGGGCGGCAGATTATGGTGGGCGGCAATTTTAGCCCAATTTTTTTTAATTATGTATGTGTACAGAGAGAAAACGAGCCCCCTTTTTAATAAAGGGGAAAAAGATGATGTAAAGAGGAAGTTAGAGCACAAGTTGCAAATGTAATTACTATGATTGTGAACTAGGCATATGCGCGATGGAAATAGGGTATCAAATTTCAAAAGTAAGTAGGGGCGGCAAAAATTTAGTAGCCAAACTTTATTAGCCTACTGGTGGCAAATTTGTAAATTCGCCACTGGCTGTACCCGTAGTAAGCTTTAAAGTATAAAAAAACGTCATAATTGTAGTTGCGTTAAGAGCTCAATTTGTAAAGGAAACGTGAATAGCGCCCCTAGCGGAGAGAAGCGGAAATCATATTTCCCATTTAAATTGGATTCTTATCGCAAACACGAACGTTTTTTATGCTATAAAACTTACACTACGGTTACCGGTGTAAGTAAAGTACTATCATAAAGTTTATATTTTGTAACTAGAAATCTTTGCAATGCAGCACTTTGCAATGCAACACTAGCTATAAGCTCGTGTAAATATTAGGATTAAACAACTATGTTACTAATTTTAATAGTTCAAAATTTTTAACAGGGGTTAAAAATGATACTTTTTTATACCTTATAAAACAATGCCAAAGTTAATTGTTTTCGATATGCAACGGAATAACTAGGAGGACTATCTTCCGGAACAACTTCAGTGTTTAATATTTTGAGAGCAGCTTGCAAAGTGTCGTTACTAAACAAGTCTTTTCCTTTTAAATATGTTTCAGTTCCAGTTGCCCTCACAAACGTTGCTGATATACCTCCATAAACTATACGACAATCTTGCACAAAGTTGTTAGAAGTAACGTTGTAAAGAAATCCAGCATTCACTATTGCATGTGCGTTTTGAGAGCGTGGCATTATCTGTAACATTTCATAATATACATCATATAAAAAATATTAACATTTTTTTCTGTAATTTCTGTTGAATAATCGAGTATTTTTTGGAGTTGTCTCATGGCACTTCGAGGAAATCTTTTGTAATTGATTTATTATTACATAATTGTTTAAATAATAAGAAAATTTTGGAATATATCGCATTGAAATAAGAATATTAAAAAGAGTTAACAGGCAATAAAGAGTTGTAATTATGACTGTGATTCAGAATAGTTATTTCTAATAAAGTAATCGCTTACTAGGAAAAAAGTTGTTGCTAGTTTGTGATATCTGCAGGATAGAGCTACTCAAGTAGAATATTTTTAGTGAAATTTAATACCATAAAATTAACAGTCTCTGGAACTTACTTTATATGTTACAAGTTTATAGGATGATCCCAAGGGTGGCAGCAGTATGTTATAAATAATTTTGCTCTTCATATCAAAGTTCAGAAAATCTTGCATAGACACAACTTGCTTTGCTCCTTGAGCATTCACTGCAATTATGGAATTAGGTAAGTATATAAAGGTAAGTATGTAAAATGCATAATCTATGTATAAGTACTAACGTAAGTAAAGTTGAAGAGTTGGTTTGAACGCGCTAATTTCAGGAACTACTGATTCAAATTGAAAAAAAATCTTTTTGTGTTGGATAACAGTCCATTTATCGAGGAAGGCTCAAGAATCAGTGGTTCACCACCTTTACCAAATCACGAGGATGCATAACATCATAACTTTATTTGCGTGATAAAGTACTACTATAATACACTGTTTACTATATAGAAGTGTGATTAATTGAAAACTTTACTTTACAATCTAGGGACATCAGCCTGGGAGAGTGATGATGGCTGATCGAGTAGAGTTGAAGCAGAAAACATAGTGTAAAACTTACTTATTGTTAAATCTGCACCAATCGTTGTAAATAGTAGGAATAAATCAGATGGAAATTTTTTGTATTTATTTTTTGTCATTAGATTTCCAGCAATTGTACCCACCTGGAAGAAATAATTGGATATACATATAGTTCATATTGCATGAAATTATATAAAATCAGATTATCAAAGACTCGAGGCCGCAGATTTCTGTAAATATTTTACTTTTTTATTTAATTTTGAAACAATTATGGCTAAGTAGGTCTTCATAACATTGTTTCTTTGATAAGTTGCTATTGCGATCATTATTAAGGTTGAAATGAAAATATTCATAATCATTATCTTTCAAAAAACTCTTTTTTCTCTTATACCTACATACATACACACGATCACACTCGTAATCCCATTAGGGGTTGAGCAGAGCCTTAGGGAACATTTTGTTACACATAAAGCCACATCTGGCTGTATGGGCCATGCAGTGCCTCTAAATAGTGACAGGTTACCAGCAGGCCAAGCCACCCCTATGTGCAAAGTGCGCGGCGCACACAGGCGCCAAGGTAATAGGGGTGCCAGATGAAATGCCATCGCCAATTTGGTAGGTTTAAAAAGAGGCGTTTCATAGTTTCGCACACAGGCGCTGCCGGGTTTCGGCGCGGCACTGGTTACCAGCCTATCTCAAACATAACAATCCTTCTGTAAACAAACTATAGCCAACAACCAGACAACCAAGCAATATTGCACGTGTTTTTTGTGTACCTATGTACTACGTTTTTGCCTATCCATTACTTGTTGTCGCCTACATACCCAAAGCGGCGTCAAACCTAAAAATTAACAATCCTTCACAGGTCCGGATTTAGGGGAGGGCAAGCGGGGCTACAGCCCAGGGCCTCCACAAAAGAGGGGCCCCCACAATAGAGACTTCGAAAAAAAAAATTAAATTCAGACTAGTAAACACCAGTAAACAACTTTTCCTTTCATATTTTATTTCGCGTTTTACCTTTATCTACGGTACTTTGTACAAACATGATTACATGAATAATAATAATATCTTTCTATTTTGTTCGTTGATTAAAGGTCGTAAAGAAGTATGCCTATTTTTAACCGAAAACTCGATTGAAAAAAATATTTCATTTTATTTGGAAAATAATTTGGGGCTAAGGGGCCTCCACTCCTTTGTTGCCCCGAGGCCTCCAGACCTTTAAATCCGGCCCTAATCCTTCAGTAAACACCCCAACTAAAGCCACCGACCAGGATAGATGTTACCCTCAATATCATCTCAGCAATCCGGGTGTATTCTTGTATACGTGTGGTGTATAGGTACGCAATAATTTTTGATAGGTTAAATACGTTCATGAATGATTGAAGACGTCAATTTTGATACTAAATTAGGTACTGACTCGTTTTTTTTCTCTTGAAATTGAATTTCATCAATAGAAGATTAGTCTACAGAATCAACGGCCTTATCTTAGTTAAAAGAGGAAAAACATACATTTCTGACAGGTATGTGCGCCACTAACAGCAAGTGGTCATATAACTTTTGCAAATAAGCAAAATTGTCTTGTTGTGAAACTGTCTGAAATATGTCTAAAGTTTCAGTAAGAGTGCTGTTTGCTCCGATTATCAAATTTTGGTCGATTATATAACCTTTTAGTTCTGTTACACTGGTAATGTCAATTAAAATTTGTGGATACTCCAACACTGGGTACGCTCCTGTAAAGAGTGAGAAATATCGTTATTATATGTAATGAAACCAACACAAGATGAAGTAAAATAGACATTTTCCAACCTTTAGCAGTGTTTCCTGCTACCAGCATATAGGAGTCATTGCCTTCTGTACTCAGAACATCAAATATATCTGGAGGTTTATACACTTTGAACCATTTCTTATTATCTTTAAGAATTATTTTGATTACGACATTCTGTTGCAGACTTTCATCAGTTACAAAACACCAATCGCTCTCACTACAAGTGCGATTACATGGTCTGTTTGATTTTTTGCAAATCTGCAGATCCTCTATATCTGATATCAAGTCGCTGGGATAATCCTTAGCAAACTTTTTGAAGGCTTTTAAAATTGGTCTGTACCCAGTACATCGGCAAAGATTACTCCCAAATGATTTTTCTATTTCTAACATTGTTATGTTCTTCTTGTTTAGTAATAAGCTGTAAAATAATAAGAATTTTTAAATATTTTCAAATGTTATCTATTCATGTTTCTAATATCTAAAATTAACATTAGTTACCTACGTTTCATTTGCAATTAGACATAATGATCTAATATGGAAGGGACTTTGATTTAAGTATATAAATCGGCAAATCAAATCTAAAAAGGCAAAACTAATAAAAAAAGGTTTTATATTCGAGTATAGGTACGTCATGATTCTTAAGATTTATACGCAATTGAACTCGGACTTGCGTGCTACTCAGATCCCGTTAAACTCTAGAGTCCTCGCTCATTGAGAGTAACCCAAACATATCATATCATATCTGTGGTAATCGATACTGTAAGATATACCTCCTAAAAGCGAACCCATCTGGGTTCAATCACCACAATAGGCGCTCATGTCTGCTGAACTCCCTTCTTAATAATTTTGTTTTCCAATCTTATTTGTATTTATTCACACAATAGATACCTGTACATAGCCATGACCCAGCCAGGGGTGCAATATCCGCATTGAGTCCCATGATCAGCAGCCAAGGTCGTCTGGATGGGGTGGTAGCCATCCAGTCTGTTTCCCACTTTCTCAACTGTTGTGATTTCCCAATTGTGGCACGAAGTAACGGACACCAAACACTAAAAAAAAACAATTACTTCTTTATAAAGTATCAGAAAGAATAAAAGGGTCAATGAAAGCATTATCATCATTTAGTCTTTAGATTGTAGTAATGCAATTAAGATTTATTTAAAAAAATCGCCAAACAAGTTGCAAGCTAGGAGAACGTAGAGTTATAGAGTCTTCCAACTAATCGCCCTTTGTACAATTCTTTCTTAATTGTTTCGTCGAATATCTATGTCTAATCGGTTGATGCAATAAAGCTATATTCTATTCTAATTTTAAAATTGTTGTGGCATCACTTTGGATTCACCGCGATCTATAAAATTGTGATTTTGAGGAAGTGTTAATAGCGCCTAAGCTCCATGAGGCTTGCACTCTCAATGTAGGAAAGAATTTTGCTTGCTCGGAGATTTTGAATGTCACCTTCTCACACTACATGCACATCCACCACCAGTCACACTTGCCTCAAATTTAACCGCCACTGTAGTCTAGTGGTGTGCTCAATGTGTCTGTCTGTCATTCAGCGTGACTCCATGTCTTAATGATCGATGGGTAGTATGGGCAATTTAGGTTAGGTACTCCAAAGGTTTCCGAATTTTTTTGAAAAACGAATTTGTTTCGCATGAAGACAATAAATATACATTTTTTGTTGACCTTCACCAGCATGAACATCAAATTAATGTTAGACTTTAGTTATTCTTCTACCACTGCTGTAGCAATTTTGTTAAAATGGATGAAAAATCAAAGGGTAGAAAAAATACTTTTTGACAAAATTATCCGCTTTAATGCGAGCGTAGGCTGCGATAATGTTGAAGTAAATTCTAGTACCTATATTAATTAAACAAACGTAAATATAACGTCAGTTAAACAGACTTTTTCCTCATTATTGACTGTCCAAATTGGTAGGTACGCCGTGTTTCTGATTCTGGAGTTCCAAATACAATAAATGTTTTGACAAAAAATAACTTACCTATATTTTTTCAAGTGCGCTCAAGGATGGAGTAAATATCAGTAATTTTAATTATAAGCAAAATCATAAGAAAACGAATTATTAATGTGTTTATACAGTCGCTATGAGATTATGTATTGCAAATTAGGCTGTTATGACGTTATTTTATTTCTTTGTAAAAGGTAAATAGGTAGGTATGTCTTCATTACTTATTGTTTTTTTTTTCATATTTGTCCTTATAAGCGGAAACATGAGTTTCTCCCGAATTCTTGTGCAAAAACACGTGTTAAGGGACTCCATTTCAAATTCAATCTACCGTACATATTGTCGGTTACTGATTACTGAAGTAGGTACATTTTCACTTGATATTGGCGCAACAATGCGTAATCTTTGTGTGTCGCGACCGCCATTCATTTAAAAGAAGAAGTAGGTAGTGGAAACTTTTAATCAGACCAATACATTCCTATATATACTTATTGTTATTGTATTTTACTTTTAAACTATGTAGGTACCTAGCTGTAAGTTTTCCTAAATTGTGAAAATGAAAATAATATTTAGGTACTAGGTGTTTTATTATAGTACAGTATACAAAGGTATATTATTTATTAATTAAAAATTATTTTTCATTATAGTAAAATACAAAAACGTCGCTTCTGGCTCTGGCGCTTCGCCGGCCGCCGCAGCCGCGATGTAGTAATTTATATAAACATATAAAATTCAATGTCCTGACTAATTGACTGAGATATCAACGCACAGCTCAAACCACTGAACCTAGAGACTTGAAATTTTGCACATTTCACAAAGGATTTTTGGAAATTCTATCCCTAAGGGGATAAAATAGGGGATGAATGTATATGAAAGTCCGGCAGTTTTGAAGTTAGGATCTTCAACTTTTGTATTTAGGCTGACAATTGAAAAATTATATTTACATGTGTCAGCGTTATTGACAATTCGACCCCTGAATACCCCTTCGGCCGAAAAGGGGGATGAAATGTTATATTTGGGAAAATCTTCATTAAATTTATTATTTAGGCTTATGGCTGGAAAGCAAAACAAATAAGCAAACACTTATTTCGTAATTTTTCGAAAATTAGAGGATATCTAAATGTGATAAATAAACAGTAGCTTGTCATATGATAAATACTAGCTTCCGCCCGCGACTTCGTCCGCGTGGACATGCGAGAAAATCCTTAGGGGCCAATAACCAGGATAAAAAGTATTCTATGTTTTAATTTCATCAAAATCCGATCAGCCGTTTTTACGTGATTAGACAGGTCCTCACTGCGAGCAGCCTCGTGCGTGGCCCGCCGCACGTTGCAAACGTTCTGCCTCGCGCAAGGCAGTACGCTTGGTGAACACCCGCCTGATCACGTAAAAACGGCTGACACGTTGGCGAAATATAGTGAGGCGAGCGGCAACAGCCAATAGCACTTCCTCATGACGACCACGACCGCTCTGTCAAGAGCGAAACGAAGAAGATCTTTAAAACATTTTTCGTATAAATTATAAGTTTTTAAGCAATATCAAATAAAAATATTTGTATTTTTTTATCATCATCATGTAGGCGAGTCCTCACCAAGCATACTGCCTCGCGCGAGGCAGTGCGCTTGCGGTGAAGCCCCGCCTAATCACGTAAAAGCGGCTGATCGGATTTTGGTAAAATCTTGTAACTCGGGTATCCGGTGGGCGCTAATGCCTGCGCGTCAGTTATATACTAATGCAGACATTAACGTGCACAATATCTTGTTCAATTGTTTTGTTCCAAGTAAATGATTTTTTAGGAGACTTCGAGCACTAATCTACCAATTGTACAAAATTAGTTACCGAATAAAGATTTTTGATTTTTTGATTTGATTTTGACCTATCGGTCTATCTGCCAATATCTTAAAACATTTTGATGTTATACGTTATACATGCATGTTAAATTTTGGTCATCCATCCGAGTACCGACCGCGCACTTGGTTGCTTAACCTTCGTGATCGACGACTCAAAAGTTGATAGAAACCTTATATTTGCCATACATGCATGTTAAATTTGGTTGCAATAAGTTAAAGCATACTCGAGTTATCGAGGAGTGAGAAAGTGAGGAGAGATTAGTGGCCACTATACAATAAAGCTTAATAATGTTGTTTTATCCTGCTGGTCATGCTTTTGTCTCCAACTTTTACATACAAAATACAATAAAGGACCTCTTAATCTTCATAAATAATAAACTTTTGATGCCGTCATGGTGGAGTGTTCAGTATAGCTGCCTAAACATCTAGCAGTCCGGGTTCGAATCCTGGTAGCGGAAAATAATTGTGTGGCGAACACGAATATTTGTTTGCGAGTCATGGTTGTGTATACATTTATTTTAGTTTATTTATAAAATATAAAAAAGACGAAGCGTTTCGAGAAAAGGTAGGTAGCGCCCTTGTGTTCTTTTTTGGTTCGTCTTGGAGGGGACACTCACTACCATGCCATCAGATTATACTTAAACAGAAATCAAAATTCAACCTGCTTCAATATAACGGGTGTAAAAGACATGAACAGTCAAACGAGAACCATGTATTCTGCTCACCATCATAACTTTTTTCTTCCTTTAGACTATACCTGGGAAATTGATAGTTACGATTTTATTGAAGGTCAAAGTCATATTTTTTTTTCATTTTTTATGAAAACATATTCTAAACATTATTTCTTAATTATTGTCCAAAGAAACATTATATTTTTTTTTAGTATTTCATAACAAAAAATGGCTTCAAAACGTTAGCGTTCAATGTAGCTCACTCGATGCGCACGGACACAAACGAACGGGGCCGCCGTCTGGCAAAAGTATCACGGTTTTGCGAGTTGAGCGCTTTACGTTGTGCAGTACAATTTGCAATATTTTTTAACACCAAAAAATAAAAATCATTTCCCAGCAATTATTTTTTGACATGTGCCTTATTTTGATGTATAGAATACATGGTTCTCCTTTGACTGTTCATGTGTTTTACACTCTGTATAACCTTACGCATCCTCACAGCTGCACACGTTTTCCTAACGTTATAAGTATGAATAATGTTATTTTTTCAGCTGTTATTAGATACTCAAACATAGAATAGATTCTAGGTTTCCATTGCTTATTTACTTTAAAAGTACGCACTCGCAATATTTGTAATTATTAGAAACAATTTACGCACATATATAGGTACATAATATAATCACGCTCACAAACCCAAAAAGGGGTCGATCAGAGCTTCAGGTAACATTCTTTTACGCACAAAGCCACATCTGCCAGTACAGGTCAGACAGAACCCCTAAAATAGTGACAGATTGCCATAGCCAAGACACCAAACCCAAAAATGAAATTACTTAACACTAGTTCTATAAGAAAAAATAGAAAAAAATACTCTGAAAAAAAAATCTACCTGCTCCAGGCGGGAAACGAAACAAGCATTCTCCGCAATCCGGGCATCTCACGAAAGTTGTAGATTAGGTAAAATAAAATTTGCAAATGTTTCTATATTAAATAAATATCTCACCAAAGTTGTTGATTTATGTAAAATGTTTTTATTTAATTTTTTTAACACGCTTATATTACTTTCGCCTGTAAGTTTGTTTGTTTGTATGTATGAAACTGACTCGTTTGGACTCGATTTTGACCCACTTTAAACGGTCAGATTTCATTTAAACTTTATAGAATAATTTTATTTTTGCGTTTACAAACGCGTAAATATAATACTAGAAAAATGCACTGAAAAAAATCGACTTGAATTTTTCTAGTATTATATTTACGCGTTTGTAAACGCAAAAATAAAATTATTCCATAATGTAAGGTAGTTTCATCTTAGCTGGGCGTCAAATATTTGCAAAAATATTTCGTTCGGGTCTTGGAAGTGCAAATTTCAAAGATTTGATGAAACGATGTTTACCATAAAAACATAAGCACCAAGCACTGACAAATTTCGACAGCGAAAAGCAGTGCCTCGGTGGCGAAATTGGTCAACGCGTCCACCCGGATTGTGGAAGGTGCGGGTTCGAGTCCCGCCTGAGGCAAGTCGATTTTTTTCAGTGCATTTTTCTAAACTTTATAGACTTATCAAAGACCGATGACATTACAATAATTCGATAAGAATATCCCATTATCCTGATTAGAATCGCCAGGACTAATAAATTAAACGTTTGGAATGTTAGTTCAACTATTCGTCACTAGATGGCGTTGTCATTAAGTAAGCACTTTCATCGGGGGTTATTACTCGCACCAAAAAGTGGAAAATAAAATAATAGTTTAAAAAAACAAAAAAACACGTTATTATGTTAAATAAACACTAAAAAGTGAAAAATAACTTTTTTAAGTTTAGAAACTAAATGATGAACGAAAAGTATAAAATACTATTTAGAGAAAAGCGTGTGATGCTTAATTTAATTACCTATACCGATCGAATATTGTCAAGAACTAATGTAATTCCCTAGATGATACCCTAAACCGCTGGCTAGTGGACCAGCGGACCATTGGCTAGACGTGGGCCTGTGAGAGGGGTCGCCCAGCACCTAATCACCACGGCACTGGGAATACCTACCTGCTAAACCACTCCGGTTTCCCCATGCCTTACTGGAGACGACCCGGGGTTTGCCGAAGCATTTCACCGAGCCACCTCCGGGCAGAATATAGTAACCTAGTTTGTCGGTGAAATTCTGTTCTCTGTGGTGATATCGTAAGCAAACTCACATAAATGTGTCTATATCTCAGACCAATAAAAAAGTTTTATTGGTCTGAGGTCTATATCTATACTTTTCGCTCAGCTAACTGCCTGGGAAGCATCGAATCTAACATATTGTCTTTGACCTACCGCATTCACAGATTTCGGAGTTTCCCCGGGTGCCGTGGCAGCGGCGACGATGCAGGCGCCACAACCACCTTCACGACACATAAACTTGGTGCCGTGCAGCTGAAGCCTCGTGCGAAGATAGTCCAGAAGCATAACGTCAGATGAAACGTCACTGCCAACTGTTTATGGAGTTAATAAAAACAAATTTTTGAGATTTATGAGCAATTTAAACTTGTTTTTAAGTTGGTAGGTAAATTATCATTATTAACAATTGTAATAATCGTAACTAAGATACATTTTGCAGGATCTATTGTATGATTTTATAATAGGTTTGCTCATTTTGCTCTTTGGTTGAGGATAGGGCTTGTTTGACTAGCAATCATCTATAAAGGTACATTATTAAGTATACCTACTCACACATATCACACCTTCCGTGCGCGCAATTTGATAAAGAAGGTGTAAATCAGACAAATAGTTATTTTGTTTTTGAATGTGTTGAATTATATTATGGATGAACCTACCCAACATTATACATAAATTTTACCACCTGAAAATTCTACAGCTGACCTCACGGGGAAGGATACTGGTAACGAAAATCTAGAATCGCTGTCTAATTTACCTACCTGGTTCTCAGTTGTGTAGGAGCTGAAATTTATCGAAGTGACAAAGTGCCATCAGATTAAAAAGAACGACGACGAACACATATCCATCGCCCAATTAGCAAACGTAGACGATTTACTGAAGACCGAGATGATATCATGTGTTTACCTAGTAACTACGAATGCTTATCTACACCGTCAGATATTAGTACCTATCATCTTCTCTCCAAATCCTTTCGAAGCCGAATGTTTCTAAGAAAAAAATACAAAACTTACAATTGGACTATAAGAGATGTTCGGCCTATACATGATACTCGGATTGAAAAGAACGGTGAAACCTTGGCTGATTGTGGTGTCCTATAATTTATATTATAAGGCTTTAACAAGAGAAATATTTACTTTTATAATTTCACATCTTCATTGTTGCGATAGCACAAAATTATTTGATACCCAATGATAAATTTACTAAGCTGCGTTTATTTTTCAATACATTTAATTCCAATGTTATTATTATTAGTATTTTGCACCATTTGTAGAGCATCAGTGTCTACAATGCGATGGTCGGGAATTTATTAATGACAATGAGCGTTTGCCATTTTATTATAATTTTATTTTTTCTAAAATATAATAAACTAGCTGCTATTCTATTCTATCTCTTGACTATCTCTTGGCCATAAAAGGAACACCGAGCCCAAAAAAATGTTTTTCCTATTTTTCTTGTGAAATTTAAAGAAATTCAAACACAAATTATGAAACGATCACATTGATAGCTTTAATTATTTTTACTCGTAATAAGTGGGCGAAAGGTTTGTTATTTTTGGGTTTGATGCCCCTTCTGAGTAGGTGATAGGCTGGCAACCTTTCACTATTTTGGGGCACTACGGCCCATATTACAGTATGACACTCAGAAATCAGTCATGTCTTAAGAATCATCTTGAGACTCCTTCTATACGAGCCTACGTGGACCAAACTGCCTGTGCCTGCCTGTGCCCAAACTGTAGCAAAATGTTATCTAAATCTCTGCTCAACCCCATTTGGGATTATGAGCGTGATTATCACGTAAGTTCGTAATCTATAAAAAAAAAACAAATTAAAATATTACGGCCTAATAAAAAAAAAGATTCGTAAAGAGTACGAAGTTGTCCCTTTGAATTTCTGCCTATTGAAATTACTGACGATAATGTAATATTATTTTTTAATTTGTGCTACTAACCTGTACAATCAATGCCATTGACTTTGAATTTTATGGAATCCATGACTGCTCTACATAGTCTTTCCAAAACATCTGACCATAAGCTCTTGCTTGCGAATAGGTAAACATAAACCTAACCTATTCACTGTATTGTATAATGTTTGGGTTCACTACGTATGTTCGAATGACGAGAGTGCGAAGTAAGGTAAGTAAGGTCAGAATGGTAATGTGAACATCTATTAGGCGAAAGCTCAATAGTCCGATGGTTCACGAGGTCGAATGTACGTTAGTGCGAAACTCTTTTGTGCGATAGTTTATTAGGTTGAATATTCATTTGTACGAAAGATTATGGCCTGGCCCAGAAGCCTGATCGAATTTCACTTACATGATAATTTTTATTGTATAATGTATATCATATCATAAATGGTTCTTTGTTAGAAAATAAAGTTTAATATTTTAAAAAATCACCTAAAATAATGCGCATATACTGTATGCGTATTATTTTTATAAAGTAAAAAAGTAAAAGTAAGAATTATATAAAGTTAGAAATAATGTTCTAATAATAATACAATACTTGAACATTTTAGTACATTGCGCGAATGGGAATTCAGTATTTTTGGAGTATTAGTTACGGAGTTTTTTTTTTCAAATATCAAACTTTATTTTCTGACAAATAGCCGTTTATGTTTTAATTATAATATAATATATATTAATAATATATTTCTACGCTCACACCAATTATCTAGCCCAAAGTAAGTATCTTAAAGAACTTGTGTTATGGATACTAGATAACGGACAAATATACTTAATAATCTAGATATTTTTATAAATAAACTTAAATAAATATATAAACAACCATGACTCATGAACAAATGCTCGTGTTCATCACACTAACATTAGCCACTACCAGGACTCGAACCCGGACCGCCTGATGTGTAGACAGCGTTACTGACCACTCCACCACGGCGGCGTCAATTATAACATTCTACAAAAAAAAACTTAAGTAAAATTCAAACTTTTAAGCTATTGCATAGCTTCTATCGCGGGCCCTGAGCGCGGGGACCGAATCCTGAAATTCCGTAACGAAAAAACCTCACGCTCCCCACTCCGATGGGCAAGGAGGTGTGGCTTGAAGGCCATGCATCGTCTAACGTCGTTTCAGTTGGGCAGTCTTCGACACGGCGTTGTGTGCGTGCGATTAGACGTATTGTACGACTCTACGAAACTCACATGCTCCGAAATCGGACGAATACATAAGCAGCTGTTTATGAGAAAGTATATAGGTGTATAGGTATTTATGTACAAAAGTGAATAGCTGTACTTGTAAAATTTGTGTATAAAGTGTTTTGAATATGAATGTTAATTATTTCAGTTAATTATTTTTTCAATTATAAAATTAATATCAAAGAAAAAGAAATACTGCATGAATCATCATCATCATCATCATTTCAGCCGAGAGACGCCCACTGTTGGACATAGGCCTCCCCCAAGGATCTCCAAACCGGTCGGTCCTGCGCTGCCCGCATCCAGCGGCTTCCCGCGACCTTTACCAGATCGTCAGTCCACCTTGTGGGGGGCCTACCAACGCTGCGTTTCCCGGTACGTGGTCGCCACTCAAGGACCTTTCCGCCCCAGCGGCCGTCAGTCCTCCTCGCAATGTGCCCTGCCCACTGCCACTTAAGGTTCGCAATTCTTTGGGCTATATCGGTGACCTTGGTTCTCCTGCGGATCTCATCATTTCTGATGTGATCGCGCAGAGAAACTCCGAGCATAGCCCTCTCCATTGCCCTTTGGGTGACTTTGAGCCTTCTTATGAGGCCCACTGTAAGCGGCCACGTTTCGGTTCCATAGGTCATCACTGGCAACACACACGAATCAAAGACTTTCGTCTTAAGACACTGCGGTAGATGGGCCGAGAATATGCCGCGTAGCTTCCCGAACGCTGCCCAGCCGAGTTGGATTCGTCGATTGACCTCTTTCTGGAAGTTGGACTTACCCAGTTGGACTGTTTGTCCCAGGTAAACATAATGGTCGACAACTTCCAGTGTAGAGCTTCCAACCTTTACAGGAGTGGGTGCGACATGGATATTAGACATGATTTTCGTCTTATCCATGTTCATTTTAAGACCCACTTGTTGGGAGACTCTACAGAGATCGTCGAGCATTGTGCCCAGCTCTTCCAAGGTCTCAGCCATAACTACGATATCATCGGCAAAGCGAAGGTGAGTCATGTACTCGCCATTTATGTTGATGCCAAGTCCTCTCCAGTCCAGAAGCTTAAACGCGTCCTCCAACGCAGCTGTGAACAGTTTCGGCGATATAACATCACCCTGTCTCACGCCTCGCTGGAGCTGTATGGGTTTTGAGTTCTGGTCCTGAAGGCGGACTGACATAGTGGCGTTTTCGTACAGTGACCGCAACACTTGGATGTATCGATAGTCTATGTGGCACCTCTGGAGTGACTGGAGCACGGCCCAGGTCTCGACAGAATCGAAGGCTTTCTCATAGTCCACAAACGCTAAGCATAATGGCAGATTATACTCTTCGGTCTTCTGTATAACCTGCCGCAGCGTATGTATGTGATCTATGGTACTGAAGCCTTTTCGGAATCCGGCTTGTTCGGGAGGCTGGAAGTCGTCAAACCTGCGCGCGAGACGATTCGTTACAACCCTCGAAAACAGCTTATAAACATGACTCAGGAGCGTGATGGGTCTATAATTCTTCAATTGGGCCCTATCGCCCTTTTTGAAGAAAAGTCTCACCACGCCGCCATGCCATGTCTTTGGCGTTTTGCCCTCGAGTATGACAGAGTTGAATAGCCCCTGAAGAGCTTTCAGGACCGGTCGTCCACCAGCTTTCAGAAGCTCCGCTGTAACTCCGTCATCACCCGGCGCCTTGTTGTTCTTGAGCTGTTTGAGAGCTACACTAATCTCGTACAGGCTGACGTCCGGGATGTCTTCGGTATAGTGTCGTGTTAATTTGGCTCTTGGATCGGCGGCCTGAATAACAGGTGTGGTTGATGTCGCGTAAAGCTGTCCATAAAAGTTTTCAATCTCGGCCAATAGCTCAGGTCGCGATGAAACGATTCTGCCGTCCTCTGTCTTCAACTTCGTCAGCAAGCTCTCTCCGAGCGCCAGATCTCTAGCGAACACTTTGGAGCCTTTGTTCCGCTATATAGCCTCTTTAATGCGGAACGTATTAAATTGGCGTATGTCGCGAGTTAGGCACTTGGAGATCTGTTTAGTGAGCTGCCGACGCCGACGCGCGTCTTCAGACGACTGCAGAACCATTTCACGTCTTTCCTTCATCAGCTTTAACGTCGGCTCTGAGATTTTCTTGTCTTTTTTGGTACGGCAGGTTTTAAAGAGCTTTGAACCCACCGTAGACACAGCTTCCACGAACCTGTCATTGTATGTGTCCACATCTATGCAGTCCTCCAGGCATTTGAAGCGATTTTGTAGTTGGAGTTGAAAGTGTTCGGGGTTTTGGATCTGGATGGCTTCAGGGCGGAGCGTAGACTTCATCAGTCGATACCTTTCGGATTTAACGTTGAGATTCAATGTGCCTCTTACCATTCGGTGATCGCTCCCCGTGTTAAACGAATTGATCACAGAGACATCATTGAATATCCGAGTCTTGGTCGACATGATGAAGTCAATCTCATTTTTTGTTGTACCATCCGGACTTTCCCAGGTCCATTTCCGATGCAGCCGTTTCTTGAAGAAGGAGTTCATCATATAGAGTCCCTCCCTCTCCATATATTCGGCTAGCATCTGACCACGGTAGTTCCGGATTCCAGTTCCAAATTGCCCCACTTTCAACTCATCATCGCCACGTTTGCCTAGCCTTGCGTTGAAGTCTCCCATTACAACAGTGTAGTGGGTCCTGGAAGCATGTATTGCCCGAGAAATGTCCTCATACATTACTTCCACTTCCTCGTCGGGGTGTGTCGAGGTCGGGGCGTATACCTGTATGACCTTCAACGAATACCGTTTGGTGATTCTGAGTATAAGGTACGCCACCCTATTCGACACACTTCCGATCTGTACAATGTTGTTCACGAGAGACTTGTGGACAATAAACCCGACACCACCTTGGGACAGATCTTCGCCCTCCCGGAAATAGAGTAGGTTGCCGGATTTAAGAATCACCGTGTCCTCGCCCTGTCTTCGGACTTCGGATAATCCCACTATACTCCAGCGAATCCTACTCAATTCTTCCTCTAGTTCCAGCAGCTTCTCCTCGGTCCGCAGTGTGCGTGTGTTATACGTTGCCAGGGCCAAAGTCGTATGACGGGAGATCATCGCCGCCCGGGGATTCTTGGCACCCCTGGTCCCGGCACCTCGCCAACGTCCGTCACCGCTGGCACGGCCTCCGGTACCGCCGGGCACTTGGGGCCTTGTGTTGGGTTTGTTTATCATTTTGGGGGGGTTTGGGCCTTCTCCCACCACGCTGGCCCAGTGCGGGTTGGTGGGGAGCGCCAGAGCCTCGTCTGTTGTTCGGCAGGGTGTACCGCGTGCAGGTGAGGTTGACTTGGGTTCCGTCAGCTGTTGTTCGGAACCCCTTACACCCCCTGCACACACTGCATGAATAAAATAAATAAATAAAATTATAATTTCATAAGTTGATACAAAATGCTATGCAATAGCTTTACCGCGGCAGTCCCCGAGTGCCACACGTCTATTTTTTTTTTTATCGGAGTGGAATCCGCTTACGGACGATACCGGACCAGCGGACTGTCGGCTAGACGTGGGCCTGTGCAGGGGTGGCCCAGCGCCTGACGCGGCACTGGGAATACCTGCTAAACCACTCCGGTCTCCCCATGCCCTTACTGGAGACGACCCGGGGTTTGCCGAAGCATTTTACCGAGCCACCTCCGGGCAGCCCGACCCTAGAACCGACCGGAGTCAGCCCTAGGGCGGGGCACCAGGCCTCAGTAAAATTCAACCTAGCAGTCTTTAGTACAAATTAATATTTGACCTAACAAAACCTAACCTAACCTAAACAGCTATCGCACAAAGAGTTTCGCACTAATGTACATTCCACCTCGTGAACCATCGGACTATTGAACTTTCGCCCAAAGGTGTTCACACTACCGTACTTCGTACTGTCGTCATTCGAACATGCGTAGTAAACCTATAATGTTTCAATGTCGACCTATAAGTAATTGAAAATTAGGGTTAGGAAAAATGCGGACTATCAATGATTTATTAACGTAAAAGTATCTGCATTGGGTATATTACTTATTAATATTATAGGAAACTCACTATTGCAATGTTGCTATGGTAGAGTGATGGTTGTATCAAGTTGATACGGCAAAGATATTCGACAACAGTGTGATGCCGGCAGAGTAGAATAATATCACCCTAAATCCTCCAATGGGTGTCGTAGAAGACGGCTAATGGATCAGCAAAGGGGTATGGGATATTGATAACCTTACTCTGTCCACGAATCCACATTGGGCAAGCGTGGTGGACTTTACTGCCTAAACCGCCTTCGATAACAAGGAGAGGCCTTGTGACCTAGCAGTGGGTTGAATTATAAAGGTTGTTAGGATGATTATTTCCGTATTTGATAAATCATACTTTTTTTAAGGTATTTCTTTCTGTGTAGAAAATAATAATATTACTTACATTGAAAAATGGGAAGAAAATTAAACTGGATTTTTATAGTTTTGGCAACCCTCACTACACTAAGATTTACCTATATCAATCGCATAAAGAAACCAATTCAACGTTATTACCATTCACATACTTAATATTTATTTTCTCACAGCTGTCTAAACAATTAATGTTTTTTTGTTAATGAATACAGGATGTTGACGAGTCTATTATAGAAACAAATAAAAATGTCTATCCATTGGCATTGACCCTCACGTATGATGATGACTCCTCGTCAAATAAAGGTGCGTAGATCGGGTCTCTCGTCGTGCTATAGGTACCTACCTGCCTGTGTACCTGGTACGGAATGTTACGTTACGGTACAGTACGGTACTGTACAGACATGTACCAGAATGCTACCTTCTATCTTAGTGCCCTATTTATCACCTATTAACAAAATCCAAAACGCTTACGTTTTCATACATTTTAACAACCAACTGTCAGATGCCAAAATCTATTATAAAAAAATGAATACGTTCAGAGATGAATACTGACTGACTGACTGACATATCAACGCACAGCCCAAACTGCTGGGTCTAGAGATTCCGGCACGTAGGTTCCTTATGAGGTCTAGGGGTGCACTAAGAAAGGATTTTTCGAAATTCGCCTTCTAAGGTGGTGAAAAGGTGCAAAGTTTGTATGAAAATCCGTCATTTTTAAAGTAAAATTCACAAAAATTGGTGCATGGCCTTTCAGAAATTAAGTAAGAGGTATTTAGGAATTTTGTTTTTTTTTTAAATTCAATCCTTATAGGGGTAAAATAAGGGATGAAAGTTTGTATGAAAATCCGTCATTTTTAAAGTAAAATCCATGAAAATTGGTAGGTAAATGGCACTTCGGTTAGAAATTAAGAAATAAATATTTTAGGATTTCTCGAAATTTTACCCTTATAGGGGATGACAGTCATATCTGGTTTTCAGTCCACATATTATTATTTCCATACATCATCTTCCAGCAATTAATCAAAACATCTTCCAGTAATTAATCAAAACGTCTTCCAGTAATTAATAAAAAAAAGCGTCGGTGGCGTAGTGCGTAAGAGCGTCGTCTCCCACCCGGGAGGCACTGATTCGATCCCCGCCACGTACCAATGTGTTTTCAAATTTTGAATTCATATGTACGTTTAATCCACGCTTTTACGGTGAAGGAAAACACTGTGAGGAAACCTGCACACACCTATGAAGAAATTCTTAGGTTGTGTGTGAAGTCGACCAACCCGCACTTGGCCAGCGTGGTTGACTAAGGCCTAATCGCCCCTAATGTGGGGTAGGCTCGAGCCCCTCGGTGGGGACATTATATGAGCTGCTGATGATGATGATGATGGAAGTAAGCCACACGCGGCTCTCCCCAGATAGTGTATACGCAACATGAGAAAGCGGGCTTGATAACATGTTTAGCACAAGCAAACTAGAACTCCTGACTCACTGACGGACTGATCAACGCCCAGCCCATACCCATTGACCAAGATAGACACAGATTCCTTTTATGATTTAGACAAGGGATAAGGCCGGATTTCTTAAAATGGGGCATGAAATTTTACATGGGGAAACAAGATTAGTTATTGTATATTATTTAATTCAACACTTCACAGGAGTACTCCTGTCGGTAAACATGTGTATCAGGTTTTTTTTTTCAAATTCAAGAGAAGATCGGGTCTCTCGTCGCGCTATGGGTGCCTACCTGCGACAATATCGTGTTAAGACCTCAGGTGAAGGTGGTACGCTGTCTGCCTTCAACAACAGGTTTTATTAGCAGACGAGTACTGCCATCACAGATTTAATAATATGTACAAGGAGATAGGCCAAGCCGGCGTTTAACTTGCGACAAGTGTATGCCTAGTGGGCATACATTGCTGCCAGTTCGCCGTCTGAGTCAGGTGAATACGTAACTCGGCGATTCGACCGATCTCCTTTGGGGCTGTGCTTAACTTTCATCGCTTCGCAGCGCAGTGAATAGTGTATATTACGGCATGCTCAACTAGATATAACCATGTTATGTAGTACGGCCGCTGATCGCGACACTCGACCTTCCTATGAACTAGGCGATTCGACCGATCTACTTAGATTGATATATCTGTGACTGCCATACTTAACTAACATCTAAGTTATGTGAGGTTGCATGCATTACTTTATCTACACTCATACCTACCTACATAAATTCAAATAAAACAAAAAATACAGGTTAAAAAACTTTTTGCTTATTTATGTATTCTTTTTATTAGGTTTACCAACAGTTGTTTACACTGATTTATACAATGGTTCTATTTACAAATTAAACGATTCAAAATGCAACAATTGGTCACTGGTAAACAGCACATGGTTAACTGTATAGAGACATATTTTATAAACTTAATTATAACTTAACAATTATTAGTTAATTAACGAAATAATAAGTAAGTAATAAAATAACAAAACATAAAGAAGACAAAAAAAAAACACAAATTAAAAAATTTTATTTGGGTCCTCAAATTGATCTCATGTTGGGACCATGCATGAGCTCCCAAATCATTCTGACAATGACACTATACAAGCTCCTTTTGAAACTGAGAGCATTACAAATGGCAATTACAGGGTCCAACACTCTGTATAAAATACCTACTCACGTTAAATATTACGCCATAACTATTTTAATGTAAAATACAAAATTATGTAGGTATATAGGTAATTGACTTCCGTATTCGCATCAGACTTATTATTCTAATTTAATTTATGACGAGTAGGTACAAATATGCAGACCGATTTTCGGTTTAATAACATTAAACTAGAAACTAAAGTTACCTTCCTACTTTCTACACTTACGTGCAATAAAATGGACTCACCGGTACGCTTTGGTTCAGAACTCCCTAATCAAAATCTACAATTAGTAAATAATAATTTTTAACCCTGTGTGTTAAACAAGAATCTAAACCATACCGTGTCTAATCTTACGACCTAAACTTATTAGACCAGTTTTTACGTTCATAGATTTTGGTTTATTGATTTTACAAATTGAAAACCAAATACAGTTAAAAGAGCTAAAATTTTTGGGGAAATTAATCTGTAAGATTAATCAATTATTCAATAAACAATTACCTACTCAATTAACTCTGAACACTCTGCATAGTCACAGAAATGGCGTATGACGTAAAAATGAGAAACCAGGGTTTCCGAAAAAATTTGTCTATTGTCACCAATACTTCGTTTATCAATGTTTAGAGTAGATTAAAATAATGCTTATGAAATATACATTCAAATTATATTTATAGGTTTTGTTTATCTAATCTAAATAAGTCGATTTTATTGTACGTAAGTGTAGTTTAATTATGACCTCTACCATTTATTTTTAATTACTTTTAATAATACATAAATATATGCGATGACGCTCGTAGTCCCAACAGCGGTGGAGCAGAGGCCTAACATTTTGTTACACATAAAGTCACATCTGGCAGTATGAACCATACGGTGCTTCCAAATAGTGACAGGTTACCAGCCTGTCGTCTAAAGTACGCGCCATCACTCAAGTCCCGCGGAAAAACACTGGAACTAAATTCCCCGAGTCTCTTATTGTGAGAAAGAATAAACTTTTTATATATTCCCACTATTATTTGATATTCTATAATACCTATCAACTGTAGTGGTAACCTACAAAGAGATATTGTGCACTTAATTTAATGGCAGCATTTAAAATGTGACACTAGCGCCGCGTCTATGGGACTTTATTAGTGGCGCGGACTTTTACTTAAAAGGGCCACCAAACCCAAAAATATTAATCCTTCAGTAAACAAACAAACAAAAGTCAACAACCAGGACAGATGTTATACTTAAAATCATCTGCAGCAGTCCGGTTTTTTTAATAATACTACGTAAAATAAGTTATAGTACCTCCGTACCTCCGCTGACCTCTTTATCTACTAATTACATAACTATTTCTTCCCTGCTTTTTATATTAAGGCAATATTAACGCAGATATTATGAATTTAAGAAGCCGGCGAAACCTAAAAATTTAATTAATTAAGTTTAAAGTCATCGGTGTTTGTAGCAGCTTCCATGCATATGCTCTCCGTTGTATAAGGTCCATCTGAAAGACATAGGAACTGATCAATAACATTATTACGCATTAAAGGTAGAAAAATCACGAGCAGCACGGTCTTATTCGTGCGTTGGGCCAATTATAACTAGAACGAACGATATAAACCATAGCACAACACATCAAATATAAACACGACTTGTTCTGCGTCTTCAACATTGCTACTTCTTATGCTAATGTAAATAAATTCTCTAGTAAATTTTGATTAGGACGGCATGTCGCTTAAGAAATACTATGGAATGAGCCAAATAATGGTTTTGCGTGATCTAATAACAAATTACGATTGGCTTGTGTAAGACCATACTCTTTTAATGATAAATGGTATATAGAAGTCTTAAATAACTAGAAATTGTTTCAAATTTATTACCAATTTGGAACCATTCATTTTTTGGAATACCACTATCCAATCTTGCAGCAGCAATTGCTTCTCGTATAGCAAATGGCACGACTACTGACATGCATATAGGAGGCTCACCGGTGACTGCAAAATATTAATATTCTTTAAATATGGTACTAAAACATAACATAACAAAGTACTGTACTAATGCAACAACCTTTAGCGCCTAATGCGGCGTCGTTGCCGTACGAATTCTCTTTGAAATAAACTCTGAAATCTTGAGGAATGTCTCTAGCTTGCGGCACAATGTAATTCCAAGGCCTATTTGTCAATATTTCCCCCGAATTGACGTCATAAACCAATTTTTCACTGGTCCAATAGCCAACGCCCATGATAAATGCACCTTCAACCTATTAAATGTGATTTAATTGACTTGTTTTTAATTTAACACCAACTATCTCAAGCTATAAAAGGATACATCATTGAGTATTTTTACCTGGCCGACGTCAATCAAGGGACTAACACTTCGTCCCACATCTTCTAGCAGATCGACCCTTAAAATCTGAGATTCACCTGTCAATACATCAATTTCTACTTCAGCTAAAGACACACCCATTGCTGGAAAACTTACTGTAACTGGGTCACCTACAAATTCATGTACTTGTAAGTCGATTTTAAGTTTAAAAGCTTTTGCTATCAATTCTTCCCATGTTGGATTCACCAGTAAGAGTCTTATAGGAGTAAGTCTTCTTAATAACTCTTTACAACATTTCTCAACACCGCTACCAATACTTTGTGACGTAGTGCTGCCGCCAGTGAGAAATGAATTGGGCGCTGAAGTTGTATTATTGGATTTTATTTGTATTTTCTCGATTGGTATTTTCAAAAAATAGGCACAAATCTGGATAGCTTTTGTGTTTATACCCTGTCCCATTTCTACACCACCATGTGTTATGATAACGGAGCTATCTCCGTGATACACTGAGAGATTTACATCAAAGTACGCGCTATTTATTGGTTGCCAATGCATGAAAGCCCATCGTAATCCACGCTTTTTCCATCGATTTTCGGTGTTAAATTGGTCTACTAATTGTCTTCTTTCTGTGAACTGCGATTTATTTTTGAGTGTCCCCGCCATTTCTTTATAATTTCCATATGATAAAATATTCAAATTTGCAAAACGTACTTCAAGAGGATCTATACCAAGCTCGTATGAAATTTGTTCCATGGCCCATTCTGTCATTGCAATATGTTCTAAAGTAGCTAAAACCAAAAATATACGAATTTAACATAAAGCACCATTCACATTATTAATTATTTTATTTAGGATGTCTACCGATACCTGGAGCCCTACAGTAGGTATTTTTGGGGTTGTCAGTATTTGTATTGTAACATTTATAATTAATGATTAAACGAACTTACCTGTACGTGAAGTTCTATCATAATTATACGAAGGGCTTCGTCCGAAGATATTAGCATAATAACACATGTAGTATCGCACAACGTGCAGCCATTCCACACTATTTTTGGATAGAAACCTATTAAAAAAAAATTATATAAACATTCCAAGCAAATACGTCACTCGGTTGACAGCTCAGATCAACACCTCATTTAGTTCAGAGATTACCTACGGCTAACTTTTGAATATTTTATTAAATTGTCATTTTGGGCTGGGAGGGGAGGGTTGCTAATATCTTCGGACGAAGCCCTTCGTATAATTATGATAGAACTTCACGTACAGGTAAGTTCGTTTAATCATTAATTATACTCAGGCTTCGTCCTCGATATTAGCATAATAACACATGTAGATATTGAGAGTGACAATGAAATATTTAAAAGTTTTCTCCATTTTGATAAAAAAAAAGTTAATAATTTCATTTAACATCTTTATTCTTTAACATTATACATCATATACTCGTATTTGTATAATTATTAAGAATAGCTCTAGCAAAACAATCATTTGGTTCAACAATACACCGATTGTAGAATCTTGCAAATGTGTTGGAATTATCACTCCAACCTGCTGTATTTCTAATTTTATTAAGTGACACGCCCAGTTTCCGAGCTGCAGAGGTCGCAGCGTGGCGTGTGCTGTGACCACTAAATATGGTTAAATTTATACCACACAAACCTAATGTACTCTTTACCCAACGACTTATGGTTTGAGAACAAATAGGTCTATACGGTCTTCGTAAACTTATAAACAAGTAATCAGTGTTATTTGAACGCAGAGGTTCAGTGAATCTAAGGTAACATTCTAAGGTTTTTCCGGGGCATATCGCCGGGTTTTCATTATAAAAAGGTATAACTAACACTGGTTGAGAAGCACACGGGCGCGAAGTTTTAATTAAATCAACAATACTTATTTCTATTTTTGTGGACATAATCCTTATATTAGACATTCTAATTTTTGACAGAGTTTGTGCCCTGTGCGCAGTTACCAACGCTAAAAGCGTGACTAATTTTAATGTTAATTTCACAAAATCTAAATTTTCGTTTGGGAACCACTGTGAGAGATGGTTTAAAACTATATTTGTGTCCCACGTAAAATTATATTTCGGAACTGGTGGTCTCATCCGGTATATACCCTTGAAAAAACGTTTCATTCTACAGTCTTCACTAATTTTTTCTGTTAAGATTAAACTGATTGCTGACTTATAACTATTTAGAGTACTGTACTGAGCTCCACTATTATAAATCTCCATAAGAAACGATATTACCTGATTTACTGAAGAATCAAATAAATCCAAGTTGTGTTCTATACAATAACAAAACCACTTCTTAATACATGTATCATATTGCTTATATGAATTAGCAGAGAGTGAAGCTAAATTTACATCAACAGCTTGGGGAGGAATACCGCTTCTTAACAGGGCTGTCCGGATAATATTCCTGCCACCAGGGTAATCTTGGTGTGGACATCTCGGTTGCTGGAAGAATGAGAGATAATTAATTTTGTATCCGCTTTAAAGTATAATGGTTCTGATACAAGTAGGTTTATATATAACGGGTACCACGGCTGGGTTGGCCATTTTGGTACAACCAAAATGCCCTTTGCATTATCATTCACTATTTTACGAAGTGTTTTCAAAATCATTGTAAATGGCGGAAACGCATAAAAGTAATAATCTTTCCAAGATATTGTAAAAGCATTTATACCAAATGCATCAGGGTCTCTATGCCATGATATAAAACGTTCACATTTTGTATTAATTCTACTTGCAAATAAATCTATAGTAGGGTTGCCAAATTTTATTGTAATAGCATGGAATGCTTTGTCAGACAATTCCCACTCTATATCTGGGTGAGTACGCCTAGACTCAACATCTGCTATGATATTTTCCTTAGAAGGAATGTACGACGCAAACACATGCAATCGACGATGTTCGCACCATTGCCATAATTGCTTAGTTATTGCCGTCAAGTGCGGAAATTGTATTCCTCCCATGCGGTTTATGTATGATATTGCTGTTGTATTGTCAATGCGCAAAAGTAATTGGCAATTATAAATATTTTTTGCAAATGTTTTTAATCCAATAAAGGCAGATAAAAGTTCTAAGTAATTTATATGTTGCGACCGTTCACCATCACTCCACATACCACTCGCTTTCTGGTTTCCACAGGCGACACCCCACCCCGTTGTTGAGGCATCTGAGAAAATTTCCAGGAAATAATTATCGTCTTTAATTTTACTTACAGATGAACCAATTGCGTATTTCCACCATTGTAAATCCGGTCTAATATATTGAGGAATATTGATATACGCTTCAAAGTTTTGACCATTTTGATTTAATCTTAAGTATTTAAATCGTTCAAAACATTTAGTGTACATCCATCCGTATTCTATGGCGGGGCAAGCTGAAATTAATAATCCGACAAAACTGGCAAATTCTCGAAGTTTACATTGCTTTATTGTCAAAAATTTTTCTATTTCTATCTTTATGCGCTTTATTTTTTCTTCTGGTAATGTAACCTGGAAAGTTTCTGAATTTATGATAAATCCTAAAAACCGGCAAGTGGTACTTGGAATCAGGGAACTTTTTTCTTCGTTTATTATAAAACCTAGTGCACATAACAATATTTTTGTATCAGCAACATTATGTATACATTGTTCATATGTACTGCCTAATAGAAAATAATCGTCTAAGTACTGAGTAGAAAGATGACCCTTGAGTCTTAGTAGCTTAACAACAGGTTTCATAATTTTTGTAAACACAAAGGGCGCTGTACTAAGTCCGAACGGTAGAACGTTAAATTCGTATAATTTATTATTCCACATAAAACGTAGATATTTTCGAGAGGCTGGATGTATTTTAATAAAAAAATATGAATCCTTTATATCTAACGTACTCATAAAGCTATTACGAGTTAATAATTTTAAAGCTGTTCTTAAATCTTCTAACTTGAAGTGTTCCGTTTCTATAAACTTATTTAAAGATTTTAAATTTAGAATAAATCTTTTTTTTACCGTTAGGCTTAGGCACCAAAAAAATGTTTGACAGATATTGATCCGGGCTTTCTTCGCATGAAGAGATAGCTCCTGAAATCAACATGTTTTTAATAGCCTCATTAAAATGTATAGCATCAGACTGTGAATATGTATTACAAGGAGGCAAAGAAGTTTGTATTACTGGCCTTGCAAAAGGAATTTTATAACCCTTAATGTATGACAGTATAATGGGATCGTCAGTTAACAGTGCCCATTTGTCGTAAAAACGAGAAAGTCTGCCTGCATAATTTACCGTGTCTAGCGACGACTCTGGTTGACTCGATGCGACGATGGCTTCGAAGAGGCAGTCGGCCGATTCTTTGTTGGTGGCGGACGCGCAGGCTCCCTCGCTGTCCTCGGCGCCTCGTATTGCCTGCGTGTTTGAGGCGGACCTTTCCAGTTTTTTGATTGGTTTATTTTTTTATTCTGTATATTATATGCTCTTGACGTGGACGGCGCAGGAGCCGTCTTAAGGTCCGTTATCGATCTGGTTATGGCCTTAGCAGACTTCAAAACTTCGGGTAGACTTTCACTAAAAAGATATTTGTCTATTTTGGTAGTTTGCAGTTGTGACTTCATGTCCTTTTTGAGGTTGAATAGCACAAAGTTTTTCCTGGTAGTAGAATCGGCATGTTGACAGTCACATAGGATACGAACAGTATCCATCAATAATTTTAGCATCGAAGGATCCTTATTTTTTGACTGTAAGTATAACGTAATAGCTTGGCTCAATGAAGATATTGCTGATGCTAGATGTTTTTGTTTTGTCTCGATAGCCTTATCTCTCTTTATTATTGTGTCATTTACGGCAGCTTTGATTTCAGCGTTTAAAATCGGTGGATCTATTAGTGTACAATTGCCAGGAGTGAGATATTTTGTTGAAAGATCTTTTCGCATTTCTTTTGGTATGCCCTCAGTAGCATAATGCTTCAACCTAAGCGCGAGGTCAGTTTGAATATCATTGCCATATGATTTGGTGACAGTTGGGTCCTCACCCAAGATATCCAGAATATCACTATCGAGTTCAGTGCACTCCAATAAGTCCTCAGTCTGAGTGTCAGTATTATCTATGTGATTTTCATTTTCAGCATTTATATTCTCAGCGACATTAGGAATGGCCTGAGTAGTAACTAGGTCGGGCGAGGCAACCATCGACTCTGATTCTTTATCGCCAGGTTCTGAAATCAGTTAAGAAATAGCATCGGTTGACTGCTATCCGCAAAACTGATGTAAAAAGTAAGAGACAGTCCCAAATCACATTGTGTTGTATGTACTGTCCGCGAACTTCATTTATTATTATTTTATAACAGGAAACAGTCCCAGTAGTGTACTGTTCGCCATGTTTATGTTATCGTGCCGAAAAGAAATACGAGATAGTCTCAAGGCAACGCAAGTACTATCCACAATATTAGTCTCATAATAGTACGCATAATTAATATACGTAAGCCAGTTAAGTAGATAAGTACCTACTTACTCCATATTCCAACACAACAAAAAACTTCTAGTAAAAAGACACAGTTATGTGTAGAAAATAAACACATTTTTTATAATCACTTTAGATTAAAACATACCTACCTAGGTACCGACTACTCAAATGAGTTATATCAGTAAATAAATAAATATATTTCTATAAACGAAATACTATTTTTTTTATAGAAGGTATCAGTAAAATTCTTTCGTAGTTGAATAAAATAAAAATATGGGAAAAACAATTCAACTGCTTCGTCGTTGCCATTGTCATGTTTCGAAGAAAAGTGATAAGAAATAAAGAGTTATGCACAATACCTTCAATGTTTGAACGCTGTGACGACGAATCCGATGACAGTGAATAACTTCTTTTATCTCGCTTTTTATGCCGATTTTTCCGTAGTTTTCTTTCCAATTTCTTTATTTTATGCATTATGTAGTCTGAATTATCAGCACTGTACTTTCTTTTTGGCATTTTGCTGAAAAAAAAAAAGAAACTCGCGCGGGGAGAAAACACCGTGCGGAATGGCCGGACACTAAGACGCGAATGAGGTGTTGATCTGAGCTGTCAACCGAGTGACGTATTTGCTTGGAATGTTTATATAATTTTTTTTTAATAGGTTTCTATCCAAAAATAGTGTGGAATGGCTGCACGTTGTGCGATACTACATGTGTTATTATGCTAATATCGAGGACGAAGCCTGAGTATAATCCCATCTCAGGCTTTCATAGCAGTTACGGTACGCGTCAATTCCCAATAGAGCTATTGTTTCACTCGTTATATATCCACTGTCTTCATAAATATTGTAATCCATATACTGTATAACACCCCTTTGACTTACTCCAATCTAGAAATTTATTGTTAAATTAGTAGAATAATAATACAAATATGAAAAAATCTTCTTAGAATATTATTACAACCTCAAAATTAGTTGAACATGGTAATCTTTTTCCTATTGATCGCATTGTAGAATTCATTGATTGGATAAATCGACATGGTCTGTTCAGTTTATGTGATACCAAACTACAAGCAATTGCAAGTTGCGTACTTCTAGTAATTTTCAATCCAAAACCACCTCCAAGACGACGGAGGTGAACATCGATCCTGAAATTGAAAGTGATTAGTAGTCGAATAACGTATCGTATTACTTTAATAGACATCATTGAAAACAATAATAGTAACGATTACTTATTCTGTTGTAAATTTAGTGCCTTCGCTATATAATTTTGCACTACATCTAGCCACTGAGAGCTTGTGAAAATTTCCAAACCTTGCTCAGTAGGCCGGGTCACACAAGTAAGGTTTTCCATACAAAAATGATATTGTCCATAAATTGTATATTCTGTTTTTATTACTTTTGCAGTATTCATTCCTTTATTTATTGCAGGAATGTGTGTTGTTAAGTTTGTCCTGGAAGAGTCATTCTTTGCTACTTTAACATCGAGTACAGGTTTTTTTGTATTACTATATTTTATTGTCACTAGCTTAGCAGCTCTTTCCGCTATCTGTGGAGTCTCCGCTACAATAATTCCTATAGGTTGATTGTAATATTTAACTTTTTTACTACATAATATTTCCTCGGGTCCTTGAAACACTAATGGCAATGTTGGCATAAAATTATTAGGACCCGGTATATCCTCAGATGTATAGAATCCCACTACACCAGGTTCATTCTGCAACGTGAATACGTAAAATATTTTAAATGGCTCTTTAAAAAAGTTAACATCAGAATAATAAAGCAAAAAAAAACTATTTAAAAATCAATTTAAAATTTCAATCATGATTTTAAACAAAATTACCTACTACAAAAATATACAGTGTGTCTGGTCATGGGTTAGCTGTAATTGTACCTAGTTTTATCGATAAAAACACTTAGATTAGGGGTCTAATTTCACTCTTTTTGGATCAGCCGCGTTTAACATTTTTTTGTTTAGATTGACACATCTGCTAAAAAACAAGTAATTTCTCTGGATCTTACGGATACGAAAGGAATTTTATCTGAAATCAAGCCTCACAGTGATGTAGCGTCTGTAAGTTGGTGTGGTGTGTGGTTCTAAACCATTTTGATTCACCCGCCGAAGCAGTGTGTGTGAGGATTGAGGACCACTTTGTCATATTCTCTTTAAAATGTACCTATGATTTAGTGTGCGTTCTAAAAGAAATGTGAAAGCCTGAAACGACTTTGTGAAATCTTTGCAAGGCGAGTTATAGGCTGAAAGGTTGGGCCCCCAATCCTCTATGTGAGGATTGAGGGCCCACCTGTAATTAGTAAACTAAACACTCTACAGAAAAACTTTTTATATCAAAATATAACGCTACGTTAAAAAAAAATGTGAAGTTAAAGAGATCAGCGCATGACGCTATAGTATTTGGTATACTGCAATTCAAAGTGGGCCCGCAATCCTCACGCTTGCAAAAATTTGTTACCAAAAATAAACAAAATTGATTTACTTTCAGATATTGTCTGCTTATCCAATGCGTTAGTTAAAAAATGTGAAATTTTGTGGAACCGAGAGCTTGCTTCAACTCCTCCTGGTTTTATAGAAATGACCTTGATAATGTTTGGGCCCTCAATCCTCCATCTGTTTCTTATTTTTCTTTATTATGTATTGTGTAGGCATAATTTGACAAAGCTAAGGTATTCTGTTTTTGTGAAAAAAAAATGTTGTTTTGTAGCTAATATCCTTGTTTATCCCTAAATTGAAAAAGAAATGTTACGTTTAATGTGCTAGTTTTAATGGTATTTAGGAATAATTTAAAAAAAGATTTTTTAAAAAAACTTCATGACTTTTTAAACATTGCTAATAACACATTACTCCTTTTAAATAATAAGTAGTTTATTTACCTTTAAAAAAGAGTTATGAGATAAGAAACATAAAAAACATACAGTCGAATTGATAACCTTCTCCTTTTTGAAGTCGGTTGAAAAAACATTTTTTTCTTATCCGTTAAGACCTTTTGTCCAGAGTAATCGATATTTTTTGGCAGAGGTGCCTAAAACTAAATAAAAAAAATTTAAAAGGCGGCTGATAAAAATGTGTGAGTTTGGACCCCCAATATAGGTGCTTGTATCGAGAAAATTAGGTATATTTTATGCCCTTAGACTTAGACAGACCGTACCATTTTTTTAAAATTCAAATTAAAATAATACCAATGCTGCCACTGGATCAATGTTATCAATATCACCAACAGCTACAGTACTTGTAACATATGCTGCATAAACTTCTCCCTTAAATGATGGTAGATCATCTGAATATTCGGCTTCTCCTGAGCATTGAATCTGAAATCCGGTTAACTATGTCGTATTTGCATATACGGAAGCTTTTAAATTTTAGTACTCTAAAAAGTAGTCATTTTACCAGTGCTTCTACTTTTGGAACAGGCTGATTTAACGGATACACTTTAGGATTAGTACTGAACTGTTGTGTAGCTTTTGAGACAGGTCGTGAGCTACTGAAGTTAATCGCTCCAGAAACATAACGTGGATCCAATAGTTTATTTGGGCATAGCTTGAGGATACCCTAAAAACAAAAACAAAAACCATAAAACTTGCACGATAAGAAATTATTTTTAAATAAAAAAAACCGCCTTCAAAACTAAAAACAGATTGGTACCGACCTCAAAAAAACATTTGGATTTTTATAAATAGAATTTTTATTTCTTCGTTTTTAGTTTTGAAGGCGTTTTTTTTTTATTTAAAAATAATTTTATTTTTTGCTTTTTAGTGTTCTAAGTATGTATGTTTTCAGGAAACGATCTCGAGATCTTTTAGACACACAAGTGATAAGATTACGATATCATCGATGTCAATTAAATAGGCATTATTATGGATAACTTTTAAACTACTAGTCAGATGTCGATTAAATTTGAATGGGACCAAATGACAAGCACCTGCTTCCAAAGGTCGAAAGAATCTTCTAAATCGGTACACCCAGTAAAGAGTTATGAGGTAACAAACATTTAAAAAAAAACATACGGTCGAATTGATAACCTCCTCCTTTTTGAAGTCGGTTGAAAAGTAATATGTGTCCGTAACTGTAATTTCAAGTAATAATATTTTTTTTCACTTTATTTTTTCTAGTTATAATTTCAAGTTGATAATTAAGTAGCTAATAGATAATATGTTAAAACTGGTGACTGCACGACAAGTTACCACAAACTATAAAACTTCCTCAACAAATGTTAAAGTATGTTAGCTAGTATGGAATAAGGTTGAAAAATTATTGAAGAAATTTAACAGTTTTGAGTACCTGCCTGACCTGCAGCCGTCTTTACATGTATATTTTACATCTAAACACAAAACATACTTTATAAAATAAGTTAATGGCTAATTGTTTTCTGTATGCTGCTGATGGTGCTGGTGGATGATCAAATACATTTATTTCATTTTTCAATGATTTCACTGCAGCTTGTATAGTTTCGTTTGTAAATAATTTTCTTCCATTCAATACATATTCAGTCTTCGAAGCTCTAATAAAGTCTGGCTCTAAACCGCCGTAAACTATTCTACAATCAGTAACTGTATCTTCTTTCATTTTGTAAAGAAAGCCTGCATTGACAATGGCATGAGCAGCTTGAAAGCGAGGCATGATCTGTGAACATTCAATAATTTTATATAACTCAACTTTTATAATGAAAGTACTAGATCCTTAATGCCAAAGCCTTTAGGTACATAATGTAAAGGCTTTAGGCGGCGACAGCCATAGGATATAACATGTTATTTAAAACAGTAGAAGTTCTAAAACAAATGCATATTTTATTTCAAACTCACTTTAAATGTTACCAAACGATAGTCATTACTTAGTGGAGGCAGTATCACTTGGTACAATATTTTTCTTTTCATGTCAATTTCCAAGAATTTTTGTAATGACATTTTTTCCATATTTCCTTTTGAATTCACTGAAATACACAAATTAATTATATATTTTTTTACCTAATATACAAGTATGTAATATGTATAGTAATAGGTACATACGTATACTTAATTCCGCGCCAACAGTTTCAAATAACACAAAGAGGTCAGAAATCATTGCTTTACGATTGTGCTTGATCATCAAATTGCCTCCAACAGAACCCAACTAAAATCACCACATAACTATCAGGATCAGAACAGAAAGCGTTACTTTATATGAACATATATTATATAAAATCCTTACATTTCTTACAGGAATATGTGCAACCAAATTGAGATGTTCGTACATTTTTTCAAGATAGCTAAAATACTGATCTTTTGAAACTTTTTTAAAGATTTCCAACAGCTCAGTTAAAGTTGTTCCGGCTCCAATGAATAAATTTTGGTCTACTGTGTAACCTTTAAGCTCTTCTACTCTAGTAATATCTATCAAGATATTAGGGTATTCAGCCAGAGGATATACGCCTAAAATAGAAGTAATAATGACGTCGTAAGAAATATTAATAAGCTATATAATACAGTGAAACTTGGTTAAGTGGGACCTGGATAAGTGGGAAACCTCCATAACTGGAACTCATGCTGAGGTCCCAACACTTTGGCACTGAATTACCTCTGTTAGTGGGACGAGGTAAACCTCTATATCTGGGATTTGTTCTTTCGATTTATCATCATAGTTACCTCTATAACTGAGACAGCGAGTAAATTTTATATGCATAAACCTCTGTAACTGAGATAACATTGTTTGTTTACTCATTCTTATTTTACCCACAAATTCCACACGTAATTCCAAGTACGTAAGTACAAATTTTGAGCTTCAATTACCTTCAGTGTTAGTTTCGCTTTACTATCATACAGATGTTTATTTGAAAAATGTCAAAACGAAAGCTACAATCGTTATCATTACGTGAAAAACTGAACTTAATATCCGTTTATGAAAGTGGGAAGACACGCGAAGAAGTTTGTGCCGAATTTAATGTGCCAAAATCTGCTCTTTGTAGAAAAATTCAGAGTAAACATAAAATTGAATCACAATGTTCTGAAGGACAAGGAAAACTAAAACGTGTGCGTTATTTTATTTAATGATCGCACCTGTATAACTGAAATAACCTGTATTCTCACCTCTATTAATGGAACCCTCTGTAAATGAGACAGATATTTATTTATACCTTTATATCTGAGACACTGGGTAAGTGGAATACCTCTATAAGTGAAACGACATTGCAGGTCCCTTGATGTCTCACTTAACCAGGTTTCACTGTATTATAAATGCGATATTGATTCAAATCTTCAAATCTTCAGATGTTCAGAAGTTTGGATAATGTTATTATTTCTACTTTAACTTTACCTTTTGCTGTATTTCCTGATACCAACATATAGGAGTTATCGCCTTCCGAGTCAAATATATTGAAGACATCTTTTATATTATCTACAGTAAACCAAAGTTTCCCATCTTTTAGAGTAATTTCTAATTTAGATTTGTTTGCATCTTCCTTGTTAACAATATGCCAATTACGGTCATCAACAAGTTTTCTATTACAAGTTGATTTAGATTTTTTACATTCATACAAATCTTCTATGTCTGGAATACCGTTACGTTGCGGATTGTCTATAGCAAATTTTTTAAACGCCTCCATTATGGGACGGTAACCAGTACACCTACAGATATTGCTTCCAAAGGACTTTTCAATTTCAAGCATCGACATATCTTTTTTGTTTTTTAAAAGACTAAAACAGAAAAGAAGAAAAGCTAAAATAAATTGGTTTAGTTCGATCTGAAATAAAGTGCAAGACATTGTATTTATTGTGTAACATGAAACTGGACAATTTCCTCGCACGTACGGTCCGAGGCAGAAGTAAATAAATTATTAGTACCCACAGACTCTTCATTATTATTTCTGTATTAGTACCATATCAAACAAACACCAGCGCAGCGCTTGTACAGTAAATAGCTGTCGTAATGTGTTTTATTTTCAAAGGCCTTCCGTACTTCGTAGGTACTCATAGTCCAACCAACCAAACTTTAACAGAAAATCACACAACTTTCGATGTCCAATTTATTCATTCTCACAAAGTTATCATTGGACTTACAGACTGGTTTAACATGAATGCCTTTCAATACAATTAATTTTTCCTTATCACGACGGCCTGTGGTAGCATAATTTTTGCAAGCAGTCATGTTTGGCTTCTGATGTCTCTTATTTACGACTGCTAAGTGCTAACTTGGCTATCGTCACGAAGAACTGAAGTTTATTAATTATTCATACCTGTACATAGCCATTACCCAACCAGGCGAACAATAGCCACATTGTGTTCCATTTCCTTGTGCTAGTGTTTTCTGAATAGGATGATACCCGTCGTGTTTATTACCCACAGCTTCTATGGTTGTAATATTCCATCCGTGACACGACATTACCGATACCAGGCACTGAAAAAGTTGTCAAAAAGAGAAAACCACTGAATACCGAATAGCCGGGTCTTCTGCGATACTGTTTTGTGTTTTCTCTCACCTAACATCAAACACTCAAATATGGGCGTGGCCTAACAGCTTTGTTAGCAAAAACACGATAATAAAGGGTGGCCACATACTATCCGGTCGTTCTTTGCTACCTAGAAAAGACCATAAAACCGGGTTCATCGTTTACACACTCACCGGTGGCCGGTCTTGAATCGGCGCTCAGTCGTAGTCGATGCTTATAATGCTCTTTGGTCGTAGTCTAGCGCGTGCCGAGAGAGATACTCGTGTACCTTTGTATACGTAAAAAATCGTAATGGACGATGATGAACTCGTGCCCCTTTTTTTAAAGTCTGTAAAAAAGGACATACTGCATATCCCATAAACACGGGAATTTTTGAATATGTAAAATAAGAGATACTGTCGATCCCTCCATTTTTCGCAACTCTGCAATGAGTCCCCGCAGGAGCACAGCTTCCGGCGTACTGAATGAAGCAAAATCGGAGGGGCGTAGTCACGTTGCTTGCTTGCCGGGCGTTCTTTCCGTTTCACACCGGGTGGTATGTGATGGGTAGTACATTTTGTATTGAATTCTGGCCTTCCGGTTTTATGGTCTTTTCTAGGTAGCAAAAAACGACCGGCTTGTGTGGCCCCACGCTAAGTAGGTATCTATGTTTGCCGCGACGAATGGATAACATCCCCGTTGCGGGACGCTGAGCGCATTATAAAAACATAATAAAAAGAAAACAAAGAAAATGTACAAGGTAGGCGACCTTATTGCTATAAAACAAGCAATTTCTTCCAGGCAACCTTGGTTGGAAGGATTTTGTCGTATTTACAAGATAGGTGTAGGAATAGAAAGCTTACTTATAAGTATTAGAAATTAAACATTTATAAAATAAACTACAAATTTGAAATTTTTATGTACCGAACCCCCGACATAAATTTATAGCTATGAACCATCTCGATCACGTCAGCTTTCAAACAAAAAAAAACCGCATCAAAATTGGTCCAGTCGTTTAGGAGCTACGATGCCACATACAGACACACACAATACACAGACAGGTCAAACTTATAACACCCCTCTTTTTACGTCGGAGGTTAAAAAACAATACTAAGATTTGGAATGTTAGTTCAGCTATACGTCACTAGATGGCGTTGTCATTAAGTACTTTCATCGGCGGTTATAATTCGCACTAAAAAGTGGAAAATCAAATAATAGTTTAAAAAAAAACTAAAAAACACGCTTTTATGTTAAATAAAAAACTAAATGATGAACGAAAAGTATAATTACTATTTAGATAAAAGCATGGCAACCTAGTTGGTCAGTTGCAAGGAGCTTTGTTACAACCTTCTTGGTCAGTTTATATTATTTTTTTCTTAACTGACAACCTACTTAGTTGGTTAAGTTGGGTAACCGTCCAACCAGGTGGACAGAGTGATTTGTCGGTTAGTAACAGACCTTTAAAATGACTCAATTAGAAACATGCATAAAGGAAATGACTCCGAACTTGATTTTTAAACGTCTCCAATGTGCGAGCACTCCTTACACTCTTCGGTAGATTACTCCACAACGAACTGCATGAACAGAAAAATAATAGGTAAGGAAGTCAGAATGATGAGGTGGAATATTAAGGGTGAAATTGAAATTTGAACGCCAGGTGCGAACGAAAGCTGTAGTTTCTCTTGACGTGACCTTAGTTTTAGAATTCTTACGGATATTCTTACGGATTTTAAAAATAACTTACAGAGTTGACGGCTACGGGTGTCCCTCCAGGTGTCATCGCGGCCGCAACAATGCATGCGCCACATCCACCTTCGCGACACATATACTTGGTGCCACGCAACTCCAACCTTGTTCTCAAATAGTCCAACAGCATTGTGTCGGAGTCCACATCGCTGCCCACTATCAACATTACATCAAAATTAACATACTTACATAACGCGGAGCACTTGGTGATTGGTAAAAATGCACAGTACCCGTAGTGTAGGTAATATTTTTAGTATAAAATAAAATAGTATAAGGTACTATTGTAGTTGCGTTAGGAGCTCAATATTATTTGTATGGGAAGCTTGATTTGCGTTTCTTTCCGCTAGGGGCGCTATTCACGTTTCTTATACAAATCGAGCTCTTAAGAGGAAACACAAGGCCCGTTTTTCCATACAAACGTAGTCCCCTGTTTCCTCCCTGGACAATGCCGGTAGAGTTATAATTTTTTTCCTGAATATCTATGGCCACTATTAACATGTCCCTATGTTTTCGTTTTTTTCATAAATTAACTATTAAAAGATATATGAACGTTCAAAAACCTAAAAAAATGGCCAAATTTTCCTCTGTGTTCAAACATCCAGGAAACAAATTTGACTGAATTATATCAAAAAATTAAAACATAGGAACACAGCTTAATCCTTTGTTATTTTTTTTATGAAAAAAGTACTTAAATCGGTTAAGTTTTGGAGAAGAAATCAGGGGACTACGAATCGTTGATTTTCTGTTCTTTTAATAGGTATTTTCAGTCCAAGCTGCAGTTGTCTCTATCGCGCTCTGCGGGGGGAGGCTTGAGGTTAGGGAGACGCGGACTAACACGTATACACTCATGACGTGTGACATATATTGTCTATTAATATTTATATTGTCAGTGTCCTTGTGTTATGAGTGTCAAATATGTATCTGTAAATTTAGTGAATTAAAGCCAATATTCTTTTGGTATTTCGTTTCTCATGTATCAATTTAATTCACTAAATAAAAAATGTCCGAAGAAAAATCTGCCTGCATCAGTTCTACTGGTTCATTGTCACGCTATCTCCGGCCTGACAAATTCGATACAGAACCCAGCGATGTCGGTGCGGATGTGAAATGGAGGCATTGGCTTCAAACGTTTAATAATTTTTTATCTGAAGAAATTTCAATTGCTACGCCGGATCGCATGAAGTTAAAACTACTCATTAACCATTTATCGCCGAATATATTTTCTTTCATACGAGATTGCGAAAATTATGATGAAAGCATTAAAGTTCTCGATAAAATTTACATTAGAAGAAAAAATGAGATTCTCGCACGCCACATGTTAACCACCCGCAAACAAAATTCTGGTGAGTCAATTTCCGAGTACGCTAGATCATTAAAACTGCTTGCACGTGATTGCAATTATCAAAATGTAAATGCCGAAGAACATGAGAACCAGGCTATAAGAGGAGCTTTCATCGCGGGAATCTCTTCTCAGAAAATACGAGAGAGACTATTAGAAAATCTTACTATGACTTTAGATGAGACCCTGAATCAAGCACTGTCATTAGAAACTGCCGAACGAAACTCTCATATTATTGGATGTAGCTCGACGCAAGAAGTACAGCTCAACGCTCTACCTGACCAGACACGTTCCGAGCTTCGACAAAATGAGTCTTCTCTTGCTGTGATCTCTAAAAATCAGCCAGGTTATCAACGAAGGCGGTGTTTCTTTTGTGGTGGCAAAGTACACAAGAGAACCGAATGTCCAGCTTTTAACTCCGTATGTCAGTTGTGCGCCAAGAAGGGCCATTTCGCAAACGTTTGTCGAAGCGCTAACAAACAATCGTTAAACGCTGTCTCACCCAACTTCCGGCATAGAATCATTTGGTGCGGTTGGAAGTGGAGCTAGTTGCCTATTCGATACGGAGGATTCTCTACCATCTTTGTGTCTTATAAAAGAATAATAAGGATTACTCTGCAAGAGCTCTACTTCTTCTACGTATGGATCATTTTTATTCCGAACATTTTTTTTTATTAAGACAGGACCTGGAACTAGCCATGTCGTTAAACGCTGTCTCACCAAACGCTGTCTCGACTGAACCTGACATTGTTAGTACTAAATTTTCCTATATTTCTGCTGCTTCTCCTTCAAGCCTACGCAAAGCGACAGTACCAATTAGTATAAATAATATACGCGCCGATGCACTCATTGATACTGGAAGCTCTGTCAGTTTCATAAATAAAAGCTTAGTGCAGACTTTGGGACTCGAACAAAAAGTATGCAGACAAACAATAAATCTTGCCTCTCTTAATCATGTATCTTTTGTAGATGGCTCATGCACTGCAACAATCAACCTTAATCAGCATACTTACAAAAATTGTTTGTTACTAATAGTCAATAACCTTTGCGCAGATATAATCATTGGACATGATATCCTGAGGAATCATTCAGCACTAGAACTACAGTTTGGAGGAAGCCGAGATCCGTTAAAAATTTGCAATGTCATGGCGGCTTCCGTCCCACCAGCATCCGTTTTCACCAATTTGTCGCCGGATATCAAACCTATAGCTATCAAATCCCGACGTCATAACGAAAGCGATAGTAAGTTTATATCCGAAGAAGTTACTAAACTTTTAGAAGATGGAGTTATCGAACCGAGCGTCTCGCCGTGGCGGGCACAGGTCCTTGTAGCCGGAGGAGGAATACACCGCAAACGCATGGTAATAGACTACTCCCTAACCATAAACAAATTTACTATGTTAGATGCATATCCCTTGCCCAATATTGAAAGTATCGTTTCTAAGGTTGCTCAAAATAAGTATTTTACTCAAATAGATTTGAAAAGTGCATATCATCAAGTACCTCTATTAGAAAAAGAAAAAATTTACACCGCATTTGAAGCGTGTGGCAATCTTTACCAGTTCACTAGAATTCCATTTGGCGTGACAAACGGCGTGGCTGCCTTTCAGAGAACACTTGAATTTATTATTCAAAGGGAGAAATTAGAAGGTACTTATGCATATCTTGATGACGTCACTATCTGTGGAAAAGACAAGGGTGACCACGACGCAAAATTACAGCGCTTTATGACCGCTGCTAAGAAATATAACTTAACTTTAAACGAAAAGAAATGCGTGTTTGGTGCAAGTACTATTAATCTTTTAGGTTACACAATTGAGGACAATATCATAAAGCCAGACAGTGACAGATTAAAACCACTGACGGATCTGCCGATTCCGACTAACAACGTCGAATTAAAGCGTGCTCTAGGCTTATTCGCACATTACGCAAAATGGGTACACAAATTCTCAGAGAAAATCCAACCCTTAATCGGTGTAACAACCTTCCCACTAAGCAGTGAAGCAAAAACTAGTTTTGACTCGTTAAAGTCTGAAATTGCAAAATCAGCTTTAGTGGCTATTGATAACCAAGAACTATTTACGGTTGAAACAGATGCCTCTGACTATGCTATAGCAGCTACTCTTTCACAAAAAGGACGCCCTGTAGCATTCTTTTCTCGAACACTTTCTGACTCTGAACGCAAACAATCTTCTATAGAAAAGGAGGCATGTGCAATTGTCGAGAGCGTCCGTAAGTGGCGACATTATCTTATTGGCAAACACTTTATGTTAATAACTGATCAACGCTCTGTCGGTTTTATGTTCAATCAGAATCATTCAAGTAAAATCAAAAATGATAAAATTCAGCGTTGGAGGCTTGAGTTATCCTGCTTTAAATATGACATTGTCTATAGACCCGGTAAAGAGAATACCGCAGCGGATACCTTATCCCGGGTATGTGCCTACATTGGTGTGAACAAATTACGTCAACTACACGAATCGCTTTGTCATCCAGGTATTGTAAGAATGGCGCACTGGATTCGTATCAAAAACTTGCCATATACGATTAATGAAATTAAATCTGTGACCACCTCTTGCCCAGTGTGTGCTGAAATTAAACCGAGATATATAAAAGCACAGAGTCATCTTATCAAAGCAATAGCGCCCTTTGAAAGATTAAGCCTTGATTTTAAAGGGCCTTTGCCTTCGAATACACCTAACAAGTATATCCTTACTATAATTGACGAATATAGTCGTTTTCCATTTGCATATGCATGCAAGGATATGACATCTGCTACTGTTATAAAATGTATAAAGGACTTAATTTTTACATATGGAACTCCTCTTTATATACACAGTGATAGAGGTCCAGCTTTCATGTCTACGGAACTCCATGACTTTCTGACCCTACATGGAATTGCTTCCAGCCGAACAACTCCTTACAACCCACAGGGAAATGGACAAGTTGAACGCCTTAATGGTACATTGTGGAGATCCATTCAACTTGCACTTCGATCAAAAGAGCTACCAGTGGAACAGTGGGAACAAGTGCTACCTATTGCGCTGCATTCGATTCGCTCACTTTTGTGCACGTCCATTAATACTACCCCACACGAAAGATTTTTTAAATTTCCTCGAAGATCTCCGATTGGAGAATCGCTTCCGACATGGCTAGTTCCAGGTCCTGTCTTAATAAAAAAAAATGTTCGGAATAAAAATGATCCATACGTAGAAGAAGTAGAGCTCTTGCAGAGTAATCCTTATTATTCTTTTATAAGACACAAAGATGGTAGAGAATCCTCCGTATCGAATAGGCAACTAGCTCCACTTCCAACCGCACCAAATGATTCTATGCCGGAAGTTGGTGAGACAGAAGTACCACACTCTCAGGAACAGATGTCTGATGCAGATCCTTCAGTGGATGGTCAGGAACATAGTTCCGATATAGACGAGGAGGAACATGTTCCCTTAGTTGAACCTCCAGTTCTCAGGAAATCTGCTAGACAGCCTCGGCCTCCTCGGTACCTACAGGACTATACGTTGTAAACACAATATAGAGGGGGTGAATGACATATATTGTCTATTAATATTTATATTGTCAGTGTCCTTGTGTTATGAGTGTCAAATATGTATCTGTAAATTTAGTGAATTAAAGCCAATATTCTTTTGGTATTTCGTTTCTCATGTATCAACGTGACATGTAGTCGATAATTTTATCGATTTAACCTAGTGTTGTTCATCGATATCGATATTTCTAGATGAATATTTTGCGTGCAGTGTATTTAACACATTATGATGTTCGATTGTTAGCTCGACTGCGCAGATGCTACTGCTCAAATAAACTTCACTGCCCCTATAGGTTCCGTTCGCCTTCCGCGTTCATACCCTGCCCGCCTAGCATGACCACCGAAACACGATATGATATAGACATTTATCGCTTTGAACTGTCTTATATACCTCGTTTCTTTGTCGCACAATCAAGAAATGGAATTCACTGCCAGCACACGTGTTCCCTCCTTCCTACAATCCTGGGTCATTCAAAAGAGGCGTGAAGAAGCACCTTGCAGGTCAGCAAGGCGTGGGTGACTAGCGCGGCAGTTTATCTCTCGCGCCAGCTATCTTCGCATTTGGACTCCACTTCTGCTTACCATCAGGTGGAATGGAGTCGTTTGCTTGACCTTTTTATAAAAAAAAAAAAAAACAAAAATATAACAGGACCAGCTGTGCCCGCGACTTCGTCCGCGTGGATTTCCCATTTTTGCAACATTTTTCATTGATGCTCAACTCCTATTAGTCGTAGAGTGATGCTATGGACGTATATAGGCCTATATCAGGGTATCGCGGTTCTATTCCGGGGGCGGGCGTAAAATTTATTAACAAAAATAGGTTATAGCGAGTCAACCTTAAGAGATAGATAAATGCTGTCTGTAATCTTTTTTTAGAACTTTTAACGGAGAATAATTCTGTGATACAGAATTTTTGCGTAACTCCGTTTACGCAGCGCACGCAAAGAAAACTCTGAAAATCAAAATTTATTATTTTCCGTTTATTTCAAACTGATATTTCTTAAGATTAATTCATTGAAATCAAAGAAGTCTCTGAACAAATTTGTGCAAAATTAATTACTTGTGATAAATAATGTATTTATTTTGATAAGGAATAATATCATGCATACAAAAACACCATCGCAGATAATGCATTATTATAGAACAAATTTGTTTACCAAAAAGACAGGTTATAGTGAGCCAACCTTAAAATATAGACATATGCTGTTTGCAAATTTTAATGGAGAACAATTCCGTCATACATGATTTTTACGTAACATTAACCATTTACGCAGCGCACGCAGTGAAAACTTTGAAAAGAAATATTTTTCTCCCGTTTTTGCAACATTCTTCATTGATGCTCAGCTCCTATTGGACATACCGTGATGTTATATAGCCTATAGCCTTCCTAGATAAATGGACTATCCAACGGAAAAGGAATTTTTCAATTTGAGTCAGTAGTTGCTGAGATCTTAGGGTTCAAACAAACAAACAAACTCTTTAGCTTTATTATTAGTATAGATTTGTATAGATAATGGAATAGGATATAACAGTCGCCTTGAAATTTTATACAAGCTGCGAACATGTTTAAGCTTTGTTGTACATGTTCGCAGTTTCGATAAAATTTCAAGTTGGCGGTTATATCCAATGATTTTTGACAGTTCAAAGCGATAAATGGCTTTATCATATCGTGTTTTGGTGTTCATGCTAAGCACGCTGGTCTATCTAGGAAAGCGCGTGCACCTTCCCCTCTCCTGAGGGGGCTGCTGCTTCCGATAGCCTTATAGCCACCACACTAGGCAAGGGGTGCTTAGTCGGTAAGAGTCCGACATAAACCGAAGGCCGTCCTTCAGGTATCCATGAGGATAACACCACCTTCTTCCATCAGGATCCGGAAGGTCTTCTTGGCCTCGATTCGTTTCTTGCTCACTTTTCGAAGGGGAAACAGACCGAAAAGTTAAGGGGAATAAAACGATCTCAAAATCCAATACACAAGCCGATATAAAACAGTAAAGTAATACAATATAAGGTAATACAATAATTACACGAAACAAATACTCCGTAAGCGCCGAAATCAACTTGTCGACTGCAAGGCAGAGTAACGAAAGTCTCTGGGAGCGTGCCGAGCGCAGGCGGACGCGGCGCCACGCAAACATTGACAGTCACACTCACACATTGATAGCTCGCGCGGCCGGGCACTGCGCGACAGCAATAGATTTTACAAATACCTATTTTTCATTTCTCTAGCCCGTGGTGTTTCCTCTTAATGCAACTACTTACGATAATTGCGTACTGTAAACAAAAAAACTTACACTACGGGTACAGATCGTATTTAAAATACAGAGATTTTGTTTTCATTATGTAGCTAACTAATAGTTACTGCGGTTAATCGGTTATTGCGGTAAGTATTGTGAATGAATCCGGCAATAAACGATGTTAGGTACAATAACAAATCACGGAGAGCAATATTTACGTGTTTTATTTTATTGCGGTTCAAACGTTTTTTAAAATTAAAACTGTTAAAAAATTATCTAAGTACTTCGATGGGACAGGAACGGCTATCAGATTTGTCACTATTGTCTATAGAGGCAGACATTTTAGTAATACCTATTGAAATCGTCTTCAGCTAAGTATAGATGATTATTTTAATAAATCAATTTGACCAAAAAAAGACAAATTCAATTGTTTGGCTAGCTCAATTTCTAGGAGGAAGTGATAATTTATAATCCATTAATATTTATTTTAATTTAATGCAAGCATATTTGTTTCTTTTGTGACAAATTCCGAAGCCCTTCAATTGGGCCCCTCAACAAAATTTGATACAGGGCCTCTCCAAGGCACGCTACGCCACCTATATTTGTTGGAAACTGTTTTGGCTTATGTAGATACTCACTATCATTCCTAATTCGTTGATACTCACCCTCTAATTTTATAACATGGAGTAAAGTTGAGTCGTCAGTTTTAAACCACAAGTAACTTTATACTCTGTATTGCACTTGAAAATAATATGACAATTTATACAATAGTACATAGTTTGCAAGGGCTGACTTATCCCTAAAAGAGTTCTCTTCCAGTCAACATGGATGTTACAGAATAAATCGTACGCAGGCGATACAAAATGCAAGAGTAAAGAAAGAAAAAACGATTTACAAACTAATAAACAAAATTATTAAATACATATCATAAATATATACATAAGTACATATTTTAGTTAGATAATATCAAATAGTAATATGTATATACAAAACTAAATACATAATACCTATCTATATACATAAATATTGATATTAGGTATGACAAACTGATAGATTATCTACACTTGTTTTAGTGATGGGTGGCTATCAGGAGATTTGTGCCAAAAATGCTTCTTATGGAAGGACTTTCTTTGATAATATTTGAAAGGCTGTTCCATCGTTGCTTTAGTCCATGTTTGATGGTCATTATTTACCATAATAAAATTTAGAAAAAAAAAATATTCATTTACCTGAATATTCCACGCCATTAACTATGAATGTTATTTTGTCCATGTTTGCCTTCAAAGGTAATTTTGCAAAATGGAAGGTGAACTTAGTTATGGAATATCGTTATCTTCGTGCATGACACGCGCACGCGTCAAAGATAACGTAAGCATAGGTATTTTTGTCCTAGGAATCTGCCTACGTAATGTGATCGCCTAGAAGAAATTCATCATCATAATCTGCTGAGAGACCTCCACTGTTGGACATAGGCCTTCTACAAGGATCTCCAACCCGATCAGTACTGTACCCGTAGTGTAAGTTTTTTAGTATAAAAAACGCAACTACTTTAGTTGCGTTAAGAGCTCAATTTGTATAGGAAACGCGAACAGCGCCCCTAGCGGAGAGAAGCGCAAATCATGTTTCCCATACAAATTGAGCTCTTAACGCAACTAGAATCGGTGCGTTTTGTATACTAAAAAACTTACACTAAGGGTACTGGTCCGCATCCAGCGGCTTCCTGCGAACTTTACCGAGGTCGTCGGTCTACCTTGTGGTGGGCCTACCAACGCTACGTCCCCCCGGTACACGGCAGCTATTCGAGGAAGTTTCCACCCCAACGACCGTCAGTCCCAAAGAGTTAAATATAGGAGGGGAAAAGTCAGTCCTCCTTACAGTGTGTCCTATCCACTGCCACTAAAGGCTCCCATTTTAGAAGAAAATATAAACAAAAAATAATTTTAATTATGATTAGGTAATGATTTTGAAATAAGCTTAGTATGGTTTACCGAATCATAGAGAGGAAATTATTGTTCATCGACTCAAGTTTCCCAAATTTTCGCTTATTCTAATTCTTATTTTTATTGTGTCGGCTATTACATTTGGCTTAACATATTATTATTCATGTTATAAAAATGCTAAATAAAAGAAATTCACAAAAAAGTAGGTGATGTATGATAAAATGAATAGAAATCGCACTAGTTTCCTACATAATTATTATAATTATGAAATTAAACTTACCGAGACTGAGCTGACAACCGTATCTACGAGTAAGTAACCTTCCGACTCGGACGCCCTAGGGACGCGAGAGGGAGTAAGTATTCAGAGTCAGTAATCCCTAGGATCTTTCGGCTTGAGGAGGTCTTAAAAAACGGTGACGTAGGAAATGTTATCAGCGACAAACCTGCCAGTAGTCAATAAAAAAACGTAAGTATGAATAGCTAGCGCTTACAGCAAATTCCTTTTGATTTCTGACAAAAAACGACATAGATCGTATCGGCTACAAGACCCGTCTGTTCTTATTCTAAAGGTAGGATTCCGAGCACAGCGGCAGACAGCAAACGGCAACTGCTCATGACGCGACGGCAGACGGCATTACTTTACAATATTAATTTCTATGAGAGCGATTCCGAGTTACGACTGCACGTGCCGCGCGGCAAGTGCAGACATGTATTTTGACGCGCAACGGCAGACGGCACTCGAGCGCATGCTCGCTCAGTAGTGCCGCTGACGTCGAGCAATATTACATGGGAGAGGTGGACGAATTCGAAACTTTGATTAACTTCGTAGCCAAACATCCATGTTTATATGATTTAAAACATGTTAATTATAAGGACACGCACCTAAAAGAAAATATTTGGAAGGTAATAGCAAAAAAACAATAATAAATCATCGTCGCCTGCTTCTTCTGCTAGTATTAACATTTGTAAGAGTTAGCGTTTACACACAATGACTGTCTGAACATAACTGCAATTATTGCGTGCTGCTGGCTTCGGAATTTATACGGCGGCACCTGACGCCCGACAGCAGTTGCTGTCCTGCATTTGCAGCTGCCGTCTGCTGATCAACCTTCACGTGGAACCCTCAACCACAGATGGACTGGCTACCTTACCATTAAATTGTCGGAACACAAATAGTGCTGTTAACATTATTAATATGGCGAAAGATTTTGATAAGGTCGTGTATTCCCAGAGTGCCAGTGAAGTAGTCCTATGATGGGACCACTGGTATTTTTTTCCAGAGGTTCAGGAACATTTTGGCCTACATTTTCAACCCGAATTTGTTTGCTTTTCAATATCTAAAAAGGTTTATATATACTTACGGACTATGAAATGAAACACATAGACTCTAACGGTTTTAATGTAAAAAATAAATTATTGTCATAACTGATATATAGTAAGCAATTACGAATTTAGTTTGTTTGCTTTTATCAGTAAACAAGGTTTCCAAGTCAGTGGAACCTCTGGGATCAAAATTACCAGTAGTCCAGTTAATGGAACCTCTGAAAAAAATACCAGTAGGTAGTCCCATCATAGGACTACTCCACAGAGACTAGTGGGATAAGATAGTGGAAGCTAGACAGGCGGACTTGAAAATGTTCTCACTTGAGGACTGAATCCAGTACCTCTGGATCTAATTCCGGTGAACGAACCACTAGAAGCAACATAGAACATCTTAAAGATGTTCAATCGCAACTCTGGCCATTAGCGTGATGCCTGGCTTTGAATAAAATGTAATAGGAAAAATTAATGGTGTGGAAGATAATTAGGTTATTAGTAAGGCACTTACAAGGATTTGAATGTTTGTAACCAAAATTGTTGCATCTTGCTACCATTACTTAACAGTAAACAAGCCAACGGGAAAACAGAAAAATATTCATGGGATTGAATAAAAATAGTAGGTAACTGTTAAAATAAAAATCTTCCATGTATGTATGTAGCTCAGACCAATAAGGTATGTAGTACATACATGGAAGATTTTTATTTTAACAGTTCCTTAATTAACCTTTACATCGACCGTAGTTTTTGTATTTTTCTTTCATTCCATCCCAAATGTTGCCTGGAGGAAATCGTTTTTGATGATACTCTGTCCATTGTAAGTGACTTATTAAAAGATATAAGTATCTGTATTTAAATTAATTTTCTTGGTGTAAGTACTAAGTTCAATAATGCTTATTTCTATTCATTCATTATTCATTTTTGAAATTGCTTGAAGATTTCTGCATATCTGTAGTTTCATATTCTATGATAGTTCGTTTGTGAGTGATTCTCATACATGAAGCTATAGAGTAATTCTATAGCTTCATAATAAGTTCTCTCATGTAATAAAATGACGAAGGAATTTAAAAAAGGCAATCATTTCTCGTGCATTTACTTATCTGTCGTAGCTATCTGTACTAGCTTTTGTTCGCGACTTCGTACCCGTGGAATAGTTACTTTGAGAAGCATTTTAATTTTTGTTAGGTAGGTACTTATTTATTTAATAATCATTTCCAGCATTCGATGTGGCTAAAGCTTGCGGTACGCGGAAGGTGGCTAATTTAAACGTCCTTTTCATAATTTTTAGGGTAACGAGTAAAATAAAGGTCTAATTATTTAATTTCTTCGGATTAATGGCCACTTGCAGGTTTTATAGCGTAACAAAGTTTTCGGTATAATCAAAACAATTTAGTATGATATGATTTTCAAATCAAAGCGTAATAAATTTTAAAGGCAAATATAAAATTTTATGAGAAAGAGTCTAGGAAAATGAAAAAAAAACCACTGTTTTTTTAATAAATATTAATTATGCAAATATAATCGCAAAATGTCATATTTGCCCATTTTAGTTGTAATTTTCATTGTGTCATAGCATTTTTCTTTGGTTACTTTAATTTAATTTCAATGTTTAAATAGAATAAAACGTTTTTTTTATGTGATATGAGAATCACTCGTGTCTAACGTCATTTAACCAAGAATACATTGTTATTGAAGGGGTTAGGGTTATACAATTATGTCAAAGGCAACTATGATGTCTCTTTATTATGTTTACAACACTCTTCTTCTTCGTATCGCTCTTGGCAGAGCGATCATGGCCATCATGAGGGGGTGCGATGGGCTGTTGTGAGTCGCGTCAAAGATATCCCTATCCGATGTCAATCATTTATTATGAATTACCGGAACATCTCAAAGCCGAAACAAATTTAAATAAATTTACAAAATACCTAAAATTACTCTTAATTAAAAAATTTTACTTATTCTATCGATAAATACGTTAATGATAAAAAAAATCTAATATAAAATGTCTGCCCCTCTTTCTTTGTTTTTGTTGCTATGCCTTGATACATTGATAATTAGTACCTATTTGTACATTTTTAACATGCTTATATTAGTTTCACCTGTATGTTTGTATGTAACTGACTCGTTTGGGCTCGATTTTGACCCACTTTAAACGGTCAGATTTCGTTTAAACTTTATAGACTTAACAAAGACCGATGACATTACAATAATTCGATAAGAATATCCCATTATCCTGATTAGAATTGCCAGGACTAATAAATTAAACGTTTGGAATGTTAGTTCAGCTATACGTCACTAGATGGCATTGTCATTGTTATGTCAAAAATCTTAACACTTGGCGGTGTTATGCGCCCTCCACACTCTCGCCGAGAACCCCCGAGAACACCCGAGAAGCGAGAGTGTGATTAGTTTCTCGCGTTCTCGTTCTCGGGCTCGCCTGTTCTCGGCTCGGTGTCGGTTTTTTGGCCCGCATCAAAGGGTTTCTCGGGCGAGAAAAGAGAACCGTATCACACTCTCGTTTGTTCTCGTTCGGCCTCACTGCGACGTAGGAAGTGATTTCCATCACCTGTGTGTGCTTCGCATTTATTATTTTATTAATATGAGCTTTGAAACAGTGCTTGTCTAAATAATTAATTTTATCTACACTCATGCTTTAAATCTGCTTTTTAAAACATTGATTTTGCTTCTAATTTTTTTTTTGGTATTTAGTTAAGAACGAAATTCATAGCAATTCGTTCAGGTTTAAGTCCCGTCTCAGAACTTATCCATTCCATCCCAGGTTTTTATTTTATTCTATTTAATTTGGTATCCTCTATAAAATATTCTAAAACAGCTCATTGCTAACATTAAAACAACGAATATCCTAGTAAAAACGGATGATATAATTATAATGTTAGGTCGTACTAATTTTTATAATATCACTCCTTCGCTTTTTCGATCCTACAAACTGCTGTGGTTTACCAAAAATATATATATAAATCAAATACCGTAAATACCAAAGCCGCTGCACTGTCAGTCGTCCATTTCGCATGACGGTCGAGAACGCAAGTGAGAAGGTTGCGTGAGTGTGGATACCTTCTCGTTTCTCGGGTCAAGTCTCGGCGAGGCTTCTCGCGTGAGTCTGCCCGCCTAGCATGACCACCGAAACACGATATGATACTGCAAATTATCCGTTTGAACTCTCAAAAATCATTGGATATACCTAAACGCAATCTTGAAATTTTATCGAGACTACGGACTTGTTTAAGCCTTATACTTGTTCGTAGTTTCGATAAAATTTCAAGTTGGCGCTTATATATAATGATTTTTGACAGTTCAAAGCGATAAATGGCTATATCATATCGTGTTTTGGTGGTCATGCTAGGCGGGCTGGAGGGCCTATTAAGATTTTTTTTAATAATATACCTACTGTCATCGGCGGCTACAATTCGAACTAAAAAGTGGATAATATAATAATAGTTTTAAAAAAACTAATACAAAACCCGTTTTTATTTTAAATCGGACAAAAAAGAGAAAACTAACTTTTTAGTATAGAAACTAAATGATGAACAAAAAGTATTATTTAGAGAAAAGCGTGTCGTGCTCAATTTAATTGTATCTACAAATCGAATATTTTCAAGAACTAATGTTATTGAGTACCCCCAAGCACCCCACGCTTTTCTCTAATTAAGTAATAATTATACTTTTCGTTCATCATTTAGTTTCTATAAGTACTAAAAAGTTATTTTCATCTCAATTTGTATGGGAAACACGATTTACGCTTCTTTCCGCTAGGGGCGCTATTCACGTTTCCTATACAAATTGAGCTCTTATATTATAATAATATTAATTTAAGATATTTCCACGCACACACCAATTATCTAGCCAAAAGTAAGTATCATTATGAACTTGTGTTAAGATAGTAGAAAACGGACATTTTTAATATACGTACCTAATTATTTTAGATAACTAACTAGGCTAGGTAGGTAACTAGTCTGCGGAAAAAACACAATGTTCAATGAAATTAGTATTTTATCGGTTTTCCTTTCGAGACGAGGTGGTTCGCACGAGTCTTAACATTGGATTTTAACCGAACCAATGTTTTTCTATTGTGTTCTATTTAATGTATTACACATAGGTACATTAAATAAAACCAAAGAAGTTGATATGACAACCCTATTCAAAACTACCCGCATAATATGCATCAGTCATTTTAAATCATATCTAGGTCTTAATTATCATTCCCGCATAGATCGTTTATCATAAACGCTATTCAACACCAATCCATAAATCTTCAAGAATGTAATAGGTAGGTAGGTACTAATGATAGGTAGATATAACTATCTAAAAAAATTGGTTGTCTGTAAAGTCGGTTTACTGACGATAGTTGAACGTGACAACGTCTTAAGAAAATACTGATGGAATCAAGGAGCTTATACTAAGTAAAATATAAGCTCCTTGGATGGAATGGTAGCATTTTTCAAAATAAAAATTTAATTTCATTTGTATAATAGATTTCGCATTATAGTATGAATAAACTTGTAATAAAATCTCTTTGGCTATACTATTTGTATCTGGCTGGTTTTGGTATCATTGAAAGTTTAAATTTTAAAGAACATAATTCCAAATTCAAATTAGAGAATTAGATTCAGAGCGAGGTAACGCCGCATGACGTCATGTTTTTTCGTGCGTGCAGCCGGCTCTATCGAATTATAAGACGTTGTCACGTTTTTATGTATAAATCGGACTAAAATAACTTTTTAGTCCGATTTAACATAAAAGCGTGATTATTTTATTTTCCACTTTTTAGGTTGTTTTTAGGGCGAGCTAAAACCGCCGATGAAAGTACTTACATAATGACAACGCCATCTAGTGACATTTAGCTGAACTAAAATTCCAAACGTTTAATTTATTATAGTTCGTAAAATTTAGCTTGATCGCTGCGACAGCTGTCATCGACCACATGCCCAGCAAGTTTAGAATTTTGTAACATGTAATTTACAACGAATTAGGAATTATAATTTACTCTACGAAAGCGTCATACTTTATTGACAGGATTGCAAGAATAGTGTTGTACGGGATGTACGACTAAATAAATAAATCTACGACTAAATGAATAAATCGAAAATAATATTTAGAGAAAACGGTATTTAATTTAGTGTACACTACATAAAAACGTAATAAAATGAGTTACTTACCTCGATCTAAAAAATCGGTCCATTTTGCTTAAATTTATTTATAGAACAATTTTATATACAATATTTTGCAATCATCGTGTTTGATTTCCTTATACTTAATTCGCTTTTTTGTAACAATAACACACTTTTTTGTAACATGGCATTTTTATTAAAATTACATAAAATTATACGAATTTAATGTAATTTTAATAAAAATGTCATGTTATTGTCGAAAAGAATCGAATTATCCAAACAAAAGCCACATAACAATAATCGATACCTAATTAATTGACTTGATTCGATAAATATTTTCATCTATCAACATTATCCCAGCCCTAGAAATGTGACTTTGACATCTGTCGCAGCGATCAAGCTAAATTTTACGAACTGCGGTAAATAATTTCAAGTCGAACGCAGATGAAACACAGACGCTGTCAAAGTTACGTTTCTGTTAAGCCCTGTCCGCACAGCAATAAAATATTCGCGCGGAAATAATATCGCGTTCAATTTGAACGCGATATTATTTATCGCTGTGCGGACAGGGCTTAACAGAAACGTAAATTATTTACCGCGATCGGGGCCCTGGCGATTCTAATCAGGGCCCCGATCGCGGTAAATCATTTCAAGTCGAACGCAGATGAAACACAAACGCTGTCAAAGTTACGTTTCTGTTAAGCCCTGTCCGCACAGGGCTTAACAGAAACGTATGCTTGCATACATACAAAATGATGAGCGAAAATTATAATTATTATTTAGAGTACTGTAGAGAGTACTGTAAGAACGTTAAATTGGTATGTCTTTAAATTACAAAATCGACTGTGGCCGGGCTGCAGCGCAACACGCACCATTCAGCTATAGTGCTCGCAATAGCATGCCCAACATAATAGGTAGGTAATAATTACTAGATTGATATCTGTGGTAATAACCTACGGCCACTCGGCAGTCCAATTACCGAACTATAGCAACCGGTAGCTAATTGTACAACTGCAACGCGACTGCTACTAGTTGCGGTTGCTTTTTTGGTATTACGGAAACAAATCGCATAGTGGTCTCACGATAAGTGCATTTGCGACCAAAATGTATGGCAACTAGCGCCACTTGACATTACACTTTTAATTTGTTAAGTTGCCGCTTGGGGCGCTATCATAGCAATGTACGTTCCGTAATACGAATTAAAGTTTTGCTAGCAATAATTGTACAATTATACAACTTGCGACTGTCACTTTGAGATCGCTAATAAGACTGCCGGTGGTGTAATTCCCGGTCACGAATAGAATCCCGTCACATCCCCTGTGTGTCGTACCTAAAAATAGAATGAGGGAAATCCCATGCAAACCATAGCATCAAAGGGTTAATCGCGCGGTGGCGAATAAACCCCTCGCAACAGCATGCCCAAGAAGGGTTAGTGTGTTAAGTAGGTAAGTACCTATATAACTACTAACCTATAAATTCCTTGGTTAGTGTTCAATGCCTAATATGCTATAGCAGTATGGTGGTCACTTTAACTTACCATACACTATGAAGAGCCATGACAAAAACACTAAGAAGATTTTTAATATTAATTGGCTGTATGGCTTTTTAGCTCTTTGCTTTGCATTTACATGATAGATAATGTCATGACTAGGGATGCACGATTTTTGAATCGATTATTTGAATCGTAATAGATCGCATGCCTTTGAATCGATTCATGGATGGGATAGGATCTTTTTGAATCTCTCTTAATTATTAAAAATAAAACACTTCTTTTGTAAAAAAAAAACTCAATTTTTAATGATTTTAAATAAATTTTGACGCCGTCGTGGTGGAGTGGTCAGTATAGACGGCTACACATCAAGCGGTCCGGGTTCGAATCCCGGGCCCCGCAGTCCAATTACCGAACTATAGCAACCGGTAGCTAATTGTACAACTGCAACGCGACTGCTACTAGTTGCGGTTGCTTTTTTGGTATTACGGAAACAAATCGCATAGTGGACTCACGATAAGTGCATTTGCGACCAAAATGTATGGCAACTAGCGCCACTTGACATTACACTTTTAATTTGTTAAGTTGCCGCTTGGGGCGCTATCATAGCAATGTACGTTTCGTAATACGAATTTATGTTTTGCTAGCAATAATTGTACAATTATACAACTTGCGACTGTCACTTAAGAGCCATTTCACGTTTTTGCACGAATTTCGGAGATTTTAGAGTCCTATATCACAATCTTAAGGAATACCCAGATATTATTTAATAATTGATAAAAATAGGCCAATCTATGTTGTTGACGTTTAATGAAACAAAATTACTAAAACTTATTTGATTAATTTGTAATGTTCGATCTCCCACAACCGTTTTGCTGAAAAACATTCGCAGACTCAATTTCAAAGTCCTTATTCTATTAATAATGTTAAAATGATAAACGTAAAAAAATATAGGAATCTTCGGACATATGTTCCAGTCGGTACTTAATGAAATAGATTCTTGAATTTCATTACCATTTATGAGTAAAAAAATAAATCATTTGGCAAATTTCTAACATTAACATAATAATTTCATCGCCAATTTTGGTTAAAATACATCGTAATAACTAAAATAAAATTATCCCAAAATAAACAATATTCCTTCGACTTTTGATTTCTAAAGTTATTTGGTCAATATCAACAATAAATTTGTCAATATATTTATATGAAATGTGAAAGAAATTAGTATAAATCACGATGCACAAGCGTGCTCCGATTAGTCTGACGCGAGCGTCCGTCCAGGTAGGACCTGTGCTATTTTTTCCCGCGTCCCGATATTCGTTCGCTCGTATCGAGTAGTCATAATCATACTGCGACAAATAGTTTTGATCTATTTTGAGTTTTGTTTTTGGATTTAAGTTTTGTTACTTATTAAATATGTTGGTATGAATTATACTAGTAGTTTGTATAATAATTACCTTTTTATTTATTTATTTTTAGCTATGGGTCGCAAGGATAGTTATTACCGATGCGTTAAAAAAAGGAAACGCGATAATTCTGCAGCCTTAAAAAAAGCAAATAATTTATTTTTCAACTTGGCCGAAATAACGATATACTTGAGCAATATTATGATGTCCTGAAGCTGATTTGATGACGGAGCTGGAAGCTGGTTATAAACATACACATAAACATATCATCACGCTTTTATCCCCGAAGGCATAGGCAGAGGTGTTAACACCCACATTTCGGCAGATATGATTAGGTCCCCATGTAATAGGTGGCGAGCCTGTTGCCATGCACCGGGCACAATGTAAGGCAAGCAATATTCACAATCCTTACTTCCTTATAATATTATAAATGCGAAAGTAACTCTGTCTGTCTGTCTGTTAAGCTTCCACGTCTAAACCACTGAACCGTTTTTGATGAAATTTAGTCCAAATATAGATTTGATCTCGGGAAAGGACATAGGCTACTTTTTATCTCGAAAAAAAGGTTGAATGGGTTGAAATAGGGGATGAAAGTATGTAGAAATAGCTAAGTGGTTTTCTTGTTACAATCGAAATCAAAAATATTGAACGAAGAAAAAGCGAAGCTATATAACACTGTGATTTTATATTATTATTTTATTTTACTGGTATTTGTTATGTTTGCACTAAAACTAATAAATGAACGTAACTCAAAAATATATATAATCCCGAAATCCTTGCCAATTTGTCTATTAAATTAAATCGTAAAACCACTAAAATCTCACGGGATCGCAATGATATGCGTGGATGTATTATGGATAACGAAATTTAGTGAAAATTCCCTTGATACAAAACGCGACAACAAACTGATTTGAATATTAAATCACTGATATTTGCTTTATTTGTTGCACATATAAAACACAAATGTATACTATCCCGAAATCCACGATAATTCGTCATTAAAATGAACTCTTAAAATCACTAAAATATCACAGGATTGCATGGATATACGTGGATGTATTGTGAAGTAGTTTGACGTGATAACGTCTTATAAATCAACGAAAGCCGACTGCACAAAAAGACATGATTCTTTGTCACGTTCCGCCTGAGGAGAGTATGCAATCGAGAGCGCGGAATAGGCGATAGAGAAGCACGATCGGTATTTACGTTAACACGTAAAATTATCGTCCGTAAACAGACTTTACAGACAACCATTTTTTTCAAAAATTTTCACCATATCAAAGCCTTTCGTAATATCTGTTTAAGATTAAATCTTTAGAAATCAAAAATATCTACAGATCAAGTAGATATCCGTGGATGTAGGTACGTAAAATCACAAACGTCATTTAATACTAAAGGGTAACGGCTTTTTTTTTTAAGCAAGTGGTTATTTTAAAAATACATATCATCTCACTTTTTTTTTGTAATATAGCTTTAAGAATAGAGCGATAAGTCATTGAAATATCTTGGGATCACCCCGATATCCATGGATGTAATATGGAATCAAAAAATTCACATTAGTTACCATAGCCATTTAACCAATAAAAAAAAAGTATCGGAGGAATATATAAAAAAATATGGTTAGTTATACTGACCGCTCCACCAACGGCATCTTCGATGTGTGTCAATGTGTGTGACGCTGTATGATATTTATTTATTCTTATTTTATTCAGAGTTCCCTACCCATAGGGAACTCTGAATAAAATAGGGTGCCAACGGGACCCGATTAATATGCCTCCGCTATGGGTCTGTCTCTCTGGCTATATCTCTTACCATAATAGGTAGGCACTTGAAATATTCACAGAATACCTTTATGCTTTTGTGGCCGCTATAACAACACCACCTTCACCCATCTCTCATTGATCAATAACTATTGTGCTGTAATACGTGACATGAAACACGGACAGTAGATAGGTCTCTATAAAAATATCTTTAAAACACATTAAATATTATGTACTAACCAATACAAAAAAAACAACATAAAGGATCAAGATTATTTCGCAGACGCGCAGTCTACTCACGCTGCCAAGTACGCGCACACAAGCGTACAGCGCGTTAAAAACCTAAAGTCGAGCGCTTACGATCGGTGAAATGGCTCTTAAAGATCGGTAATAAGACTGCCGATCGCGGTAAATCATTTCAAGTCGAACGCAGATGAAACACAAACGCTGTCAAAGTTACGTTTCTGTTAAGCCCTGTCCGCACAGCGATAAAATATTCGCGCGGAATGTAACTTTGACAGCGTTTGTGTTTCATCTGCGTTCGACTTGAAATGATTTACCGCGATCGGCAGTCTTATTACCGATCTTTAAGTGACAGTCGTAAGTTGTATAACCCCTTAGCCGGCGCGTGCCATATTATGACATCGTTTGTAATACACTATTCGGGCGCGTGCCATAATATGGCATGCTGTCATACATTTAAAAACCATTTTTTTTTTTAATTTGTTATGTCTCAACTCTACGATTGTTGTTTGTACCGTGTGATTTTACAATTAGGATGGAAGTTTAAGTTACCTTTGCCTCAATAAAAAATAACTCCATTTAAGAAAAATTAAAAATGTGACGTGCCATAATATGACGGCTGCCGAACGTCGAGTTGTGTCATAATATGGCGGCTGCCGAACGTCGAGTTAATCAAACGATAGTTCAAATTTAGTTTGTCAATGTGCTATATTTATCAGATTCTAGGTATGTTTAGTTAATTTGTTAAATTTAAAGTGTAGTTTGTAAAGTATTGGCTGGTATTTAACAAATTTAGGACGTATTAAAGTCGGAAATACCCTTATGCCTGGTTTCAAATGCTTGTAAATTAATCATTATACAATGCTCTTTATTCAAAGTAGTCTTAAATTTTAGTTAGTTTATCTAGGAATCTAAAGATATACCACATGCGTGGTATTTATAAACAAAGGAAGTTACACAAAGCAAAAAGCCGACATGCTACCCCTCGGCGGGCTGATGACGTAATCGCTCACAATTGTACTTTACAGCCTTTGAAGCGCCGCCAGGCGATGGGATAATTGTACAATTATTGCTAGCAAAACATAAATTCGTATTACGGAACGTACATTGCTATGATAGCGCCCCAAGCGGCAACTTAACAAATTAAAAGTGTAATGTCAAGTGGCGCTAGTTGCCATACATTTTGGTCGCAAATGCACTTATCGTGCGACCACTATGCGATTTGTTTCCGTAATACCAAAAAAGCAACCGCAACTAGTAGCAGTCGCGTTGCAGTTGTACAATTAGCTACGGGTTGCTATAGTTTGGTAATTGGACTGCGGCAGTCTTATTAGCGATCTCAAAGTGACAGTCGCAAGTTGTATAATTGTACAATTATTGCTAGCAAAACTTTAATTCGTATTACGGAACGTACATTGCTATGATAGCGCCCCAAGCGGCAACTTAACAAATTAAAAGTGTAATGTCAAGTGGCGCTAGTTGCCATACATTTTGGTCGCAAATGCACTTATCGTGCGACCACTATGCGATTTGTTTCCGTAATACCAAAAAAGCAACCGCAACTAGTAGCAGTCGCGTTGCAGTTGTACAATTAGCTACCGGTTGCTATAGTTCGGTAATTGGACTGCGGGGCCCTGGTAGCGGCAAATGTTTGTGTGACGAACACGAATGTTTGTTTGCGAGTCATGGTTGTTTATATATTTATTTAAGTTTATTTATAAAAATATCTAAAATTATTATGTATAATAAAAAAAAATGTCCGTTATCTAGTATCCGTAACACAAGTTCTTAATGAGACTTACTTCGGGCTTGATAATTGGTGTGAGCGTGAAAATATATTATTATTATTAAATTTGAATGATTTAAAATAATTTTGTAATAAATAAAATAAAGTGAAAATGTACTGTAATTGTCTGTTACATAAAAGCATGTGCTTTTATGTAACAGACAATTGTACGGTAGATTGAGGTTAAAAATGGAGTCTTTCAACACATGTTTTGCAGCAAAAACTCGTGAGAAACTCCGATACTGAGTAGAAGATTGCCATTAACAAAAATCATTCAATAATTTTAAATGCCTTTATGGTTTTCGCGCGTATCTGTTACAGTGCGACCTAAAAGAGTAGAAATTAATTATTCGGGAACTAAAAATTTTCATGATGTGGCAACACAAAAAATATGTCAACTATGGTTGAAATTGATACCAAATTAAACAGAAAAAGGAAAAACATGGAAAAAAATCCTGTCATGGATAAGTGCTGAGACGGGACTTGAACCGCAACCTTTCGCTATCCGGGTTGAGGTTATACTAATCGTAAACAAAAACCACGATATTTGTAGCGCGACTACTAATCTTGAGAATATTTGACTTTTATTTATTTTATTTTACTCTGGAAAAAAATTGGTTGTCTGTAAAGTCGGTTTACTGACGATAGTTGAACGTGACAACGTCTTTTCAAAAGAAAAATTTAATTTCATTTGTTTAATAGATTTTTGCTTGCACTTCAAGCCTTACATGGAACGCCTCAGAGCGAGGTAACGCCGCATGCGTCATGTTTTTTCATGCGTGCAGCCGGCTCTATCGAATTATAAGACGTTGTCACGTCAAAAATAAATGTCAACACAATTAAATGTTCAGATTAACGATTAGTAATAATACTATGCGTGAATTTGTAAGTCAAAAAAATTGCACTTTTTTATTTTAGTTCTTTCCCGGAGTACACCGAAAAGCACGGTATCGAAAATGAGGGAAATATTTTAGATTCATGGAAGTGACATCACTTTGTAATTGTGTAGCTGGGATCAATATCACCTTATAAATAATATTACTGTTCAGTTAAACTCTTGTGAACTTTGAATCTTTTACTAACAAAATTAAATTGAAATATATGACAGCGCTTATGACGTAAAACCTGTGTTGCCACCTAAATGATAATGATCGGTTAAAGGTATAAAATAAAAGAAACTCGCAAGGATAGGTAACTAAGATTTATTGAGATTACCACAAAAGTTAAGCGACACAATTTTCTATCTATTCTATTCTTAAATAATGGCGTCGCGATACATTTATATTTTGCATTTTGTCAATGTCAAGCGAAAAAGTTATTAAGTAACTAAAAATTGAACGGCAAATTTGAGTTAAAAATGGAGTCACACAACACGTGTTTTTACAACCAGAACTCTTGAGAAACCTCGACACATTTTTCAACGGGGACGAGAAAACAGGTTGATAGTGACATGTAGCTCTCATTTAAAAACAAAAACAAAGCGCAGCGTTGGTACGCCACACAAGGTGGCCCCCACAAAGTGGACTGACGATCTGTAGGCCTATTCGCTAACTTTTTTTGACAGTTGAAAGTGATGATCACCCAGTGAATTACATATCCATTGCTGTTTTCACACGATTAATACCATAATAGTGTGTCGTGTAAAACAGCAATGGATATGTAATTCACTCAGTGATGATCACTTTCAACTGTCAAAAAAAGTTAGCGAATAGGCCTACTGGTAAAGGTCGCGGGATGCCTCTGCGCTGGATGCGGGCAACGCAGGACCGACCGGTTTGGAGATTCTTGATGGAGGCCTATCTCCAGCAGTTGGAATCTCTCGGCTTAAATTATGATAATGATGATTTATATCTACAATGAACTTTTCAAAAAAATCATAATTTATGATTATTATTGAGACTGATTGCACAATTTGCAAGTTTTCTCTATGACCTAGCTAATAAATATATTAATAAAGGTTTTTATGATTATTCTTGAGACTAGTTTGTAAATGTTTTTTTTAGTCAACTAATAAAGTCGATTAATAAAAAGATTTTTCTTGTCTTTGAATTTTATATTCAATTTCATATACTTTTTTACTAACTCATACGAGGACACGATGCTGATGTACTCCTCTGGCGACGTAAAAAAATCCATGAGGAAAATCCATATATTTTTTAAGCTATGTTTTTTGAACTTATAAATGATGAACTTATCTAATACGAAGGAAAAATTACAACAAAACCGTTTATTTGCTTAGAGGTTAATATAAAAAATCGAGAGTGGTCTCCCCTTGACTTTCTCGTATACCGGAAACAACTCAAAAGTTGATAGAAATCTTATATTTTGATGTCATACATGCATGTTAAATTTGGTTGCAATTTGCAATAAGTTAAATAATAACACTCGAGTTATCGTGCTAACGCACAGACACACAGACATAATTCCAAAAACGGACTCAGCAGGGAGGTCCAAAACGTGTAAATCGGTCAAAATCTCGAGGTATAATTTTTTGACATTACAAGACTTCCTCTATACTACGTATACGAGAAAGTAAAAATAATCAGCTCATACTGACTATAATCATAAGCTATGATTTATAATCATAAGTTTACATCTTTTTTACAGAAAGTGTTTGATATGATTCATAACAAACACTTTCAGTGAAAAAGATATCAATGATTCGATTCATCATATTTATAAATCGATTCAGTCGAAGATTGAAACGATGAAGAAATCGCTAGATCATTTCTATTTGAATCAGTCGTTATGTCGTTATATATTCGAATCGTAAAGCAGCGTCCCCACTAGGGCCGCGCGGCTCCATGAGGCCCGGCCGCGCGGCCGAGCCTCGTGAGTGTGTTCGTGAGCGAGGCCTGAGCCGCGCGGCCACACGGAGCCGCGCGGCCGGCCTCGCGTGACCCGGCGGTTGTCGGTCTACTTCAAAGAAAGCCGCGCGGCTCTGGGAGGTGAGGACGGGCCGCGCGGCCGATCAGTGCGCTAGTGACAGCCGCTACATCGAGTTGTGTGTCTTTCGCGTCAAAATGGAGTGGACCGACGATAAAACTCTTTTATTAATTGATTTATACAGAGAGCGCCTTTATTATGGGACTGTCGGAATTATTTTAATACAAATAAAAACAAAAGAAACGATGCGCTAATCGAGATCGCTACAATCTAAATATGTTAAGCGCCTACCTTGGCTGACTGTATTTCCATAGAAGCGCCTATAATGGGTAATGTGATTTTATGTGATAATTAATGGCTGTGTGATTATGGATCTTCTTATCAACTTGACCTTTGCCTACTTCTAGAATTGTAGCGATCTCGATCAGCGCATCGTTTCTTTTGTTTTTATTTTTATAAAATCTAAGTGGAAATTAAGTATATTTTATTGAAAATGAATAGGCCTACTAAGCGCTCATTAAAACTTAACGGAAACTTTAACTAAAACGTTTTTTTTTGTTATTAATGATTTGTTCAAAAAGAGTCGAATTTATATAGATACAATTTATACGGGCCATCTCTGATCGTGACGTACCTAAAAATAGAATCATTAAAATCGAGTCATAATACTCATAATTGACGGAGTAATCAGGTAACAAACACACAAAAAACAGACGAATAGAGAACTTCCTCTTTTTTTTAAGTCGGTTAACAAATAATATAACGTATCAGCCCCATAGCTCATTACAAATGCCCACATTCATGAATGGTATAGTTTTAATGAACTATGAAGCATTAAAACTTGAAGAGAACCTAGTTATTTAACTTAAGTTCAAAATAATTTGTCATAGATTTTGTGTTGACTATTGGACCTACTAACTGAAATTTCACTATTACATATTAGGTAATAGCAAGTTCAAAAAAAAATTGTCATTATTTTTGTGTTCGTGGATGATATCATTATTTAATCCCCAATGAAATTACCATTTCAACAAAAAAGTACTCATCCAATTTCAGTATAATTTATACGGGACCACCTCTGAAGTATGACCTTCCTAAGGAAAAAAGAATCACCAAAATCGATTCATAATTGACGGAGTAATCGCGAAACATACATACAAAGAAAAAACATTCAGTCGAATAGAGAACCTCCTCTTTTTTTGAAGTCGGTTAAAAATAAAAACAAAAGAAACAATGCGCTGATAGAGATTGCTACAATTCTTGAAGTAGACAAAGGTCAAGTCGATAAGAAGATTCACAATCTTCTAAGTCACGTCTTCTTCTTCGTACATCTCGAAAACAGCTGCGCATGGCGGGCCGCGAGGCTCTTTATAGTGAGGACGCGTTGCAATAAAACAAATAAGCCTCGCGAGGCCGGGCCGCGCGGCCCCATAAAGCCGCGCGGCTCTAGTGGGGACGCTGCTTAACGTGCTAACGCGCATTAGCGCATCCCTAGTTATGTCAAAGCTGGCTGGCTGGTTTGTTGTCACTGTCAAGCGCGTTAGGTACCGATCGTGTACCTACCGACCGGTGAATGAATCGAATATACTTAACTTGAACTCGAAAAAGTAATTTTGAATAGAACGTTCTACGCCGACTTCTATTTATTAATATTAATAAAATACCCTATTTAAGAGGTATCTTTTAAAATAGATACCTCAAAGTATTCTATCCTTAAGAATTGATAAAGATTTTGTTACAAATCTGGATGAGAAAATAATGATTGCCTCTTCAGAACCTTTGGTAAGTAATATTATTTTGTTTACTTTTTTACGAAGCTTAAAATAATGATTATTTATTTTTGATTTAAACTACTCTTTCTAAATCATTTTAATTGATGGTTGATCTTCAAATATGTACTTGCAAAAACAAAACTACTCAACAAATCACTATTTACACCTAGTTTATTTGTTTTAGGTGTTCTTGCCCCATGGCAGGACAGTGGTACTGAAGCATCCTGGCCAAATCTACAGAAAAGGATATCCATTAGCAGAGAATTCTCTAATGTATAAGCTGACTAATTTTGGCATCAAAGATCAGTCTCTTCTGGATGCCCAAGAACAAGAGGATAAGGAGCGGTGGTGCATTAGAGAAGTCTACTATAGGACTACTGAGGGTAATTTATACTCAATACTCAATACTCAATACTTTATTGCATTTCACAGTAGTAGGTATCAGGTCTTAAAATAATATAATTAGATCACTGTGAACCCTCTCGGGCACAACAACAATGGAGAGGAGGAACATTATGATTATTTATTAAAATTGTAATAGTAGTATTTAATTAAATTATTTATCAAGTAATTATTAGGTATTATTTATATGTGAATATTATTATATAATTTTATTAATAAATTTTATAATTTATGATATATATTAGTATATGTAGGTTAAGTTGTTTATATATATATTTAAATATTATTTTATTATATATTTTTATCTTCTAAAAATTCTTTAATAGTATAATAGCATTTTTTTATTAGTATATTTTTGAGATCATTTATAAAATGTTTATTATCTTTTATGTTTTTTAAGTAATCTGGCAGTTTGTTGTAGATTTTAATCGACATTACCATTGGGCTGGAGGAATGATGTTTCATGGTGGAGGCCGGTAGAGCTAATTTATTTCTGTTGCGAAGTTGATATTTGACAATATTATCATCTCGTTTTGTATATAGGTTAGGGTATTTGCGAACGAACTTGCATATCTCTAAGATATAGATACAGGGAAGGGTTAAGATTTTATGTATTTCAAAATGAGGTTTACAGCTATCGGTACTTTCTATGTTGACTAGTATTCGTATAAGCTTTTTTTGTATGGTTAATAAACTGGGCACTTCAGTGCTACAACCCCACAGGATAACGCCGTAGCTGAGCCACGCATATGCATAAGCGTAATAGGTAGTAATCGCAGTGGCTAAGTCGGTCGTTTTTTTTATTTCACGTAATGCGTATGAAAAGCTACTTAATTTGCGGCGTATTTTTTCTACGTGAGGCTTTCCATTTACTTAATCATTTTCACACTTTCACCAATTATCTAGAGAAAATTAAGTACCTATCCTTAAAAAGATATGGGTACTAGATAACTGACCAACAATCATAATCATTTAATTATTTTATACATATATTTATAAATCATTTTCACACTTTCACCAATTATCTAGAGAAAATTAAGTACCTATCCTTAAAAAGATATGGGTACTAGATAACTGACCAACAATCATAATCATTTAATTATTTTATACATATATTTATAACTAGCTGTACCCTGCCATGCTTCGCAGTGGCACATTGTGATTGAATGGTTGAGAAATGAGAAACAAAACAAAGAATACATTTCATATAAGTTTAATTTTGCAATACTTGTGGATATACAATATTTTTTGTTTTTCCACTGTCTGCATAGATATAAAGACTATCTGGTTTGCCGACTCGGGAACACGCAACATACACTCTAGCTGTACCCCCCAAAAATAAAAACAATCCTTGATGCGGATTTTACATGTTGGCGACTGGCCACCACATTGTCTATAGTTTTTTGATTGACGTTGATGGCGGTTGCCTAGTTACGGTTGTTATTTTTTCATTACTATTGCAGTTGTCAGCAAGTGTTTTCCTCGCTTCTGGCAGATGGCGCGGTTACTGGTACACAACTGATCGTTAAAAAAACTGTTTTCTTGCGGTCGCAGATATGTGAGTGATGCAAAAAATAGATAAAAACAATCCTTGATGCGGATTTTATATCATGTTAAAATTTCAACTCAAGGTGCAGAACTTTTTGAGTTTTTGAAGCGTACACAAACCAACATAACATTTATATATATATATATATATATATATATATAACACTCTCAAACAAGCCACATTTGGAAGTATGGGCCATACAATACCCCAAAACAGTGACAGGTTGCCAGCTTGTCACCTACACAAAAGGGACACCAAACCCACAAAGTTATTTAAATATCCTTCTGTGAACAATGATACAAAAGCCAATGACCAGGACAGATGTTAAACTCAAAATCATCTCATCACTCCAGTTATAAATATAGTTAAATAACCTCCAGTGGCAGGTTGTTAAAAGCGGTTGAGTGTTGGCTTCATTTGGTCAACACAAATTGCCATAGCCTAAAAACCAAATTTTCTTTAAAAATAATGGCTCTATCTTTTTTTTACATATGGAATCTTGATAAGGAAGAAATGGCGCACAAATTTAATTTGCTTTAGATATTTGCATTCATAGACTTCTTCTTCTTTTTTAAATAAATGGCGATCGTGACACATAAAGATTATGCATTTCGCCAATGTCAAGTGAAAATGTACATAGTAACCGACAATAGTACGGTAGATTGAGTTAAAATCAGAGTTTCTCAACATGTCTTTTTAAAGTCTTCATTCATAGACAAAAATGTTTTAAATTGTGTCCAAAAGCTGCCAATTGCAGTTTTTCTGGTTGGAAGTTTTTTTGTGCAACATATTTCATTAATTTAAACATTAAATATTGTATAGACGTACTATAAGTAAGTACATAAATTTAGTTTTTTTAATGGTTAAAATATAAAATTAATAAAAAAAACTAATTTTTGTGTTCGATTAAAGATTGCTTTCATTTATTTTTCTTTTCTGGCATGTTAGTTATATCATCAGACTAGATGACCCAGTGTACTTCGTATTACCTATTCACGAAGTACTAAACATCTTTGCACCTATCCTAATGACATTAAAACTCTTCCTTCGCTAATATGGCGGAACGTCAAATGTTTGACAGGAAAGTAGGCAGAACAGTTTATTTGGAAAAATGAAATTGTTGATTTTACTATCTTCCTCGCAATTTTTACATATTTTCTCACCTTTTAAACCTTCCCTGGACTACGACAAACATTTCAAGACCAAGATAAGATAAATCCGTTCAGCAGTTCTCGAGTTTTAGCGAGACTAACAAACAGCAATTCATTTTTATATATATATATAGATAGATAGGAAATTTAATCTAGTTTCTAAAAATACATAATAAATTTTATGTTTTCATAGCAAAATATCCTGATAATACATTGCAATATTCTTTTGAATTCTATATTATTCTCCTTTATACCTATCTAATCCAGACTTGGAAGATCATTTTTAACAGTGAAGTTTTCACTAGACTTACAACAAATATTTGGTTAGTATTCGGCCACTTTTACTATATTCGGCCAATAACAAATATCTGATCACTATTTGGCTGAATAGCAAATACCTGAGCACAATTCAGCCAAATACCAAATACTAATTAATACTAGACAATCTGTAAAAACGAAAATGTACTTTTTTGTTTTATTCATATTTATTCATGTCTTTGTCTGCTACTGCCACCGTGTCAAATAGTTATTTTAGGCAACATTTTTATATTTTTAGAATAGAACTTTCATCTCCTATTTCATCCTGTAGGTCAATACTTCAAAAACGCTGGAATCATTGTTTATTATGCACTGAAAAAAATCGACCTGCCTCAACCGGGGTTTTTTTCTAGTATTAAAAATATTTAAGCATTTGTAAACACAAAAATTATTCAATAATGTAAGGTAGTTTCACGCCCAATTAAGGGGTGTAAAATATTTGCAAAAATAATTTGTTCGGATCTTAGAAGTGCAAATTTCAAAGATTTGATGAAACAATGTTTAACCATAAAAACATAAGCACCAAGCAAATATTATTTCTTTGAATATTCAATTACTAGACCCTTGCCTGACTAATGTTGTCGGTGATATTGACATGCAATCCAAGAGTTGTCAGAAGGAATTATATATTTTGGGATGGGATTAGAAATTAAATAATAATAAAACGGAGATTTAAAAATAATAATTTTATAATGTAAAATTTCTTAACTTATGTACATTCTTAAAAACATAATTTCGTCTCTGTTTATTGCAGCTTCAAATAAAGGCCCAGCCTACATTCAAAATTATTACATGACCTTTCTTTAATACATTTCCAATTCTATGATATCAAATAAGGCTGAATATTAATTGAAGAATTGGGTAGCCTGATCTGCTGTTGTCTGTACATAACATCAACTTCTGCATTACAACATTTTATGGTAAAGAGGGCGGCAGATCATGCTTCCACAAACTGTCATACTTATGACTTCAATAGACTTTGAAATCGCCCTAAGCTATTGTATCTCGCGGAAACACTTGATACTGGCGAAATCCATACAGGCAACGCCATAAAGAAAAAAGAAGAAGAAAAAGACTTTAAGGTTGAAATTTATCTGAAGATAATTAACAATTTTGGAAAGCTCGTAATGTTGTCGTCTGCACAAATGAGCGCGAAACAATCACGTCGATACAAGTTTTGGTTTCACACACGGGCTGAATACTTTTGTCGAATATTCGGCTATTCGGCCAGGAAGCTCGCCAAATATACTATTCGTTGCAAGTTTAGTTTTCACCTATAAAATTGTTTTGTATGACGGTGTTTAACAGAATGCATTTTTCATTCGTTAAATATTTAATGTTTTTATTAATAAAAAAAGTTCCATTTCATATTTCAGATATTGAGGATGAGCCTGCCCAAACTCAAAAGGATCCAAAATATGATTATATGTCTGACTCATTCAGGCCTCCGAGCCGTCTAAAAACTGATTTCAATGTATCTATCAAGTCAGAACTTCTAACTGGTGTCAAGAAGATGGACGCAGAAGGCGCCAACTCTGCAGGGACTTCTAGAGGCGGGAGTGCAAATAGTTCCAGTAATATGTCAAAAAAATTTAATCTTAACAACAGACAAGATAAAAATTTTAAAAAGAAAGGCCTAAACCCAAAAACAGACTGCTGCTATGAGGAAGAATTGTATGTGAAGGGATGCACTGCTGTTTGGTCCAAAGGTATAATAATTGACAATTTAATTACTAATTACACTTGTGTACAAAAAGTCAACCCATGTTATTGCACGCAAGTGTGGAATAGAAAACTATTCTAATTTAATCTGTGGATGATTAATAATATCACAATTGATTTTAATTGTCTCGCGGTATATATCTACCGAGCGGGGACCAAAAGGTTAAATAGAAATTATTTAATTTATAAGTGCCTCTCGCGGAATTTTAGGCCTTGGTCGTTTCCGACCACGTTCCACGCAGCCGTTGGCGGCTAATAGCGGGTAGTGTGGGTTTATGCCACCTTCGGTTGCGGACAGAGAACATGTAGATTCATGATTCAGTTTAATTTTGGTAGATATTTGCGTCAGACAACATCAAAAAAGCGATGGCCATATTATTGCTAGAGGAGGAAGAAGATGTCGAAACACTAATCAAACTAAAGTCAAACAATGATCTAATGTTTATAAACAGAGAAAAGGAATGTGATTATCGTATATTGGAGATGGAGTTGCATTTCCTCATTTTATTTGATGAATTTCTCCATTTTGTTTTCAAAGCATTTAACTTATTTAACAATGCTTTAAAATAAATAAGGACGCCAGGTGCTAATGACCACTTCCTAATATTAGGTCCTTACCTATAAAATTGGCGTTTTATTATCTTGTACCTAAACTTGCAATTTCTTTAATTCCATAGTTGTTTTAGGTTCTTATTATTTTTTTTTTTTAAACTACACTCTGCAAGATTTTTGTCTGTAATTAAATTATATTTCAATTGTTAAATTCTGAAAAGAAAGTGAAAATGACTCTTCAATCTATTCATCGGAATTGAATATTTGATGCCTACTAACTCATGGACAGACTGGATTTTTCATAATTTATTGATGCTAGACTTAGCCGAGGGTTGTTAGATTATTTCCTCCAAATTTTGTAACATTAGGATTTATAGTAAAAGAAATATAGAAATAGTAGGGAACAACGCCAATTTTTATGTAGATTTTCAAAAAAAATATGTATTTTCATACTAAAGTTATTTAAAATTTCTCAAAAACTCCGTTGCTAAATCTTTTGAAAATTGGAGCGTATAATTGGGAAAGACTTAGTTAAATATTGCATCAATAATTAAGACAATAAATAATCCCGTCAATAAATTACAACGATTCCAAGAGTTGATTCTGCCGACCAAATAAAATAGCCACTTTTTTTTTTTTTTTTTTTTAGTTAAAGATTTAAATAATCATAATTTCACTACATTCAAATTCGTAACAGTATAGTCCTTATTCATAATAAAAATATAAAACTGAAACAGCGACTTAATCAAAGAAGTTACACAGCTAATAGTGTGTAAGAAAAAAACGCCAATTTCATAGGTAAAGACCTAATATTTACGAACAGCACATTCAGACAGGGTGGCAATGACCAAGGTCTTAACAAACACTCACCTCCTCTAACCTTACCTGGTACGGCTTAATGCATTCTAATGGACTCCTTGAACCTATACTTAGCTCACAAGTCCCAACAATGGCTCTTGCCACATTCGTCTCAACACCACTATGGATGGGAATTTTTTGCTCCACTGGTGAAAGCTAATAACTGACTTGTTTTGTCTATAGAGCCAATCATGACCTTTTTCTATTGTGCCACATCGACGCCCGCATCAAACAAGGTCCGCTTCCCTGTTCTATTGGTTTACTCACCGAAACTACATCCAGACGTCCTGTGTTCAATCCTCAGGGGAGTACAAAGTACTTTGTTGGTAGTAGTTTTTTCGTCCGCCTGACTATCTACCACCATTTTGTCATAATCTATTGCCATAATAATAATGTTAACAGCATTATTGTGTTTCGACAGTTAATTATAAGAAGGCCAGTGCTTTTGTGGTTGAGGGTTCCAGGTAAAACTCGATTTTTTCTTCGGCCTTATTGTCACTTAACATCAGGCAAGCTGAAGGTCAAGCTTCCTTGTCAAGTAAATAAAAAAAAAATAGGTTTGTTAATATTTTTTTTGTTCTTAAATTGTTTTCTAGATCTACATTGAATTTTAGCATTATGTAAGTATGTATAATTCTGATGCGAATAAAAATCGTTATCTATTTATTATTGCTTTTAGGAAGTAAGTTGAGTTTCAATCGAGTTCTCAAGACTCCATACTTAATTAAATTTTCTGTACAATTTATTGTTCCTCTATGTTCATTTTCACACGACATTGGCAAAATGCGTATTCTTCATGTGTTCCGTGAAGGCATTAATTAAGAATAGAATAGCAAGTATGTTCATCAAATTACTACTTAGTTTTTTATTTTTATTTACAGGTTTAATTTCTACTCTAGCTACAAAGTTTTCAGGACCTGAACACCGAGAAACTATCTGTTGTTACACTTTAGATAACCCAATTACACATTTCACGTTTTGTGATTTCCATGTAAACATTAATAATACAATGCTAATTGATGCATTAAATTCTCAAATAGCAGATGAAAAGAAAAATATTAAAATTGAAGATGCCACAGAGCATATACCAACTCAAGTTATGCCCTCCATTGTGCTGATGGATAATAAGTGTATGCGCGTTTTTGGTAAAGATGGCAGAGACTACATAAACAATATACCATTTCAAGTGAAAAAAATCTGGCCAATGAAATATGGATTGTTACTAGAAAAACGGGCAACCCCAATGATGCATAACTCTGTTATAGCCAGTTCATTTTCGAGAATGAATGAATCACAGAATAGTACCTTTTCCAAGTCTAAATCAAACTTTCCATGCAATATGAGTGCTAAGCTACGCGCAGAATCTGTGTCAGGATATGAACAAGATATTCCTTTACCAACCTGCTTCTCTCTGTCTCATCCTCTAGATGAGGTAACTCCAGTATTAATGAAATCATCTTCACATGGATTACAGTATTACAATGATGGTGACCTTCAAATTATATTTGTCAACATAAACCCCAGCATAATTCTGTTGTACGATGGGAAATTAGCAACTCATTCATTATGGAAGATTCGGAAAGCATCACGCGATGAATGCCTTGCAATGTGCCCAAATGCTACATCTACTACCACAATGTTTAGTCAGTCTTGCGATTTTATTGGTAGCCCTATGCACAGTAACATGGGCAAAAATGCAACAAGCTGGATAACAGGAATAGGGAGTCCTTATCAGTCTAGAAAATCTCCAAGTACTCCAGTTAGATCGCGACAAGATAGTCCAATGGCGAACATTTTCCATCAACAAGGAATGTCACCTCATTCGACAATCGGACACGGTTCATCAATTTCCATGGTAGCTAATGCTGTGTCACAAACTCCACCATCTTTGCCATTGTATCCCGAAATTTGCTTGGATCATATATGGACTGACAGTCAACAACTCCGGCGAGACGCGGAAGGCCGGACAGATCCGAAAGCGTTCCTGCACACCGACCTCATTGGGCATGAATATCTTTGCTTTATTGTTAAAACTAGCGGAGTTAGTAAACTACAAATTGTCCGATTGCAAAGATCACATTCTCATGGACAGTCGTCGAAAAGTAATTTGATTGTTGGATCAGTTTCCTCTGTGTTGGCGAAAGATGCGGTTGTTTTGGATAACATAAAAATGATTGCCTTTATTGATGATTCGGGTAATTTAATATTGCAGTCTGGAAACAACACTGTCGGGAAGGTTAGTCACAACATAGCTCTAAATAATTTAAGTAAATTTTAAAACAAAACACTAACATTATTCAGCTAGGAACTGTTTTAGAGAATTAATTTTTTTGTGTAGAGTACTTGGATGTTCTCAAGAATTTAAGCAGTATAGTTGATTAAGATTACTTTATTATTTTTAAGGTACATGTAGGAGGAGTACTAGCAAGTCTTACGAAACGATCCACCTTCGAATCTCCGTTCCCGAGACGCAGCAGTTTGTTACCAAGTCGTTGTAATGAAGCCTCAACATTCGATGATTCCGCACTTCATTTGTTATCACCTGTACCACATTCATCTACAGTAAGATTTCCACAGAGAGAGACTTTGGGTAAGTGGTTATTATAAGAACTTAAAGGCGATTTCTTACCCAGAGCATTCGCCCTTGATGTAAATATTCCAGATTTTAATTTGAGCATTATTTTACACTACTGCCATTGACTGTATCTATTGATTTTTAAGGACTTGTTGGACTTTGCGACGTGGCGGGAAATCGTTTAACTCTACGGTTCGATCAGGGAATGTATCGTATATCTCTGCCTCCTATATCTTGCTCATCGCTAGTTACTCGCTGCTGTACGGCTCTGAAAGCTATACTGCCTAAAGATATAACTATGCAGGTAAGTTTACTATATGTACATAGTTCACATACATAATACCTCGCCCAGAGAAATCACTTTTCAAAGTGAATCCTAATCCTAATAATTAACCAACTTCAAAAAGGAGGATATTCACAATTCGGCTCGTATGTTTTTTTTTATTATAAACGAGAAAGTTTGTATGGATGAATGTCTGGAGGTGTGTGTGTTACTCTTTCAGGCTAAATCTACTGAATGGATTTTAATGAAACTTTACAATAATATAGCTTATATCATACATCAGAATCACACATCGGCTATAATTTATACTGATACTGCGCAGGCGAAGTCGCGGGCAGAAGCTATTAAATTATAATTGGGAAACGTGTAGGCCATAGGTCTTAGTCATTCTTTCCTGGATAATCATTATAATAATTTGATCCTTTATAATTTGACCCTTTGCTGGGACATAAGGCCTCCTTGTCATCGAAGGAGGTTTAGACAGTAGTCCACCACGCTTGCCCACTGCGGATTGGTGGACGGAGTATATCCCGTGAAGGTGATCAATACCCCTTTATACAATAAACAGTCCAACTGAGTAAGTCCAACTTCCGGAAAGAGGTCAATCGACGAATCCAACTCGGCTGGGCAGCGTTCGGGAAGCTACGAAGCATATTCTCGGCCCATTTACCGCAGTGTCTCAAGACGAAAGTCTTTAATTCGTGTGTGTTGCCAGTGATGACTTACGGAACCGAAACGTGGCCGCTTACAATGGGCCTCATAAGAAGGCTCAAGGTCACCCAAAGGGCAGTGGAGAGCTATTTTCGGAGTTTCTCTGCGTGATCATATCAGAAATGATGAGATCCGCAGGAGAACCAAGGTCACCGACATAGGCCAAAGAATTGCGAACCTCAAGTGGCAGTGGGCAGGGCACATTGCGAGGAGGACTGCCGTTGGGGCGGAAAGGTCCTCGAGAGGCGACCACGTACCGGGAAACGCAGCGTTGGTAGGCCCCCCACAAGGTGGACTGACGATCTAGTTAAGGTCGTGGGAAGCAACTGGATGCGGGCAGCGCAGGACCGACCGGTTTGGAGTTCCTTGGGGGAGGCCTATGTCCAACAGTGGGCGTCTCTCGGCTGAAATGATGATGATGATGAATACCCCTTTGCTGACTCATTAGCCGCCTTCTACGACCCATTGGAGGATATGGGGTAATGCTATTTTACTCTGCCGGCATCACACGGCATTTTTCCTGGATACTTTATTTTTATATTATTTGGTTGACAGACAAGCATACGGCATGCCTAGCGGTAAGCAGTCACCGTAGCCTATAGACGCCTATAGACGCTTGCAATACTGACGTGACACTCGCACGCTTTTAACCCTAGTCCCATTCCCTATCCCGTGAAGCTCTGGTAACCCTACTCACCAATAAAAATACAACACTACAAAAATGTAGTGCTATGTGACTGTGGTCTTCTATAAGGTGGAGGATCTACCCCAGATCTACTTCTATATGATGTTTACTTATCTTTTGACAGGTAATTATAAAATGGTATGGAGTCAGAAACGCGCCAGGCACTCAAGATTTAACACCAGAGCAAGAATGGTCCATGTTCTCGAATCTTCTTTTTTCTCTTATTGGATATGACGTAGAGAGATTGTCACAATCAAAGCGGGGAGAGGAAACAGAGCAGACAGAAGTCGTGTCAAAAAAGCAAAGAACTTCGAGTGATGGCACTCAAGAAGACTGGGAATATTTGCTCAATTCGAGACTTCATAAGGAAATAGGCAGTTCTCTAGCTAGTATGTTGCATATAGCGTCATCAAGCTCGGACTCTAAAGGGACTCGATCTTCTAGAGCAAGAAGTCTGGAAATGGAAAAGCCTTCCCAATTCAACCCCAACGCTTTGCTATTCCCATACACTTTGCAAGTTCTTTATGCTTTTCACTTAGTATATGAAGAAATTAAATTAAACTCCCTTTTATGGACGGATCTGAAACCTCTTTCCGGCTTTTTGTACCAAATATCGATGGATCTGAAATTGGAAGGTTATGTGACCCACTATTGGCTAGACTTTCCCACGGATTACAGTCTGGATTATGAAGAGAACGATTCGCAAATATCGGATATGATACTAGAGAAATTAAATCAACCATCTTACTTTAACAACGAACCTCCAAATTTCTTCAGTTATTTAAACTCTATGTTGTTAGATATTGATGCTGGGTACTTCCCATATTTGCCTGACGTAAATAATACGGCACGGTGCCTTGTTGAAGTAAGTACTCTGTATTTTCTTCTAGTCTAAACTAGTTTTATAAACTGTATATTCTAACATTCAATCTCTTCAGGACTCTTCGACTGTCATAAAAAAGCTCTTATTAAATTTTGATCATAATCAGTTCATTTCTAGATAGTAATTATTGCGCTATTTTATATTTTTTGCTACTTATAATCTACGGTGATAACTGAACTTGTAAACGGTTGGACCGATTTAGATGTCCCCTTCCGACACGGACGCCCTAGGGACGCTAGGTGGTCGTGAGACTCCCACGGGGGAGATGCTCTGTCGCCCAGTAATCCCCTAGGAACGTTCGACCTACAGGCTTGAGGACCCCCCAAGGTCTTCGCCTTCTTAAAAACCCGGTGACGCAGAAAATGTCATCAGAGACAATTTGCAATAAAAAAAAACCGATTTAGATGATTTTTACTTTCTCGTACGTAGTATAGAGGAAGTCTTGTAATCTTCAAAAATTCCACTACGAGATTTTGACGGATTCACACGTTTTCGACCTCCCTGAGTCCAAAAATATTTTTTTGGTATTATATTTGTGTGTGTGCCTGTGTGTCTGTTCGTCCGTGTGTGTGTCTGTGCGTTAGCACGATAACTCGAGCATGCTTTAACTTATTGCAACCAAATTTAACATCAAAATATATGGTTTCTATCAACCTTTGAGTCGTTTCCGGTATACGAGAAAGTGAAGGGGAGACTACTCCCAATTTTTTTTATGTTTAAGAGGATTCAAAAATGGTTTATCTTCACAATACGATCCGATTATAAATATTTTACCAGATCTGTATATATTGAGTCCGCTAGTAATAGTTATAAATATCAACCAGATGTGTTTATGCTAAATATTCACTGAAGTCGCTTTTTATCTTTAAAAATCCGTACAGCCTGTTTAAACAGAAACTGTATTAGTATACGTATTCCCGCATCTTCTCTTCTTATCCATCGTTAGATCTCATTATTAAAGGAATAAAAAAAACTTTGTTTAATATATTCTAGATAAAATATTCGATTAATTGATTTCAGGTAATGACAACAATAGGATGTGGTCGATGTGCAGGGGTTCAGATTATAACAAGCAGAGATACGATGACAGCGAGTAGTACGCCGCGTAGTAGGCGTGATTGCGTACAACATTCGTCGCCATACTGTCAAGCAGTCGTTACTTTGTGTGAAAGAGGTAAGTGTCAAAACTAATTGTCGTTGCACAGTAATACAATATTCCTCCATAAAATCAAACCTGACATATATTTTTTTTGTAATTCTTACCTAGGGGAAGGCAGGCAATATTGGACCGGCTCCAAAAATGTACCTAGCTTTGCACATTTGCAGCCGGTCCAATTTGCTAAAATTAATTACTGTAAATCAGTCTTAAGTTTTGAACTAAGAAGAAACAGAATGGCGGAACGTAACTTATCTAGCTTAAGCTCTGTTCAGACCTGCGCACGTGCACGAACCGTCCTGTTTGCACGCCGCTAGCGAGCGGTTCGCGTGCAAGGTGCTTGCCGCACCTTGCACATTAGTCCCCCATCCACTAGCGTTTATTCCTGCCGGAATGTCCAATCATGGATAGGCAAAGCGCAAAAAAACGACGGTGTTAAAATCTTTTTGTCCTTTAGTCAAGGACTTAGTTACATATAAAGTCGCAGGATAGTATGTCGATATGACATTAGTTAGAGACTTCGACGGTTTTATTTATCCTTACGATGATTCTCTACAGTTTATCTATGAGGACAAATCATACGGAATAAACGCTAGTGGATGGGGGGTTATTCTCTGGCACGCGAATCGCCTCGCTCGGTTCATGCACGTGCACAGGTCTGGACATAGCTTAAGATACCTAAAACGTCTCGCTTGATGTATCTATCTAGCCATCAGAGCTAGTACGGTATAATCGATAAACAAAATTTGATAGTAAAATTCGCGTCATAATCGACAAAAAACGATTAATTTGACAGTGACAGATAATGTTAAAGAGAGAAAAGGACAGATGCGTTTGTCGATCGATATTCGTGTTTGCACTGCAGATAAGAATAGTACTGTAAAATTCAGCTGCCGGTGAAATACAAGGTAAAATTCATCTGCCGGTGCAATATTATTGGTCACTTTCCCGTATTTATTTCTTTTAGAAAGATTACTTGGTGGTATTTTCAACCTTCTTCAAAACTTTTATGTTTGTTACCTCATAACTCTTTACTGGGTGTACCGATTTTGAAGATTCTTTCTACCTTAGGAAACTGGTGCTTGTCATTTGGTCCCATTTAAATTTAATCGAAATCTGACGAGTAGCTTTTGAGTTATCCCTAATAATGCATATTTAATTGACATCTATGATAACGCAATCTTACCACTTGTGTGTTTAAATCATCTCGAGATGGTTTCCTAAAAATTTATATACTTAAAACAATAAAAAGAAAAAATAAATTATTTTTAGATAAAAAAAACCGCATTCAAAAATAAAACTTCTGTTTATGTTCTTAGTATATATAAATTACGTGTCACGTTATTTGTCCGCGATGGAATCCTAAACTACTTAACCGATTTTAATCAAATTTGTACACCGCGTGCAGTTTGATCCAACTTGAGAGATAGGATAGTTTTTATCTTGATATGTAGTCATATTCTTTTTTACTGCAGATACAATGTTATAGGTCAGTAGTATGAAATTACCACAGCTACGCGTGGCCGCGACAGCTAGTAAAAATATAAATGATTTTTTGAAGTCGATGCCAACCTCATTAATATTTGAAATAAACGTTGTCACTTGTATTTGGGGCCGAACTCAAGAAAACATTTAGATTTTTATAAATAGAATTTTTATTTCGCCGTTTTTAGTTTTTACTTTAATGTAATTGTATTCTTGCATGGAATATTCAAGTAAATTCTTCTTGTCCGCTATTTCTCGTCACATTATTAATTCATTGATCCGTCTCCAGGTATAACAAGTCGAGATGTAGACAACTTTCCTCCAGCTATCGGATTGCTGCTCATGACGATATTCAGTCGGTGCAAGAATGAACCTCCTGTTGACTGGCCAGTGGAAGCATTCAACCTCGTCATGAGAGAAGACTTGGCTCTCCAGACAGAAATCGCTGAAACTATTAAGTCTACTACCGAGTATATGGAATGTGAGTACGAATAAACCATAGATATAGGAGACTGTAGATCGGCGATGTGAAAGAGAAAGAGCATACTAACGCGTATATTTGAGCGAGATAGACGAGACCATTTCAAGTACAAGCAAACGGCCCAAGTCGGCCTGTCAGTCACGTAGAAAAATGACAGCAACTGTCGAACTGCAGTACTATTTTTCACGCACACATACACATTACTCACACATTGGTTATTTTTTTTAGTCTCGCTCTAGTCGATTCATTGCCAATGCCAACGTCAGTAATTATAAATCTATGGATTAAACATTTAACAACTTATCTTTGACTAAAGTCGTTGCTAAATGCTCATGAGCAGAATCGCCTCTGTTGTTCTTTTTTAATTCTTAAAATGCCTAATTTTATACGTACTGTCTGTTCTTATCTCTAACATTAAATGGAAAAACAATCGAAGGTAGTATCAAGTTTGTACAGATTCTTTAAGAGTGACGGCTTTCTGAGCATTTCATTTGCCCGTTCTGCCGCTCCCTCCCTACCCCGCTGCCCCCGTCTCTCATGATAAAACAAAACGATACCGCACCAAAACCGAGCCAGTCAAGAAGTGATTCTCGGTAAGGCAACTGTACCGATACGTAAACGCCGACCGAAAGAGCCGACCAGGAAGGGGCTATCGAATATACGATTTATGAATGAGTTTTGGCAGAAGTTAAACTCAAATAATGTTTTCATTTTCTTCTTTACATTTGACAGCAGCGTGCATCAGTCCGAAGCGTTGTGAAATTAACATTGGCAGTCCTCGTATGTTATTGATATTTATCAAACCTCATATCTCTTTTTTTTGCTTATTTGGATTTATCATTTGCTATTTAAAAAATAACTTTCATTTATCCTTCAGTTCCTTTACAATATCGTCGTTTGTTAGTGAAAATCTACTCAACCAATTTATTTAAATGAAAGAAAACGGGATTCAAACCATGTAGGCTCTGATTTATGGTTATTAATCCGATATTTCGGCGCTGCCATGGTTGCATGCGCCATGATCACGGATAAATTGAGTTCATCCGTGATCTCGCATGTAACTGCGCCGAAATATCGGATTAAACAAAAAATACGTTTTTTTTTAAATTTAAATGGTAGTGATCACCTAGTTTAAAGCAACCAATTTAGTTTATTTTTTCCGCGCCTGTGTGTTGTTGTTGTTGTTCATGTGTAAGAGCGGTTTCAGAGTAGCGTTTTTTTCTCCGCGTATACGATCGTATCGCCACACGCGCGCTATATTTTGCGCTTCAAAAAGCCGGACTCGCGTGCACGGGCTTATTCCCGCGTGTTTGTTCGAACTTACACGAGTTATTCGCGACATGCGAGCTTATAACAGCGTCAACGCTCGTATGCATTGCGCGTGTAGCACAAGGCGTGCCTATACGCGTCTAAACGCGCTTCCAAAAACGAGCTTATATATACGCTCGTATAGATAGCTGGTCTGAAACTGCCCTGTTTTTAATGGCGGATTGGCAGCAGATGGTATTTACAGCGTCGCCGGTGATTTTTTTTTTAAAAAGAGGTTTTGGTCCTTCTGCTGGCCTGTAGGGCGAACTCTAGTCGATAGCTATCTTCTTCAAGGTAGTCTCACTTACATCGAGAGTTTAAAATTCGGGAGAGGCAGACCTGAGGGTGCCTTTAAAAGGTGTACGCTCGTTCGTAGCACGCTTATCAACTCTGAAACGAATCAGCATCGCCTCAACTCGAGCCGTTAGGTTTACTTTGTTTAAAACATCATACTGTAACGCATACTAATCAGCAGCGTCACGACATCGTTTCGCCTCGGGACAAGCTCGCGAATGGTTGTGCGGTGCGTGGTCAACTTGCAGTTCCTTACGACTTGTCCACGCGCTTACGTCTTTCCGTAGCAGCGCTTACGTCTCTTTGTACGCGAGCCTTTTTCATCGGGCAAGTTATCATTCGGACAAAATGATGATTTCTACAATCTAAAGTACCAAAAGAAAATATGGCACTTTAGATTATGAAAAAAAAAATATGGAACTCAATAGAGAACCCGGACACCAGCTTCCGCCTTCCTGCCTTCCGAAACACGAAGGAAAATCGAGTTGAAAACGTTTTCAGTCACCCATCCGAGTACCGACCGCGGACTTAGTAGCTTTGCTTTTGTGATCATTGCGAAGAACGCACAATCGCGACGCCCTCGACCTCCTCATACTCACTTAATGTTTTCCTTGCAGCTTTAGCTTTAGAAGTGCTAGAAAAAGACACTGCTTACACAATGAATGGAAACCCAATAGAGGACCAGGTTCAGCCTAAAAATGAAGAGCTTGATACGCTTACCGGTATGGAACATCTCAACACAAAACTTCTGAGTTTATTGTATCCTCGGGATCACAGGTAAATAATTAAACAGATTTTTTTTTATTTAATTAAGTTTTTATTGACAAGTTTTGCGCAAGACCGGTCGGGTTGGAGATCCTAATGTATGAGGAGTATGTCCAACAGTGGGAGTCTCTCGGCTGAAATGGTGATGATGAAGTTTTTATTATTATAAGAGCTCATAAAACTCGCGTAAGTATATCTGAATGTCATCTTTATCCCAGTGATTGCTCTTCCAAGAGTTGCAAGAACCCGAGAAATTCTATATCCTGTCAGTCTAGAATTCTTCATAAAATAGCATTTTAAATTTATTTTATCAATACTTTCACTTGATATTGGCAAAATGCATATCTCAGGCCGGGCTGGATTAGGAAATATCTGGCCGTTAAATTGACAGGTTTGTGAAACAGGCCCAAAATATCGTAAAGCCATTAAGTGAAAATAAAAGGAAAAAATACATTAGATGAAATGTTTTAAAAAGGGAGTTAAGCAACTAAAGAATAAGCAACTAAGTTAGTGACCAAAACATAATGGTAAATAATTTGAAATGAAATGAAATGAAAAATATTGATTTGGAACACGATACAAAAAACAGAGAAAAAAAATACAGATAATATGCATCCAAATTGGCACTCACTCAGCTTAATGTCACGGCATGCCGGGACGCTGGTTTTCAGTGAGTCCAGTTAAGACACGGATAGCAATATAACATTGACAACAACAACAGCTTAAATTTAAATTAATAGATAGAACCTTACAAAATTAATAGATAGATATAGCAATTAGTTGGAAGAGACGTTAAGATCCTTCTCACGGCAAGATATTTATCATCATTATTTTCCCACTCTACTTCCATTTTATTTTTTTATCTCGATATCGTCAATACTGCTAAAGGTTTTGGCATTACATTTAAATCAACATAAAATGCATTTTTCAGAATGACAGAAGTATTCAGTCTGCTTCAGTCATCCATTCCCGTAACAATAAACCTGACTCAGCGACCCGAAGTGTCTGATCATGATTTCATAGAAGAACAAGAAAAACACCTCTACGCTATAAGCACAAGAACTATGGCGTTACCAGTAGCGAGGTAGGTTTTAAGATAATTGTTCTATTCATAAATTCTTTAACGCAGCAAGAATAGGTTTAAATTTCTTCATTTGCGTATGTGTGTTAAATAGGAAGTACTAGCTTCCGCCCGCGACTTCGTCTACGGACTTTCATACAAACATTCATCCCCTATTTTAGGGCTGGAATTTCCAAAAATCCTTTTTTAGTGGATGCCCACACTGTATAAGGTATCTATGTGCAAAATTTCAAGTCTCTAATTGGCTTCAGTTGCTATTTACATGTCTTTTTACCCGAATACAGCGAAGCCAAAAGGAAGGTTATGATTTTGGCAGTCTATGTACCTATATGTGTTTGTATTTACATATTATGTTCCTTCGTAGCGCCTAAACTAATCATCCGATTTTGATGAATAAGGTATCAATCGATTCGTTATTATGGTCCGGGTAGCATAGGCTTCATTTTAAACGACTTTAACAATAGGAGTCAATTTTACTTTTAGAAGAAAGAAAGAAATACATTAATTGGCCACGCCAGGACAAAATAACAGAAAAATAAAATACCAATATAAGTACAACTTAATTAATACTCATAACGTTCTGTGCGAGTCCAAAAGGTTCCTGCTGAGGCAGCATTTTAATTTCTTTCTTTTTTTACAGTCGGGTTACAGCTTTTTAAACTTTTTGCTTGTTAGTTTATAAAATGTTGGTCTTCCTAAGATGAAATAAATAAATAATAATTAGGCCGATCCTAAATCTTGTGATCAGGGCAGGAACATGATGATGATTTAATCGTTCCACAGAGGTATGCTAACACTTCGAAGCCTTCCTTGTTCGCCTACTGAACCCTTGACTCTGCCAAGACTCTGCGTGTCTGGTAGAGGACCTCCGCCTCGTTGTAACACGATCAATCTGGGCGGTGCCGATGCGTCACCGCAATGTCTACTCTGGCCCACATTCCACAACGGAGTCGCGGCTGGTTTGGCGCTTGTACCCATGACCGGGGCCAGTATAGATTCCAGTTGGGTTATCTACAATAAGCCAAGGGTGAGTAATTTTGTTATTTGTTACTGTTGAGTCCAGAATGTTCACGAGTGGTCCTGTATTGCTATCCAGAAAACTACATTTGGTCGGAAGTTTAGTACCGGAAAACGCCTCTCAGCTGTCTGAAATGCGCTTATGTACAATATTAAGGATCATAACATAAGTTTCCAAAAGCGAAAAGTACACAAAATCTTGTTGTGGTTGCTAAACAATTTGAAATGGCGAAAAATGGAACTACGACTGACTTGTCAATGATGTTTGATTTGCGATTTCTATTGAAATCGAGTGCCGTTTTACAATAAATCCGTTGTTGGGTTACAATAATTTATTGTTTGTGTTATTATCGTAGGGTACAGCGGAAATGTCAACGGAACACGCTGGGTTCTTGATGGCTCTCGGCTTGAATGGCCACCTCCGAGATATGCCCTTCATGAACATGTACGAGTACCTCGTTAAATGTCACGAAATGATCAGCGTTGGGCTGTTGTTGGGATTAGCTGCTACTTATAGAGGTGAGTAAAACATATTAGGCATTATCTTTCTTTCCTCTTCTTGTAGATTTTGGTACAATTTATTAATTTATACTTCATTAGGGCTTGTTTTAAGTCGTTCTGGCTAGCTACCAACTTATCAAAATCCAGATTGTCCTGGCGATGGTGTCTCTGTATTGAAAATTGTAACATATGTGAGAGAAAATAAATCAATATTATATTCTATTCTTTCAAATAAATAATGCTAATATTATAAAATTATGTCAAATAGGAACCATGGATGTCCAAGTAACCAAGATGATGAGTATCCACTTGGAACCCTTGCTACCTCCCACTTCGATCGAGCTTGATATTCAGCAGAATATTCTAGTAGCAGCACTGATGGGAGTAGGGCTATTGTACCAAGGAACGGGGCATATACATTACGCTCAAGTTCTTCTCAATGAAATAGGTAAGTTTATTCAGAACATATTCTAATATTTATGTCTGTGATTAAAAATATAAAATACTAGCTTCCGCCCGCGACTTCGTTCGCGTGGACATTTTACCCCCTTAGGGGTGAAATTTCCAAAAATCCTTTCTTAGCGGATGCCTTCGTCATAACATCTACCTGCATGCCAAATTTCAGCCCGATCCGTCCAGTCCAGTCAGTCAGTCACCTTTAAGTTATATATATTTAGAAATGTGAAATATCCACTGTTTTTTATCATCTGTTTAATTAAACTGGGAAATCTTAGAAGAAATCCTTCCCAAAATACAAAAGGGTGTGTGAAAGTCTTCTCTGAATAAGAAAACTTTCTTCTATTTTTGTACTTTAATTGAAATGTATTTTCGCCCATATACCAAAATTATACCCGGACTGCGGAGATGATTTTAAGTGTAACATCTGTCCTAATTGTTGGCTTTTGTTTTTTGTTTACTGAAGGATTGTTACTTTTTTGGGTTTAAATGCCCCTTTTATGTAGGCGACAAGCTGACAACCTATATAGGTACTACATATGGTCCATACTGCCAGATGTAGCCTTATGTGTAACAAAATTTTACCTACGGCTCTGCTCAACCCTCTTGAGACTATGAGCGTGATCTTATGTATGTACAATTGTACAGTCAACAAAGTTCGCGGTATTCCATTCAGCAAACAGAATTCTTTAAACAGCTGCCCTGCACCAAGCCACGCCTACTTTTTACTTCGGCCAATAGAATATTAACGTAAATGACGCAGCCAATAAGGCGCAGCGTCTTCACTTCACATTTGCAAGTCGCCTCCCCTCCGTGCAGTCGCTCTAGCGTGGCCGACGACATAGTTGGCCCTTATTGGCTCAAACCAAATAGTCTAAGAGGTCACGGGATTTTTCATAACGATCATGGAAACGGCTAGATTTACATTTATAGTTTGTAGATTAGTCCCCTAATGAGAATTACGTCGGTCTGGCTGCTCTCAGTGGTTGCAACTTCGAGTTATATAGCTTACAAGAGGCTTCATCGTTGCGAAAAAAAAACGATCATAGAAGTGGGTAGTTTTAGTACATATTCAAAGTATGGCATCTCCGCAGATGAAAAAAGTTGGTCTGGCGGCTCTCAGTGGTTGCGTTTCAGAGTTATGATGCGCGAAAGTCAGTGCATTGTTTCGAAAAAAAAAAACGATAACAGAAATGGTCAGTTTTAGTACCTATTCGAAGTATGGTGTCTCCACAGGTGAAAACAGTTGGTCTGGCTGTTCTCAGTGGTTGCATTTCAAAGAAAAAAAAATGACAGTAATCAGCAAAATAAACATTTAAATGGAACAAATCCAAATTTTTTTAATTAAACTTTCATAATTTTATAATTTTTGAATAAATTCAGAGATTAATCATTTAGTAGAATATTGCTAAGGCCTGAGGAGTTAAATATTTACTTATCTCCAATATTCTTTTAATATTTTTTTGAGATTTTTCATTAGTCACATCTTTACTAAACCACAAAATAAAGTTTCGAATCCAGTTTTTTTATAAATATTTAGCTTGCAATATAATATAATAAAGTGTATAAAGTATCAAAAATGATACCTTATTTTATTTTCATTTCAGAATTCATACTAATTGACTGATTCAATAAAACTCACATACATGAAATTCCTTTACCTTTTAGCTGTCTAAAAAAATGCAAATTATGGCGGTAAATCGAAAAAATTTTCGGTGTAGTTTTCAAACAGCTGAAATTGTACTTTTTATCCGGTCAGGTAATCCAAATCTTTTGATAAATATACTTGAAAAATTTAAAATTACTAAGGTACACCCGTTATAATTGCTGATAATGCAATAATTTTTATTGATATTTGTAGTGGTTCTAACATTTTTATCGTGCTCTTGCTGGTATCAAAAATGATACTCCATGCAGTTAGGCTATCTCGGTCATTGAGATTATTTTTTACGACATTATCTATGAATTTGTAAGCTTTTGCTTAAATTTTTCAACATAATAACTACAAAAATATTATATGGGAACGATATAAACGATTTGGTTACGCAGTCAGAAGGCGGCAATTACTCGGAAGATGATGCGGTATCAGATGACGTATATTAACTTTAGTTATGAGAAAATTAGAGTACTATCTTACTCGTCAACAATTGCAAGCTGTACTTAAAGATGATTAGATACAGTACACTTTGCAAAATTATGACAATTCATGACCATGATTTGGATCCCCCTGATACTCGTTTAGCAAATAAAGGTGAGAATGTTTTAGACAGTGGCACAAATTGTGTTATTTTTCAAATCATTATATGCTCAAAACTTAGGTGGAAAAAGCAGCTAATGTTGTTTTCTGAAGACCAGATTCAATTCAAAGGTTCTACCATTTTTCCGGGTGACATTAGAGCTTTAACAACTCCTTATCAGTTATTTTTGTATTTTTCTCCCAGATTTACTATAAAGACTAGACTAGAATATGTGACAACTTTGATGTCTATATTGATATTACAATACGTAGAAATATTATAAAAAAAAACTATCTCAGCAGTAAGTTGGAAAGATAATAAGAAAGTAGTTCTGTTATCTACTTATCTGGGTGCCACATCTGTAGGATCTGTTGATAGGTATGAAAAAGCTGAAAAATGGAAGAGGGCCATTCCATGCCCAAAAGTCGTAAGGGATTCAACGCCCACGGGTGGAGTTGACTTTATAAGACTTGGGAAGATACAGGAATCCTATGGTCATGATTTACAAAAGTGTACAGTATCTGATCATCTTCAAGTACAACTTGCAATTGTTGACGAGTAAGATAGTACTCTAATTTTCTCTTAACTAAAGTAAATATACGTCATCTGATACCGCATCATCTTCCGAGTAATTGCCTTCTGACTGCGTAACCAAATCGTTTAGCCCCTTGTGTGTCGGGCGGCCTCCTGGAGGTCGCTGTCAAAAACGCCTGTGTGTCGGCCGGCCTCCTGGAGGTCGATCCCCCCCTCCACAGTTTTCCGATGATGAAAATGATGATGATTATTATTATTTGAAAATATAACTGTACGAATTATATTATATTCTGTTAGCTTATTCTATAACGATTTTAGTGACAAAAACTCATATTTACAGTTTTATTACAAAATTTTTATTATTATTTTTGTACATCCGGAAAATTCGCGACGGAAAGTCCGGAAGTAACTGACACATGCGCGAAATGTTACAAAATAGCGGCGACACAATAGGGGCTATATCGTTCCCATATAATATTTTTGTAGTTATTATGTTGAAAATTTTAAGCAAAAGCTTACAAATTTATAGATAATGTCGTAAAAAATAATCTCAATAACCGAGATAGCCTAACTGCATGGAGTATCATTTTTGATACCAGCAAGAGCATGATAAAAATGTTAGAACCAATCAATAAACATTATTGCATTATCAGCAATCATATACACATACCTTCGTAATTTTCAATTTTCTAAGTAAATTTATCAATAGATTAGGATTATATGACCAGATAAAAAGCACAATTTCAGCTGTTTGAAAACTACACCGAAAAATTTTTCGATTTACCGCCGTAATTTTCATTTTTTAGACAGCTAAAAGGTAAAGGAATTTCATGTATGCGAGTTTTATTGAATCAGTCAATTAGTATGAATTCTGAAATGAAAATAAAAAAAGGTATCATTTTTGATACGCAATTTATGCACTTTATTATATTATATTGCAAGCTAAATATTCATAAAAAAAACTGGATTCGAAACTTTATTTTGTGGTTTAATATAGATTTTAATGTGACTAAAGAAAAATCTCAAAAAAGTATTAAAAGAATATTAAAGATAAGTAAATATTTAACTCTTCAGGCCTTAGCAATATTCTACTAAATGATTAATCTCTGATTTTACCCAAAGATGATAAAATTATGAAAGTTTAATTAATAAAATTTGGATTTCAAAATATTTTGCTGATTACTCTTATTATTTTTTCTCTGAAATGCAACCACTGAGAACAGCCAGACCAACTTTTTTCACCTGTGGAGACACCATACTTCGAATAGGTACTAAAACTAACCATTTCTATGATCGTTTTTTTTTTCGCAACAATGCACTGACTTTCGCGCATCATAACTCTGAAACGCAACCACTGAGAGCCGCCAGACCAACTTTTTTCATCTGCGGAGATGCCATACTTTGAATATGTACTAAAACTATCCACTTCTATGATCGGTTTTTTTTCGCAACGATGAAGCCTCTTGTAAGCTATATAACTCGAAGTTGCAACCACTGAGAGCAGCCAGACCGACATAATTCACATTAGGGGACTAATCTACAAACTATAAATGTAAATCTAACCGTTTCCATGATCGTTATGAAAAATCCTGCCACCTCTCAGTCTAAAAGAGTATATAATCACTACGTTTTAAGAGACGGCACTTAGAGTATAAAGTCGAGCTCACTCACACATAGAAAAGTTCAGGTTTCCAAACAATACCAACCTACAAAAAGTGGTTGTCTACAAGCAGTGCTACCAACTTTTGCGACACCACTGACATCTGCAGCATGGCCCCGTAAACTATATAAAGAGGTCTTCTGTACTTATTTCGTTTTATTCTTAAATTAAGCCAAAAAAGGGTTTTTATTAGTGTTTTTCTTAAACTCAATGAAATAAACAAAAATTCAATATATAAGATTATTTTCGAATATTTAATTTTATTATTGTAAAGTGTTTTCTCAGTGCTTCGAGCCCCATCTAATTGGAAGACGCTAATTTTATTATATTTCACGGTGGGATTTGAACACCGTCTTCTTGGTTTGGCCCTTGTTGCCGGTCTGTCCGTAGAACCGCTAGGCCACGGGCACTTATTACATAACTGACGAAATTGGCGGACTATATCTACACACGACATACACGAATCTTTATTTTTTTTTAAATATTTCATGATAACCTACTAATAATTGTAGAAATGATTACTTAGATAGGTAGTAGTCCATTTAACACAAAATAAATAAAAGTAGATAGAATGTATGTAAACATCAATATTTTTATTTCTTGATTATTGATCTTGATTATTTATTTAAAATATTTCTTAATTATAATGAAAATAGAAAAAAATAACATGTGATAGTTTATAAAAAATAAGTGAAATAAATAAATAAACGTAGCTAGAATTTATGAAATCATCAATTTATGATAAAAGCGCCCTCTGTTGTCATAGAAGAGATAAAATAGTTACTAAATAGTTCGGGGCCAGGGCTTAGATGGCGGCTATCTCTTTAGGAACAATATGGCCACTACCAACAGACAGAAAAATATATATATATTTGTAATGTTGGCACAAAAATCCACACAGAACTTTACATTATGCTTTAGGGTAATATAAACCTTAAGGATTTAGTCATAAGGTTGTTAATAACACTTAGGGTCTGCAAATCACACCTCTCCTTAGAAGTGTCGTCCCCCTGGCTCAAACCGATATTGGAGGGCGGGTCAATCAGACGCGTCGATGCCACTTAATTATCATTTACAAGTAGTATACCGCGAACTATGTCGATTGTCCTTAAAATTTCATATCTCATGCTGGATTTTGATATGTTTAGGTTAAATTAATCTGAGAGATCCATTATTTATTGATCCATATTGATGTTTTGAAATCATTACGAAATTATAAGCTGTGGAGTTTCTTTCACCATTTCTTCTCCATCTCAGCATAATAATAATAATTTAATTGAAATAATTATTTCCTACCGAAATGGTGGTAGGGCTTTTGACGATTTAAAATTACTTAGCAAAGTCCTTTTAAATAAATAACTTTTCGTTTTATTTCATAGGTAAACCGCCCGGTCCTGAAATGGAAAACTGTGTGGAGAGGGAAGGCTATGCTCTTGCTGCAGGTCTGGCTTTAGGGTTTGTGTGCGTGCGAGCTGGACATTCGGCACCAGATCATATCGCACAACGGCTTAGGACTTACATGTTGGGAGGAGACAAACATCCACTTACCGGTAAGTCTTTATTACATAAACAGTGCGCGCTGAGTTTCTTTTTTTAAATCAAATAGCCTATGTTCATCTGGGTTAATTTAGGATTCTAAAATGTGAAAGAATTTTTCAAATTGGTCCAGTAGTTCCTCTTTATAATATTAGCATAGATTAGGTTACGGTTTATCCGATGGTTTCGGCAGTATACAATATCCAAACAAATTTATTTTATCACAGGTACCCAAAAGGAAAAATATAAGCAAGGATCTTTCGCGATACGTGAAGGTCAAACTGTCAACTTGGACGTGACGTCACCAGGGGCCACTGTGGCATTGGGTCTTATATACCTTCGTTCCAATAACGCTGCCCTGGCCGGATGGTTACAAGCACCGACTACTGCTTACCAGTTGGACTTTGTCAGGCCTGATTTGCTCATGTTGAGGATCATATCACGAGGTAAAGTTACCGTGTTAAGAATTTTCCGTGTGTTAGTGAGGAAATCGTGACCTAAAAAAAATAAATTCCACTATGTCAGTGTTTTTCTGTAATAATAATGTAGCTATTAGTACTGTGCTATGAGATGTTAATGTTGTTGTTGATGTTTATGTTTGTTTATGAATCTAGGAATTATCGAGTTTTGGTAGCTTTGAGTATACGATAATTTTTCACAAAAATTAAAAGCCTTATCTTTTGTTAAGTTTGTTTACTGTACGAATAATTTTATGAAGTTTCTGAATTCACGAATAATAGTAGTAGCAACTAGTGTTTGGCCCTGAGTAAAACACTCCTTTTTAATTGTTGGCTACGACCGACGTTGGACTCTCTGTAAGGCAGCCTACCAACTAATATAAACAGTATTCATCATTCAGTATTCATATTCTAAATTTATTCAGCGCGGGGTATCTAAATGCATCACATAAATGGGCAAGGGAGGTCTGATCTTTTGGTCTGAAACTAGATTTGATACGTGAATCCACGGAATACTTTTGGCTATTCACTCGGGAACATGAAATGCAGGAAATCTCCTCTCTGTTTATATTGAATCTGCGCCTTGCAACCCGTACACCGCCATGTGGAAAATACACTTAGAATTTAACTATTTACCGCTTTATCAAAACGTATTTTTCTTATTCATTTATGTCAAAATCTTGCTACCGCAACACAGCTTATTAAAATATTGTCCCACAGGACTGGTATTGTGGGATAGCATAGAAGCGAGCGAAGAATGGATCGAAGAGCAAGTGCCGTCCACTATAAAACCTTACTGCTTCGTGAAACCGACTGAAGACCATATAGACTACGAAGCTATGAAGTGAGTATTACTTTGGACATAGTATGTTATGAGAGTAATAGAGTTGAGTGAGAGATGATATTAAAAAAGAAAGTAATGCTGAGATGACGGCTGACCGAGATGAGTGTAAGAGGAAAAATTTGCGCCGAAATACATTGGGAAAAGGGCAAACGAATGATGATGTTAATTATGTGAGAACTTAAGTTAAAGTAATATTAACTTTCACCTCTCCAGCACCAAAAGACCTCTTTTGCTTCGTAAAGTCTGGAAGAAAAACGCATTTTGCTGCGAGGTCTTAACAATACTGTAACGTTTAATCCAACTTATTTTAGCAATCTTACTTTTATTTTTCAGCAATTATTTTTAAGATCATAAACATGTATTAAAGTATTGCTTTATTTTTCTTACCTGTAACAATTTTCTCGCTGAAGAGGGTAAAGGTTGTATGTTTGATACGAGAGCAAATTTTTTTTATCTCGTGCCTTTAAATCACTCACTGCGCTCAGCAGTCTATTTATGAATCGTAACGAGTAGTTCTATTGCTAAATCAATCATCGCAGATAAACAGAGATACAAAACAAATGCATTATTATGCTGTGCCTTTCTAACAATAACACAAAGTGGTGGTGGATATCAAAAGTTAAATTACTTAGTTTAAATTTAGTCATATCTCTTTCACAGCCAAGCGTACTGCAATATAATTGCGGGCGCATGTTTCTCCGTTGGTCTTCGTTTCGCCGGATCCGGCGACGAAGATGCACGCGACGCGGTGTTGCATTTCGCGAGGCTTTTCCTGGCCTTGGGAGGGAAGAGTGTTGCGGAGTTGGCAGGCAGGTCTACGCTAGAAGCATGCCTGTCTGTCTGCTTGCTTGCGGCTGGGATGGTAAGATGACAACTTTTATTTTTGTAATTAATTATTTTTTTACAATAGGGTACATCAAAAAGTAAAAGATTTATAGTAGCAATCTTTGTGAATTAAAATGTTTCATCCGATTCATTTCATTATAATTTAGTAAAATAAATTAGCTTACTAAGTTGACAAAGTCCTCGGTGTTCCATTTAGCAGAATCCTTTAGCGCGGCTGCACATTATCAGAAATTTCTAACAGAATTATAGCGTTTAGCACGAATGGACGCACCACGCATACTATCAGATATTTTGATCCGGCAAATTTTAAGCCCAGTCGTGTTTCATCTGTACCCATATTGTAAGTTTTTTCGTTTAAAATACGTAACAATTGTAATTGTGTTAAGAGCTCGATTTGTATAGGAAACGTGAATAGCGCCCCTAGCGGAAAGAAGCGTAAATCGTGTTTACCATACAAATTGAGCTCTTAACGAAACTGCAATAGTTACGTATTTTAAACGAAAAAGTTACACTACGGGTACTGTATACTTATGTAAACGCATATTGACTAACATGCATTAAGATACGCTATTGCTCTTAGCACTATAGTTTTGTTTAATTTAAAAAAAGGAAAATAAAACTTTCGGGTTCACCCTCAATATTACAAGATTACAAGACGGCTAATTTTACTTAAAACAAACCATTCCAATTCTCAATTAATGTTTGGCATATTTGCTCCCAAGCTAAGTCTCTGTATATTTTATTCTAATAATTTTCATCCTCAAGATTTTACACGCATGGATATTCGTCCACCTCTGTAATTAAATCTTGAATTTCGCTCATACTCATCAAGTGGAACAACAACGAAACACGTGAATAGCGCGCGGCGGCTTGCCTGAACTGACGCGAATATCTGATAGTGTGCGGGGCCTAGTACAAAATCTATGGCAAACACGCATTCCGCGATTTCTAATAGAAAAATTCTTAGGTCCGGCTTAGGTGCCGTCCGGAGTGCATCAGAAGCGGACGATTGGTCAGAATTTTACTAACAGTGTGCGGGATCTAATCCATATCAAGAGTTGTTTGTTTATCTACTTCTTAAAATGGCTTCGGCTCGAAAGCAAATATAAATTCACCGTGTTTAAAAAATACGCCATGTAAACGATGTTGATATAAATCACTTAAATTGATCGAAACAACATTTTTATTATACATGTTTTCTTCCTTTAACATTTACAAAAGACTATTATAATTTCTTGTAAGTGTATGAAATATTTAAATACTGTTTTTGTTAATTTACCCTCTTGAAAACATTTGCAATATTCTTAGATAATGGCGGGTCGCGGAGACATAGCAGTCCTGCGTATATGTAGACGTTTACGGGTACGAGTTCCTTCTTCCCCGGTAGCGCCCAGTGCTCCTGCGCTTACGCACGGCGGACAGGTAAGAATCATCATCATCACAGCCTTCATAATTCGACCCACTGCTGGGGCACAAGGCCCTCCTTTTCAACGAAGGAAGTTTAGGCAGGAGTCCACCGCTTGCTTGCCCAATGCGGATTGGTGGCCGGAGTATGAGGCTATCAATATCCCTTTGCTGAGCCATTAGTCGTCTTTTACGACACCCATTGGAGGATATGGGGGGGATGCTGTCTATTCTGACCATTCCACAGGTAAGAATGGGAAGCAATTATTTACGGATCAAACTTATGATATGAAACCGAACTCGGATAGACAAAGCTAATGTCCTCTTAGATTTGCGCGAGCATTACACGTTGTAAATAAAACAACTTTTACGGATTTAATTCGCGTGTAATTAGATTTTACATTTTGTTATTATTGCCCGACGTTTCGTAACTTCGGGAACACTAAAGTTGTAGGTTTTCTTATTTGATGAAATAGCTAAATCTACCGTAATTTTGACGTGACGTCTTATAATTCGATAGAGCCGGCTGCACGCACGAAAAAACATGACGTCATGCGGCGTTACCTCGCTCTGAATCTAATTCTCTAATTTGAATTTGGAATTATGTTCTTTAAAATTTAAACTTTCAATGATACCAAAACCAGCCAGATACAAATAGTATAGCCAAAGAGATTTTATTACAAGTTTATTCATATTATAATGCGAAATCTATTAAACAAATGAAATTAAATTTTTCTTTTGAAAAATGCTACCATTCCATCAGTATTTTCTTAAGACGTTGTGACGTTCAACTATAGTCAGTAAACCGACTTTACAGACAACCAATTTTTTTATTATTCATTTTGAGTGTTCCAATGGTGGATTGCTTGCGTTTTAATTGAGTTTGTGAAACGTCAGGCAATAATAACAAAATGTAAAATCTAATTACTAGGTGGTAGACCCATGTTGGTAGGTACCACTGCCTTTCTTATTTCTGCCGTGAAGCAGTTCGCTGTGTTTCGGATTGAAGGGAAAGGTAGCCAGTGTAATTACTGGGCATGGAGGGCATATCATCTTAGTCCCCAGGATGGCAAACGCACTTGCGGTGTTAAGTGATTTACACTTAACATTGCAAGTGTCTATAGGCGGCGGTGACTACTTAACATCAGGTGGGCCGCAAGCTTGTTTGCCGTCTCGTAAAAAAAAAAGCTAGAAAATTTTACAACTATTTTTTAAAGATATTTTGAAGATACTTTGTTATTAGCAGTACACACTTGAACATCTTATTATAAAAAAAAGCATTTACTTTCACCGCTTCTACTCAATAGCAAATATAAATATCTTATTACTAATACTTAAGCCAAATTCGATAAATATTAAATGTAAACAATCTGTCATTTTTGTATGTGTGATGAGCAAGAAAGGTAGCGAGTGAAAGGGACAAACCTATGCCAAATGATATAAATATAATTTTCAAGTATAAATTGGCCTAAAGATAATTAAGTAACATTTAGAAATTTAAATGATATAAGAAATGCTTTATGTATATGGACAAAGAAGAAAGTTTACTTCAAGTCCCATGTGGCTTATTTAGTAATCATGACGAATTATTACTCTAACGCCAATTTCAGATGGCAGTGCACTGTACGATTGGCTTGTTGTTCTTGGGAGGAGGTCGGGCTACGTTGAGCACAGCGCCTACAGCCATAGCGGCTCTCCTGGCGGCGTTCTTCCCCAAATTCCCCACACACAGCGAAGACAACAGGTACTTATGTGAGAAATTAACATCCGTATTCACAAACATTACTATGTGATCTCTCGACTCTTTGTTTAGAAACGAACCAATCACAGATATCTATTCAAGATAGAGCTCTGTGATTGGTTCGTTTCTTATATATAAAAAAATGGTTTAATCAAAATAAAAAAAATGCGTACCTACACAAACAGTGACATGATTGATTAACATGTTTTAATAATGTCTACTACGTATGACTATATCAGTGAAATGAAAAAGATCTTTATTTAAATGGACTAAACCCTACCACTCAGTCTATATTGAACAGTTGTAGTTTATGTATACAATAAAACCTTATTACAATGTCGACGAAACTATTATACATCTTCAACAACCGATGACACATATTTCACATACCGTTCACGAGTTTGTTTAGGCTTTTATGAATCTATTTATTGATTTAAATTTTTTATAAATCATGCTAAATGAAAATATTAAGAAACAATAATGTTTTAAATTGAAATTATTTAATTTCTAGATATCATTTGCAAGCATTCAGACATCTGTATGTATTGGCTGTGGAGCCGAGACTGATTCTGCCCAGGGATCTTAACACTGGGAAGCTCTGTTACGCTCACATACAGGTTTGTAAAACAACAAAAAAATTGTATTAACATTGACAGGGAAGTTTCTGGCGTTCTCATCTCGACTTTTGTATCTAAAGTATTAAGTGGAGTTTCTCCTGAGTTCTTGTCCTAAAAACATGTGTTGAGAGACTCCATTTTTAACACGTACTACCTTACAATTTTCTGTTACTATATGTACATTTTTACTTGACATTGGCGAAATGCGTAATCTTTGTGTCGCGAACGCCATTTACCTAAAAGAAGAATAAGAAAGTATTAAGTCCGAAATAGACTTTAGCACTTGCATGGTCGTGTTAGCGTCTATAAGTATCTAATTTTTTAGGCACTAGGAGTTAGGTACACACGTGCTTGAGCACCCATTAGATCAAAATCGCTCGCGCACTCGTAGAAAAACTTAGTAAAATATTATAGTAAATCAGTCAACGCGTCAAAGGAAACTAATTTTGAATTGCTTAAACACGGAAGTCCGCCACCGTACAGTCAACAAAGTTTTCGGTGTTCCATTTAGCAAACAAACCTCTGCTGCCCTGCACCAAGCCCCGCCTACTTTTACTCAGGCCAATAGAATATTAACGTAATATGGCGCAACCAATAAGATGCAGCGGTTTCGCTCTGCGCAGTCGCTCTAGCGTGGCTCACGACATTGTTTGCTCTTATTGGCTCAAACCGGTTGCTAGGCGACCCGCCCCCCAATAGGAGGGCGGATCGCCGTTAATCAGATCTATTACTCATTTGTGTTCAGTCAATAAATTACTATTCCCCTTTGCTTTCTAGATAATAGATTTAGAAGGCGTCGTGAAAGAAATGAAAGCGCCTTGCATCATACCAGAATTAGACAGCTTGAAGGAGGTGAAGATAAACGACCCCCGGTACTGGCCGATCACATTCCAGCGCGATCGCAATTGGGATCAATTGAAGTGAGTAACGCGAATTATTACATTATTATTTCACGATCTCGGGTGAAAAATGACTATGTGTGTAGATATACTTGCACGATGATTAGTGATTTTACCAATTAACCGAATTCTATTCGCTTTAATTCTTACCAAACCGAATATCCGGTGGAAATATTCGGTTCAGCGATTTACAGTTTTGGCACACATTAGACTGTTACCAAAAAGAGCTGAAGACTTAGTTTTTCTTTGTTACATTGTGTTCTTGGTCAATTACATGTCAAATTGATATATAATTGTTGATTACCAAAGGTTTGTTTATTTGATATGTAGCTTTACATTAATCCCAAGTAATGTTCAATGGAAATTCTTATCCATTATTTTTGGGTACATACTGCATAATACCGATCTGCTGCGCCGATGCTATCACTGATGTGTTGCGTCAGACTATAGAATACTTTATTCCTTACTCTTTCCACATCTTGCGGTTTCGCGGTGGAGTTGTTCTACTATAAATACAGACCTTATAATAGCAAAATAGACTGGGTGCAACATAAGATGTGCACTGACAAATTATTCCGTTACTTTCCAGAACTTTCCTCAACTACACTTGGTGTATTGACATAAAGCAACGCGCCGGCTGCCTATCTTACACAGACGATCCGCTAGGTTTCGTATCTATTATGGCGCAAACGCTAACTTTAGACAAGGCAAACATCTGGTCCGCGACACTAGAAAACATAGAACTGTTTACCAACGACGATAAAATCAGGAACTTCGTCAAACACTATCTGTCTAAAGACACAAATGTAAACGATATTTGTGCAGACTGCCTGTTTATATCGAAGAAGAGGAAAGGCTTGAAGAATGAACCCTACATGAATAAGCAGTGCATGTGTAGAAAGTACAGCAGAGAAGAGCAGGAACACGCGCAGAGGTTAAGCATGGTGACCTACGAGTGTGTTGTGAAGGATATTTTGTGCGCATTGCCCATTTGGACTACATTTTTGAAGGTAAGATGACTTCTTTTTGTTTCTATGGCTCCACTGGTTATTGATGATTTTGTCTACTTCAGAGTTTGAAAATAACACTGTAGATTTTTTTTAAAAATAATTAGATGTATAAACATATACGCGAAGATTCGAAAAAATACAACGCAGACATTTATTTACATATTTAAACGGTAACTTTAATTTGTACAAATGAAATTTATAAATACATAAAAAGAATGCTGCGCTATCCGCCAAATATTTCAACTATACAATAACTTGCGCATTGGGTTTTTAACTTAAGAAATGGTCACTACTGTTGACTGTAGGTGAAGGTTTGCTTTTCCTTTATACAGAAACGTAATTAGGTAATATTTCTATGGCTACAGGACGAATAGGTTGGTTTCCATACATACACAAAGTCACACCTATTTTCCATATGTGTAGGCAGAGGTCACTCTTTTCAACTTGCTACGAGCCTTACATAGTTCATTCGCTTCCTGGCCTGGCCTTTTTTCAAGAAGTTTTTGATTTGATCGATATAGGTCCGTTCACTTCAGATTTATATTATATCCTTTTCGTCAATCTATTTCATACTTCCTTTCTACACGACCGAACCATTTGAGCATCCCTTTCACAATTCTTATCTCTAATCTTCTTTCAAACTACATCTCTCTGTATCACCAACTGGAGACAAAACTTCATTCTTTTATTCCTAATAATGTTTCAAAAGTCCTTATAAACTAAAACCCTAGATATAGCAAACTGTAGATCGGCAATGTGAAAGAGAAAGATCATACTAACACGTATATTAGAGCGAGATAGATAGACGAGACCATTTCACGTACACGCAGGCGGTCTATGTCGGCCTGTCAGTCATGTAGAAAAGACAGCTACTGTCAGACTGCAGTACTATTTTCACGCACAAATGCGCATTACTCACACATTGGTGCATTTTTGTCTCGCCCTAGTCCTAGTCTATTCATTGCCAATCTATGAACGACAGTAATGCTTCGGCCGCATCTGCGCCTATCGTCCCGAAGTAATGCGTAAATGCGATAAAGCCTGTGGTCATATTAGCGATTTCTTTAATTTGCATGAACTATCGTGCAATAATCCAAGATGGCCGAAATCATTTCCAGACGTGTAACTCGCGTAGTTTTACACTCTTTGCGTTTAACTATGTATAATCACTTTTGTAGAGGACAGCGCGCCGCGATCGGTCTACCAGTCACTAACTGCAATACCTCCGTCCGATATACCCTCCCGTTTTTGGAACTCAAGGTTGAATCTTGTAATCAATCGTTAAGACTAGTGATAAGTGCAATAGATATAAAATGTATATAGCCAATGTGTTTTAAAATAAATTAAGTGAACTACCGATGAGACTTTTACTTCCAAAAGAAACAACAAGAACCTTCCTACAACCTAGCTTCACTTCACAACCAAATTCGAATACAGTCCACAACAGTTTCCTGGTCCTTCGAGCCGGATTTCAAGAACTCGCACCAGGACACAACAGTTTCCTGGTCCTTCGAGCCGGATTTTAAGAACTTAATTGAAGAAACCCGCGCCAGGACACAACAGTTTCCTGGTTTCATCGCTCACCATATTTAAATGCAAGAAAAAATGGTGAGGACACGCTCTCAAGAACCCGTACCAAAAACCGTATTTACGGATCCTCCGCGTTCTCCGTCGGCAAACGCAAGCCAAGGCGCGGCACGTTCGGGTGGTTTGATCGACGCCACTCTTCGCGACCGACTTGAGGCATCAAGCAACGCACCTGCGGACTACAACAGAGACGCGACTGTCGCCATGGGCGCCGAGGGGGGGGGCTATAGCGCCGAAGCGCTGCACACCTCTGCGCACCTTTCGCGTCTCTCTCGTCCGAGCGAAGCTCAACGCGCTGAGTCACCACGTCGCCCGTCACCTTCGAGGTCCAGAGCATCACGAAGATCGACTAGCAGCGCCGTGGCCCGCATACGAAACGCACAATTGGAAGCGGAAGAGCGACTAGCAGAAATAAGGAAGAAAGAACTCGCAATTGAAACAAGTCTCATCAGGAAGAGGTTAGCCGTCGACATCGAGAACATTCGAGAAGAAGAAGTCGACGTAGAAGGTTCGTGCGTCGCCGACATCAACGAGCGCATCGATAGCTGGCTGCAACAAAACGTCGAAATACCCTCCGTGCGACGGGGGGAGAAAATTACTCCGGGACACAAGGCGCCTACAACCGACGACGCCGTCCCTACGCAGGCGCTGCGGACCCCGTTGACCGCACGGGGGGAGCAACCGACTTACGCAACCCAGCGGCACCACGAACGGGTGCACTTCGATGAGAACGACGCTCGCCGACCGCGATCACCGACGCCAACACGACGACAGAAGGGGATCGAGCAACTCACAGAAGCGTTCGAGAGGATGTCCCGGGTGCGCCCCGCGCCCCGGCAGGCCACCGAGTTGCCAACATTCTCCGGCGCCGTCAACGAGTGGCTACCCTTCAAAGCGGCGATGATAGAATCCACCGCCACTTACAATTTCGCGCCCACCGAGAACATGGCCCGCCTTCGAAACTGTCTACGAGGGGAAGCTCGCGAAGCAGTCGCCGGTCTCCTGTGTACCGTATCAACCCCCGCACAAGTAATGCGCACACTGGAACAATGCTTCGGTCGACCAGAGTTCATCATAGACAAGGCGATGGAAGACTTGCGCCGCCTGCCGCGCCTGGGGAGCTCCGCCAACGAAATCAACACGTTCGCAGTAAAACTCCAAAACATCGTATGTGTGCTACAAAACATAGATCGCCGTGACTATCTACACTACCCGATGCTGCCGAGGGAGGTACTGGAGAAGCTGAGCCCCTACTTGCGCGCCCGGTGGTGCGACTACGCGAAACAACGCATGCGCAGCAGCGACCCACAACTCGTCTTGCTGTCACAGTTCCTGATGGAGGAAGCGGACCTGGCGCTACAATTTACGTACTCGTCGCACCCGGTTGCGGCTGCGATACCGAAGACGTCCCGACTAGCAACATCGGCTCCGACGGGCGCCGTGAAGAAGAAGGTCAACATATATACGACTACTGCAGACACCGCATTTCCTGTGAAGAAGACGGACGCCACAGCACCGCCGCAAGAAAGAAAATACGAGTGTACGAGCTGCAACGAAGAACATCTGCTGCCAAACTGCAAGAAGTTTCGAGCAGCCAGCGTCGACGAAAGATGGAAGATTGTCGAGGACAACGGCGTGTGCTTCAAGTGTCTGGAGAGCCACCACCGACGTCAACGCTGCAACAGGGGAGCGTGCGGTCTGAACGAGTGCCGCCGCCCCCACCACCGCCTGCTACACTTCGAAGAAAGAAGAGAAGAGTCCAGGACGCCGGAACACGCCGCTGCCACTGCCGCCGAAGAGAACGTGTCAGTAGCTGTCGCTGCCGCCGAAGAGAACGTGTCAGTAGCTGTCGCCGCCGCCGAAGACAGAAGCATGGTGCTGCTGAAGGTGGTTCCGGTCACCGTCGGAGGCCCGGAGGGGGAAGCTGACACCTACGCGCTACTGGACGAAGGCTCTACCGTGTCGCTGATGGAAGAGGAACTGGCAAGACGACTGGGATTCAAGGGGCCTACGCGACCGCTTCACATCCACGGCGCGACATCCAGCAGCCGAGAAGTCAACAGCCAGCTCATCGAGGCAGAGATCAAGAGCAAGAGAGGCGCCGACAGTCACCGGGTGAAGATGCGCACCACACAGCAACTGGTACTGCACAGTCAAGCAGTACCGGCCACGCTGCTGAGTCATGCGCACCTCCAGGATTTGAACAAAGAAGAAGTCTGCTACAAGAAGACGAAGCCGCAGCTGCTGATAGGCGCCGACAATTGGCACCTCATCGTGTCACGGCGAGTTAAGATGGGCCGAAAGAACGAACCGGCCGCTTCTCTCACCGAACTCGGTTGGACGATCCACGGCACTGTACCGCGGTCTTTATATGACAGAGACTGCGCGTCGATATTGCACATGTTCACACCGAACCACAGCGACGCAGAGAACGAGCGACTGGAAAGAATAGTCGAAGAACATTTCGAAATCGACGCGCCGGGGGTCGCGGACTCCGAACGACAAGCCGTCGAGATCTTCGAAGCCACCGCCCGACGAGTAGACGGCCGCTTCGAGGTGCAACTACCGTGGCGCCGAGACGATGTCGCCACGCTGCCAAGCTGCAACGCCGCACTTGGACGATTGCAACCAATCGAAAAGAAGTTTGAACGAGAGCCAGGCTTCGCTTCGCAATACGAACACGAAGTTGAGGCACTGCTGATGAAGCCATGCGACGGGACCGAAGAGAGCAGCAAGAGGCAGTGGTACCTACCGCACTTCACGGTTTTCGATCCCAACAAACCGGGGAAGCTGCGCCTGGTATTCGACGCCGCGCTGCGCGTCAGCGTCAGAGACGAGGTGAACTTCGTGCACGCACAAGCAGGGTTCAAGCTGCGCGGGTGGAACTCCAATGCACGCGCAGTCAGAGAACACATCGAAACGGGGCTCCGATCGAACAACCCCACCTGCTTGGCGCCGGCACCAGACAAGACACTCGGCCTGTTGTGGGACGCTAAGCTAGATCAGCTGGCTTTCAACACGACGCTACACAGAGTTCCAGAGGAGGTCATCGGGCGACAGCGCACACCAACAAAGTGCGAGGCCCTATGTGCGGTCATGTCGCTATACGACCCGCTGGGCCTGCTGAGCCACTTCACGATACGAGCCAAGATCACACTGCAGGATCTATGGAGACACAAACTTGGATGGGACGAGCCCCTGCCTGACGCCGAAGCTGACGACCTCGCATGCTGGTTGCGAACGCTACGAGGCAGCGTCACGCAATTACGCCTGCCGCGCTGGTACGGAGCCGCCGAACAGAGAGAGCTGCACGTCTTCTGCGATGCAAGCGAGCAAGCCTACGCCGCCGCTGCATACTGGAGGACGCGACGTATCGACGGCACCATCGACGTCACCCTGGCCGCAGCCAAGGCCAAGGTGGCCCCCATCAAAACAAAAAGTATACCCCGCCTAGAGCTACAGGCGGCGGTCATAGGAACGCGCCTCGCCGACGCTGTCGTCACCGAGCACAAGTGGGTACCAGATCGTACTGTCTACTGGACTGACAGCCGCACGGTGCTACACTGGATACGACGCAACGCCCGACGCTACACGCCTTTCGTCGCGCACCGTCTGGGGAAGATAGCCGAACGCACCGAGCCCGAACACTGGCGATGGGTGCCTACCCTGCACAACGTAGCTGACGACGCGACGCACACATCGAGCAAGCCCATAGCCGCCAACGACAGGTGGTTCGACGGGCCTGCCTTCCTGCTTGGACCAGAGGACACTTGGCCAATAGAACAGGAAGCCGAGAAGATGTGAATCCAGAGGGCACAGCAAGACAGCTTCGAAGCGGAGATCCGAAGCCTACAGGATGGGAAGGGAATCACCCGGTCCAGCCCGCTATACAAGCTGGACCCCACCCTGCGGGACAGCGTGCTGTGCTTGAACGAACGCATACGTAACGCCAACGTACCCCGCGACATGAGGGAGCCTACGATCCTGAACAGCAGGCACCCTTTTACAGGCCTGCTGGTGATGAAGGAGCACCGACAAGCACACCACGCCGATCGAGAGGAGTTTGGCCAGCGACACCGCACAAGTTGGCGATTCATCCCTCCTGGGGCTCCCAATATGGGGGGAGCCTGGGAGCGCCTGGTGCGGTCAGTGAAGGTCGCGCTGACCAGCGTCCTGCACGAAAAGACACCGACCGAAGAAGTGCTGGCAACACTACTGACCGAGGCCGAGCACAGTATCAACGCTCGGCCCCTCACCCACGTTTCCGTCGATCCTCATGATCCGGAGGCGCTGACACCGAACCATTTCCTGTTGGGAACCTCCATGGGCCTACCACACACGGGACCCTGCGACCCAGCCGATCGACGCGTCTGGCGAGCGAGTCAAGCGCTTGCCAACGAATTTTGGCGGAGATGGGTGCGCGAGTACCTTCCTACACTCGTGCCCCGTCAAGCTGCCGCCACACCTGGAGAGAAGCAACTCCAACGAGGCGACTTAGTCGTGATCGCCGACCCCAACCTGCCACGAAACGTATGGCCCCGAGGAGAGGTCATCGAGGTGCACCCAGGCCCCGACGGCCGAGTGCGCTCCGCCGACGTCCGCACACGAGGAGGGATCCTGCGACGTCCAACTACCAAGCTCGCCGTCCTCCCAGTGAAAGATGGCTGCGACGAGTCTACGCCGGGGGGAGAGCTGTAGAGGACAGCGCGCCGCGATCGGTCTACCAGTCACTAACTGCAATACCTCCGTCCGATATACCCTCCCGTTTTTGGAACTCAAGGTTGAATCTTGTAATCAATCGTTAAGACTAGTGATAAGTGCAATAGATATAAAATGTATATAGCCAATGTGTTTTAAAATAAATTAAGTGAACTACCGATGAGACTTTTACTTCCAAAAGAAACAACAAGAACCTTCCTACAACCTAGCTTCACTTCACAACCAAATTCGAATACAGTCCACAACAACTTTCTTTACTTCTACATGTGTGCTAATAAGTACGTAAAGCGTTTATTAAAAAAATAACTCAGCAGTATCATATACTTAGTCACTCGTCCGTACGCGTCTGAACTAATGGAGAACAACATCCGAAATGAATAACGCTAGTCTGACCACGCTGCGCGATAGGTTAGCGCGCTAAAACCCTTTGACGAACCGCCTCCCGGCCGATAACGCAGCCCGAATGTTCGCGACGAAAGCCGATAATGGCCGGTCACATCTGCGCGTATCGTGTCTTAGCACGAAGCTTCGTCACGATACACGCAGGTGCGGCCCTAGCATAATTATAAATCTATGGCTAAAACATATTTAAATTTCACAGATAATTAAGATAATGAAGACCAACCCCTCCACATACCACATGTGGCAAATCAAACTACTTCTATCCCACATCGAGAACCATAACAGACGAGCTATGGACGAAATGAAAGTTGACGGACAAGATATACAGAACGAGCCACTCATCTCAACAGAATTCACATTAGCAATAAAGCAGAGAGTTTGCAACATATTCGATGGATGGGAAATCAAAATCATACCGTACCTAAGAAAGTACCTCGGGCTACCGAGCAGCAGGAAGATAAGTTCATGCGATGAAGACATGAGAAAAATACTCAGCTCGTACTTAGTGTTCCACGATCTGCCTAAAGGTGTCTTAAGGAGTGTTATGAGTGATAACGAGTTAGGTGTTGTGTTAGATTTGGAGCAGTTTAACTTGAGTGTTGATGCGATGAACAAAGTGCAGACGTTGTTGAGATGATTGAAGTCGTTATCATGCGGGTATGTTACCCGGTCGAGGTGTAGAGGCGACTGTGTTCATGACTGGTGTTAGTTTGGTGCTACGGTGTTAGTGTTTTATTGGCTGTTGGTTAGTTAATGACAGCAACGTATACCAACAAAATGCAAGAACGCCTTTTGGGTGAAGCAACTTTTAAGAGCTATTAATCTGTATTACAAATCTCTCTCTTTTGGGTCAAAACATACTGATCGATCGCCTTACGCAATATGCCGATGAAAAATAACTTATTAGTACGCAGCTTGCAAAGTCATACGTACGCGTTCGTATCCGTACCCCTAGTATTAGATTTCGAACTCGATTAAACGTATCGTCTCTTTTCAACCGACTTCAAAAAGGAGGAGGTTATCAATTCGACTGTATGTTTTTTTTTTAATGTTTGTTACCTCATAACTCTTTACTGGGTGTACCGATTTTGAAGATTCTTTCGTCCTTTGGAAGCAGGTGCTTGTCATTTGGTCCCATTCAAATTTAATCGACATCTGACGAGCAGTTTTAAAATTATCCCTAATGCCTATTTAATTGACATCGATGATATCGTAATCTTATCACTTGTGTGTCTAAAAGATCTCGAGATCGTTTCTTGAAAATTTATATACTTAAAACACTAAAAAACAAAAAATAAAATTATTTTTAAATAAAAAAAACCGCCTTCAAAACTAAAAACGATGAAATAAAAATTCTGTTTATAAAAATCTAAATGTTTTTTTGAGGTCGGTGCCAACCTCAGTATTTGGATTAAACGTTGTTACTTGTATTTGGGACCGACCTCAAAAAAACATTTAGATTTTTATTTTTATTTCATCGTTTTTAGTTTTGAAGGCGGTTTTTTTTATTTAATTTTTTTTATACGACGCAGTCTTGGTGGAGAGGTCAGTATAGCTGGCTACACATCAAGCGGTCCGGGTTCGAGTCCTGGTAGTGGCAAATAATTGTGTGATGAACACGAGTATTTGTTGACGAGTCATGGTTGTTTATATATTTATTTAAGTTTATTTATAAAAATATCTAAAAATATTATGTAAGTATATTAAAAAAAAAGTCCGTTGTCTAGTATGATACTTACTTTGGGCTAGATAATTGGTGTGAGCGTGGAAATATATTATTAATATATTATTATACATTGCCCACTAGCGCCTCTAGCGTAAACTATCGGAAACCGTGGGCAATGTATGAAAAGAGACGATACATTTGATCGAGCTCGAAAACTATCAAAACTCATACTAAGGGTAACGTACGCAGCTTACCATACGGACACATTCACGTCCGCTTGTGGCTGTACGCAGCCTAATTATCAAAACAGCATACAAACTTCTCATTTTGTTGTTGCCTTTCGAAGACGATTTTTCGCCGTCGTTCACTGTCGATTGCGTTTCGACTCAGTCGACCGCGGGATCGCGTTCGCCACAGCTTCCCTTCTCATATCTTTCTATCGCGATGTTTTGTATGACAAACCGTCGATCGCCGTCATAAAGTGTATCTTGACCCTAATTCTATACGGACGGCCAACAAGCAGACATATAAACATAATTACGTGTATTTAGGTTGCATATGTATCATTTTCTTTTACATACCATGATGTAATTAATTAATTATGATAATAAATTACATTAAACTACCAAAGATTATGTGTGAAAATTGGCAAAGGTAGTTCATAGCATATGTACAGACGACAGCAGTAAGCTACCAAATATGACAAATATCTACAATAAATTTTCAACCAATGGAATAACCATTATCATAGATTTCAAAGTGTATTGAAGATCTGTCATCGTCTGTGCATTGAATTTTAAGTACACTGTGAATTTTTTAATAAGAGACTGAATATTTTTGGGTCATTACTTATTTAATATTTTTTGACAATGACCCAGAAATATTCAAGTCTTTCGGCATACTTATAGCGATATTTGAATTATTTTAACAGGTTCATTATGACAGTTGACATTTAGTGTTTGAGTTTACAAATCGATAGACTACACGATTCAAATAATATTTCGATTTCCGATGAAAAATGTTTGAATCTTTTTAAAATATTTTTTTACTCTGTAAGGTTATTAGTTAAATTATTTGTTTTGTCATTTTTAAGAATAATGTGCTGTGTAATTGTACCACAAAAATAGCTAGACTTAGCTATATTTGTGGAAAAAAAAAAAAAGAAAATTACGCATCGAAATTTTTTTAAAGTGAATGAATAAAGGTGTTTCATTAAAAATAGAACAGAACAGAACTATTTCTGTATTTCTTGTCTACACTTGGTAGGTATACAATAAAGCATAATCAATCGATTGCCTTAAACACTCAAGAAGTAAAGTTAATGAAGTAATAATTAAAATATAAATCGATTTAATACACTTGCTTATAAAACCGCTATTACTACAACATGCAAACCATTACGTACTAGTTCAATAAAGAATATTTTTTAAATTACATTTTCCCTATTATAGGGAGGCAAAAGGATCTCGCCCATACAGCCATACCTTCACCTTATTTTCGTCGTTAAGTTTGCATTAAAATGTACTACTTATACATTATCCAATATCCACAACTAAACACAATCACAATGCCACAGACCACTTACATAATACTATTAGATTCAATTAAATTACCTTTTTACATCATTTTACGGTATCTAATAAAAATAGTAAATATTTTTGAAACCTGGCTGTATGGCCATGCAGTCGTCACTTTATTGCGCGTGGAATGGCGCAGTTAGAGATAAAATAATTATTCCCTTTTTGCAAAACATTGACATTAGCTTAACGCGATTTTATACAGAAATTATGACTTTAAGGAGAGAAACGACGAACCGACGAACAAAATATAGTTTTGACACCGTCTGACATCATCTGCGAGGTAAAACTTGCTAACGAGATTCTACTCTGCGAGGTCAAAGGTACTTTAATGAAAGTAATAATGCCAAAATCAATAATAAGTTTAATTTACCTCCTCCAAGTGTGTTAAAAACAGTCGTATGACACTCGTTAGTTACACACTCGCCTTCGGCTCGTGCTGCAACCAGCAGCCTTGCATGTAATGAGCAGATTAGCTCACTTCTATCATAATGTACTATTAAAATATTATATCTTTTAATAATGTAATTTGAAAATAATGGTTTTTGTAATATTTAGAGCGATAGCACACTTTTAAACGCACCGACGACCGACTCGCGTTTTCGCGCCGTCGATACAGATGGTTGCCTTTGAATTGATGATACAAACGCGCGTTTGAAGTGCGCTTAAAATACGCCATGTGCTATCGCTCTTAATGTACTTTTTTCACTGATGACCAAAAAGCAATCTCAAGATTTAAAACTCCTTGTTTATCTTTCAATATTACCATAGGTAATCTGTAATAAAAAATATGGCTGCGTTCTCTCTATTGCATAATTAACTTAGATACCACAAATTAAAACTTGACTGTATTATATAGATAAGATACTGTTTTAGATTTGCAAATAATTATGTAGTGTTTATAAATGTCAATCCTAAATTATTATCCAAGTAACGTTTTTTTATATATTTTTTATTAAAGCTTACATTTTTTTTATGATAACATATTATGGTATCACAAAAAATACTGTAAGCTGCAAAAAACAATTACATCATTCCTAGATATTACTTAAAACATTAATAAAGGTTTGTAGTTCAAATCTTCGTTGAGACAGATGTTTGTATAGTAAGTATGAAATTTTGTCTTTCAGTGTTGAGTGTTTTAGCTATATGGAGTATCCATATTATGTAACGAATGTGATATTTTGGAATAAATTCTTTAATAGGAAGTTTGTGTTTCACTGTCAGAATTTGTAAATATGTATCCAGTGTGCCTTCGACGTAATTGATATAGGTAAGTTTTTTTTTCACGGACTATTGCTTTTGACCGCAGTTTTCCATCAGAATAGCCTAATTTATAAGAAAGCAGAGATCTCACATAGAATCTGATGGTATCAGTCCAAATTTAACTTTGTAAAACGATAACTTCAGCCTCACACGTGACCGTCGGTTTCTAGCGAAGTTTTTCTTCACTTCTCACCCGCGATTTCTCAAGCAAGAGATTTCTTAAGCTTATACAAATGTTCGCAGTATCGATAAAATTTCGAAATGGCGGTTATATCCAGTGATTTTAGACAATTCAAAGCGATAAAAGGCTATATCATATCGTGTTTCCGTGGTCATGCTAGGCGGGCTGCGGCCTTATCATTATCGCGCTATTTATGTTTTTACCAAAACCAAATAGTTATCGTTTTCATGCATTTTGACAATAGTTAGACAGCTGTTTGCTGTCAAAATATGAAAACGATAACGCTTTGGTTTACGTAAATAGCGCCATCAGGGGGCTGGTCGCCGCCATAATGCATGAATAATTATAATAGCAAGTTACTAGGTAGGTATTTGTTAAGCTCAACCATAACTGAGGTCCGCACTTAAATAACTAGGTACGTACCTACCTATCTATTGAATGTAGATATTATTTATTTACGCACTAGTTATTAATTGTGTCATTATAAGTAATATTCTAGTTCATCTTGTTGATTATCGATTTGATAATGTGAATAAGTAGGTCATCCTATCAAATATAAGCTTGAATATTACTAAAATGTCCAAATTCTATTGAATAATTTGAAACTTGTACATACAAAATGTTGATTGCGATCATCTTGTGTGTTTTAATTTTTGGGAATCCATGTAAGTTTTTGATTCGTTTACTTATAAATATTTGCTTATTATGTAAGTACCTAATGCTACCTACTTGTTATTCGTATTATCTTAATTATCTTAAGATTAAGGGAAAACACGCGAATACTAATAAAAAAAATGGATTGTGAAAAACTGATTTCATTATCTTCATTAGGATATCAACATATCGAAACAGTATCTACCTCAGTAAGCTTGAAATATCTACTTTCAGCGAGGTAGCCGTTTTAGTTGAAAAAAATGCAAAATGCACTGAAAAAAATCGACTTGCCTCAAAGTCGATTTTTTTCAGTGCATTTTTTCTAGTACCTATTAGTTATTGAATCATTCATATTCACCTGAGGGAGGAGGTGATGGTGCCGCCGCCGTCGTGCGTTCCTCGTATCGATCACAAAAGCTGAGCTACCAACTTCGCGGTCGGTACTCGGATGGGCAACCGATTTTTTTTTACTTTATTTTCCTCCGTGCTTCGGAAGGCATGTTAAACTGGTGGTCCGTTTTGCTGTCGAAAGATAGCAGTCGTAAACAATTTTGGAATTATTTTTGCGTTAAAATACGCGCAAATATTTTTAAAATTAGCAGGTACGGTTGAAGGGTCTGGGCGTTTTGGTGAAAAGGCGCAAAAAAATGCGTGAAAGTGTGACTTTGTTTGGACTTTACGACCTTTCATATCCTATTTCATCGCCACACGGGCCAAACTTTCAAAAACGCTAGAACAGAACAGATATTTATTTACTTCTTATCAAGTGCCTAAATACAAAGTTTCATGGTTTTATCTTCAACTAGCTGTGCCCGCGCGACTTCGTCTGCGTGGATTTCCCGTTTTTGCGACATTTTTCATTGATGCTCAACTCCTATTAGTCGTAGAGTGATGTTATGGAGGTATATAAGCCTATATCACGGTTTCCTAAACTGTGCGTCGCGACGCCCTGGGGTGTCGTGGTTCTATCCCGGGGGCGGGCGTCGTGAGACGATCCACATAGAATGGCTGTCTAGCTAGCTTAGCGAGCTAGTCGAACGAAAATAAATGTAGACAAAGAAATATAAGTCGCGATTTCTAAACTTGAACCCGGTTTTGAGATGCTCTGTTTTTAAAATAAGAAAATACACTGAAAAAAATCGACCGTCCAGCGCGGGCGAAAAAATCGAATAAGCATCTTTACGCTACCGGGACATTGCTTTCGCCGTCGAAATTTGTCTGTGCTACTTTATGTTTTTATGGTATTTTTTTTTCAGTCTTTCTAATTTTAAAATATTTGCGCATTCGTTAACGCCTAAATAATTCAAAATAAGCTATGTTTTTGTTTTTGTAGGTATGTACTTAACTTGGCTGTTACTATAACGGGGGGAGGGCTCGTAAAAATTAGAAAATTCCTAAGGGCGTCACTATGAAAATAAGTTTGGGAAGCTCTGGCCTATAGTGTTCCTCGATAAATAGACAATCATAGAATTTTTCAGATCAGTAGTTCCCCTTTGTAGGATTCTGTACCCAAAGGGTAAAACGGGATCCTATTACTAAGACTCATAAATAAATAAATAGAATAAAATAAATATTGAAGGGGCTCCCATAAAATAAGCGTGACTTTTTTTGGTCGATTTTGATAACGGCAACAGATAGACGCTTGAAGTATTCACAGAATATTTAGTTATATTATTCACTTTTAAAATACAACAACAAACGTGTTTTATTTCTCGGTCTTATTAACGATAATAACAGGTAGAAACTTGAAATATTAACAAAATATTTAATTTAAATTTCAAATAATTTTTGGAGATTTTTGATAAAATCTATGGCACGGAACCCTTCGTTCGCGCGTTCGACTCCTTCTAGGTGGTTTTTTTTTGCAGGCTATCTCTGATGACCTTCTTGAAGTCACCAGGGCTTTTAGTAAAGGATAAAAGTTGCGAGTTACAATTCTCTATAATGTTATAAATATTACTTATAACAGTTTAATTTCATTCGGAGAATTTGAAATTAGAAAATACACTGAAAAATAAAGACTTGCCCACACACACACACACACATACCTACACATTATTTTACAGGAGACTACAAGCTACTTTGGGTAGTAACATCTGGCATAAAGGAGGACAAACGTACTCAATTACTGGAAATGTGACGCATCAGAACTACTCCGCTGTGCTCGTCAAAAATGACATTGCGCTATTGTATACGTCAGCTGCTGTTGTATACAGCGAGCGGGTGAAGCCAGTTGTATTGAGTTACGCTTACGTGGGGGAAGGTGTCGTATGTAGGACAGCTGGCTGGGGCAGAATATGGGTAAGAAATCTTCTAAGTGTTATAATGTTGTTTTATCTTAATATTTTATTCTGTATATTACCGTAAATAAATAAAATAAAGTGTAAACTTACGTAAATCTAGTTTCGAAGTTTAAGGCACGTATTATAGAATGAGTTTCAAAACTCAATGCCGACTTGAGCGTCGCATGTACCTACTTTTCTAATTCTCTATACATGTTCGATTTCTGAGTGTCATTTTGTAATACAGGCTTAAGAAACGAGAATCAAGAGCGATATCATAAGTTTGTTAATTTACCTATAGTGCTACTACGGCGTAAAAACTTACAGTGGCTCGACACCTTTGAAGTTGACGCCTTTGACGTTTGAAAACACCGCTTTTATCTGAACAGCGTGCAGTAAATATACAATGAACCCGCGTGTCCCGAGCGAGTATATGCAGTTCGGGCTCACGGCGCGCCCCTTCTCATCCCGCGTCCCCATCACTATTGCCCTGACTAGACGTGCTAAGTTGAGAGTTGAGTTAAGAAAATGCAAAACTTTTCATTCCTAAATAAATGAACCATTTCTTGAAACACTCTAATAAGTAGGTAGGCGTTCCTGTTTACAGCCAAAAGATACGTGGCATTAGACGAGAATTAAATTAAATCAATCAATCATGACTGCTGACGATGGCTCCTTAAATCATGATTGACATGAACTCAATATGATTGCTCAATGTTAAAGCCAAGCATTAATGGCCACTAGAACATTTTATGTTATAGTATATATTTTATGTTATATTTAGGCCATGTCATCCATCTATAACAATACTAAATCTAGTCGAACATTTGTACTAATTCGTTCTTTTTTCAGTATCCATACGGTCCTTTAGCTGACTATTTGTTGGAACTAAATGTGGTCACGATCTCAGAAGAGCGTTGCATAACTGAAACTACGCTGGTATCGGAGAATAGAACCCGTGGCCCTGAAGTGGACACACGCATCGAACTCTGCGTTTATCGCTCACCCCAGCATGGGTTGTGTGAAGCAGGGATGTAACGGAGGTAGTTTTATCGGAACCGAAGTCGGAGTCGGAGTTTTTAAATTTGATTTATCGGAATCGGAATCGGAGTCGGAATCGGAGTCGGAGGCAGGGTCAGAAGTGGTGGCATGAGAAAGAATTATTATTTACAGACAAATAAAACATTCTTAAAACAATTTTTTTTAAATTATAAAATAAAACACAAACAATGAAAAAAAACCTTTCATAACAGTCGACACAGGCCGCCGTCGCCGCTATGTTATGCTTCGACCTCCGAATAAAACCTCCGATTTAAAAGTGTCGGAGCCGAAGTCGGAACCGAAGGTGTAATAATAATCGGAAGTTCCGACTTAACGGAACCGGAGTCGAAGCTCCGTAACATCCCTGACTGTGAAGTAAGTAGGTTTATTTCACGATATAATATTAATTTTAAATACCCAGACTGCTGGGAAGATTTTGAGCGTATCATCTCTCCTGGTTTTTGGCTTTTGCGTTACATTGTTTACTGAAAGACAGCTTACCTATTTAATTTATGCCACACCTGACAGGAAAGTGGAATTTTCCGCACACTTCGGGCGGTAAAAAAGAAAGCCTCTTGCTCTCGCCTTCAGCTAGGGCGTCAAATACTTGCTATCCGAGACATTCTTTGTTTTACCGCTCTAGTTAATAAATGCACTATTATCATATGCATATCTATGTTTATTTATAAAACCACTTTGTTACTCGCGTTCGCACTAGTTCGGGGGCCTTATTGCGTAAAATAAATCCAAAACTCTTCTTCTTTTATTTAAAAAAGAAGAGTGGATTTTTTTACATAGGTATAAAACCACTTTGTTACTCACGTTCGCGCTTGTTCGGCGGCCTTATCGCTTAAAAAATTAAAAACTCTTAATTAATAGTGTCGCGTCGCATTAAACTTACGCATTTTGCCAATGTCAGGTAAAAATGTAACTAAAGTAACAAAAATTGTACGGTTGATTTGGGTCAAAAATGGAGTCTCTCAACACGTGTACAACAAGAACTCGGGAGAAACTCAAATTCAAAACTCTTCCGTTTTCATACAAAAGTTAGCTGTCAGATAGAACATTATTTTAGACTAAGAGCCTAAGAACGTCGTGAAGCGTCGGTGGCGTAGAGCGTAAGAGCGTCGTCTCCCACCCGGGAGACACTGGTTCGATCCCCGCCACGTACCAATGTGTTTCCAAATTTTGAATTCATATGTACGTTTAATAGACGCTTTTACGGCGAAGGAAAACATCGTGAGGAAACCTGCACACACCTATGAAGAAATTCTTAGGTTGTGTGTGAAGTCAACCAACCCGCACTTGGCCAGCGTGGTTGACTAAGGCCTAATCGCCCCTAATGTGGGGTAGGCTCGAACCCTTCGGTGGGGACATTATATGAGCTGTTGATGATGATGATGATGATGAAGAGCCTAAGAGCAAATAATCTTAGATTTGGATTTGATAGATTTTCGATTTGTTACTCAAACGTCCGGCGCGCGCCGCCGCGCCGTCACGCTTGCGCCAAATATCCGCAGGTGTTCCATGTACGAATGCATGCCGCTAGCGTGGCAAGTTGGCGACGCCGACGTGGCAAACAAAAAACGTAATTAGGTACTGGCGTAATACTACAGCTATATCTAACTAAAAATACAATTAAATAGTTTATAATATGCAGAATTAGACTAAAATTATAATAATTACTTTAATTGTAGTTAAAGTGGAAAGAAACTGAGTCAGACTTAATGTTACAAAAAAGTTCCGATCATGTGCTACCAATATTTTTCGTGTCTATTTAATAAACCACAAGTAACTAACATTTATAGACCTACTTACTTAAAGTAGAAATCGGCATGTTTTTATGCAGCTCAATACCAGATTTATGTAATAAAATCACATTAAATACCTCATTGTAGCGGTGCTCCGTCGGATAGCTCCTTTCATACGTCACATGTATGAAACTTTTTTGTTCTTTGTTTTGGGTTACGTAAGCAAACATCAACCAAGCGAAAATAGTAATAAGCCCTAAAACTGCATCAACGCTTAGGTACTGGGCATGTGAGTTCCCGGTACGTTTTGTTTGGGAACCTGCATTCCCTCGATGGTTTTGTCCCAATCTACCGTAAAATTTATTGATACATAAGTAGGTATTATACTTTCCACTTGATATTGGCAAAATGCGTAGACTTTAAGTAACTGTAAGTACCTAAGTCGCGAATGTCGTTAATTAAGAATGGAATGGATGGATTGGAGTTAACTACGTTGTAGGTAAATAGCGCGGGCAGGGCTCCAAATTCGAGCAGCTATTATCTACAGGGTGTAAAAGACACGAACAGTCAAACGAGAACCATGTATTCTGCTCACTATCATAACATTTTTTTTCCTTTAGACTATACCTGGGAAATTGATAGTTACGATTTTATCGAAGGTCTAAGTCATAATTTTTTTTTTAATTTTTTTATGAAAACGTATTCTATACGTTATTTCTTAATTATTGTCTAAAGAAACATTATCATTTTTTTTAGTATTTCATAACAAAAAATGGCTTCAAAACGTTAGCGTTCAATGTAGCTCACTTGATGCGCATGGACACTAACGAACGGGGCCGCCGTCTGGCAAAATTATCGCGGTTTTGCGAGTTCCGTGCGAGTTGAGCCCTTTACATTGCGCGGTACAATTTGATTTTTTTTTTAACACCAAAAAATAAAAATCATTTCCCAGCAATATTTTTTTTGAAATATGTCTTATTTTGATGTATAGAATACATGGTTCTTGTTTGACTGTTCATGTCTTTTACACCCAGTATTTAAGTAATGTGATGGAGTTTCTCCCGAGTTCTTTTTGAGACTCCATTTTTAACCAAAATTTACCGTACAATTTTCTTATAACTATAATTGAGCTTTCACTTGACATTGGAAAAATGCATAATAAGATTTGCGAAGGCCATTAATTAAGAATAGAATAGAAGTAATGTGATGTTGACCTCTCATATACTTAATTAATACTTTTCTAGGGTGATTCTGGAGGCGCCCTTATCCGTGTGGATCGAAATACTCAAGTCGGCATAATGTCTTGGGGGTTCCCTTGCGCTCGGGGAGCTCCAGACATTTTCGTTAGAATTAGTGCTTTCGAAAGTTGGATTGCAATGTATACTAGATATTGAATAAAATAATTTAGTTTTTAAAATTGATGTTTTCCTTATAGATATACATTCAATAGTCCTATAGGTAATACGTAATTTGTCAAACTAATACACCAAAATATTAAAAAATAAGAGAGAACACTTAAGAGAACCGATGTAGTCGTCAAATTCGTTAATGTTAAGAAATCGATATTTTTTTTTATACTACGAGATGGCAAACAAGCTTGCGGACCCACCTTATGTTAAGTGGTTACCGTCGCCTTGCAATATTAAGAGTAAATCACTTAACACTGCAAGTGCATTGCCATCCTGGGGACTAAGATGATATGCCTTCCATGACCAGTAATTACACTGGTTACTTTTCCCTTTAATCGGAAACACAGCGAACTGCTTCACGGTAGAAATAAGAAAGGCGGTGGTACCTACCCAGACGACCCTACATATGGGTCTTGCTCCTAGAAAAAAAGTAATAAAAGGCTGGCTGCATTAGTCATATAGCTACTTAAAAATGTCATATCTATATCGGAATCATTTTCAGTTGTGTTACTGATTTCTTTAAAACATTTTGTACCAAATTAAAGGATGTCGTAAGAACTAAAAAAAATCCTGTCAACCAAGTCCTGAGACGGGACACGTGATCGCAATTCATCATATTATGCATCTTAAATATTTACTACTCATAATTTAATTTCTAATGAAAGGGAAACACAAGTTATACGAGTAGGATTACTAGTAATACTTTTTAATTGAAGTCTTTAGTCTATAATCACACGCACAAGTTGTTTCTTTAATTTTTACTTTCTCGTAACGTAGTATAGAGGAAGTCTTGTAATCGTCAAAAAATTCGACCTCGAGATTTTGACGGATTTGCACGTTTTGGACCTCCCTGAGTACCTACTGAGTATTTTTTTTTGGAATTATGTCTGTGCGTTAGCACGATAACTTGAGCATGTTTTAACCTATTGCAACCAAATTTAACATACGTGTATGACATCAAAATATAAGGTTTTTATCAAATTTTGAGCCGTCGATCACGTAAGTTAAGCAACCAAGTGCGCGGTCGGTACTTGGATGGGTGACCAAAATTTAACTCGCATGTTTGACATAAAAATATAATGTTTCTATCAACCTCTGAGTCGTTTCCGATATACGAGAAAGTCAAGGGGAGATCACTCTCGATTTTTTTCTAAATGATCACAATAGTATGAATTACAAGGAAAATTTATTCTAGCTTCCACAATAGAACAGCCTGCACGGTAAAAGATTTATTGTAGAATTTGGAAAGGTGTGCAGGTGTCTCCAACTTTAGATTCTCCGACGATCTCGTAGTAGTGTCATGATAAAAGAAGATAGCTTTTTTTTAAAACCTTTATAATTCGACCCACTGCTGGGGACACAAGGCCTCTCCTTGTCATCGAAGGAGGTTTAGGCAGTAGTCCGCCACGCTTGCCCAATGCGGAGTGGTGGACAGAATATAAGGTGATCACTGATTAATATCTACCCCTTTGCTGATCCATAAGTCGCCTTCTACTACACCTATTGGAGGATATGGGGTGATGCTATTCAACTCTGGCATCACGCAAACAAGATAGTATAAAGAAGGATTGTCTCCGTTCTTTATACAATCTTGTTTCATCATAGGCGCATCCCGGCGAAGGCGGATGGGTAACCACTTGAGTTTAGCACGAAATTTGGAAACATGGTCATTTATTTGCATAAACCGTATGCAAAAGTTATGAAGTCACTCAAGTTTATTCAATTGTTCTTCGGTTAAATTTGTAAAACTAGAGTCAGCACAATCAAGGATTGAGGGAAGGAGTGCTTGAGCTAGCGCAATTTTAATAGTAGTGCGAAGAAAATTGCGAAGTCTTTTAAGAGAACCTGCTGAAGCAAAAACTTTTCTGCTCAATTATTGCAAGTGCGAACTCCACATCGAAATGTAGACTTAAGTTATACACTGTGTTACTAAATGGAACGTGAGCTTGATTAAATACAACTTTAGGCGTTACAGACCAGTCGATTCTAGAAGTAATTCGAGGACTAGGTATCACAATACTAATGACTTGAGATTCAGCAGGCCTTACCTACTTGGGGTCCACGTCCGGAAGCCTCCTCATGGTGGACCCTGGTAACGTGGTGGGGAAACTTTCTCGGCGGGTGTGTGGCTTTTAATGTCAAGTGTGTCCCCTTGGCATTTGAAGTCACAAGCCATCGTCGCCTTGTTTTTCTTTTCGGCCCTTTTCAGGACCACTACCGGGCCCGAACTCCCCCGAGTGCGGTCCGATGGCTTCTCCCGGTGTCCTCGTCAGGAGGACGCGCCGGCCAGCGGCCCACAGGGGCTGGCGTTAGTCGGTAGCCCCTGTGGGCTGCTGGCCACCAATTGGTGCAAGGAGTGACTAGACGGGCAGCTTTGGGGCGGTCTCAGAGTAGTTGCGCTCACGTGCGCAGATCCCGAGCCGTCCCGCAATAGCGCACTGGAGGTCAGGCCGGGGAGGATGTTTAGTGAGTATGGAGGTAACGCCTTTACCTCGTGTGGGATATCCCCTGCGGTTGGCACCACCCCGCAAGGACGATACCTAAATGCATTTGACCTCCCCGTAAAAAAAAGGGCTAAGACCTACTTGGAGACCGTAACATTTACTTCACTTACAGAGGTGATCTAACTAAGTCACTATTTCTTTCGTTGTTTACTGCGTTTGTAAATTGATCTGATGCCACATGATAGTAAATTGTACCTAGAAGATCATCATAGTAGTGAAATATATAGATAAACGTTCAAATTAAAATAAAAACAACATACTATATTTCAAATTATTTGTTTACTTTTTAAGATCCATTTCCATTTTAGTGTCTGATGTGTTGATTGATCCAGCTTTCAAAGGCGCTGATCCTTGCGAACATATCGGGAGCCCCGAGAGCACAAGGCAATCCCCAAGATACAAGACCGATTTGCTGCCCATTGTCTGCGCGAACCAGAGCACTCCCGGAGTCACCCTGCAACAAGAAACTATAACTTAGAAATTAAGTTATCAATAATTCATACCTATACATTTCGGACAAGGATGATTTTTCAGTCTTCTTTAATTGGCACTCTTTTGCGAAAACACTAAGTATATGAAGAGCAAAAACTGTTTATTTTATTTGCACTTTATATGTCGTTTTTTATACTGGAAAAAAACAGCAGCAGATTATATACGACACAAAATTCCAATATTTATACTTTTGCTCCTACTTCTCTTCGGATCGTGAGTTAATGGAAAGACTTTTTTAAACTTACGAGAGGAGGAAAACCTGTTATTATATTTTCTCAATTAATATTGCAAGCACAAAGTTTACGTAGGTTATGTGTAGTTTACTCAGTAGTTTGCATACTTACATTGCACATGCCAAAACCAGCACCGTTAGTGTGAAGGGTACACACTTCGAGGTGTGATTGAACGCCAGGGAAACCACGGACGTTATGTTGTACGGCGGCCACTGCGGCGTCGCGCTCGCACTGATCTCCGTCGATTGTGGATACTGTTAGTTCCAGAAGCCGAGCTGAGAGTGCTCCGTTAACCTGTAATTGATATAAATGATGTGTATCAACATTATTATCTAACATTATTAGCTAGCTTAAGTTAGTTAGTGATGCACTTGTTCTGGCATTGCAATACTATGGAGTCCATGAAAAGTTAATAATTTTCGTTCCTGCATTTTACCAATACCTAATCAATAATGTATCTACAATCTGTTCATCGTTGAATGGCTATCGAATTAAATTTTAATGTGATCAGAATGATTACTATTTTGGAACTTAAAGCCCAGATAAGCATAATATTGATTATTGATACAACTGTGATTGATATTTTCGGAAACTCCAATACAGCAAACCACATTACACGGAAATCTGTGTTCTGTGCAGCAAACCCTTTCTTGTCACTTTGTGTTTTATTATAGTTTATATTTATAAGAGCCAATAAAATATTACAATTCACGTGATGATTAGAGGAAATGGAGAAAGAAGAATCAAGATTACCTATATGTGCCGAACTATCCACCCTAAGCTGGTTTACAAGGTTCTTCACGACTCCGTGTTGTATAAGGGAAGTAGTAATAGAATGAGTCCACTACTTACTGTAATCCTTCCCCAACCGGCAGCTTTAGCAACTACATTAGCGCCGACGAAGTCGAAACTGAGCTGGATAGGCTGGACGCTTGCGGAGAAAATGATAGGTGTGGCCGCGTAGAGGAAACCGATGTCGTTCTTGATGAGACTGCGTACGTAGTTGGGATGAGTCGCGTTGCCAGCAACTCGGTACATGCTACCGCCAGTATTCCAGTTATTGGTGCCAACAGTAAGACGCAATGAACTGTAAATGTAAGGTGTGATTATTTAACTAAGCTTTGTGATTGACTAAAAAGTTAAGTATCTATCATTTTATTATTCTTTGATAGAATTTTACCTCAGTAAGATTTCAAGTAGGTGACTGTGGTATGTAAATATTTGTGTATTCGTTACAGACTTTTCGTAAACTTGCAATGTTTGAATGTTTGTTGAGGTCAAATATGGCACCTAGCTTGCACCTGACTTTTGAAATAGTTATCCTTAACCTATTGAGCTGAAATCTTTCAGACACGCTTAGTTTGAAGGACAATGCATGGCTAATTGCGACCATTTCTAAATCTCATATTACGGACTGGCCAAGATTGCGGTCTAGTTATTTAATATATCTAAGAAAGTTACTTTTAAGGGGTTTAACATAAAATAACTTACCTCGACAGAGAACCCAGAAACATAGAAGCCTCGATACAGTGAGCTGCCGTAAGAACGGTACTTGCAGTGACAAGAGAACCACCACAGGTGAAGGTTCTCAGAAGAGTTCCGCTGGATAAAGCCACCATATGTGGATGGGAACCTTCAGCCGCTACTGTACCACCAACAATGCGGCTCTCGGAATACGTGTTTTTGAAGAAAACGGAGACATCGTCCGACTCAGGTGCTGGGAGAGCTGCAAGTTTAATTAATAAAATGCATCGTAGTCGATAATGCTGAATGCCATTGAGATAAATTATGTAAGTAAGGAAAATTGAATTACACAGAATTACCTATTGTTTTGATGCGGAGATATTTTTTAAAATTTTATTCGGCTCAGCTATAAGTAATTTGTTCAAACTTTCACCATGATTTGCATATAAAATTTCACAATAGGTACCTAGCAAGAAGCATATATTTTACCTAACTTCGTGGTACCGAGTAACGTAATAAACAGATCAAAAAGAAAGAAGACTTTCAATCCTTTCAATACATAGAACCTTACCAGGATTTTTTTAATTAGAGTGTAAGAATATTTTATTTAACGAATTTTCAAACAATATAGGTTTAATAGTTTTTCAGTTATAAACGTTTTTATCGGATAGCTACAGAATCGGGAGGCACGCCTCGCGGCTGTCAGCTGGTTCTCTACCTTATGAGGATAGTACCTTTTTTTATCGGAGTGTAATCCGCTTACGGACGATACTCTAAACCGCTGGCTTAGTGTACCAGCGGACCGTCGTCGGCTAGACGTGGGCCTGTGCATGGGTCGCCCAGCACCTGATCATCACGGCACTGGGGACACCAGCTAAACCACTCCGGTTTTCCCCATGCCCTTACTGGAGACGACCTGGGGTTTGCCTAAGCATTTCACCGAGCCACCTCCGGGCAGCCCGACCTAGAACCGATCGGAGTCAGCCCTAGGGCGATGAGGATAGTACCTACGGCAAGCACCGACTTCATACAAAATAACACAAATGTGTTATTTTAGGGAGAAAACACAACTACATAGAACCAGGATATAAGGGGTTTTAATACATCTATTCTTAACCGATCTTTATGATGTTTTAGAATGTTTTTAATATAGGTATTACTAAAAAACTATAAAATATCGCGAGTGAGTGGATTTACTTTTACTTTCAAGTCTTTTTCAATAGAATGTATGTACCTACCTACTATAGATTTAATAAAAACTCACCTAGACTTCCCAAAATTAGAGTGATGAAAACAATTCCTGCCTTGAATGCCATTTTGAGATGCCTGAGTTGGATTTAGAATGTTTGGTAAATAAACTGATTTATATACTACTTTTAACAGATAAACTCGTAACTCGTATCTTTTAATTCCTCGATAATAGGCAATGGGAATTTTTGTGCATATCTATACTTTGATTTCCCTTTTCGAAAATGGCAAATATCTATTCCGCGTCATTATCCTACCTGATAAAGAGAGGTCAATATCTGCTTACTATTCTACTAGCAGTGTAAATTTTGCCAAGAAGTTATTTTATGCCACACCTGGGTGGTGATGGGATGACATAAATTTTGTACTACGCTCGAGCAGTTAAAAATAAAGCCTACATCAAGTAACATATCAAAGCAGTATAACGGCCGACTTAGAGCATTTCTGTATCGTACTGGCATTTTGAGTAAGCCCTATAGTAGCATTACAAACGTATATACGGCTAGTGTAATGCTTATTTGGGCACAAATTATATGGCCTTAGATCCTAAATAGGTTCACAAATAGTTGTTTAATTGCATTACAAGGGCAATATATTAGCATTATTGTGGTCAAAAAAAGGTCAAAAAAGAAGCATTCTTACGGCCTATGCAGTGGCTAATCGCAGTACAGTAGCATTATACTAGCAACATTATAAATAATGAAGATGTTAATTGCATTACAAAAGCATTAGTACGTAGTAAAAGAATGATTGGAGCTATTTAAGTGTTCACAGTTTGACCATAAATAGGTACATCCTACATCATTGCAAAAACGTCTCTAATACCACGGTACAAATGTTTCAATACAATAACGTTTGTCACGCCATATATGTATTATAATATGTACTAATATTAGACTCATAAGTGACACCATATGATGGCGACGAAAGATTGTCAACATTGAAAATGGTGTTTATATTGTGAATGACGATTTTTTTGTTCGCTTAGTTTTTAATCTTTTTTCTATTTAATAGAAGCTTTAATTTATAAGCGAATGGAAGTTTACTGTCAATGTCTATAAAGGTTTGATTGAAAATTTTCACGCGCCTTCGGAATATACACGTTTTCATATAAAATACCATAAAAACTGTGCGAGTTTAAAAAAATTGCATGATTTTAATAAAGAATGAAGTTTTACTTTATTAACTTAATAGTAAAAGTTTAACGATATTAAATAAAATTATCATATTATGTATATAAATGGTCTATTTAGTATCTTCCATGTGTCTCAATAATATATATTTTTGGATACAAAATGGCGTCTATCTAAAACAGCTAGGTGAACTATTATAAAGGTTTATTAATTCTGTCAGCAGGACAAATACTCATACGTGAACAATTAATAAGCCAAAGTTCAGAAAAGAGATTTATGACATCTCACTATAGTGCTATTGTTCATAAAGTGGTTATCCATCTGTTCACATCTATACCAGGACTCTTGAAGTGAACTTAATTAGTTCCATTATTAAAGAACGAATTTTAGGGATTCTTGAACAAAACGTCAAATCCATTTCGAATTATTTACCCAACACATTTTGTACAACTTATTTTTGGTCACCTAAAATTTCGATGAAGACTTGCTGAACACATAAGTATATCTCCACGTAACCTGTATACCCAAAGCCAGCATTCAATTGTTGAAATTAATAAATTAAAATACAACATTCCTTCCACTTAACACTTACACAATTATGTAATATTCATGTTGTTTCTCAATTTATAAATTTATTTATTCTTCAATTAAATCGGGTAACAATAATTCAGCTTTTACTTACCTTTTAAAATTGCCATCATAAAACCAATGGCACTGAAAACAGCTGCAAGCTGTACGCGACAGCTTTACGCATTACAACAATTCAGGTGTGTTTGATTAAATAGCTGTTAGCTGTACAACAGAACTCAGTAAATCTTTAGAAATGCAAGCACTACATAGATTCATGTTTATGCTACCCAGCAGTGCTAGGCATTTAGTTACCAGTTAAAAGTGCTATTGAGCAACTAACGGCACTAAAACAGCTGAAAGCTGTCTAACGGATTTACGTGGCATTATAATGGTTCGTGTTTAGGATACTAAACAGCATTAAGTGGTTATTTACTACTTTCAAATTCCATTATAATATCCAAATGCACTAAAAACAGCTGAAAGCTGTACAGCTGCGTTGTGTTTTGCTGCTCTAAAACTACAGGCTTTGCAAATGCATTTAGATATGCTATTGTCCATTATACAGTGTAAAGCATCATAATTGTTTTGAAATGTCAATATAAAGCGTCAAGATGCTCGGTGAGCTTATATAAGACTTTTTAGGGAGCTTAAGTTCTACATAAGTTAACTATTCGTTTCTTGAAGTGCTTCCTGTGTTACTTGGGTAAGATCGCTCTACCTGTAATCTGAGACAGTTTGTTCTACCATCTGTTCTACTTAGTTAATAAATGTAGGTACTTGTACTATGTGTATTAGCCGGAAAATCCCATAATTCAGGATGAAATGTAGGTTTCTGTGCCCTGACAATTTGTGTACAAAATTTTATTATCTATAATTGGCTGAGTAATAAAACGGATCAAACAAACTCATATTCGCATTTAAAGCTACCTACTTAGTAGGTGTACGTAACGATCTTTACTTAAATGATCTGAGTTTACGATATTTTAGTACTTAATAATAATTTGCATCGATATTTGGGAGTGTGATCACTCCTGTTTTGATGGTTTTGAATTTTCTGCGGTGAACCACAAGACTGGGTTCCCGAACCAATACGACATGGAAATCTTCAAAAAAGCGTATTCCTTCCTTAAAGGCCGGCAACGCATTTGTGATTCCTTTGGTGTTGCTTTGCTGATCCATGAGTCGCCTCCTATGACACCCATTGGAGGATATGGGGTGATGCTATTCTAATTTTCTCTCATAACATGGCAAAAATATTCGCATATAACGAGATGCATATACCTGCACATGCGAACCAATTGGTTGTAATGCGAATGAAAATTCCAACTACCTAATGGTGTCATGGCATTACCCTGACTATAGGTACCATGAACCTGATATCGAAGTTATGAATTTGAAAATCTTATTTCCGCCAGAAACTCAACTTCCAAAAGTAGCATTGTTTGACTGCGTCTTTTTTAGTGCTTCCTCTCAGGCAAGCGCCTCAAATTCGAGCAGATAAGTTATGCCACTTAGTCCTATGTCTGTAGTAGTTAATATTGTTTAATATACTTGTGGCTTCCGGTGGCGCAGTAATCGGCGAAGCCCACGACAATAAAGTCGATGTCATTTCCTGTGAATCCTCTTGCGCCTGTGGCGTTGCAGACATATTGTTCAGTAGTTTCGAAAGAGGGAAAGCTACGTATTTACACTATGAAATTAAATGTTTAAAAACTTCTAACTTTTTATCTTTGATATTTAGATATCAAAGCTTATTTCAATTATTCAAAAAAAAAAAACTATGATCCTGTATTTGTGAAAGAAAATTAATATTTTGCTAGTTGTATCAATTCCTTACTATAGTCCGCGCAATATAATAGGCCCGTTTTGACAGATAGATACGTCAGTAGAATGTAACTGGGACGCAATCAAAAATATATCATTGCATTTTTCAGTAATACAAATACAATCATATTTTAGCAAAATAAATAATATGTCATAACAATAAAAACTATTTTTTCTCGCATAATATTTAAAGTTAAATGTAATTTTCTAATCTTCCGAAACTTCATAAAAACAGTTACATTCTTAATCTTTTTTTTCTTTAGTGATAGTGCAGTGACTTAATTGATCGTTAATTTCACGAATATATTCGATGCAGTATACGGATATATTGTATCGAAATTGAAAAACAAGATTTCTAGGTTTCAAAATGAAATTAGAGTTAAATTATGAATTGAAATTTTCAAAAATAGCGAATTGCATGTTTTTAATGCAAGTGTATATGATGAAAACAGGGAATTGATCAATTGCCAAGTGATTTGATCAAACTACTGAGGATGTTAAAATAACAACACGATTTTATCATTTTACTAAATGAATGTCTACACGTAGATATGTGGGATTTTTATTTATTATTAAAACCAGGATATAATTACGATTACAAAGCTCATATAATTGTGACTCGATTTCTCATGTTAATCGTGTAAGTAAATAATCGATTATTTTGGTCACATCACCACTTACGATATTTTGACATGTGTCAAATCGGGCCTATTATAACGTAGTGATTACCTTCTCTGTGATATTGCGCGGACTATAAAATATAGATCAACATAATCTTTTGGAATCCTAATTGGTGTTGGCGGCTGGCACTCATGCAGCGTATTTATGCTGCGGCAGTGAAAAGAAAGGAGAAGATAAATGTTTCAATAGAAATAAAAGCAATATACTGTATTTTAAACGAAATATTTATTTTTTAACATCCATTCCCATTTTACATTTTAGTGTCTGATATGTTGATTGACCCAGCTTTCAAAAGCGCTGATCCTTACGAACATATCGGGTGCACCAAGAGCGCAAGGCAATCCCCAAGATACAAGACCGATTTGCTGGCCATTGTCTACGCGAGACAGAGCACTGCCGGAATCACCCTGAAAACAAGAAATAATAAGTTAGAAATTAACGTACCAATAAATTGATCCACATTTCGGACGTGGATGATTTTTCATTCGTCTCTGGCACTCTTTGTCGAAATCGTTATATGAAAAACAAGTAAATATATACCATATTATGCATAATTGTTAACTTCGCTTTATTTGTTGTGTTTGCTCCTATTGCACCGCTTCTCTTCGGATCGTGAGTTAATGGAAAGACCATACCCACAGATATTTTTAAACTTACGAGAGGACATAAAGACCCATAATAGGGAATGTGCATTTTTTTTATTTAGTAGTTTACGTACCCTTATAAAAATATTCAAGGTCGAAAAAATTGTATAACGTGTCTAAAAAAATGTCAAAAACAGCTGAAAAAAAAAAACGATTTTAAAATTTAAAACGCTCGTGATGTCTATATCAACACAACAAACGATATTTATTTAATTATTAAGTTATGTTGCTTTTTCAGATAAATTAATGATAAGTTCAAATGGCTAGAGAGTATTGTAAAAGCTTGCACAATTGCTTTCAAAGCAAGAAGCTTATATTGTACCTATTTTCACGTCTTTGGTTTCAACAGACGTAAAATTGGGATTTGATGTTCTATTTTATTTGATCAATTTGTTTAATGGCATTCGCGAATCTTAAAGATTATCTACGCATTTTACCAATGTCAAGTATAAATGTAATTATTCATCATCATTCATCAACCGCTCATTATTGTCCCCACCGAGGGGCTCGAGCCTACCCCACATTAGGGGCGATTAGGCCTTAGTCAACCACGCTGGCCAAGTGCGGGTTGGTCGACTTCACACACAACCTAAGAATTTTCTTCATAGGTGTGTGCAGGTTTCCTCACGATGTTTTCCTTCACCGTAAAAGCGTCGATTAAACGTACATATGTATATGAATTCAAAATTTGAAAACACATTGGTACGTGGCGGGGATCGAACCAGTGCCTCCCGGGTGGGAGACGACGCTCTAACGCACTACGCCACCGACGCTTCGACGAAAATGTACTTATAGTTACAAAAAATTGTACGGTAGATTTTAGGTAAAAATGGAGTCTCTCGACATGTGTTTTTACAACAAAAACTCGGGAGAAACTCCAGATTTGATGTTAAAAAAGTGGTCATCATGCGCATGACATTGACATATCTTGTTTATGGAATTTTACGTCACCACGCTCATCGCGTTTCAAATATTTTTATTTCCCACAGTTTTTTCGCACTTTTCAATAATTAATTTCTTGATATAGGTACTTTAAGAAATTTTATTAAAAAATATTGATGGAGGGAATTCTAAAGTAATAGAGTCTATAGAAAAAAAATTGAGCCTTATTTAAATTACATGCATATTCGAATATTATGTTTCTCAATTGCAAGCACAAAATGATGTAGTTTAGGCGTAGTTGGATACTTACATTGCACGTGCCAAAACCAGCACCGTTAGTGTGTAGGGTACATAGCTCGATGTGTGATTGAACGCCAGGGAAATTATGGATATTATGCTGTACGGCGGCCACTGCGGTGTCGCGCTCACACTGTTCTCCATCGACTGTGGATACGGTTAGTTCTTGAAGACGAGATGAGATTCCTCCATTAACCTGTAATAGATATAAATTATGTGTATCAACATTATTATCTAGCTTATGGCTAGACAGCGAGAGAGACTAGGGTAGTGTGGGGTCCACGTCCGGAAGCCTCCTCGTGGCGGATCCTGGTCGTCACGTGGTGTGGAAACTTTCTCGGCGGGTGTGTGGCTTTTGATGTCAAGTGTGTCCCCTTAGCATTTGAAGTCACATGCCATCGTCGAGTTGTTTTTGTTTTCCTACCACGGTTAGTACCGGGCGGCCCTTTTCAGGGCCACGACCGCGCCAGAAGTCCCCCGGGTGTGGTCCGATGGCTGCTCCCGGTGTCCTCGTCAGGAGGACGCGCCAGGTCGACCAGCCGTCGGTGGAAGAGTGGCTGCTGGCCACCAATTGGTGCAAGGAGTGCCTAGACGGGCAGCATTGGGACGGTCTCGGTGTAGTTGCGCTCACGTGCGCAGATCCCGAGCCGTCCCGTAATAGCGCACTGAAGGTCTTTTTTGAAACTTTAGTGGGTATGGAGGAACCGCCTTTACCTCGAGTGCCATATATCCCCTGCGGTTGGCATCATCCCGCAGGGACGATGCGTAAATGCATTTGACCTCCCCGTCAACAAAAAAAAGGTAGCGTAACTGCTGTTGATGCACTATAAGGAAGTCCAGTCACCTATGACGGTTCCCGTATGGTGAATCCATTAAAAGCTAAGAATTTGCGTTCCTGCATTTTTACCAATAATCAAAAATGTATCTACAATATCTTCATCGATAATAGGCTTTCAAATTAATATTAATGTGATCAGGATGATTACGATTTTGGACTTTAAAGCCAAGATAAACATCATATTGGGTATTTACAACTGTGATTGAGATTTCAGGAAACTCCGTACAGCATACTATAACTTATCACTTTGTGTTATATTTTAGTTTCTATAAAGTCAATATGGCAATGGAGAAATAAGAAGCAAGGATTACCTATATGTGCCGAACTATCCACCCTCACCCTTGCTGTTTTACAAGGTAGGAAGGAAAGAATACAAATGTGTGAAGTTTTATGGCACAGTAGGTCACATACGAAAATATTATCCATTTGCAAGAGTTTATAAACCAGAAGGAAATAAGACCTTAATCTTAGCCTATCGATAAAATAATAACTAGATTAATGATGGGACGAGTCCAATACTTACTGCAAGCCTTCCCCAACCAGCAGCTTTGGCGACTACATTAGCGCCGACGAAGTCGAAACTGAGCTGGATGGGTTGGACGTGATCAGAGAAAATAACAGGTGTGGCCGCGTAGAGGAAACCAATGTCGTTCTTAAGGAGACTGCGAACGTAGTTGGGATGAGTCGCGTTGCCAGAGACTCGGTACTCGCTACCGCCAGTATTCCAGTTATTTGTACCAACGATAAGACGCAATGAACTGTAAATTTAAGGTGTGATTATTATAGAGCCCCCCTAGTAATTACTTAATACCCAATCGACTAAGCTTTGTGATTAACCAAAAACTTAAGTATCAATATTAATAAAAAAATACAATTTTATCATTCTTTGGTAGAATTTAAGCAGTGACTCCGCTGCCGGAGCCGGCAATTCGAACAGCCGGCTGCCTAACCTAATATTACCTCGCAGCTCCAGCAAATTATTAAAAAAATTCCAAAATTCATAAAAAATACCAAAACACTTGTAATAGCTGCTCTTCAGTAAAATAAAAAAAGTCTTGTTTTGAAATGTGCCAGTGAAAATGTAACTAAAGTAACAAAAATTGTACGGTTGATTTGGGTTAAAAATCTCAACACGTTTACAACAAGAACTCGGGAGAAACTCCGCCATTCATTTAAAAGAAGAAGAAGACATTGACAATGACGCTTAGATTATACTTGATCTAAGCACCTACGGCATCCGGCAGTGGAGTCACTACCTATAATTTTACATTAAGTATGTGACATAGATTAATATAATATGCATATCAATGATATGATTCTTGGGAACATCCATTGCTATGCAGACGACAGTACAGTGCATACGGGCTACTTCGGACACGCAAGGGCTGGACGAGCAGAAACCGTAGAGAGTCGTGAGAATCTTGTCATTGAACTCAACCGAGAGGTCGGCCTTGTTTCTCAATGGGGTACAGCAAATCTGGTTGAGTTAAATGCCAAGAAAACTCAGGTGTGCGCGTTTACGGCTAAAACGTCACCATTCCTTTCCCTTCCCTCTCTTAAGAGCACAACACTAACGCTACAGAGCAGTATTACCTTGCTCGGTATAGAGGTTCGCAGCGACTTAAATCCGAAGGACTACACCGAAAGCGTTATCAAAACAGCTTCACGGAAACTCGGAGTCCTGAACAAGGTGCGGCGTTTTTTCACGCCAAATCAACTTTGCTTGCTGTACAAGACGCAAGTACGGTCCTGCGTGGAGTATTGCTCGCACCTGCGGGATGGCTCTGCCAAGTACTTACTCGATGCTTTGGATGGGTTGCAGCGTCACGCGGCCCGCATCATCGGCGACGAAAAGGCGACTAAACATCTTGAGCCTCTCCAATTGCGTCGCAATGTTGCGTCATTGAGCGCTTTCTACCGTCTGTACCACGGCGAATGCTCTGAGGATCTTTTTTCCTTAATCCCACCTTTCCTTCCACCCTTCTTTTTAAGGACTACGCGTGCTGGTCTACGTTGTCACCGACAAACTGTGGCTACCATTCCAACGCGAACTAAGAAATTTGCCAACTCGTTTCTTTGTCGCACAATCAAGAAATGGAATTCACTGCCAGCACACGTGTTCCCTCCTTCCTACAATCCTGGGTCATTTAAAAGAGGCGTGAAGAAGCACCTTGCAGGTCAGCAAGGCGTGGGTGGCTAGCGCGGCAGGTTATCTCTCGTACCAGCTATCTTCGCATTTGACTCTACTTCTGCTTACCATCAGGTGGAATGGAGTCATTTGCTTGACCTTTTTATAAAATAAGATTTCAAGTAGTTAAATGAGACAGGGACTGTGATGTGTAAGTATTCGTTCAAACTTTTATTTAACTTATAATGTTTGAATATTTGTTCAGGTCAAATTTTGCACCCAGCTTAAACCTGAATTTTGAAACAGTCATCTTCAACTAATTAAGCTAAATTTTTTCAGACGCGAATACTTTGAATACTGTGATTCAAACTAAGGGTGTTTGAAAAATATACATACCTACCTCACCTACACCTTTCTACATCCCATATTACGGACTGCCCAAGATTGGGGGTTTAAAATCAAATAATGTACCTCGACAGGGAACCTAGAACAAAGGAAGCTTCGATGCAGTGAGCTGCCGTAAGTACGGTCCTTGCAGCGATAATGGAACCACCACAGAAGTAGCTTCTCACTGAAGTTCCACTGGATAAAGCCACCATATGTGGATGGGAACCTTCAGCCGCTACTGTACCACCAACAATGCGGCTCTCGGAATACGTGTTTTTGAAGAAAGCGGAGACATCGTCCGACTCAGGCGCTGGGAGCGCTGGAAGTTTAAATTATTGGCTTGTAGGTATATAACGCGGCGACAAATTATTCTGAATTAGTGATTTAAAAAAATTAAAGCCGGTTGCAAAAATAATAGGTCTGCAGCTATAGCGAAGGATAATTTTAAGTAGAATGTAGCAGCTTAATAATCAGTTGTACTTAAGCTTTGATTAAGGTATTTTAAAATGACATTGATTCCCAAAAACTGTACTTTGCTTGGGTCATAAAAAAATTACCCTAACCTACCAATCACAGAAACAAATATGTATTTAGGTAATCCATTACTTTTCTTGTATGGAATCCTGTAATTGCCAATAATACAATGTTTGTTAACCCACTGTTAGTATTATAGTCGCTATGTCAGTATTTATAAATAATTTCATCATTTCATTTCATTTTTCATTTTCGAATAATTTCATTGGCCCTGTTTAATCTGTTTGTTACCTTAAAGTAGCAGTCATTATTTAGTCCTTGCATTCGGAAGCTCGAGTAATATAAATACCTATTACTAAAATATTTAATCAATGCCAAGTAATTTTTTAGTAACAAAATAGTCGCCTTTAAGTTGTTAGTCGCCTCGAAAATAATAAGCCTAAATTATTCAGTTAACCATTTAAATACTGAATTGGTCTTAGTCGAGAATGCAGAATGATGTAATATTCTGTCTGATATGCAATCTGAAATTTTTATACCTTTATATTAAATAAGTACTTCAAGAGTAAAAAAAGAATTAAGCTACCATTTTGTTTTGTTTGCAGCAAGTTGCAATTTTAACAGGATTATTCATTATTAAAAAAATATAATTACAAAAAAGGCTCATTTCGGTGGGACAGACCTGACAGGAGATTGAGAAAATTTGCGTCGTGTCGTGTGTAACCTTACTTTCGCGATTTTTCACTTGTTTTACGACCTTGCTATACAGGGTGTAAAAGACATGAACAGTCAAACGAGAACCATGTATTCTGCTCACCATCGTAACATTTTTCTTCCTTTAGACTATACCTGGGAAATTGATAGTTACGATTTTATTGAAGGTCAAAGTCATAATTTTTTTTTCTTTTTTTTATGAAAACGTACTCTTTACGTTATTTCTGAATTATTGTCCAAAGAAACATTATCATTTTTTTTAGTATTTCATAACAAAAAATGGCTTCAAAACGTTAGCATTCAATGTAGCTCACTCGATGCGCACGGACACTAACGAACGGTGCCGCCGTCTGGCAAAATTATCGCGGTTTTGCGAGTTGCGTGCGAGTTGAGCGCGGTACGATTTGCAATTTTTTTTAACACCAAAAAATAAAAATCATTTCCCAGCAATATTTTTTTTAAATATGTCTTATTTTGATGTATAGAATACATGGTTCTCGTTTGACTGTTCATGTCTTTTACACCCAGTATAATACAGTATTCGGCCTTTTGCACATCAGACAAGTATTCTTTTTTTGTCTGATGTAGTCACAGATTTACTAATACAAGACTATCTTCACTACATAGAATAAAACAAAGTCGCTTCTGCCGTCTGTCTGTCCCTATGTATGCTTAGATCTTTAAAACTACGCAACGGATTTTGATGCGGTTTTTTTAATAGATAGAGTGATTCTTAAGGAAGGTTTATATGTATAAAACATGCATATTTACATAAGCATTGCACCCGTGCGAAGCCGGGGCGGGTCGCTAGTAGATTGATATAGGTATCTGTGGATGTAGCGTACGCATTACAAGCAAGACGCGCACAGGCACGACGTCTTGTCTGCAGTTTGTAACAATAATTCACGCACAACTCACGTACGTTTAACCTAATGTAGGTACAGAGTACAGACGAAAGCGCAGTGTTTAATAGTGAATATTGGAAGCAACTTTCTACGATTAGGTTTTACTCGGTTCGGCGGGCCTAGTGGACGCGAATGAGTTCCATTTTAAAAATTTTATCTTATTTTTTTGTATTGTATACAAGCAACCAGTTCTAAAAACTCAGTGTCGCTGGTGTCGCCCTCCTCGTAGGTTTAATAAAAACTCACCTAGACTTCCCGAAATTAGAGTGATGAAAACAATTCCTGCCTTGATAGCCATTTTGAGATGCCGAGTTGGATTTAGAATATTTGGTAAATAAATTGATTTATATACTACTTTTAACAGATAATGTTATAAATGGTATCTCCTAATTGCTCGACAATCAGCAATCTGAAATTTTGCGCGAATCTAGGTATGCTTTGATAATTCCCATCAATTTAAAATGGGAAAAACCTACTCCTCGTCACTATCCTGCCTGATAAAGAGAGGTCAACATCTGTTACCAATCTTCTAGCATTGTATTCTATTGTAATTTTCTCAAAAAGTAATTTTATATCCCCGGGAAAATAGCTTTTTCTGGATAAAAGATACCCTTTCTGTCTCCCTTGATCCCTGACAATTTGTGTAAAGAAAATTATGATAATCGGCTGAGTAATAATAAATATTTTCCTCAAAGTCCAGATCGGGGCTAGTCGGTTCGGTCGTGAGCTTGGAGAAATATTCTAAGTCCTGAGCGCACTCCAAAAATCTTTAAACTTTGACTTTTGGTACACAAAAGTCACAGGTTGACTTGTGACTTTTGAGTTACAGACTTAAAATTTCACTATCATCAATTTTTCATAACGCGCCTAAAGAAGTATATAACTATATAAAACAAACAATTAATTTACTTCATTAGCATTACTTAGATTTATACAACTATTGCTAATTAAAATTTTCAAATGTTGATTGTGCATTGCTTTTACCACCTTACTACTCAACTTATTCGCACAATATTGTACCTATTATACTTCGGTCAGGTGTACAAAAAAGGACAATCCATCCAGAAAAAAGGACTATGACTCGGGTCAAATCAGTAAAAAAAAATATATAATTTTTTTTAATGCATGCACGTTTCAAATTTTGTTATTCATTTATTTAAATTATGTCTTAAATAAATAAAATTAAGAAAATTAAAATAAACATTTGAATAATTATTTGTTATCTGCAATATGATTCTTCCAAAATATATTAACTTTTTCATCATCAAACTTATTAATTTTAGTACATAGTTTACAAAATTAAATTTTACATTTCTATGCATGCAGTGATAAAGTAAATCATATTGATGTAAAATAGGGAACGTAATACACATACATCTGACCGAATAGTAGCAAAGATTTTGTTGTCTGCTGATGTGTGTACTCTATGAAGTCGTCTGCCGTGATCAATATAAGTTTTCAAGACCCTAATAAATAAAATATATCAATGGCAGATCTCTTCAATTAAATTCGATTTTTTTTTCAGCACTTTCAAAACTGTCTGCCACAATGATAAACGCGCGATAATGGTCTGCCATTATTGTTTTTAGATAATAATAATAATATATTATCAAATTTCAAAACGGCAGACGTCGTCAAATGCATTAAAAATTCGCCAAAAATCGATACCTGTCTTACCTGAGCGCGCGCCGTTTCCACCGCTTGGGGCTTAGTGAACCCCTATCTCATATATGGTAGGTATAGGGGCCTCACTGTACAAAACCCCAAGTCTGGTCAAATACATACAGGTAGCTTTCCACTGGCTCTTAGGCCAGTATGTTAGGTTATGTAAATAACAGTTAGACAGTCAAACTTTTCTGTTAACAGTTGCTTACATATTATATACATAGCCACGCCTCTCACCACGAGTAAGCAGAGATCACTTGTTTTTCCTTGCTACAATCCTTAATGTTTTTCGCCTCATCTACTCTCAGTAAGGTGATAGACGGTTCATTTTTCTTTCATTCTCGCCCTTCATTCGGTACCTTTCACTCGAAATTAAGTGTTTGAACCCAACATGAAACACAAGTGCTAAATGAATTCATCAATGAACCGATCCAACATTGTTGGATATTGGTATTCGGCACATTTCACTCCCACTCGAATGAACGATAAATGTAAGAGAACGTTCACTCGGATTCGGTCGTTTTGTTTCGAGTCTCTGTGTCATTCTAGATCGACCTTGTGAACATGGATGAAATAAAATGTAGCATTAACTGGAATGAACATTCATTCGAGTGAACCTCACAGTCTGATATCACCTTTACCGTCGTACGTGCGAGGCGATTTACATTGATTTTGAACTGTCTTTATAAAAACGTTTTCGAATTGATTGACAAGTTTTCGCCTGTGCTCCTCATCCCGCATACTCAGCTAACTTCAAATTCATATATGCATTACGCGCATTCTATCTACCTGACCAAATCATCTAAGCATCCCTTTGCCAATTTCTTTCAAAATAAGACTATAATGACAGTTAGTTGTGACGACGTGTTTTCGATAGAGTCCAAACACTATAAGTCCGGGTCCAGTAATGAGACACATATACGTCACTATAGGTATTTTATTAATTCCAAAGGTTAAACCTATATAAGGTAGATACAAGTCACTCTGAAAAAAATATAAAACACACTAAAAACTCAACACTTAAAACAGATACACACAAAAATGAAAAGCTTAGCAAAAGGTACTTACAATTTTATTAGTGCCTTGAGATAATTTAGGTACGTATTTTATAGTACTAGTATTATTATATGGTCTAAACCAAGATCCAGAGCGAGAGTAATTTGACAAATAAGTTTACTAAGACACGGTCAGCAATAGAATGAGCCAAATACGTAAGTACTTATATTAATCTAAGGAGCCAAAAGCGCGAGCGCGAAACCGAACGAAACACCATGGCTAATTTTAAATTTTATTGAATTATTTACTTTTTTAAGGGAAGCGTCGGTGGCGTAGTGCGGAAGAGCGTCGTCTCCCACCCGGGAGGCACTGGTTCGATCCCCGCCACGTACCAATGTGTTTTAAATTTTGAATTCATATGTACGTTTAATCGACGCTTTTACGGTGAAGGAAAACATCGTGAGAAAACCTGCACACACCTATGAAAATATATATATTTTTTTTTACATAGAATGGGTTCACTCTTGGCAACACTCTGTGCAGGAGAGCTAAGAGGAAGCCGAAGATGGAGCGAGTTTACCCAGAAGATGCCTATTCACTCTAACCTTGAATAGAGCAGGGTTATAACTATTTGGGAATATGGAGGCCGGCAGGGAATTCCACTCTTTAGCGGTGCGCATAATAAATGATGTTGAAAACCGCTTAGTACGCATAGGCGGAATTTGTACGAGGTAGGGATGGTACCTGAAGTCCGTCTAGACTCCCGATGGTAAAAAGGAGATGGTGGAATAAGCTCATGCAGCTCAAGAGCACACTCGCCAAAGTACAATCTATAAAACACCGACAGGCAGGCCACTCTGCGACGATGTGCCAAACTTTGCAGATTAGCATGCACCAGCCTATCATCACCTATAAGTTTCCTGGCTCTGCGGTCAACCGAGTCAAGGGCGGCAAGTTGATATTTTGCTGAACCGTCCCAAAGATGGCTACAATACTCCATGCAGGATCGAACCTGAGCCTTATATAAGGTCAAAAGTTGTTGCGGCGTGAAGCATCGTTTAACCTTGTTAAGAATACCCAGTTTTTTTGCCGCAGTTTGAGCCTTTGAAAAGATGGTTTCGCCGAAGTTGAGGTTGGCTGTGAACTTCATGCCAAGGAGCTCAAGGGTGTCGGAAACTGGAATAGATGTACCTCGGAAAGTAGGAGTCAGATTAAAAGGACTCTTTTTTGCGGAGAACAGACACGCCTGTGTTTTGACAGCATTAAAATTAACCAGATTTCGGTCACCCCACTGGGATACACGACACAAACTTAAGTCAGTCTGCTCCACCATAGTCCCACGTAAGGAACGCACTTCCTCTCCGCCGACCCCTGCGCCAGACATATATTTCTGTATGACAGTGCTGTCATCTGCATAACCAACAACACCGGGCATAAGCAGATCGTTGATGTGTAACAAGAAAAGCGTCGCAGAGAGGACTGATCCCTGAGGAACTCCAGCATCAATAGCAACGAGATCAGAACTACAGCCATCAATTACTACTCTGATCGAGCGCTCACTCAGGAAGTCAGATATCCAGCTACATAAATCAGCGGAGATGCCATATGATGGTAACTTACTCAACAAACCTGCGTGCCATACCCGGTCAAATGCTTTCGAGATTCTTAGGTTGTGTGTGAAGTCGACCAACCCGCACTTGGCCAGCGTGGTTGATTAAGGCCTAATCGCCCCTAATGTGGGGTAGGCTCGAGCCCTTCGGTGGGGACATTATATGAGCTGTTGATGATTTACTTTTTAAAATATTGCCAGTAATTTGGATATGGGAAAATCACGATGGTACTACTTATAACATTGGCATGGTATAGTACCACGTAACATTTTTATTTCATTAAAAAAAAAGACTACTGCTAATGTCTTACCGTGTTCTTCCCAGTCAACCTGTATAGTGATTAGGTACATTAAGTGCTTTGTATAAACTGTCACTCAAGTTTAGACCAGAATGCTCCTTGATAATCTAATTTCTACCACATTTTTGTTCTGCTTTCACGAATCTTCTTCCATACCCAACTTTCACATCCATACATCATTGCAGGAACAAGCACACTCATAAAACCCCATTAACCATGATCCCAGCCCTTACTCGCTTCTCAATGTTAATGTCCCACTTTCCAGCTCTTGTAAATACAGATCCTGAATACAAATACTCGAAAATTATCAACAACAAAGGTTTCATATTAATTGTTATCCTAAAAGTATAATAAAATAAAATTTTATGTAAATTCAACCAAAAGTTTTACGTCGAACTCTATACCCAACTATCGGCTGAGTCAATACAAATCTACAGCGGGTAAAATTCTTATTTTTAAGGAAGCAACAAAAACGGGTTACTTGTAGAAATAAATAAAAAACTTGTTGTGTTTTAATTCTTTAATCACCATTGACAGTACTTAATTGTTTTAGTGTCTAATATGTTGATTGACCCAGCTTTGGTAAGCGCTGACCCTCACGAACATGTCGGGGGCACCACGCGCACAGGGGAAGCCCCAGGACACGATGCCGATCTGTTGGCCATTGTCTACGCGGACTAGAGCGCTGCCGGAGTCACCCTGAAAAATGACATCACATTGTAAGAAAAAAAATCTGGAGTACTTAATTATCATTTATAGGCTATGGGAAGCTCTTCGCTTTAACGAGATGGGGACCTCATGCGGCCTCTACTACGACGGTTAGATTTGCCCGTGGAGCTTCATTCGACAACCTGGTCTCTTTCGTCAGGACGGATCCAAAAGGGAGTCTTCCTCGCGGATCCGCTGTGACGACGTCCTCACATAAAGAAGTCACAACGTTTTCTAGTTACTCTCACAGAAGACCTTCTGTTTTACCACGCTCGGGTAATGAGATATCAGCTCCAATCGAAGTCGAAGAAGGGTCGCCTATGGCCCATATCGCTCGGGTGCAAGTAATGGCATGGCACCCTCTAGGCACGTAATAACATGGAAAACTAAGGGTGTTTGAAGGCATCAGCGCAATTCCTATCCAAATCCTGGGCTCTTGTACGCTGCACACCTATACCATACGCTAAGCTAAGCCGGCGCTGCCCCTATCCCTGATATCTATTATGAAAAATATGGTGTCCCCTTGTTTCACAGAGAGAGAGATATCATAGAATTTCGTTTCGCAAAAAATATTTATAGAATATTATTATGGTTCTTGTATTTTCATTTGGAGTATTATTGGTTCAACCATTATTTACTTAAATAACGTATTTCACAGAAACGTTTGTTATAAGTCTGTACTTACATGGCTGTGTGATATGTAGGTTCAAGGGGTTTTACGACCATGCGGAGTGGTCTGTTTTTGAGAGAGTCTAGTGTGTTATGTACTACATGGCTGCGTGATCAATTCGAAGAAATGGCCCATCGAACAAATAACCTATCGGTTAAATAATATATCTTAGAGGATTTGCTTGGCGTTGTATAAACAACAGGCTTCTCAAAAATGTCTTTCGAAAATGAATACGAAACCCCGTAGGTTCAGGGTTAGTTTTCAAAGTAAGTATTCTGCGTACGAAATGATAGGTAATATGAGAACGAATAAAATTAAAAAAGTCGAAAAATACTTACACGGCACGTGCCAAAGCCAACACCATTTGGATGCATGGTGCAGAGCTCAATATGAGGTTGCACGGCTGGTGCCGCCACATTGAGGCTGACGGATGCCTGCGCAACGTCTCGCACACACTGCTGGCCGTCCATAGTGCCTAATACTATTTCCAAAAGTCGTGCTGCGAGGGCGCCATTGGCCTGTAATGTTAGATATAATTAGACAATTAGTGCTGGGGATTGGACTATACATTTATATGAATCAATTTTTACTCATCAGAGCAGTTTTTTACCTGACTGCAAGGCAAGGGTTATGATTTTCGAGCGTATCTTGTATGTATGTTTATTTGTAATATTCTTTATTACCTCATATCTTTCAAACCGCTGAACGGATTTCTATAATTAAGGTATCGTTAGATTTGTCTTGATAGCCCAATTGTCTTAGGTAAGTGATGTTAAAAAAACAACATAGTGGCTGTGAGGTGCTATTTTTAGAAGTGTTTTTTTATTTACTTAGAATTCATCACTATTGATATCAAATTCTAGGGCTTAGGTATCATAAAGATTTTCAACAGGTATATCATACAGTATTATACAAAATAACTGAAAAGATATACTTAAATAAAAAAAAATAATAAAAAAAAATCGGGAGTGGTCTCCCCTTGACTTTCTCTTATACCGGAAACGACTAAAAAGTTGATAGAAACCTTATATTTTGATGTCATACATGCATGTTAAATTTTGATCCGACCACCGACCGCGCACTTGGTTGCTTAACTTTCGTGATAAGACGACTCAAAAGTTGATAGAAACCTTATATTTTGATGTCATACTCGAGTTATCGTGCTAACGCACAGACACACAGACATAATTCCAAAAACGGTATTTTTGGACTCAGGAAGGTCCAAAACGTGTAATTTTACCTACTTATCAAGATAATTCAAAATCAACCTATATAATTATCTTGATAAGTATCTGGATGGAGTTTCTCCGGAGTTCTTGTTGTAAAAACACGTGTTGAGGGACTCCATTTTTAACCTCAATCAACCGTACAATTTTTGTTACTTTAGTTACATTTCCACTTGACATTGGCAAAATGCGTACGCTTAATGCGACGCGAAGCCATTAATTAAGAATAGATTAGAAGAATTGAGAATGCCATTAATTAAGAATAGAATAGTATCTGGATAATTATCACTTCAAACTCTGGTATCAGGCAGGCAAATTCTATCGACATACAAGACATACTGCAAATAAATTGGGCCCTGCTCCCAATTTATTTGGGTTCAGTGCAGTATGGAAGAAAGAAGATAACAGAAATTCTAATACATACAGAAACTCTTCCCCAACCGGCAGCCCTGGCGTTGACACCGGCGCCGACGAAGTTGAAACTGAGTGGGACGGGGCTGACTCTGTTATTGTAGACTATAGCACTGCTCGTGAACAGGATACCAATGTCGTTCTTGATGATGCTTGCAACGTAATTAGGGTGAGTCGCGTTACCCGACAGACTGTAGCTTTGTCCACCACTGTTCCAAGCATTTGTGCCTACGTTCACTCGCAGAGAACTGTAAATTTAATTAAAAAGAAAAATAAAATAAAACACCTACCTTTAATGTAATTAGTGTAAAATTAAGTAATATAAAAATTGTAGTGCCCTCACAGGGTTCATGTCGGCTCTAGGTAATTTTATGCAACATAGATGTTGCATAAAAGATATGTTTATTGTATCATGTGGTTTTTATAGATCTATAAAAACCACATGATACAATAAATATATTGAGTATTTATACAGTGACTACGAAGACACAGATTGACACTTTAAAATAATAATAAAAACAGCTTCTAGTATTTGGGGTAAGCACTATGAATCATGAGTAGCTTCTAAAGGTCTTCGCACATTTATCAGCTCGGAAAGGGATCGCCTCTTTTTTTACTATGAATGCTACGGTACAGCGACTACGAAACGGCTGCGGGCGGACCGTAGCGCATCGCCTATTTTTAATTGGAAAAAGAGTTTCGGTTTCTAGATGATAAGTCTGCCACGACTCTTATTTTAAAAGGATAAAATAATATACTAGCTTTTGCTCGCGACTTCGTCCCCGTGGATTTTTTTCTGGTATTGTTTTTTTTTACTTATCGTATGATAAATAAAAAAATAATAATATAACTATGTATACATATTTCCAATATACGATAGTAAACATAGATAGATTTTTCGGACTGTCGTTCCGTTTTGTCCCCTATTTTAAAACCCTAAGTGTAGAATTTCGAGAAATCTTAAAATGTCTTTCTTTGCAGATTTCTTTATTTGTAACTGAAAATTGATACTTATTGCCAATTTTTATGCCTGTTACTACAAAAATGATGGACTTCCTTTACAAACTTTCATCCCCTATTTTATCCCCTTAGGGGTTGAATTTCGTAAAATCCTAAAACACATTATTCTTAATTTTTAACGAAAAAGCCGTATACTTACCAATTTTTATGGATATATGATATTCTAAAATGGTTTATGTGACACTGCATGATTGTTTATTTGTGTATAATTAATGATTAATAAATAATAATAAAAAATGACGAATTTCCCATACAAACTTCCATACCCTATTTCATCCCCTTAAGGATTAAATAGGGTATGGAATTAATAGATAGAATTAAGTTATCTAGTATTTATCTAGAGTAAAAATTCTTAAGGATAATTAAATAAGGTTAGGTAATTGTCGTAAGCGTTGCAACATTGTTTTTTGTTACTTTGTTAATAGACAAGCATATGATACGGGCTGCCTGTAATAGCAGCCATAGACGCTCGCACCACTGACATGGAACTAACCCCCTTCCCTCACCTTCCTTACCCTATTGAAACATGGTTATCTAAAGTGAAGAACTCAAGATCACTTCATTTCCGTCACGGGGTGCGAGTCATCCAATAATTGAGCAAACCCACGATCACTCAATTTGCGTCACTGCGATAATTTTAACAACTCCAATAATACTTTCATTCTACGCAGTGACTTCTGACACGTCACGAAATGGACACGGGCTCGGCAACACACGAGCGCGCAGATTTGGAGCTTGGGGCGATGGAGTGATGGATTTCAGATTGTTTGGAATTGGAAATCGTAAATTTTCTGTCACTCCATTCAAGCCAAGTGAGATTCCGAACACACGAAACGATTTTGGCTTATTTTGGAGTGATGGTATGGCGTGATGTGGCTTGGAGCGATTATTTCCTACTTTAATCACCAACAGAAACTTAAAATGCAGTGTTATTTGACTGTGGTCTTCTGTAAGGTGAAGGTGGGTGGAGGTACCCCCAGTTCGGGCTCACGAAATTCGAGCGGCTGTGCATGTATACTGAAATCTGCATCGAAATTACATAAATTACCTAGTAAGAGATCCAAAGCTGAACGCAGCATCGATGCAGTGGGCAGCAGTAAGCACGCTCCTGGGAGCAATCACGGATCCCCCGCAGAGGAAGCTTCTTAGGAGAAGGCCAGTGGTGAGAGCTACCATGTGCGGGTGGGCGCCTTCCGCTGCAAGCGTACCGCCAACAATACGAGTGTCGGCTTTGAAGAAGCTGGTACTGTCATCCGACTCAGGCGCGGGGAGAGCTAATGGGAGAAACAGAAGATGAAGGATTGATAACTGATAATTGATACTTCGATTATGGTTTGTTTACTATATATCTATTTGCTGGTCCTATCGCTGTTTATAAACTCAAGTAAATCTCGCGACAAACTTTTATAACATTTAAATTTAAAGTTTATTTTATTTTCTTCTTTGTAGAGCATAATTAAATAAAAGCTTGTTTTTAAACATGTTTTTTTAGCATGCATGGATGCCCGCGTGATACCCCATGTACCAAACAGCCTGTATAGTAACAACTAGTTATAGGTGCATATTAATTTAAATTTTAGTTTTTGTATTATAAATTATCACAAAAAATGGTCTACAATTTATAAAGGTACTTTTTGTTATCCTTTCCTTTCTACATCCTGATCATTCTTTGTCCTCTTGCTATTATATACCAACTTCATTGCGCATGCGCAATATCTGGGCTATACATATATGCGTAAGTATGTACGTATCATCATTCCATACTTACGTAAGTTGACTTTGTTAGATACCTACTTATAGAAACAGCAAAACTCACCTAGAGCTCCCAAAGCGATGGTAAATAAAACAATTCCCACTTTGATGGCCATTTTTCGCCTGAATAGGATAACAATGCTTTGAACTAAATCGTATTTATAGATTTATATACCGTCATTAACAGATTAAATTATTAATTAACGATAAACATAAAGGCGACGTATGCAGAAATCAGTAATTATTAGATTAGATTAGATTAAATACATTAGTTAGATTATAAACAACTGACACTGTTGTGGTGGCGTGGTCAGTACTGCTGTTACAACAAGCGAGCCTGGTTTTAATTTTGCAAGGACAAAATGATTGTGTATGAACAGTAAACAAATCTTAAATTTCTAGTTTTAAATTTTATTAAAGTTTATTTGTAAAAATGTATAATTTACGACGCATCATCATCAACAGCTCATATAATGTCACCACCGAGGGGCTCGAGCCTACCCCACATTACGGGCGATTAGGCCTTAGTCAACCACGCTGGCCAAGTGCGGGTTGGTCGACTTCACACACAACCTAAGAATTTCTTCATAGGTGTGTGCAGGTTTCCTCACGATGTTTTCCTTCACCGTAAAAGCGTCGTTAAACGTACATATGAATTCAAAATTTGAAAACACATTGGTACGTGGCGGGGATCGAACCAGAGCCTCCCGGGTGGGAGACGACGCTCTTACGCACTACGCCACCGACGCTTTTTATATATATATACTATAGTTTAATCTAGTCTGTATTATAGACTAGAGTCTAGGAAAAGCAAGGAAAAGTTTAGGCACTAAAAAGTAACCCTAATGGTTACTTTTTATTGCGAAAAATAGGCTTGAAGGGGTTGAAATAGGGGATGAAAGTTTGTATGGAAGTTTGTCATTGTTGAAGATAAAACCATAAAACTTTGATGTTAGAAGAAAGAAAAGTAAGTAGTAAGAATGAAAGAAATATTTTTTCTGTCGTTTTTTGTACTAAATTTCATCAAATTCGGTTCAGTGGCTTGGACATGAAAGCTTGACAGACAGACAGAGTTATACTAGTTATACTAAACGCAAAAATTAAATTATTCCAGACAGAGTTACTTTCGCATTTATAATATTAGTAGGGAGGGATAGGGCTAATGCGTATTAATTGACATCGATGATATCGTTCTCATTTTATTTACTAGTTTATTTAAAAGATCTCGAGATGGTTTCCTGAAAATTTCTATACTTACAAGATGCGACTTCAATACTGTGAAAAAAAGGTGATAGGGCAAAATTACGCTGACCGCGCATGGATAATATCTCTAAGCGCGAACTGCACGTCAGCACAATTTTTAATTCAATAATCCAAATTTTGTTTCTGGATTTTGTGAGAATCAGAATTTTAAAGTGGGGTTACCAGCTTCATGAGATCATCAGATGCCATACATTTCTCGCCGAGCACTCCCTTAATACATTAAAATTTGTGACACCCACATTTTAATGTAATGTCAAATAACTTCAACAAAGAAAAAAATTACTGAAAACATGGCGGTATGGGCCAGACCCCTGTACCTTCCGTTACTTGGGAGAATTTAAGAAAAAAGAAAGTGGCGACAGTAATAAATGTTATTTCAATAATTAAAATTTTGCTTGCGTTTTTCTCGAGTTCTTGTTGCAAAAACACGTGTTTAGGGACTCCATTTTTAACTCAATCTACTGTACAATTTTTTGTTTCTTTATGTAAACATATTTTCAATCGACTTTAGCAAAGTGCGTAGGTAATCTTCATGTATCACGATTATGATTTGATTTATTATTTATGATTATGATTCTGTGTAGGTACTACTTAACGCATTTGTGTATACAAAGGCGTTAAATAGATGCCTACATATGTGTGGGATCTCCGACAAGAAAAAAGTTTTTCCAAGACAAAAAAAAAACCTTTTTTTTTGTCGGGGAGGTCAAATGCATTTACGCATCGTCCCTGCGGGGTGGTGCCAACGCTTCCCGTCTAGGCACTCCTTGTGCACCAATAGGCAGCAGTCCACAGGGGCTACCGACTGACGCCAGCCCCTGTGGGCCGCTGGCCGACGCTGGTCCCGGTGTCCTCGTTAGGAGGACGTACCAGGTGGAGCAGCCGTCGGTGGAGGATTGGCTGCTGGCCACCAATTGGTGCAAGGAGTGTCTAGACGGGCAGCGTTGGGACGGTCTCGGTGTAGTTGCGCTCGCGTGCGCAGATCCCGAGCCGTCCCGTAATAGCGCACTGAAAGTCAGGCCGGGGAGGGTCGAATTATAAAGACTGTTATGATGAACGTTAATCGTTAATTCTTTAACAAAAATTATAAAAATTGTATTCTTTACCCAACGGCCAGGAAAGGGAGTTTGTTAAAGTCAATATTCCTCTTCATGAAAATACTTCAGTCAGCTTCTTGCCATAACTCCTCGTTTACTTTTGCATATCAATCTGAAATTCTGGTGGAAAGCCGCGGAAATTTGACACTATGCGTCGTTACGTCGTCCAGAAGTGATCCCTCCATCCAAACCTTTTCTCTATGCCATTTATAAGGCTATGCTGTGTAATTTAAGACAGTTTTTGCAAACGTCGGTAGCTATGACCCAAGATATACTTGACAGGGGCGTCTCTAGCCGATATTGTAACGCCCGTGTGTAATCATTACCCGAGCGCCCTCTCTAGCACCCAGAAAAAATATGGAAAAGTATAAAACTGTAACGCACCGCACACCCTGCACCAAAGGTAAAGCCGCCCCTGATGACAAGCGCCGAAAGCGTAATAAAAGTAACACAATGATCATTGTTAATGACTATTTTTACTTTCTCGCATATGCAGTAAGTATAGAGGAAGTCTTGTAATCGTCAAAAAATTCGACCACGAGATTTTGACAGATTTACATGTTTTGGACCTCCCTGAGTACAAATATATTTTTTTTGGAATTATGTCTGTCTGTGTGTCTGTGCGTTAGCACGATAACTCGAGTTAGCTTTAACTTATGCAACCAAAATTAAACATGCATGTATGACATCAAAATATACGGTTTCTATCAACTTTTGATTCGTCGATCACGAAAGTTAAGCAACCAAGTGCGCGGTGGGTACTCGTATGGGTGACCAAAATTTAACATGCATTTATGCCATCAAAATATAAGGTTTCTATCAACGTTTGAGTTGTTTCCGGTATAGAGAAAGTCAAGGGGAGACCACTCCAGATTTTTTTATATTTAATTTTGCGCATACGTATTTTTCGTAACAAGTATATAAAACTGTGCATGGCTAAAGCCAAAAGTTCAATGAAATATCTAAATATTCAGCGCTCGCACCACTTGCACCCCCGGGTAAAGAAGGCCCTGTACTTGAGCTTCTTGAATACCATCGAAGGCTGTACAGTACCGGATTAACGATTAACGGAATTGAAGAAGTGTAACGGAAGTTAACGAGTACCTACGTTAATTTTTTAAAGTTAACTTAGCACTTAGTCCGTTAATCGAAAATTTTACTTCGATAATTAACGGATTAACGAGTTAATACCCAGCTATGGCACGGTAATTATGGTATAGTCATCGTCATATCCTGTGTTTTCTCGGTTAAGGGCCCGGGGTCCGCCTTCCTACTCTCGCTATCCCACTTCGCTCGCCGATCTTCGGCATCCTTGGTGGACATACCTTCGCGACGACAAGCTAAGTAGTGTTTCTTACGCCTGTCTCTTTTACTGGCACCTGGCGGTGGTGGCTTGTGTTAACTAGATTTTTATATCATATAACTTAACCACAGATATTACAATCTAAGGAGATCGGTCGAATCGCCGAGTTCATAGGAAGACCGAGTGTCGCGATCAGCGGCCGTACTACATAACATGGTTCTAGTGAGCATGCCGTAATTGACACTATTCCTCGCGCGCGTCTTAAGAACTGCGAAGCGTTGAAAGTTAAGCACAGCCGCAAAGGAGATCGGTCGAATCGCTGAGTTACGTATTCACTTGACTTTATCGGAAGGCGAAGTGGCGGAAATGTATGCCCACAGGGCCATACACTTGTCGCAAGTTAAACAGCGGCTTGCCCTATCTCCTTGTATTATTAAATCAGTGATCTTAACACTTTAGCAAATTAAAAAATGCACCGATCACGCTAATTACGTCATTATCAGCCTATCACTCCTCATTTTTGTATCTAACAAGATAAACCCCCAGTTTTGATCGTTATCTATCAAACTACCTATATAAATAAAACTGTCTTATAATTGGTTTTAAAATCGCGAAATGTCTTTCAAGGCAGGTTTTATTTTATTCGCGCTGTTTCTAGGGGCTCTTGGTAAGTCGTTTATTTGTACTTACTGTGATATGAGTTACAACACGCACATAACAATTTCAACTGCCCAATTAAGTGTATGATTCATATATACACTGCATATCACTATATGTATACTAGCTGTCCCGGCCACGCGTTGCTGTGGTAATTTCATACTACTGTCCTATAACATTGAGTTGTTAGTAAAAAAAATGAGGACTACTTATCAAGATAAGAACTATTCTTACTCTCAATTTGGAACAAAACACAAATTTAAAAAAAAAAAACAAAAAGTTCAAATAGCATTGTTAGTTTCGGAGTTCATCCCGGACAAACATCGTGACACGGGAATACCTATATATTATAATAGATTTAGGATTTTAATTTGACTACATAACAATGTCGAGTGAAAATGTATCTAAAGGTCCGTAGTCGTTTCATAGCCGCTTTACCGTAGCGTTCATAGTAAAAAAAGAGGCGGGACCTTAAAGTTAAAATATATACGGTAGACTGTGTTAAAAATGAGGTCTCTCTATAGGTGTTAAAAGTTTCTCCCGAGTTGTTGTAAAAAAACGTGTTGAGAGTTGGTTGAGAGACTCCATTTTAACTCTTCTTCTTCTTTTAAATTAATGGCGATCGCGACACATAAAGATTACGCATTGCGCCAATATTAAGTGAAAATGTAATTAAATTACCCGACAATTGTACAGTAGATTAAGTTTAAAATGGAGTCAACTCAATTTATTGTTACTTTATGTATGCATTTTCACCTGACATTTGCAAAATGCGTAATCTTTATGTGTCGCGAACGCCATTAATTTAAAACAAGACGTAGGTAAGAGAACACCAACTCTGAAGAAACTCCGGTTTGGCGGAAACCATGGCGTCTGGATGTCGATCTTTATTTCGATAATTCAACATTGCTTCGGAGTGGATTTTGTGCAGTAAAAGTGGTCGTTTCGTTGCATAAGCATCCAGTGTTGGCGAACAGTTATGAAGAATCATTGAAATAGAGGTTTTGTGTATATGATGTTGAGAATTGTATAGTGGTGGAAATCACACTATACAATTCTCATCAGTCACCATCATTAGGTCTGTACCATGCATTTCTCGCCAAGCACTCCCTAGATGCATTAAAATGGGTGGCACCCACATTTTATTGCAAAAATCAAGAAAGAAGATATGAAACTGAAGACTTGGCTGTATGGGCTAGATCCCTTCGCCATCCCGTAACAGGGAAAATTTAAGAAAAAAAACTCTAATCGATAATTAAGTAAACACATGTTAAAGTTTTCTCAGAATTCAATCCATAATAGGAGGAGATGGGGTGATAAGGTTAAAATGAACATAGGTATTTTTTGTCATTATTGAATAGAAAAGCATAAAACTTTATGTTTAGCTACTTGTAAATAAATAAATATTTGCTCTAGTGTTCTAATCTAGACCCACATGGGGATGATATAGGACTTCTTTTATTTCATCCCCCATGTGGGTCTAAATTTCAAAATCCGGAGCAAACTGTCTATATTTAGTACTACTTATAGTATATTTATAAATTCTTTATTGTACACACAAAATTTGACACAACATTAACAAGAAAGGACATGTGCAAAGGTGAGCTTATCTCTAGCAGAGATCTCTTCCAGCCAACCCTAGCTATAGTTTAAGCGTTTATTTACTACTTATAGTACTACGTATATTTTATTGGAAACTACGATTGGTAAAAAAAGAGTACCGAAAAAAACATGCTGTCTAAAGTGACTATTCCACGCAGACAAAGTCGCGGGCAAAAGCTAGTGTGGCCTTATTTTTCTTAAGGAGTGGATAAGAGAGAATAATAACTTTGTCGTTTTAATTGGCATCACATAAATAATGTCTGTGATTGTCCTTTCAATGAAATCGTTTAATTGAGAAAACACTTGATAACACACATACCTAAGCTACGATTATGATAAGATTACAACTACCTACTCATTTTAATTTTGTGATTAATCTTAGTAGTAATAAAAATTGCTTGTAATGTATTTATAAAAATCATTATAAGTAATAGTAAGAAAAATATTTTATGTACCTCTAATTGTAAACTGTAAATAAAACAACTTTTACGAATTTAACTTATTTTCATCTGGTTACACATTTTGTGCTCGAACAAATCTAAGAGAACATTATACAATTGTATTGTGTTCAAATTTGAGCAGTATCTTAACGACATGATTATCAACCTCACATCATTTTTCGCGGCGCTTTCAACTGCCACAATGCCCTACTTCTACTAGAGGTAAGTAGGGCACAGGCTGACTAGCCGTTCGAAGTTGGCGTTGTATTATTGTTGGTTAAGTAAAGGTAAGGAAGGGAGCTAGGACAGGCAGCGCGCGAGTGTCACGTCAGTGTGCCAACCATCTATTTATAGGCTATGGTGACTGTTTGCCACCAGGAAGACCATATGTCTGTCTGCCAATCTATCTATATATATAAAAATGAATACTGACTGAATGAATGACTGACTGACTGACATATCAACGCACAGCCCAAACCGCTGGGTCTAGAGATTCCAAATTTGGTACGTAGGTTACTGAAGAGGTCCAGGGGTGCACTAAGAAAGGATTTTTGGAAATTCACCCTCGAAGGTGGTGAAAAGGGGGGTGTAAAGTTTATATGGAAATCCGTCATTTTTAAAGTAAAATGTATAAAAATTGGTACATGGCCTTTCAGTAGGAATAAAGAAAGAGGTATTTTAAGATTTTTGGAAATTCAATGAAAAATGAGGGATAAAAAGCTAGTCAAATAATATAAAAAAATAGTTTGTACAATTATTGTCACTAAATTGGATCACATAATAATACATACCTTTTGTTTTTTCACAGCCGCACCGAGTCCAGACTCCGATGATGTCTCCCAGTTCTTCGTTCACGTGGACACTGAGTCCCGCATAGTTGGTGGGTCGGTCGCTGCTGCCGGCTCGCACCCATGGATGGTCGCTTTGATATTGGGGCGGCTCCTTACCAGCTTCACCTGCGGAGGATCCATCGTTGCAAAGAGAACAGTATTGACTGCAGCTCATTGTATCCATAATAATTACGGCGGCGGTGCTCTACTAAGGTAAGTGTTATAGGTACTAGGAAAAATTAATCATTAGAATATTTATCATAGGTCCAGGCCAAGAAGTTTCCTATTGCGTTAAAAAAATTAAGACCCATGTAAAGAAGATAATGGAGTTTCTCCCGAGTACTTGTTTTAATAACACCGTGTTGAGAGACTCCGTTTTATTAACTTAATCTATCGTACATTTTTTTTCCACGCTCACACCAATTCACGCTCAACATCAGTATCTTTAGAAGTATCTTTAAACTTGTGTTATGGATACTAGAACGGAAAATTTTAATTTAAACAATAAATTAAGATATTTTTATAAATAAACTTAAATAAATATATAAATAAACAACCATGACTCGCCAAAAAATTACTCGTAGGTATTCGTCATACAAATATTTGGGATTGGATTTTGGTTTAGACTTGTGAGTTGGTAAATTTTGAATTATGTCTGCAATTTTTGCAATGTGTATACCTCGATAGTTTTTGGTTGTGCTATTAAAGAAATTACAAAAATAATAACTAAATACATTGATTTTGGTTCTTATAGGACCTAAACAATACATTATTACAAAATACGAGTGGACGTGACAGGGAAAACTGGCCCTTCTATGGGGGACTGTGAACGTGTTAACAGCATTAATTGTGTTCCGACAATGAATGACAAGATATTCAGTCCTGTGGTTGAGGGTTCTAGGTGAGGCTTGATTCATCTTCAGCCTTACCATGAAGTGAGATCAAGAGCTTCTGTCGAGAAGAAAAAACAAATAAGTACTATAGCTCCCAAGTGCGCGGTCGCTATTTGGATGGGTGCCGATTTTCCAATTCGGTTTTCCTCCGTGATTCCAGAAGGCACGTGAAGCTGGGTGGTCTTTGCTGCTTTCAAAAGATAACAGCCATAAACGAGTCACGGCTCTTTTACGGCCGGCCGTAAAATCTAATACCAAAACCTCAAATTACAATTAAGAAGTAAAAACTTCTTAAGAAGTTAGATTTTTTTTTTGTTACGAGATAGCAAACAAGCTTGCGGCCCACCTGATGTTAAGTGGTCACCGCATAGACACTTGCAATATTAAGTGTAAATCACTTAACACCGCAAGTGCGTTTGCCATCCTGGGGACTAAAATGATATGCCCTCTATGCCCAGTAATTACACTGGCTACCTTTCCCTTCAATCCGAAACACAGCGAACTGCTTCACGGCAGAAATAAAAAAGGCGGTGGTACCTACCTAGACGACCCTACATATGGGTCTACCACCGAGTAGAATAGAATAGAATATTACTTTAATGTACCTAAAACAGTGAACACATGCGTTCATAGGCATTTGATGAAACCTTATCACTAAAAGCCATCTCTTCCGGGTAATCTTTGGATTTGAAAAATATAAACTCGTGGAAAGATAGCTGTTGTATCATTATATTGAATAATGGCTAAATGCAATGTAATAGAATAAGTAAATTAAAATAAACAAATAATATACAAGTACCTACTTACTATAAACCAAAATATAATCATATAAAAACATGAATTGATAAATTTATAAGTTAATACTTAATCATACTTAATTAAGTAATAAAAGCATCGGTGACGTAGTGCGTAAGGGCGTTCACCCACTCGGGAGGTACCGGTTCGAACCTCGCCATTACCAACGCGTTTTAAAATTTTGAATTCACATGTACAGTCAACAGCACGTCGGGCTACACAAAACTGTAAAATTTCTCCAAACGATTTTCAACCTAAGGCTATTTAATATAAAGTGACAGTTTGTGGTAACCCAACGTGCTGTTATCTGTACGTTTAATCGACGCTTTTACGGTGAAGGAAAACATCGTGATGAGACCTGCACGTGCACACACCTATGAATAAAATTTTAGGTTGTGTGTGAATTCGACCAACCCACACTTGGCCAGTATGATTGACTAAGGCCTAATCGCCCCTAATGTAGGGTAGGCTCGAGCCCCTAGGTGGGGACATATGACCTAATCAATATCCCATATTATAAACATATAACATTGTCTGTTACAGTTCTTTAAGCATCCAAGTGGGCTCCAACCGATGGAAAGACGGACAGAATTACCGTCTGTCTGGAAACGCGACTCACCCCCATTACCTGCATCACGACCTCAAGAATGATATTGCCATGCTGTTCACCGTGCAGCCATTCATTTACACAGATCGCATTCAGCCGATCACCATGAGCTTCAACTACGTAGACGCCGGTGTTCAAGTCAGAGCGGCTGGTTGGGGAAGAACAAGGGTAAGTATCATCATCATATCAGCCGAGAGACATCCACTGTTGGACATAGGCCTGCCCTAAACATCTTCCACTGCGAACTTCACCGTGTCGGTCCATCTTGTGGGGAGGCCTACCAACGCGTCTCCCGGTACGCGGCCGTCACTCGAGGATCATTCCGCCCCACCAGCCAAAATGTGCCCTGCCCACTGCCACTTAAGGTTCGCATTTCCTAGGGATGTGTCAGTGACCATGGTTCGATCACGCAGAGAAACTCCGAGCATAGCCCTCTTCATTGCCCTTGGAGTGACCTTGAGAGATCCTTCTTAAGAAGCCCATTGTAAGCAGGCACGTTTCGGCTCAGTATGATATTTTTATAGTTTTAATAATTATTTTCCCCCAAATACCGATGTAGTTATCTCTCAGTCTCGCTGTTGGACTACCGACGAAACCACTCCTAGCTGAAGCACTAGCTTAGTAGGAGGGGTTAATAGGATAAATATTGATTTGTTAGCACCAGATTAGTATCTATTATTCTTCTTAAAAAATATATTACAGTGTTAAAGTGATATTAAACGTTTTGGAACCTAAAATCAAAATAATTTTTATTGAGTTATTTAAATTTAAACTGTAAAATAGTCATTTCATACTAATATTTTGTGCAGAAAACTTATTGATTTAAAACCTCCTTCATGCACTTGGACTTTATATGCAGATGCAGGAGGCAAAGAAAAAGCACTGGTGTGGAAAGAATAACTTTCCGCACGCTAATAAACACACATAAAGTTTTAAAATAGCGTTGCTCTTGAGAAGGACACTACTTTTTATCAATATGTTCTGTTTATTAACTGATCATGTTTATTGTTTACAGTTTAACGGCTCCGCCTCACGTGAACTACGTGAGCTGATAGTCGCTACGATCAGCGGCGAGCAGTGCCAGGAGGAAATCATAACAACAGCCATCAGCGGGAACTACCTTCGTGTCCCACCGTTTGAATCACATATAGAGATTTGCACGAAGCACCCCAACGGCGCAGGATTTGGCATGTGCAATGTAAGTGATTAACTATCACCTACAGAAACACAACATCACAAAAGGGGTGCTAGTAATCCCGCCCAGGAGACGCATTTTTGAATCATTGGAATTCCAAATCGTGTATGAAATCGCAAGCTTCGTATGCGAATCCCTAAAATCGCTATTGTTGAACATTCATACTCATGAATTTTGCAACGAGTGGTCCGACCTATCCGTTTCCGATATTCTACCAGTAGAAAATCAAATTAGTGACAGTGACATTATAACTTTAAATTCACGTTCTGTTTCCTCGTAACTCATTACCGGTTTCTAACATCAACGAGTTATGGCATTCCGGTTTTTACTTTTTCTGCATGAAATGAAAAATGTTATAAGAATCGAGTTTTAGAGCAACACTCTTTTCTAATGTTTCAAAAATACGTAAAATTTGGAGCAATAGAAACTAATTTCGTATACGTTTTGCTTTCGTGCATGAATTTAAGATCAACCTTTAATTTTTCAAAAATGCGTCTCCAGGGTGATGGTAGTGCTAAAACCGGCACTGCATACATACATTGAAAGCTTTTTTAAAAAAGCTGGTATTATGTTACAGGGTGACTCCGGCAGCGCTCTAGTCCGCTTAGATGAGGACGGTGGTCAAGTAGGCATCGTCTCGTGGGGATTCCCCTGCGCTCGAGGCGCGCCCGACATGTTCGCCAGACTCAGCGCTTACGAAAGCTGGGTTGCTACACACATCAGAGACTGAAGAAATTGATCCAGTTCACTTGCAAGCAATGAGAAATTGAATGATACTAAAACTTTTATAAATATAGTGCCTACTCAAATCAAGCTTCGTCAATAAATAATCAATTTTATTTCATAGGCTTACAGTGTAAATCCTGTTGATGAAATTTTACTGTTGGCCTGACGTGCCTATTACAGAAAACTGTAAAATTTCTCCAACTGATTTCCAATCTTGATGGAGAAAATTGGATAATTTGTGATCCAAACTTAACGTGCCTTTGATTTTAGATACCGAAACAGAACTCATTGGTAAGAAAAAATAATATTGATTTGAAAAACTAGGTAAAATATGCAAACTTATTTTTGCCTAGTTTCTAGTTTCACCAACCACGAAAATAATGCAAACCGCTAAATAAAACATTTTGTAAAAACTAAACAGTGTTTTCCTTGATAATTCGAATGAAATAGTAGTTTATGTAAATGTCACATTATAGGGGTTATTAACCCCTAACTAACACAGTGACTTTTGTTACGTGACTAACATGGTGGGGTAAAAATCTACCCCAATTTCATAGTTGTACCTATATCTTACAAAATAATATTCACATAAAAACAAAAAAAAGTAACTTGTAATCAACAACTTTTTTATAAAAATTTAATAACCGCAAATTCCGCATAAAATATTTTTATTTAGTATAAGTACATTCTTCAGTCTTTAATCAACTTATTTGGATCCAAATGTATTACTACAATCTTATAGGAAAAACAAATAAATTACGACTCGATGTCGTTAAAGACCCGTCAACATCTTTTTAAAAATTATCGCGGTGGGGTGAAAGTTCACCCCAGCCCGCCTAGCATGACCACTGAAACACGATATGATTTAGCCATTTATCGCGTTGAACTGTCAAAAATTATTGGACATAACCTCAAACGTGAAAATTTATCGAAAAGCCTTTTAAATGTTCGCAGTTTTGATAAAATTCCAAGTTGGTGGCTATATCCAATATTTTTTGACAGTTCAACGCGATAAATGGCTATATCATATCGTGTTTCGGTGGTCATGCTAGGCAGGCAGATGCCAATAACACGAAAACTATCCAATGCTGCTAGCTGTGCATCCACCTACTCGTAACGTAATGCACGTGCTCAACTTAGAATACCTGGAAGTACCACTCGCTAATGCAAAAGGTTTCGAAAATACAAACAAAAATGCACGACTGGGGAGAAAAATTATGTTAGTTAAGGGTTAAAACCCGAGCGGGAGTATAAAAAATCGGGTAGTCTCCCCTTTAGCCACACACCCGCCGAGAAAGTTTCCCCACCACGTTACCAGGGTCCCCCTCCGTCCCCGTCCGTCCGGAAGCTTCCGGACGTGGACCCCTATGGAAGCAATACTGAAAATTATGCAAAACAAAAAATCGAGAGTAGTCTTCCCTTGACTTTCTAGTATACCAGAAACGACTCAAAAGTTGATAGAAACCTTATATTTTGATGTCATACATGCATGTTAAATTTTTGTTACCCATCCGAGTACCCACCTTAAGTTGCTTAACTTTCGTGATCGACGACTCAAAAGTTGATAGAAACCTTATATTTTGATGTCATACATGCATGTTAAATTTGGTTGCAATTAGTTAAAGCATACTCGAGTTATCGTGCTAACGCACAGACACACACGGACATAATTCCAAAAACGGCATTTTTGGACTCAGGGAGGTCTAAAATGTGTAAATCTGTCAAAACCTCGAGGTCAAATTTTTTGACTATTACAAGACTTCCTCTATACTACGTATACGAGAAAGTAAAAACGAGCTTTGACGAGGTAATTACAAATAAACACCAAGTTATGTACAGTTACATACTGTACATAACTTGGTTACTACATATTCTACACTCATACATTCATTCAAATAAAACAAAAATATGCTAATAAATTATGTTTTCCGAAAAAGTGTGTTTTTATTTTTAAATTTTCATTCCATGAATTTTTCATAAAAAAATTATATATATGCTTTTTTAACCCCTAACGCAAAAAGACAGATGTTATAAGTTTGACTTATCTGTGTGTCTGTCTGTGGCATCGTAACTCCTAAACGAATTGACCTATTATGATGCGGTTTTTTTCGTTTGAAAGCTGACCTGGGCCCCGATCGCGGTAAATAATTTCAAGTCGAACGCAGATGAAACACAAACGCTGTCAAAGTTACGTTTCTGTTAAGCCCTGTCCGCACAGCGATAAAATATTCGCGCGGAAATAATATCGCGTTCAATTTGAACGCGATATTATTTATCGCTGTGCGGACAGGGCCTAACAGAAACGTAACTTTGACAGCGTTTGTGTTTCATCTGCGTTCGACTTGAAATTATTTACCGCGATCGGGGCCCTGATCAAGATCATTCCTAGCTATAGCTTATAAATTTGTCGGGGGATAAAATAAATTTTTCAATTTTGTAGTTTTTTTTTTATTTTTCTGGGAACAAACTATTTGTGATCCCAGTAGCTCTAAGCAAAATATCTGGCTGAGTCAAATTTTCTGTATGGGTTACATCACTTTGCCTTCCTGTAGGAAGAAAATATTAAATCTTACTTTGGGCTAGATAATTGGTGTGTGCGTGTAAATATTTATTATTATTATTAAATCAAAAGTATCAACTAGTGCTTATCTCAATTTGGCTGTATGGAAGCCTTTTGCTATACTTAGATTTTTTATTTTTTAAGAAAAACAAAGATAATATTATTATTAATGAGTTGAGTTGAACTGACTTTTTTAGTTTTTATTATATATGTTTAAAGTATGTAAATATATTGTTTGAGATCATAATTCGAATATTAAAACTATTACCTAGAGTAGTTATAGTTTTTTTTTGTATATGCCTTACCGTATTATACGCATGAGGTACTAATCCTTCGGAGTAAAAGAACGTTAAATTAAATAGTTCTTTTCTTTGTTAGTTTGCGTGGGCGTCCGTCCCTGAAAAGAAAAATGACAACTTAATGCAAATTGTTACTCAACTGGGCTCTGCCATCAACTAAAATATCAAGCATGAACACATTATAAACCGTACTCGTACTGCCAAAATCAATCATAACAGCGCACAACCAAAATCCATAGTAGCTCAATTTTCAAACAAAAAAGTTCGTGATGACTTCTTGGCAGCTGCAATCAATTTTAATTGTAAAAAAATATAATTTTATGTAACCCCTGACATAAGTTTATAGCTAAGAACCATCTCGATCACGTCAGCTTTCAAACAACAAAACCGCATCCAAATTGGTCCATTCGTTTAGGAGCTACAATGCCTCAGACATACAGACACACAGACAGGTCAAAATTATAACACTCCTCTTTTTGCGTCGGAAGTTAAAAAGGCAATACAAGACAAGCTTAACACTTCACATTTGGGACTCAAAGGAGAAAAAACACCAAAATTCATAGTCGACCATTTGTGTATATATGCCGCAGTCAGATTGGTAGCCAAGGAAAAGGGTTACAAGCACGTGTGGATCAAGAACGGTTGCATTTTCATGAGAAAAACAGATGAATCGGATTATTTGCTTACACGTGACATGTACTCCTTGAATAATGTTAAGTAATAGTATTAAAATAAATGTAAACTTGCTTATATTAGTATTATAAACTCTAAAATTCAACTCTTTATCTATATGTATACTATCAAAATGATCGTGGCCTCAGGACGAAAACTCACATTTTCATACAAAATGTATAAACTTCAAGTTATGATGTTGTAGAATTAACTGAAACTTAACTAAACAGAAATATACTTAACAGTTAATGATTTTTATAATAAATGTAGCTTAAACTTCAAAATCTAAATAATTATAAATGCAATAATATGCAATGTCGTAATTATACCTAATTTATATTAGTTAACTTACAAACAATCCTGTATGTAGTTAAAACATTTAAAACTTTCAACTTTTAAATTGTAATTAAACTTATTATATTAGATATAATAAAATTAAATCTATGTAAGATTTATGTGTTATTTAATGTGATGAATTTTATTTATCTATTTAACCGTATCTACTCTGAGAAATATGTTAAAAATTCGGTAGATACCTACGAACGTATTACATAGGACCATACTTCGAAATAAGCAAATTTTAAATTAAGAATTTTTATTTTGCCGTTCCGCTCTTCATTATTTACATAATGAAAACGTTATCTTTGTCAAACAGCCAGTGACAGAAATAATATTCTGAAGCAAACCTTAACTCAAACGCAGGAAAGACTACTTTTCTATCAGCCATAAACAATTTTCTCCATTTAAAATTTTAAATCGGCATTATTCCATTTTTGAAATTAATTAACACAAATTTCAAAACATAGTTCCAAGAATACTTTCAGACTGTTTAAATTTTGTTTTTACGTTGAATGATTTCGTTAGCGAAATAAATTTATAAATACAATGTCTGTGATAGAGGGTATTTATGATTTCGTAAGAAAACGTTACTCCATTTGCGACGTCATTTTTTTTCCTAACCTTTTCTGTCAGACCACCGCCGCTGCACGAGGTATGATATTTTTATTTTCATTTTTCGATGGTATTATCTGAATAATTTTGTTTGTATTTACCGTCATTAAACACAAAATAGTAAATCCTTAAGGGTAACCGTAATTTTTGTGTTTACGTAGGTCGCATCTAGAAAAATGGACCAGTCGAATATTTCTCATGTGATGTACCCGGTGTTAATATTACCAAAACACAGTACAAAGTTAGAATCCATCTGTGAGGTGAGCGACAACGTGTTCATTAAGTTGAAAATTACATCACCAGACACAGATGGCAATGAAATGTGCATTTACAGTGGTTTTTGTAACGTTAAACTTATTGATGGTTGCAACGGAAACTTTCATTTGATAGAACTATCTATGGAAAATGGTGCTTTGTCAGTTGTAGACAATAAGTCGCAGAGTGATAATGTAAATCAGATTGACAACCAATCGCAGGTGTGGATAGATCCTGTGAGAAGTCCTTATGTGTACAATTCTTACGATGAAAATGGGACACAGGAACTGATACTACCGCAGACTCCTTACGGGCAGATCACTGTTGAGCAGCACAACACTTACATCACTCAGAATGTCTACAACTACAGTAACACCACATACACTTCGAGCCAGGACGAGTTTGAGCAGAAAAGATGTATAAAGACAATAGTTGCTGAGGAGTCACCGCAGCATGGTACAGCAGATATGAACAACTACATTAGCTTCTACGAAGTCGACGAATTTGAGTGCGGCGTATTTCTGTCGCAGTTGCCTGAGGAGATCATGAATGAGAAGGAGATTAAGGATAGAGAAGAAAAGAAGTACATAGGACTGGACAGTGAGAACGGAGCCTTGAAACAGCTGATGTCGCCGGACATACAATCGGTGTCGAAGCAACGAAAGACTATACTCTTTTTAGGGCACGATTCCCATTATGGGCAGACTATTCAGAAAATAGCTATCAATGATCCTAGTTTGATTTGTGCTGGTTCTGAAGAGGTGGATTACGAAGTGGAAATTTGTAAGTAGATATTTCTTTATATAATTTGCTCTAAGCCATATATCTCTGATTCAAAGGTCCAGGGTTCGATTCCCAGAGACGTGAAAACTACTTGGTTTGGTTGGTGCTAGGTGGTTGGTCCAAGTGTGCATAATAGTGATAACGGCATTATTGTGTACTGACAGTTAATGATAAGTAGACATCGGATTATATGCACTAAGAAAGTGCCAAAATATGGACTGCACCGAAATTTGCACTAAAAGCTCTTGATATGCCATATCCATTGCTGCGTTATACGACACGCCATTCTGGCACTTGTCGTGTAAAATCGGATTATCACTTGTACCTGTCAAAAAAGTTAGCGAATAGGCCAACTGGAGTGCTGAGTAGAAAATGATGATGTCATATTATTTTCTTTATTTTTTGTTGTATATTGTCTAAAGTCCAATTTTGATTAGCTGTAACTATAATTAATTTACTGTTTTTTACTTTCTCGTATACCTATTAAAGGAAGTCTTGTAATCGTCAAAAAATTCGACCTCGAGATTTTGACGGATTTAGACGTTATGGACCACCCTGAGTCCAAAAATTTTTTTTTTGGAATTATGTCTGTGTGTGTCTGTGCGTTAGCACGATAACTCGAATATGCTTTAAAATTTAACATGCATGTATGACATTAAAATATAAAGTTTCTATCAACTTTTGAGACGTCGATCACGAAAGTTAAGCAACCAAGTGCGCGGTCGGTACTCGGATGTGTGATCAAAATTTAACATGCTTGTACGACATCAAAATATATGGTTTCTATTAACTTTTGAGTCGTTCCGGTATACGAGAAAGTCAAGGGAGACCACTCCCGATTTTTTATTAATGTTCTATTTTAAAAAAGTTGAGTACGCCTGGAATTGGCTATCGTATCAGAATGTAACTGTTTATGTATTTTTTGTGTCCATTTAAAATGGCAGCTGTTGATGTACCTAGATAAATAAAAACATAATTATGTTTCTCGTTTTTGAGTCTTCATTCAGCGCACATTATTCAATGACCGTTACATTTTTACGTTTTTAAAAGTATCTAGATTTACTTAGTAAATGCAGTGCTCGCGCAAATCTCAGACAACATTACCTTTGTAATATCTACGCAAATTACGTAAAGTACACACAAAAACAAAACACTGTAGTTTTACAAAGAGGTAGGAATTAATTTGCCGCAGTCATTAATTTCTTTCCGTCACAGACACGCTATTTCTTTAACTTAATAATTAATTAGCTCGTATCGATTTTGGGGATTACCCTAGTTCGTTTGCTTTTCTTGGCTAGTTAATTATACTTACTTTTGCTTCAGTATTGCTATTTTGGAATAATTAATTCCAACCAAAGCTCCATAAACAACCACAAAAAATAATAATATTGACTTAGTTCCGTCAACAAAAATATAACTAATAATAAATTAAACACAAATCATTAAGAAAGTTTTTTGAGTCTTATATTGGTATTATAGAATAATTATCAAGAATCAACGCCGTACTGAGCGTCATACGTCTCTGTTTATTTGTGCTTGTTGAAAAGTGTCAAACGATTCTCAAGACATGATATATTTCTGTGTCATTCTGTAATAAGGGGTCTTTATAGTTAGGTAAATATAGGTAAGGTTCAAGAAATGTAATTAACCTAAAAGTGAACTAAATAGAATCCTACTAATATTATAAACGCGAAAGTTTGTGTGGATGTATGTATATATAGATATTATGGATGGATATCTGGATGTGTGTTTGTTACTCTTTCACGCAAAAACTACTTAATGAATTTCAATTAAACTTTACAAAAATGTAGCTCATAAATCGGAATAACATATAGGCTATAATTTATACTGATACTGCGCAGACGAAGTCGCGGGCAGAAGCTAGTCTATAATTCAGTCACGCTCACAGTTCCAAAAGCGGTTAAGTAGTACTAAGACCTTAGAATCTTATTCTAAGGCTAAGGCTTTAATATAAGGCAAGGGCAGTAACATTTATATTCATATGATCACACTCGTAATTCCCTGAAGGGTTGAGCAGAGACTTGGGTATCATTTTCTCAGACATAAAGCCACATCTGGTAGTATGGGTCATGCAGTGCGTAACAGGTTGCCAGCCTTCGCATGCATAAAAGAGGCACCTAACCCAAAAAGTTACAATCCTTCATTAAACAATCAAACGGAAAATACGAAAACCTAGGCCCGTAGACAAAGTAACAAATAAAAACGATAACTGAGTTCGATAAGAACATTAGTGTATATAATTGACTTAAGTTAAATCACGTGCGATTGTAGCTCTAAGTAAGTTGGTAGCGAGAGCTAAGACGCTGTAGATAACCAATCAATATGGCCGATGATGACGACTTTCGATATCTTATCGTTATAAAACGATTGCCGCTTGTCTAAGACCCCTGGACAGTTGTACACTCAAAATCATCTCAGCGGTCAGGGTCGGGTAATTCAGTTACACATAAAACCACATCTGGTAGTATACCTACATCATGCAACACTTCAAATTATTGACAGGTTGCCAGCCTGTTGCCTTGCCTAACGAGTAGAATGAATGAAAAGAGATGTTTAGTTTAAAAATTAACAGTTAAGATAGCGGCTTTGTTCAGAATAGATATTCTAGTACCTAATCCTAACTCTGATACCACCTTGTAAATGTTTTTAGGGTTCCGTACCCAAAGCGTAAAACGGTACCCTATTACTAAGACTCCGCTGTCCGTCCGTTCGTCTCTCACCAGGCTGTATCTCATGAACCGTGATAGTCACAGTTGAAATTTTTACAGATGATATTTCTGTTGCCGCCATGACAACAAATACGAATAAACGTGATTTTTTTTTGCTCGATGTTGATAACGGCAACAGGTAGATGCTTGAAATATTCACAGAATTTTTAGTTGCATGTTCTGCACTTTAAAAATAATAAATAAATATTTAAGTGGGGCTCCCAGACAATAGTCATGATTTTTTCCCGCTTGTTCATAGATGTACGGAACCATTCGTGCGCGAGTCCGCCGTCTTGCATTTGGCCGTTCTTTTTTTATTATTATTTGGTTGGAACACAAGCATCTGGCCTGGTGGTAATCAGGGCTCGATCTAGGGGGTCATTTGTCCAGAGCGGCAAAAACGAATGGCGGCAAAGTTGATCAATTCTCAATTTAATAGAGATTAATAAAGTAACAAATTTCTAATACACATTATTTGTGTTAGTAGTCTAGTTTCGAATCTCCGGATGTTATCTATGAGGGGGGGGGGGGGGTCGGTTACCCAGAGCGGTGAAATGGCTAGATCGGGCCCTGGTGGTAAGCGGTCACCGTATATTCCACATTCCACACTCCCTAGCCTCCTAGCCCTATCATCGTGGATCTCAGTCAAACTTACTCACTATTAGAAACACAACACTACAAAATTGTACTGTTATTTGAATGTGGTCTGCTGTAAAGGTGGAGATGCTACCCCAGTTCAGGTGCTCCAAATTCGAGCAGTTAGTCCGCTGTGCCCTACTTCGGCTAAACTTGTGTAGTTTATTGGAGTATTTTTGCCAGTTATAATTTAATATTATACATAACTAGTGGTCACCCGCGGCTTCGCTCGCGTTAAAGTCTCTTATAATGTAGCCTATAGCCTTCCTCAATAAATGGATTTTCTAACACAAAAAGATTTCTTCAATTCGAACCAGTATTTCCTGAGATAAGCGCGTTCAAACAAACAAACAAACTCTTCAGCTTTATAATATTAGTATAGATGTGATGGAAAGAGTTTGTATTGAGGTGGCTGCCACGCCTTGAAAGACTATGGACTCAAGATCATAGTCTTTCAAGACGTGGCAACCACCAAAAAAATCAAGAATAAAAAAAACAAATTAACAAAACAATATTTCCTAAAGGATCTAAATTATTATCATTACTTAAACTATCTTAATAGGTCTTTGCATTTGAAATTGTTGTTTTTTTCTGATACGCTATTTATAGTTAATATCTTCTGTGATACCAAAATAATGCAATTATAATGATTGAATCCTAAATTTAGTATTTAAAACGTTTAAAAACTATGGAATAATTTTATTTTTGCGTTTACAAACGCGTAAATATAATACTAGAAAAATGCACTGAAAAAAAATCGACTTGCCTCAGGCGGGACTCGAACCCGCACCTTCCACACCGGAACAACCCGGATTGTGGAAGGTGCGGGTTCGAGTCCCGTCGAGATAGTTTAAAAACTATCTTGAAATTGGCTGTGTTTTTTACTAATTGAATTTTGGAGCAGATTACTTAGCAATAAAAGCAGACATTTATATAAGAGATAATTTACAGACCTACTTTTTTCTAAATTGATACATATCTACTTAATATTACGTAACTGGCTGGCATGAGTCGGCATGACCCATTAGCTTATGCCCGTGACTTTGTCTGCGCAGGATCAGTGTAAATTAGTCTATAATTTGCTATTCCGATGTTTAAGTTATATTATTGTAAAAATGTGTTAAAATTCATTCAGTAGCTTTTGCGTGAAAGAGTAACAAGCATCCATACTACATCCACATCCACACATACAGCTATCATCCTTTCGCGTTTATAATATTAGAACTATACTGTCAGATGTGGGTTTGTGTAAGCAAAGGCTTTGCTCAACTTCTATAAGAATTACGGGCGTAATTCTGTCTGCAGAATTGCATGATTCATATAGGTACATTTAACTATTTGATGATTTATTACTTAAAGGAGATTTTCCACTAAGAGGTAATTTGCCTATGAGGACAAAGTTTTTAAAAATATTTTTCCAAATTTAATATTTTAAATAAAATGCTTTTTCATTATGTATTAATGGACCTTTCATACCAAACAAGCATGATTTAAGAATGAACTGTCTTTTTGTACTTTCAGGTGACACTGTTTCCGAGAAAGCAGACCACAAAAAATTCCAATGCGATAAATGTAAGCAAATATTTGATCAAATATCTGCATTTAAAAACCATATGGTCGGAATCCACAAAGCGCCCAGATCAACATCCACGCCTAAAGCAGATTTATCCAAATCCGATGATGTCAGATACATGTGCACTGATTGCGGTAAAACTCTCAAAAACCAAAAGAGATTTGAAATTCACTGTATGGGCCATGGAGACCCAGATCTGGAATGTAACAAATGCCATAAGGTATTCGCTTCAAAATTCACTTTGCGTACTCACCGTAAGATTCATAATAGGAAGTACCCTTGCGAGTACTGCTCCAAAACTTACGGCGATTCGGAATCTATGAGAGAACATGTGGCCAAAACGCATTCCATATTCCTTTGCGACAATTGCCCTTTCGGTACTGAAGACTATTCGAGCTTAGAGCTGCATATACAAGATATTCACAGTACACAGACTGATGAGAATGATTTTTTTGGCGACATCGTGGGAGAAGCTGATATTATAACCATATCGCCTGGAGGACATGAATTGAAAGAGAGTAACGATTTCGCCATTGTGAAGGAAAATGAAATCGAGGAAGCAGATAGTATTATAGCAAAAGTCATTAATAATGAGGTGTTTCATCTTCCCTCAAAAAAAGCTAAACGCCGCCGTAGATACAAGAAGGTAAGTTGTAATTGACTTATATTTCTCATTTATTTATTGACTATAAATTGCTGTTGGTCGTAAATAGCATTGGTGGGTTCGCAAGTCTGTAAAGTAAACGTACCAACAGGTTTATGAGTTTCTAGTCAGCGAATCTCTTCCACGGTCAGTTTCTCTGTCAACTAAAGACTTTAGGGCGTTCCAGAAGGTTAGATACGAAATTATTATACCAGCCTATTTGCAACACACCAATAACAAACCTTAAAATTATTTGAAGATCTCAATGATACAAACCACTTTTACTATGTAAGTAACTCTGAAATGGCGAAAAAGTAAATATTCCGTTTTATTTCATATATGTCGGCACCAGATAATTTTGCTTGGAATAGTCTATTTTTTGTTTTGCAATTTCAAAGTAATTGATCTATATTAAAAGTTGTTTGTAAAGAATATAAAAGATAATTAGTAAAACACTAATAATCTCATCTCAACAATACAAACAACTTTTACTATTGAAGCTATACTTTTTTTTAACGGGGAGGTCAAATACATTTACGCATCGTCCCTGGGGTTACTTTCATTTCAGAGTTACTTCCATGGTAAAAGTGGTTTGTATCATTAGATCTTCAAATTATTTTAAGGTTTGTTATAGTGTGTGTGTTGCAAATAAGCGTGTATAATAATTTCCCGCATCTTAAAAACCCCTTACGTTTCGAAGCCATATCAAACTAAATCCATGTGCAGGCATATTGACGAGAAATTTTGTTTTATGTTTCTAGTAAACAATTTAATTTATTAAATTTTAAACAATATTAAAGTACTTAGTGAGTAACTTATCTATGAAACGTAACTTCTTGAATAATTATTTGCTTTATAGTTAGGTAAAAACAATATTCAAATTGGCATTTTCGGAATTCATGTTTGAGGAACTTGCAAACCTTGAGCAAAGTGTAGGGATTTTTTTTAGTATAACATAAAATAATAAATAACTGTTTTATGTATATAGTTAAACAAGCCTGCAAACGTAGTTCTGCAATATAGTTTTTGAATAAGTTTATGAAATATAAAATAACGTCCTATTCTCATACACCAAATAAGTAAAAAAATTGTAGAGCCGCTTCGAAGGAGTGCAAGCACAAACACCGTGACACGAGATTTTTATATATTAGAAGAATTTTGTCCATCGTTATTAGGTAATATTAGGTACTAACTACGGGTATCGTTATTTATGACCTATTTACATCCACATTGATGCTATAATGGACATCATCCAGAACACATTTATATGCAAATTTGAGAAATTGTCTTAAATTACATTTTTAATATTAGGTGTTCAAACTAATAACATCCGTCCATGGAGCGTTTTGAAGTACCTACCGTAGATTAATATAAGTACTTTCGCAGTACTTTCAGTAGTTTTTGAATATTGGCATGACATCAGCCTACACACCGGTCAAAATGGTGGATTTACATAAATATCTATGTAAAACAATGTTCGAAAAATTAAATGAAGTGGTACGAGACGTATTTTTGAATCATTCGAAGTGAATCTTAAATTCATGCAAGAAAGCAAAACGTATACGAAATTAGTTTCGATTACTCCTAATTTTACGTATTTTTGAAACATTAGAAATGAGTCTTCATTTCATGCAGAAAAATTAAAACCGGAAAGTCATAACTCGTTGATTTTAAAAACCGGTAATGAGTTACGGGGGAACGGAACGTAAATTATAAAGTTATAATGTCACTGTCAGATGATTTGATTTTCTACTGGTAGAATATCGGAACGAGTGGGTCGGATCCTCAGAGTCAGACCACTCGTTGCAAAATTCACGAGTATTCGTATTTATAAAATCGCTATTTAAAAATAGCGATTTTAGGGATTCGCATACAAATCTTTCGATTCCATACACGATTTCGAATTCTAATGATTCAAAAATGCGTCTCCTGATCTGTGTTCTGTGGTACAAAAACAAAATACTCCATTTGGAATAATTATTCATAGTATAATTATAGCGGCAACAAGTTTTCTGATGCGATTCTTGCCGACTCTTAAATCTAAGGTGGGTGAAAATCACCAGCATCACTTGCTACCGGTTAAATTTTTTTGAGAACTGTTTATCATCACACACAATTACAAATATAGGTATTAGATTTCTTAACTTTTTGACCGTTACTAAGAACGCACGACCACTGCGCTATCGACCTCCGTGTTAGTGATTCTTATTACAGATTTTAATACTTCTGTTGAATGCAATGTGAATTTACCGTTACTATATTTACGAACCGTCCCAAAATTAGGAAACCTTAATTGCTATTTATAGGAGAATGCCCAAACCTGCCCATAATGCGTAATCCTTACTAATATTATAAATTCGAAAGTAACTCTGTCTGTCTGTCTGTCTGTCTGTTAAGCTTTCACGTCTAAACCACTGAACCGATTTTGATGAAAATTTGTACAAATATAGATTAGATCTCTGGGAAGGACATAGGCTACTTTTTATCGCGAAAAAAAAGGTTGAATGGGTTGAAATAGGGGATGAAAGTTTGTATGGAAGTTCGTCATTTTTGAAGATAGAACCATGAAACTTTGAATTTAGGCACTTAATAAGACGGAAAGAAATATTTGTTCTAAGATTTTTTAATTTTTTACCTGTATGGGGGTGAAATAGTGGATGAAAGTTTGTATGGGAGTTCGTCATTGTTAAAGATAAAACCATGATACTTTGAAATTAGGGACTTAATAAGAAGAAAGAAAGAAATATTAGTTCTAGGATTTCTGATATTTAGCCCCGTGTGGGGATGAAATTGGGGATGAAAATTTGTATGGAAGTTCGTCAATATTAAAGATAAAACCATGAAACTTTGAATTTAGACACTTGATAAGAAATAAAGTTCCTATCCAAGATGGCGGTTGTGACTTTTTAATATAATATCGATACGGGTATCATTTTCGTGGTTTTCGGAGGTCCCGATTCCTAAAACACCATCCATTTTGAGATCCAAGATGGCGGACGCGACTTTTTGACAAAATGTCAATATGGGTGTCATTTTCATGGTTTTTGAGGGTCCCGATTCCGAATACGACATCTATTTCGAGATCCAAGATGGCGGTCGCGACTTTTTAATATAAAATCGATATGGGTGTCATTTTTGTGGTTTTTTGAGGTCCCGATTCTTAATACACCATTCATTTTGAGATCCAAGATGGCGGTCGCGAATTTTTAACATAAGGTCAATATGGGTATCGTTTTCGTGGTTTTTGGGGGTCCGGATTACGAATAAAGCATCTATTTCGAGATCCAAGATGGCGGACGCGACTTTTTGACAAAATGTCAATATGGGTGTCATTTTCGTGGTTTAAGGGGGTCCCGATTCCGAATACGACATCTATTTCGAGATCCAAGATGGCGGTTGCGACTTTTTAATGTAAAATCGACATGGGTATCATTTTCGAGATTTTTGGGTATTCTGACTACGAATAAAACATCGATTTTGAGATCCAAGATGGCGGACGTGAATTTTTAATTTAATAGGAATATTGGTATCATTTTTGAGGTTTTTGGAGGTCCTGGTTCCAAATACATCATCTACGTCGAGATCCAAGATGGCAGATGGTACTTTTTACTTGATGGGAATAAAAGCGATTTGGGTATCAATTTCGTAGTTTTCGGGGGTCTCGATTCCAAATACGTCATCAATTTCTAGATCCAAGATGGCAGACGCTACTTAACTTTTTATTAATCTGGATATCATTTTCGTGGTTTACAGGGCTCTATTTTGAGATCCAAGATGGCGGACGCGAATTTCAAACTTGATATGGGTATCAGTTTTGTAGTTTTCGGAGGTCTCAAAAATGGATGCTGTATTCGGAGTCAGGATTCAGAATACAGCATCCATTTTGATATCCAAGATGGTGGACGCGACTTTTTAGCTTAATCGCTTTCACGCCTAACACCTGAAATTTGGTACAAAAATAGACTAAACCTTGAAATGAAATAAAAGCCACCTTTTTTGTGAAAAAGGGAATGAAGGGGTTGAAATATGAGATGAAAATTTTTATGCGATTTCTCATTACCGAAGATAAAACCATGAAACGCAAATATTTGTTCTAGCGTTTTTGAAATATTGACCCATGTGGGGATGAAAGGTTGCGTGTAAGTAGCAAAGGATGGAAAATCATAAAATGGTAGTTTGTAAAAATGCCATTTACTGTAGTGCACGGCAGTTTGTGTGTGTTTTTTTTTGCATAATAAGTACCTACACAAAAAAAATGCTGCCTAAAGTAACTATTCCACGCGTACGAAGTCGCGGGAAAAAGCTAGTAAACAAATAAATATAACTACTTCAAAAATAATCTAACGAATTATGGTTTATTATTGTTTACTTTTATATCAAAGCAAAATGTTTTAAAAAGTTATATTTTTAATTTTAATGCTGCACTGACTTCCTACTCAATCTTACTACATATTATTTACCCTTGGGAGGCAAAATGATATATGTGTATACGGATTGTTTAGTTGATTTTATTAAAAAAACCTCTTGTTTAAATAATTGACCAGAGTTCTATCCAATTAAGTTTTGTAATGTTGTTTTAACCTGGTGTTATCTTTTAAATACAAAATTAAAAAAAAAACCGAAAGCGTGGCTGTATGGGCTAGACCCCTTTGTCTCCCCTAAATAGGGATAATTTAAGAACAAAAAATTACAGCTGTCATTCTGTCAATTATTTGAATTTAATGCAACCTCGAAATGACTAATAACTATTAGGATTCTCGAAATTCACCAGAAATAATTTAATGATATTTTCCCCACATAAATAATAGATTTGTCCCAGTCATTGCCACTCATTTAGTTAAAGCGCAATCATGGCTCAAGTTTCAAACTAAATTGGGAATTCTCCTTTACATGCATACCATTTCCACATAAAGTTAAGCCTTTCTCCAGAGGGATAGACAGACATCACTGTCTTCTCACTTGCTACACTGCTTGCTACGATTTGCTACGATCCTTGCGTATTTTTCTACTCTCATTGCCTCCAGTCCCTGTTCATGCTCGGCGATTTCAAAGTACTTTTGACTTGTCCGTTTCAAAGTACTTTTGACTTGTTCCTTGTTCGTTCTTTTTTTGGCTATGTTCCCCCGATTACTCGAATACCACTGGACTGATTTGCGAAAATTCTTTTTCACCTCTCCAGTGCCAAAAGAGCTCTTTTAAAAAAATAGCAATAATTTAAGTATGTAATTGCAGTAATTTTAATTTTTAGTACTTAATTATTTTAAACGTAATCGACATGTATTTAAATATTGTCTTGATTTTCTCTCCTACTATATTTTTTTCGCTGGAGAGGTAAAAAGTTATATGTATGTTTCACACAAAAAAAAACATTAAGCGATATCTCATTACAAATTGGTTGTCTGTAAAGTCGGTTTACTGACGATAGTTGAACGTGACAACGTCTTAAGAAAATACTGATGGAATGGTAGCATTTTTCAAAAGAAAAATTTAATTTCATTTGTTTAATAGATTTTTGCTTGCACTTCAAGCCTTACATGGAACGCCTCAGAGCGAGGTAACGCCGCATACGTCATGTTTTTTCGTGCGTGCAGCCGGCTCTATCGAATTATAAGACGTTGTCACGTCAAACATATTTTTTTTTATCTCACGCCTCATCACTCGCTGCGCTAGTCTACTAGACTACTTCGTTCGTGATTCGGCAAAGTCGGCACTCGCAGCGAAAGATAACTTTGCACATTTGTTGAACAAATAAATATTTTTGTTTGAAAGGGTATACTATCCAAATAGGTCCCATGTATAATTTACATGAATCGGTTCAGTAGGTAGTATTTTTAGAATCGTGATAATACGCAGTTACGATAGGAAATTTTCCAACTTTATGCGTCGATATCTTCGAAAGGAGATCATTTACGCTCTATACCATATTTGGGCCTTTTCTGAAAGTGCCGGCCAACGGAAAAAAAACTACTTTTGGCCGTTATTACTAGTCATTTGGAGCAAGCGTATATTAACTCTTGGTCAAAATGACTAGTTGGTACCTACTAACCACGCGTGGTGTGTGGCTTTTGATGTCAAGTGTCCCTTGGCATTCAAAGTCACATGACATCGTCAAGATGTTTTTGTTTTCCCACCACGGCTAATTCCGGACGGCCCTTTTCAGGGCCACGACCGCGCCCGAAGTCCCCCGGGTGCGGTCCGATGGCTGCTCCCGGTGTCCTCGTCAGGAGGACGCGCTAGGTCTAGCAGCCGTCGGTGAGAAGGCGGCCTATAAGGTGGCCGACGCCGGCCTTACAGGCCGCCGCCTTAGTGGCTGGCGTTAGTCGGTAACCCCTGTGGGCTGCTGGCCACCAATTGGTGCACAAGGAGTGCCTAGACAGGCAGCGGTGGGACGGTCGTCCCGCAATAGCGCACTGGAAGTCAGGCCGGGGAAGATGTTTACTGGGTATGGAGGGAACGCCTTTACCTTGACTCCCACAAAAAAAGGTACTAACCACGCGTACAATTATTTTTTCGCTGGCCGGCACTTTCAAAAAATGCCCAAAAATTTATAGAGCGTATCGCGATCGTACAAAGGGGTATTGATCAACCAATCCGCATTGGGCAAGCGTGGCGGACTACTGCCTAAACCTCCTTCGATGACAAGGCCTTGTGTCCTAGCAGTGGGTCGAATTATAGAAGCTGATAGGATACAATGAAAATTGATAAATTCACTGTCGAAGGCATACATACTCAAACTGGTTCCATTTAATTAATTTCAGCCTTGCCTTTTGTTTTCGATGGGGAAGCTCTTTAGCCTTCATCTCACCTAGTGACAAGTGATGATGAGGCCAACGAAGCGAACTTCACTTGGAACCCTCAACCGCTGACAAATTGGCTATCTTATCACTAACTAATATCTTAATATCCAAACATATTTTAAGGTTAACAATTTTTTATACAACAAACATATCAAGCATATGACTATATGCTTGATATGTTTGTTGTATAAAAAATTGTAAGCCTGGGTGGACAATGGTAACCATAGCGCAAGGAAGCTTACCATTGAGTCTCACTGGTTGAGTTCTGACAACTTGTCTTACCGACTGTAACCATATTATAGTGTTATTTTACTGCGGTCTTCTGACGACTGAGACACCGCCTAATATAGAGAACGAAAGAAGCCAAATAAGAAGAGACAGCAGCCTGAGGAACTGTTCCATTTTAACATAAGTTTAACATTTTGTAAATACAACACTGTATGCATGTGGACTGCATGTTGTCGTACGGTGTAGTCCTTAGCCCTGAGACGCATGCAGGCCGCAAACATTAGGCAATCTATAGTAGCATACCCCCTATTGTGTCGCCGCCATTTTGTAAAATTTTGCGCATGTGTCAGTTACTTCCGGACTTTCCGTCGCGAATTTTCCGGGTGTAAAAAATATGAATAAAAATTTTGTAATTAAACTATAAATATGAGATTTTGTCACTAAAATCGTCATAAAATAAGCTAACAGAATATAATATAATTAGTGCAGTTATATTTTCAAATAATAATAATAATATCATCATTTTCATCATAGGAAAACTGTGGAGGGGGGGATCGACCTCCAGGAGGTCGGCTGACACACAGGCGTTTTTGACAGCGACCTCCAGGAGGCCGCCCGACACACAAGGGGATAAAAAACAAAATACATAGAAAACAAAACAACCTATAAAAACAAAAAAAAACATATGGAGAACCTTACTCTTATAAAATATTTTGAATCATATTGCTTATATTGGCTATTGTCCCGTTTAAATTGGTGTCAGCCCTAACATTTCTGCGCTACACCGTATGCTAGTGTATTATCTCTTCATCTGCATTTCTGCATGTTATTTCATTTTTTTTTTTTAACTTCGTCATTGATCCACGCCTTCCCCTTCCCTCTTCTATGTTCATCACATTTAAATTCATACAGCTACTTTAATATTGTTGCTTATCGATACTAATAAAATATTATATACTGTTCCAGACTTGCGATGTATGCTTCAAAGTATTTGAACGAGTGGGAGACTTGAAGCGCCACTTGATCGAACACGTGATCCGCAGTACTCTCGCTAAGACTCCCGTTAGTAGGAGCGGAACCCTCAACATCCAGTGCGAAATCTGCCGCGTTGAGTCCTTTTCCCAGATAGACAGGTACAAAGCACACCTCAGGGAACACGCCAAACTTACCTTATACAAGTGCACTTTCTGCGACAAATCGTTCAGCGACTCCTCAAACTTTTCCAAACACAAAAAAATACATGGCAGCGGCTACTTCCAGTGTGATATTTGCCAGAGAAAATTCAACTCTAAGAAAATGATCACACAGCACATGGAGTATCACATAAAGAACAAGCCGGTTCATTGTCTCTACTGCGAGAAAGTATTCCATTTCGATTCGATGCTCAAGAAGCACATGAGGAGTGCTCACGTTAAAGAGTCTATGAACAAATTTAGATGCCGGTTCTGTTATAATTACTTTAAGAGTCTGAAAGACAAATGGGACCATGAGTGGATGGTGCATAATGTTAGGAAGATGATTGTGGACTGTTTAGTCTGCGGCTCGAAGTTCCGCAAGTACTCGGAATTAAAAAGGCATTGCAACGAGATACACGAGATGGAAATACCTCCTGCGAAGAAGCTATTGCGGAAGAGGAAATTAAAGTAGTGGCTGGACCCTACAAAAGATACAAAAATTGCCGTCTGACCGGTTATGATTTCAAGATTATTGTTTAGCTGTAGGTAAGTCTTCAAGATTGTCATTGGTGAACTTATTTATTACTCAGATAGCTTTAAATATTAATGAAGTATCAAGTTTACTTTTGTTTCTATATTTACTTTAGTTAGATTAGCTAAAAATATGTCGTTTCCAATAATTTTGTTATATGTACTTACTGTATTTAAATTATTTCGTTTTCGTTCTTAGGCTAAGTCCGACAATAATTGTCAGATTATGTTTGTCCAATTATGCTCCAATTTCACAATCGTAAAAGGAAACAGGTAAGTAGGTATTAGGTATCAACCATAAATTATATTAAGTATATAGAAATAGACCTAAGAATAATTTGGCGAAAGGATATTTGGTCTCAATTTCTAATACGTATTTAATTAAGTAGGTACCCCACACTTTAGTACTTACTATATTTAATTCCAAATTAGGTACTTACAGAGCTTATAATTTATTGTTAGCTTTATATTGAATTTTTGTTTTGTGATTTATTTTTACTATTTTTTAAGTAATGTAAATACATCCAAGACTAAGATAACCAATGCTATTAGCATTTACGTAATGTAATAAAGTTCTAGGTGCCTTATTTCATTATTTCTCATATCATGTTATACAATCAAGAACTTGTAAACATACTAGATATATTTTATAATAATATTACTTACTTAGGGACCTATGTATAATTGGTATTAGCAATCAACGAGTAAATTAATAATAATATACTTTATTCAAAGTTTTGTTAAGTTTGTTTGTAGTTTAAACAGCTTGTCTGTTACTTTTAATAAATATTTATTTCATGTTTAAGTACTTACTAAATAGTTTTTTTTTGTCATACCCACTAACATATATTCCTCATCATTATTAATATTAGTAATTAATGTCTATACATACTTATAATGAATAAATTATCAAGTCTAGATATCAAGCTGCTACCAAATTATTAAAAGATTTGCATAACTAAATCATAACGATTCGTATTTGTATCTGTCTATTAAGTTTAATCGAGCATAAATTCATGTTTTGCATTTTTGTTGTCCACTACGCGCTCCGCAACAACTATTACAGCCGCGTGGAACTATCGCAGCGTTGTATCATCAGTGGGTGGACCTAGTTCGCGATACGGCTCTGTGTACACAAGCCGATTCTCGCGCATGACCTTGGTGGGCCGCGCATGCGTACAGCGCGTCACCTGCCACAGCCAGCCGACCATCCGGACTTCATCGCCGCACATCGGATTTCCACTTTTTCACAGTCCGTGACTACGCGCCGTGCCGGCTGCGTCTCCAACCGCGGAACACGTGAAAAAAGGCGGGCGTGTTTTCTAAACAGTAAAAACATTACACATCAATAAAAAATACACTGTAACACTGCGCGGTGTGAAGTAATCGTACTCTGTGCACGTGACCTGCTGTCTGAGGAAAGATTGGGAGTTTTAAAAGGTTAGTAATATCGGCAATAATCTTACGCTGTCACGTTTCAACAATTCAATGTACTGTTAATAGGTTGAATCCATACACGGATTAGTTTGTCTGTTTGTTGGTCTACGAAGCATCGTTCGTTCGGTTTTATTGCCGGCGAGTTCTAAACGATTTTATGAGTACACACAGACTATGCATGCCTCACTTAAAATTCCATTACATCGGATTTCTTTGTCTAAACATTGTTCTGTTTAGGAGTATTATAATTTGTATTTAACTGTGCAACACTGAAATTACAATATTTTGTGGAGGATATTTAGACATATAAATAGCTTTACCTGTTTTAGCTGCTAAAATACAATAACAGCCATTGTTTCATGGATACTGCTTCATCATTTCGTAAATAGACATGTGTTTTTCTTAAATATTTAGTTTATCTTAACATTTATGTCCTAATTGGTTTTTTGTCCAATTAATTTGATGATGATAATAATGCTAATAATCCTACACTGGAAGTTTGGAAGTTGATAATTTTCTAAAAAAAAACCACTTTAAAAGTAAGTACTTACCTATATTTTTTTTATTAGTCATATGACAATAAACTTGAGATCAAAAACAAAAATAAATGTGTACTTATTAAGAATTATTTGCTGTACCTTTGGCATATTATTATTTGATGTTCCAAATAAGTATATCACAATTTTACACTTCGTACCCTGAGTTTAGTCCTTCCGGTTCTTATTCGTGGAATAGAATCCACAAAGATCCTAGGTGTGATGCTGACGAATCGAGTTTTCATCACAGGTTTTTTAAAGATACCAATATTAGATACAAATAATTTCGTTTATATCCCTTCTCAAATTATACTTTCTAAGTATTCTTCCGAACCACAAGTTGCTATCCCAATTTCTTTTAAAAATTCGTCTGAATTTTCTTTTTTGATTATAAACATTTGCAGATAACCCAAGAGCAGCCAATGCAATTCAAAAGTACATAAAAATGCACATCGGTCATCATCGCCTTTTTCTTTGAACGGAGTATTATTTTACCATTGCATCAACTCTTCATTATTTTTATTATGAAGATTTATTGGTAGATTTTGGTAAAGAATAAGATAAGAAAATTAAATATCTATCAATGCATCATAGTACCTATAAAATAGTTATGATTTCCTTACAACGGGGTGTATGAGCATCCCATCAGCCATGTACATAAGTCTACATAAATTGGAAGTCGGCATGATACTGGCCAATCAAGAGTATCCGACTGTAAAGTAAATTACGCGGACGTACACACTTGTACTACAATAATAACGCCAAAATAACAAATTGGAAACGCCATGGGGTCCACCTGCACCCCAAGTAGGGTTCTAGGGTAAATGCAATATAGATTTGCATGTCCAAATGATGGAAAACCTGCTAAAATCGGTAATTATCATATCTAACAGGGCATTTTTTATGACGCAAAACCACATTTATCTGCATAATTTTACTAAATTGGGTATAGATATTAATCTGCAATTGATGGGTCCATGTTTCAATTGTAGCAGAAGAATATTGACAATAAAACATTCAAATAAAAGAAGCTTCATTGATAAGTAGCAATAGGGTGAATTTCAACAGGTCCAAAAAAAATCTCATTTCCGTGGACTTTTTTATCTTAAAGTTTTTTTAAAAACTAAATCACGGGTATTAAAGTTTTTGATAATGTATGTATTCTTGCTCAATATCTAGCAGATAACATAAAAAACAAACGAGATATACAAGATTAAAAATTTCGTGCCACGGCGATGAAACATGCGTGCTCGGCAATGAAACAAGCCTCCACGGCAATGAAAGAACTATGCCACGGGAATGAACGCATCCACGGAAATGAAAATCTATATTCAACATAAAATCCCTACTAATATTATAGCTTTTACATCTAAACCACTGAACCGATTTTGATGAAATTTGTTACGCATATAGACTAGAGCTCGGGGAAGAACATAGGATACTTTGGCTTGAAGGGGTTGAAATAGGGGATGAAAGTTTGTATGGCAGTTCGTCATTTTTGAAGATAGAACCATAAAACTTTGAATTTAGGCACTTCTTATGAAAAAAATGAATATTTGATCAAAATTTTTTGAAATTTTGACCTGTTAGGGGGTGAAATGGGGGATGAAAGTTTGTATGAATTTCGTCATTGTTAAAGACGAAACCATGAAACTTTGCATGTAGGCACTTGATAAGAAATAAATAAATATTTGTTCTAGCGTTTTTGATATATTTACCCATGTGGGGATGAAATAGGGGATGAAAGTTTTTTTTTTATGTTAAATAGGCTGGGCGTTTGACTACAATCTCGCCTGATGGAAAGCGATGATGAGGCCTATGGTGGTACACGCTCGCCTAGAAGATGCTTGTTCACTCTGGCCTTAAAGATGTCCAGATTATACTGATCCGGGAAAACAGACCTCGGCAAGGAGTTCCACTCCTTAGCAGTTAGCATAATGAAAGCTGAAGCAAATCGCTTCGTGCGAATTGGAGGAATGTCGACAACATAAGGGTGAAAGCCCTCGCCGCGCATGGTCGTCCGGTGGTGGTAAGGGGCAGGGGGGATCAAATTATGTAAAACTTCCGCACACTCCCCGAAATGTAACCGGTAAAAGACCGAGAGACTAGCCACACGCCTTCGATGGTCAAGGCTTTGGAGATTTTCTTCAACAAGTGCGTCATTACTGATGAGTCTCTTCGCACGGTGCTCCACCGAGTCTAATGCATCTAACTGATATCGAGCAGATCCGTCCCAAAGGTGACAACAGTACTCTAAACAGGAGCGAACTTGCGCTCGATATAGGCTTAGGAGCTGCTCAGATGTGAAATATCGTCTGACCTTAAAAAGTATGCCAAGTTTTTTGGCAGCGGTTTTAGCGATGGACTCGATGTAGCGACCGAAATTTAGGTTGGCGGAGATATCTATACCCAAAAGCTCGAGATGGCCGTTAATCGGCACAGAAACATTTCGGAAAGTCGGAGTCAATGGAGTGGACTCCGTTTCGCCGAGAAAAGACAAGCCTGTGTTTTGGAGGGATTGAATCCAACCTAGGTAAGTTAGCTTCACCCCAGAGGGAAACTGCTTCCAGGGTTGAATTCACTCCCTTCATCATTGCCTCCCTCAGTGATCGGACATCTGCACCAGACTTCGCATCAGACAAGTTCCTCTCCGAGACTGTGCTGTCGTCTGCGTACCCAAAGATACCGGGAGCTGTGAGCAGATCATTGATATGCAGCAGGAATAGAGTCGCGGAGAGAACAGAACCCTGGGGGACTCCGGCATTTATGCCAAGCAGATCTGACGAGGAGCCGTTAATGACTACTCGAATTGATCTACCCCCCAGAAAATCCGCAATCCAGGTGCAAAGCCCGGTAGCGATTCCATATGAAGGAAGCTTGCCAATGAGACTTGCATGCCAAATCCTGTCAAAAGCCTTAGAGATATCGAGAGAGACGGCGAGAGCTTCACCGTGTTTCTCTATGGCTTCGCTCCATAAATGAGTAGCATACACAAGAAGATCCCCAGTAGACCGCCCACGGCGGTAACCAAATTGACGGTCACTGAGGAGATCGTTATCTTCGAGGTAAGCCAGGAGACGGTTGTTCAATACACGTTCCATAATCTTACATAGTATGGACGTGATTGCTATGGGTCGATAGTTGGCAGGGTCGGCACGGCTACCTTTTTTAGGTACAGGTCGAACATTGGCAATCTTCCAGGCTTTCGGAACTTTGCCGGTCTTAAGGGACAAGTGGTAAAGGCGAGGCGCGTTCGTAAGGAAATAAAAACAAAGTCACACATTCACGTCTAACACACCACACACTAAACATTCTCAATATGGGTATCGGTTTCTTGGTTATTGTGGGTCCGGATTACGAATAAATGTATTTCGAGATCTAAGATGGCGGTTGCGACTTTTTAATATAAAATCGAAATGGGTATTATTTTTATGGTTTTCGGGGTCCCGATTCACAATACAACATCCATTCTGAGAACCAAGATGGCGGACGCGACTTTTTAATTTAATATCAATATGGGTATCATTTTGGTGGTTTTTGGAGGTTCTGACTCCGAATACAACATCTATTTTGATATCCAAGATGGCGGACGTGACTTTTTACTTAAAATCAATATAAGTAGAATTTTTTAGGGTTTTCGGCGGTCTTGATTCCGAATACAACTTTTATTATGAGATCCAAGATGGCGGATACGCCTTTTGGATATAAAATCGATCATTTTCTTAGTTTTCGGGGATCCTGATTCCGAACACAACATCCATTTTGAGATGCAAGATGTTGGACGCGACTTATTAACTTAATCGCTTTTACGCCATACTCCCGAACCGACTCTGATGAAATTTGGTACAAAAATAGACTAAACCTCGAAATTGAATAAAAGCTACTTTTTTGTAAAAAAGGGAATGAAGGGGTTGAAATAAGAGATTAAATATTTTTATGAGATTCCTCATTACCAAAGATAAGACCATGAAATTTTAAATAGCACGCAAAAAATATGCAGATATTTGTTTCAGCGTTTTTTGAAATATTGACCCATGTGGGGATGAAATAGGGGATGGAAGGTCGCATGAAAGTTAGCAAAGGATGGAAAAACAAAAAAGGTAGTTTGTAAAAATGTATTAAAATAATCTATTTACAGTAATGCACAGCAGTTTGTATGGGTATCTTTTGCAAAATAAGTGCCCAAAAAAATAAAAATGCTACCCAAAGTAACTATTCCACGCGGACGAAGTCTAGCACGCGGGCAAAAGCTAGTTTTATATATGTACTTACTTGAGTATTATCGTCATCATTTTGAAAGTAACTCCTTCTATCTGTCTGTTATGCTTTCACGCTTAAATCACCGAACCTATTTTGATAAAATTTGGAATATACATGGATTAGACTTTAAGAAATATAGGTTATTCCTTACACCGACCCACGCAAGCGCAGCTGCAGGAGAAAAGCCAGCATTTGTATTTAGTTTCATTATCAAAAAATTCTTTAATGCCATTATAACTTTTTGTAATTAAAAACTGTTTTCGTGATTCTCAAAACTGATAAATTTTTCAGTATTTTTAATTTTTTTTTTTGGGATATGGTTATATATTGTTATCAACATTGTATGTGGGGCAGAGGCGTATAATTTAAATTTTGAGTTTATTTTCATATATGTATATTGTTGCGGTCAATACTCGGCACTACCTGTATTACAGGTAAAGATGTATTTTTTGCCTTATCTTATCATGGCAATAAAAACATAAGTCACGGAAATGAAACACCTGGCCACGGAAATGAAACACCTGGCCACGGCAATGAAACTAAATTGTGTTACAAGACATGGCAATGAAATTTTTTTCATTTCCGTGTCTTTTTTTTCATTGCCATAGCAAATTTTGGCCACGGAAACCACAGCAATGAAAGCATGGCGATGAAAATCAAGGCAAAAATATAAAATAACAAAAAAACTATTAGTTATTCGAGGTAATAAACACTTCACAAATAAACATATGAGAAATGGCATTCTATTGAAAACTCAATCATGAGGACAAACTTATTCATATAGAAGTTATACCTATCCACGGCGATGAAAGAAAAAATGACGACAACATAAAAAATGGAATACTTTTATTTATAGCGCAAAAACGCATGCACTTGTGTACGTCCTTCCGCGTCGAGTACTTAGGCGACACTAATATGCAACGCTTAGCGCACAAGGAGGGGGCCGCAAGTTGTTAGATAAAACAATATTCTTAAAAATGTTTAGGACATGGCGATGAAAGTTTGTTCTGGGACAAATGCATTTAGAATAACCATTCGTTGTATTGTTTAATAATTTGAATAAATGTATTCCGTAACAATACTTTAACTATTCACGCATCAAATAAAACTAAATTTCAATATAAATAATCAATAGATTTTAAGCAATGAGGTATAATATACATCAAGGTGACGTGTGGACAAACACGGCAATGAAAGATTTCGAGGTTTAATAATTTTTTTTGAAGTACCTATTATTCCTATTATTAAAATATTTAGTGCCCCACATAGATAACTATTTCATTTATCTAGAAAAAAAATAAGAACGTTATAGCTTTGTTTTTTAGTACCGATTTCATCGATGCCACGCAATTTTTGGTCCCGGGAAATTCACCCAATAAAATGTTTTATTTCGTCCCTCCTGTGTACCTACTTCTCCAGTACATGCAATATGTAGATATACCACTGAATTCAGTTCTACGGCTTCGTCGGCCATGAGATTATTCAACGGGAACATTTCTGTGAGTCCTATTTTAAAAGCGGGACTATGAATTTGTTCATAATTTCTTTAAGCTTTTCGCGAACTACAAACGCAAGATACCTACAAACACTAGGATGACAAAAGTTACTCAAATGAGATTTGTAATCTTTCTCTTCTTCCTGGTCCCAATTTATTACGGGTCGATGCAATAACGGGTGTAAAAAGACCTTCATAGGTCTTTTTCAGCTGAGAACTACGTATTCCACTAATCATTCGGACCATTTTTTTCTTCTAGATTATGCTTGGGAAGTTAATAGTTATGCACTTATTGAAGGTCAAAGATATATTTTTTTTCAAGATTTTTATGTAAAAAAAATTGAAAACATCACTTCTTATTTTTTTTCCATAGAAACATTACAAATATTTTAAGTATTTCATACCAAAAAATAACTTTAAAACGTCAGCGCTCATTGTAACCACTCGATATGAAGTTGCTAAGCGCTGCACGACATTACACCAGAAACTTACGTAAATTTTTATGACACAAATTATTTTTTCCAACGAATTTGGCTTTTTGCAGAAGTCTGCCTCCCATAGCTTATCTTACCTTTGGTTGTTGTATTTCTTACTGATAATATAAAAGCGACAAATAAAAGAAGAAAATTAATGCCAAACTTTGTAGTTATTTGAGGCATGTGTCTCATCTCCGGAGATACAATATTTTTCATTTATAGGTACAGAGTTTCTTGAAATGTTATCTGCATCTTCAAATGTCTCTTTCTCTCATAGTTCCAAATTAGAACTTAGTTTTTTAAAAACCAAGTCTTCCTTATCATGTGTGAGTATATAAATAACATAATATATTTATAATTTCTGCCCTGAATCTATACGAAATCTTTAATCTTTTAGAAACACAATAGGTAAAAGTATATTTAGGAAATTCCATTGAATTTGTCCTAGTCTATCATTCTTATTTCACAAGCAAACACAATTTTAATTATTTTATCAATTCATTTGGTTACATTGGAAGCCGTTTTTCGAACGAAATACTAACCAAATTACACAAAGGTAAACAAGATTTTGTTAGCAGTTTTTTTTTACCAATCATCATAAAAATTTAAAGTAGGGCTTGGTAATATTATGCGCGACGAAATTAAATCAAAGTAAGGTAAAGTGCAGAAAATTTAGAGTTATTTTTGATCATTCTTATAATAAAATAAACAACTACATAAACAAAATTATACTATGGGTATTGCTCTTAATAGAAAATACACTCTTGGCCGATGAGTATTTAAAATACTTTTTAAAGCCCTCAGTGAAGTACTAGTATGAAGAATTTATAGGCATTAAAAACCGGACAAGTGCTAGTCGGACTCGTGTACCGAGGGTTCCGTACAAATTTGTATTTTTGCGGCATAAACGGCCGTATCTTTTTTTACGTTAACTTAGAAGTTTGATTTTTTCACAGCTTCAAGGGGCTGTAGACTTGAGGTTTTAATTTGAAGATTCCCACGCGTTCCGAAATAAAGGCAAACCTCGATGATTGATTACGTACTTTAAATAAAGACTATATTTTTTATGATTTAATTTCTAATGTATAGTTTTCAGTTTTTCCTGTACCTATGGTAAAAGGCGATATACTTGCCAAATATCATAGCAGCCACATGCGGATTAGTGGACGGAGTATAAGGTGATCAAACTCCTTTTCTGCTCCATTAGTCGCTTTTTACGATACCCATTGAAGGATTTGGGGTGATGCTATTTTACTCTGTCATCATCACATGGCTGACTTTTAAAAAACAATATTTTATATAACTTTTAATGTTTTAAGTCCGGTCGGGCACCGCTACTAGCTAAAATTAGGAGCACCCTGAGCTGGTTTGGTAGGCATCTCCACCTTACAGAAGACCACAGTCAAATAACAATACACATCTGTGTGTTATGTTGCTATTGGGGAGGTAGGTTGCCAGAGCTCCACGAGGTAGGGTAGAGGTCCTCTGCCAACCCTAGTCTTCTGCCAGAAGACTAGAGTTGGCAGCGCGTGTGTGCCACGACAGTGATTTTTACTTTCTCGTATGCTTAGTATAGAGGAAGTCTTGTTTTTTTATGTGATTACATGACGAACAAGCTTGCGGCCCACCTGGTGTTAAGAGGGTCCATCGCCTATAGACACTTGCAGTATTAAGGGTTAATCGCTTAAATGAGTTGCTATCCTGGGGAATAAGATGATTTGCCTTCCATGCCCAGTAATTACATTGGCTACATTTCCCTTCAATCCGAACCACAGCGAACTGCTTCACGGCAGAAGAAAGAAAGGCGGTGGTACCTAACCAGACAACCCTACATATGGGTCTACCACCTAGTGAAGCATCCATATTAGTTTTTTTTATATCGTTGAAAGGATTTTTTTTGCCATCACCTCACCTAATAGTAACTGATGAGTGCCAAATTATTATCACACAATTTCCAAAAAAAACTAGCCGATGTCAAATATTTTAAGTTGACTTGTTTTTGTCCAAAAATCGGCATTATTACGGCCGCTTATCAATTGTGCTTAACCTATATAACATACAATAAAACTTGATAAGCAGGAGTTTCCTAATGTTATGTCATATCTACATAAATGATATTATATAAAATAACTTCTACGGTCTGCAATTTATACAACATACAATAAAGAACTTCGAATATGCTGTGGGACGTGTGAATTCACATAATATACCTGACAATATAGTCTAGTCTTATTATAATAAGGATAATACCTAACATAAAAAAACCTTTTTTTGCTAACACTATTGATTTCCTATTAATTGATAGATCAATGAAATATAATCTAGGTTCTATACTTAGTATCACAATGTATTAGATAGTAAAAGTTATCGTAATATTTTTCACAGTTGCATACATTTTGATTTTTGATTTGGTTTGGTATTGCACTTTAGTATGGAATACCAGATTTTTCTTTTCGCGATATCGATTTTGGTCCCATAGCATTAAAACGATTAAAAATAACGGTATATGAATTATTATTATGGTAAGGCACTTACAGTGTTAATCTACCTTTAATGATGACTGTACAATTGTCCATGGTTTAAACTGAACTGAGTTCTATAAGTATCTATATTTCGATCTAAAATCCACTTATACATGGAAACGTTGGTGCAAACAAAGAATTTGACCTAGTATCACAGAAACTTTATTCCAACTCGATGGATTCTTGGCACCGTGCATTACTATAGATTAATCGTATCCCGAGTGAATATATATCCTTTTGCAAGATATCAATGGACGCAGTATTAAGTTTTCTTAATGTTCTATAGGGAGGGCGTTTGACCACAATAACGCCTGATGGCAAGCAATGATGAGGCCTAAGGTGGTACACGCTTACCTAGAAGATGCTTGTTCACGCAGATTATACTGGTCTGGGAAAACAGACCTCGGCAAAGAGTTCCACTCCTTAGCTGTTCGCATAATGAAAGCGCAAGCAAACCGCTTCATGCAAATGGAAGGAATATGAACAAGGGTGAAATCTTTCTTCGCGCATGATCGTCCGGTGGTGGAAAGGGGAAGTGGAACTACAACTCCACTCTACTATAATTCAAAGTTGGTTAAGACACTAAGAAACTCTTACGTATTTTTTCCCCTTCCATAGTCCCAACATATTTAGGTGTCTACTACTATTAAGGGGTCGGTGCATATTGCACCGTCTACCTACCACAGTTTAAAACATACAGCGGTTCAACGCCTTTGAAGATGAGAAAAATACCGCTTTTGTCTAGACAGTATTCCGACAAAACAGTGGACCAGCGTCTACCAAACGAGTGTATGGCAGTTTGGTTGGGCCACCGCGCCCCTCTCGCCCCTCGCCTCCTTCACAATTGCCTTGAGCACTACATTACCCACATTGCCAGATTTGACTTTATTTATAACCAAATGTGAAACCCCTGCTCAATCTCTTTTGACATTATGAGTGTGAACTTGGAAACAGTATTTTACATTTTTGATGTTGTATTTCTTACTAATAATAATAAAAAAGCTATAAAGAAAAGCCAAACTTTGTAGTTAATTCAGGACAAACATTTTTTAATTTTATTAATAAAACACACTTTTGTTTATTTTGAAAGTCGGAAGTATGTCATGTTACGGAATTTAGGTAAAATGTTGCAAGAAATGCAATGTTGTTATTTTTAAAGAATGGGTGATTCTGATTTACAGAATTGTAAACCAATGACTGAAATATTTGCAACTTTAATTTCTTTCTTTGAAATATATATAGTTGCTTTTTAAAAGGAACTTTTTTACATAAGCAGTTTACGATATCCATTTTGTTTCTAGACTTTTACTACCAACTCCTACTCTTTTTAATACTATTATACATGCTCTTTCTTTATTGATTGCTTTCCAGGAAATAAAATTGACGAATTAGGTTGTCCTTTCGTCTGACGCATCGAGAAATGGTCTGAAGTGACAAAATACATTGTATGTATATTACATATACGAGATGAAATGTAACTTGGTTACTGATATTTTGTTTAAAACATAAAAACCGATGTGTGAGCCATGTCTATATAGTATAGCCTTTTGAAATGGTTTCATCATCTCTGTGCTGCTATCTGAAACGGTTCCGGTGTACGGAAGTCCGAAATGAGATTCGAGTGCCCTGAGATAGTCTGAGATATATCAAAATCTACAGGTATACCAATGTCTATTAATATTTTAATATTAACGCAAAACAGCAGTAAATTATTATTTTGTGAGTATTTATATAAGGTTTTTTACATATTATAGCAAATCAAGAAGTCTTACGGATAACATGGTTAATTGAATAACGTTACAAATCATAAATACAACAAAATATTAATATTTAACCAAAGTCAAGTATCATTAACAACTTGATATAGATAAAACGTACCATATTCTTATTCTTATTCTTATTCTTAAATAAGGGGCTGAGGCCGTATCTCAGAGCACTTCGACCCTATGGGATCTTTTGTGCTTCCCCTTTCCTTATCACCCATCCCCGCCAACATCGAAAACATTTTGTATGAGTTTCACGATGTTGGCGGGAGTAAGGTCTATAAAGTCCTCTGGTTTAGGGTAAGCTAAACCTAGGACCCTTAGTCGCCTGTTGGCTAGTGCATCGCAGTCACATAGTATGTGCTCCATGCTTTCTTCCTCCTCACCACACATTCTACAGATGGGGTCATCAGCTTTGCCTATTGTGCACAGGTGTCTTCTAGTGGCAAAGTGGCCAGTGTGAGCGCCTATGAGGCAGCGGATTTGGGTTCTGCTGATTCTTCCCATTCTTTTAAGGTAGCCTATGTGTGAGGATCCTAAAAATTTCTTTGAGTGTGTCAGTCGGGGAGTGGACAACCATTCCCTGAGGTGCCTCTTTTGACAATACTCCTTTAGTGCCATTTTTATGGTACTTATAGATAATCCTACAAAAGGCTCGGGCCCATTGATGTATTGAGCTCCCCTTCCTTGCTAGTTTGTCAGCATTTTCGTTGCCTTCAATCCCTACATGTCCCGGTACCCACACTAGTTTGACTAGGTTGTGTTTGCCTAGATTATTTAGTATGTGTATCGCATTCAAAACTAGTTTTGAAGTGACTTTGTAGGTAGTTAAGGCTTTAAGTGCCGCTTGGCTGTCACTAAGAACGTAAATGGTCATTCCTTTGGTGCCCATTTCTAGGTTCTTCTGAGCACAGGCAATTATTGCATATGTCTCGGCCTGAAAGACCGTTGCATATTTGCCCATGCTTTGTTGGTACTCATAACCGTTGGCGTAAATACCTGCCCCTGTACCTGACTCCATTTTTGATCACGTACCATATTTATAATATTTTTATTCGATTTTAATAAATATTAGTGGTGTTCGGTGTTTATAGTAAAGCACCAATAATAAACTAATCTTTTTTAGTTTGTTTAATTCCGTGAGTATCCATTCCTCCTCGCCGTCCTATTGCCAGTAATACAAAGTACGAAACATAAATATTTACTTTCTATTAGGTACATAACCAGGACAACTTGACTACAGTACAATTTACTAAAAGAATACCACTAACTTAAAGCATAAAAATTATGAAAACATTTTCCCTATTGTTTTTGCCATTCCCGCCTTTGACCTTAAATATAGCAGGATATTCTGTGAAGCGCACCGTTGTTCGAAGGGCGATTGTAAATAAACTAAATGTTTACTGACCCAAGAAATAAATCTAACGTACCGTGACGCGAGAGATTCTTGTATTTATAGAGAATATGGTTAAATGGACACAGAGTTAAAATTAGCACTTTACACAATATTAGGTAAAATGAAAATGGAGAAACCAAATAAGGACAAAATGGGTCAAAAATATATCAACTGGAAACAGTTGAAATCTATTATTTCATTTGCCTGCCCTGCTCCCACATTTATTTCGGGTCGACGTTATATGTTTGTCTTTTCACACATCTCGGTCAGCCCAGCCGTCGTCGCAGCATTAACTCCTTTCTTTTCCATATAACCTCTCACATAATCTATTTTCTTCGGTCTTCCTCTCCCTCTGCATCCGTCCACATTCATGTTCATCGCCTTCTTTATTACGTACATGATTATCTTCTCTTCTGATTACATGCTCGTACCATGCTTGAAGTTAACCTCTCAATTTTTATGCTACTTTCAGACTGCCCCTAATTCACTCTTCACCTTGTCCATTCTTGTTACTCTATGCAACCGACTCTCATCCCTCCGCTTTACCGCCCAACTTTCAGATCCGTACAATATAACTTCACAGGTCTTATTGTTGCTTTATATATTTTCTCCTTTAATTTAAGGGACATTCTGAAGTCGGTCATATATGGTTGCCGTAGCCATTTCATCCACCTTGAGCTGATTCGATGCTTGATGTCTCGGTCGATCTCGCCGTTGTGCTATACAAGGGGCAATCAGGTACCGGATTTCGTAACAGACCGGTGTAATGGTTCCGCCGAACAATACTGGTTCAGGGATAGAGAGACCGCCGAAAACTATTATTAGCCACTAAATATAATAATGAACATAAGACGAAGATGAGATGAACACTTACGGCCAGTTGCACCAAGCTAAAGGTACTTTAAAATACAATTTCGTAATAAATACCATATAAGTATTTAAAAATGGAACGACCTTTTCCTTTAAACTGACGTTGACTTTTACGTTACTTTGCAAATAAAACAACTACGGATTCAGCTCGCGTTTAATTAAGTTTCACGTTTTGTCATTATTGCCCGACGTTTTGTAACACTTTGCAGCGTTCGTCGTCATGGGAAGACTTTGCAATGTGTAGTGCTCGCGTAAATCTAAGAGAACATTTTAAGTTACTTTTTGCAAAATTATAAAACGTAAGACTGCTACTGGCCGTTAGCATTCATAGTGTTACAATGGTACAAAGAGGTCCCCTCTTTTCATATTGTTACAAAGAGGTCCCCCAAGAGCAGTGCCTGGGGTTTGTGACCAAAGTGTAAGCCTCTACTACCCTGGTTTTTCACTCTGCCCATCCATTATTGGTAGGATTCCGCTGGATTCTACAATAGGCGGTTTAGATACGCATTCCAGAACGGAACTTAAGGAAGTTCATTACAATCCAAGGTATTTTAATAATGATTAGCTGGTTAAGACTTAGCTGGTTTTCAGCGTAACATTTTCACGTCAAGAAAAAAACTTATAATACTTACCTATACACAATAGTAGATAATAGGTCCAAGTGGAATAGATAATAAGTAATGGATTACACATCCAGATGTTAGATTAGGTTTTATTTGCAAAATGATAAAGCTTAATTTCAGTTTTGTGTATTTACAGATTATAGTAAAACGATTATCTCCTGAAACAGATAAAATACTACATGGGGCATCTTGTGAAGGTCATTTGCATTAACATTTAATCTAGGAAAGGTTTTGTAAAATAGGATATATATTATGGTTCCTAACTAAAAGAAAAATATTTTTATGCCTTCTTAATGATTCAACCATCGACTTATTCGGAATAAAACGGAAACTCGGTCGTAGCATCCTTCCTAGATATACATGTAGGTATATTTTTAAGTCTATAAGGTAGTTGTGAGTTCAATTTGCGTGGTACATTCCTGTTATCCCTCACTAATGTCCTCCACTAGTGGATATCGGGAATATTATCTAAGAGAAATTTATCCCGATGACAACCAGTGGGGGAGAGTTAGTGTGGACAGCGGGAATGTACCATTTGCGTAACTGCGTCCCAATGTCAAAGAAACTAGTCCATCTTCGTCAATTCAACATTAATTTCTTTCTTTATTTATTTATTTATATTTGGGATAACAACAACCTTAATCTAATACATGTGCTTAAATCTAGTTTCATCAGCTTAGGTCAATAATAGTTATCCACATGATAATTAAAAGCATGTGCAGATTAACAATGTTATTACTTAAATTTGTACTAAGTATTATAAACAATATAAAAAATGGACACAGTCTTTTTTTGTGTTTTAAAGAGTACATCTATAATAATTATAAAAAACAAAGCACAAATGTCGAGATCCGAACGCTGCGAAGTAGAGGGATCATATCTACCCACACTAAATTTTATCCAGCTAGGCTTGTCACATTGCCAATACAAGTATGAAGCGTTTTACGGTAGCATAATGGTATGTAATTGTTTGTTCTCTCCACTCACGACAGTGCACGGTTGACTGTGCTAAGATAATCCCAATTTTATTTTTATTGTGATCTGTTAATATTTACACAAGTTTAATGTTTTTAATACTTATAACTATATAACAATATTTTTTTAGTAATAGTTCAGGAAAGATAAAATAGATAGATTATTATTATTATACGATAATAATTACAAATATACATGAAAAAGTATATATATTTTTATATTTACTATTTTATATACATATTTAAACTTACATAAATAGAAACTTAGTATGTTTATCTATTTAATTCTTATTTCTAGCTTAATAAAGAATTTCAACTTTAATTAAGTCACCTATCCCTATCTCATCAGCGGCCAATATGCTTCAATGCAAAATTAAAGAATAACTAGGTATTGTGATTTACACCTAATACTAAACAATGGTCATTTATCCAATATGGTGTTTTTTATGTTTAATAGAAAAGACTTCTTACTTGTATTAAAAGGATCAACATTACTAAATTGTGTGTTGTATTCATGCATTATTCTTGTATTGACGGCATTTTTACCGTACCAAGTACAATGTTTAGGGACGTAAAGCATAGGAGAATGCCTTGTGCGGTATTTAGGTGTATTGAATGTTATTTCAGACAACAATTCGGGGCAATCGATACGCCCACGTAATATATCGTACAATAATCCCATGTCCATTATAGTGCGTCTTTCTTGCAAGGTCAACAAATTGTATAAACGACAGTTATCAACGTAGTCTGTGGCAGATTTTTTGAATGTATAGTTTAAGCGCGATAAGAATTTCTTTTGTATTTTTTCTAGCTTGTTAATATGTACTGAAAAATGTGGAGACCAAACTTGACAAGCATACTCCAGTGTACTTCTGACATAAGCGCAGTAGACAATCTTAAAACTAAAAATATTTTTGAACGGTTCACATGTTCTCATGACAAATCCCAGGTTTCTATAACATTTTTTTGTCATATAGTCAATGTGTGATATCATAGACATTTTGGAATCCAGTATTACTCCCAGATCACGCACCTCGTTCGCCCTTTGAATTTGAGTCCCATTAAAATTATAATAATAATAAATTGGTTCCTTTTTGCGCGTAAAGCTAATACAATGGCATTTATCTATATTTATTGAAATGTTATTTTTCAAATAGTAGTCATAGACTCTATTAAGATCGTTTTGAAGTTTTTGACAATCTGAAATAGTTTTAATTTGAATATAATTTTTTTTGTCATCAGCGTAGCATAGGTGATGGGAATTTTGGAAGCATGTGTATAAATCATAAATATAAACATTATATAAAAGGGGACCAAGATGCGAACCCTGGGGCACTCCGGAGGGAATAATTATGTAATCAGAGCGAAATCCGCCCATGACAACTGCCTGAGAACGATTTGTTAAATAAGACGAGATCCATCTAAGCAAGTCTCCACGGATACCAAGTGATTGCAGTTTCTCCAACAGAATGAGGTGGTCTACACGATCGAAAGCTTTTTCGAAATCCGTGTAGACCACATCAACCTGGCCACCTGCCTCCATCCCTCTTAACACGAAATCAGTAAAAAGTGAAAGGTTGGATACCGCGGACCGCTTTTGAACAAAACCATGCTGATTACTGGGTATACCTTTTGAAACTATACGGGTGATCTGAGTAAAAACAACCTTTTCCAATAATTTTCCAAGCGTATTTAAAATAGATATTGGACGATAATTTTCGATTTTTGTTTTTGATCCCTTTTTATGAATTGGGGTTATGTGTGCCCTTTTCCATATAGAGGGGAAAGTGCATTCATTAAGGGAACGTTTAAAAAGTGCAGTAATTGGAACAACTAAACTTTCTGAACATGATTTAAAAAATAAAGGCGGAATAGAATCACTTCCAGGTCCCTTTGGCGTGTCTAAAGATCGTAGTAATTTAAGAATACTATTCTCTGTAATATGTAAAGAAGACAAGCACTCATTATTTACGTCATTTATTGCTAGAAGACAAGCACTCATTATTTACGTCATTTATATATTTCTTTTCTATATCATCTTTTACAATCTATATATTTTTTCTTCAGTCTTTAATTTATATAATGTGGATAACATCATCTTCATTGGGTACTTTATGCCAATACTAGAACTAGCGTCAGTCTCTATTATTTATATCTATTAGTTATCCCATTTTGACTCGATTAGTTAAAGCTGTCCTTAGAAGCTGAAATTGCCCAAATTGCACTTGCATGTACCGAATTGCCTCAACAACAGCCAAAAAAAATAAATAACTCGAAAAGTTATTTCGTATCCGTAAAATTGCCTTAGGTAACTCTAGGAAGCTGCACAATGGCTCTTGAGTCTAACTGGAAAGCGGTTGACTTGAAGCTCCGAGGAAATAAATTACGAATGCAGTACAAACGCCAACAGAGAACTCTGCAACTTGGTCTCATTTAACTTTGCATCTCGCCTTCTATCAAGGCGGTTTGGTATCAAAGGGCTTGGGCTTGAGAATGTGATGTTAATTATGTAATTTCACAGGCAACAGAATAATTCAGTGAATTTATTATAGGTTTGCAGATATTCAATTAGAATTAATAATATTCGTTGCATGATATAATGGCACATTATTATTATGCAACGTATGTAAGTGTTGTTTGATTGGATTGTTCCTATCCTAAGGTAGTTCTGCTATCTTTTTTATTTGCAATTGGTAAGTGACTCTCAAATGTTGCAAGACTTGCAAGCTGACCATGACCGCTTACTAATAAACTGCCTTTAGGTTGGTTGTGATTGATGGGGAGGGATACAAATATTATAGTATAATCTTATACTAGCGTATGAATAGTCTGATGGTAAAACCTTATACATGGTTATAATCAAAATAAAGCAAAGGAGAGAAGAGTCCCTATTAGCACACCAACTCTACTTCAGAAGCAAGAAGTATTTCCTTTACTGTTTCTACATACACGCTTGCCATAAGCGATAACAGTACAGTAGAGGAATTATATAATATCGTTACATATCATAAGAAGCAAATGCCGCACAATACCAAAATAAGGAACTAAATCCTTACCTACAACTTAGATATACCGTATATTATTAATATAAATAGAAATCTCGATATGCACAAAATTTTGTGAAATTTCCACCTCGTGAAACCTTTGTTGACAGACTGTGTTTTGATGTTTATTTGGTGTCTGTAGGAAACTCACATCGTCAAAGTTTGAAACTAATTTACAGTTTCTACCTCTGTAAAACGCGGTCTGTGCAAAGGGATTTAAAATATTTCTGTAATTTGAAATATCTCTGCTGCGTAGTTAATGAAGAGTTTAAGTAGGAATTTATGAAAAGGAAAAATTTGAATATTACACAAATATGCAAAAGCTACATTTGGAAGACAAGTTATTGGTCCCATAGAATTAAACCCTGACGTATAAAAAAGTATTGTAAATATTTAGCTTGTTGTTGTGTTGATTTGATGTTCAAAATCTGTTTTGACAATCAATTATGGGGAAGCATTGAAATAAAGGTGTATTGGTGTGTTGAGGTTTTTGTTGTGTGGTTTAATTTTATTTATTTATTTATTTTTTATAATATTTGGGAATCTTACAGCTAGTTATAGAAATTACCAACTTATAAACTAAGAAAAGGCCAATTATAAGTTTTCACATATAACCAATTTTAACCATCTCATCAGTATTATATTTGAAATAAAATAATTTTGCTGTTTTTAATGTAATCTTGCAATTGTATACAACCTACAATTTCTCATGTCAGACTCCAATGTGCAGACAGGAAACTTGAGACTCGAACCACGAAGTTTGAAACTATGTAGGTAATATAAGTATTAAAGGCATTAATGGCTTCATCGTGAAATTATAAGTTAACTGCACGTAATCTTGTTAAGGTAAAAACATAATGATATTATAATAAAGAGGATAAGCCAGTACACCTAAAAGCTTAGAGACTACCATTAATACTAATATTACAAACTTTTATGAATAGCTATTTAGGTAGTATTTTGTTGACCCTATATCACCCCCACACGGGTCAAGATTTCAAAACCGCTTAAAATATTTATTGGTTTCTTATCAAGTACCTAAATTCAGTTTCATCGTTTTATCTTCGATTCTTAGCCGTGTGATGCCGGCAGAGTAGAATAGCATCACCCCATATTCTCCAATGGGTGTCTTAGAAGGCGACTAATGGACCAGCAAAAGGGTATTGACTACCTTATATTCCGTCCACCTATCCGCATTGGGCAAGCGTGGTGGACTTCTGCCTAAGCCTCCTTCGATGACAAGGAGTGGCCTTATGTCCCAGCAGTGGGTCGAATTATAAAGGCTGTTATGATGATTATGATGATCTTCGATAATGATGAAATCCCATGCAAACTTTAATCCCCTATCAACCCCTTCATGCCCATTTTCTCAATAAATCGTCCTTATTTCCTTTCCCAAAGCCTAGTCAATATTTGTAACAAATTTCATCAAAATCAGAGGCGTGAAAGGATGACTTTATTTGGTCTTCCATACGACCTTTCATCCGATATTTCTTACACACACGGGTCAAAATTTCAAAAACGCTAGAACCAATATTTATTTATTTCTATCAAATGCCTAAATTCAATTTGTCATCATTTTATGTTAAACAATGACGAACTTCCATGCAAGCTTTCATCCCTAATATCCAACCCATTCAAGCCTTTTTTGGATAAAAGGTAACCTAAATGTTATTCTAACGTAAAAGCTATATTATTGTAAAGTTTCATTAATATCCATACAGTAGTTTTTGCGTGTAAGAGTAACAAATATACATCCATTACAAACTTTCGCCTTAATAATATAGTAGGAGGTAAAAGTTTTGATGTTTATCCATTAAACACCTGACGACGGTTCACAGGTTGAGGTCAAAATCGACTACGTACGGGTCATTTTCATTTACAGCCTTTAAAATAAAAATAAATAAATAAAAATAAAAATGTTTTATTACAGACCACATAGTCCAAAATGTTAGTAAATGAACAATTATACTTACAAACTATGTTAGTGATAAAGTAGAGAACAATGAGTAATTGGGAACAACAGCAAACACACAAACACATAAATTATTAAAGCGTCGAAGAAGATTTTAAGATGACGAGGACCTTGGTGGATTCTTTAGTTAGTGGGCTAAATTTACCTTAAAGGGTCGAATGGGAGACCTGAGGGGCCTCAACGGCTCTGACCTCGACTGAGGTATGTCGAGAAGCAGAGTAACCCATATCCAGATAACCACATGGTAAGGAGAAGAATCGCTTCCATCGGATATTATGAACACTAAACTAAGAACTTAACCGTTCGAGTTAAAAAAAGAAGTTCCCAATTTAGATTTTAGAATAGTAGCGCAGTGTTTAGGTTAACACTGCGCTATACTTTCAAAAATTCATGATCCGAAGATCGCGTGCCTCTATGCATTAAAATGTTCCATTGATTTTTAGTAAACGCGGTAAAGTTTACGTAAGAACATTAATTCCACCAAAGTATCCCATAGCGGGAGTTCAAATACGGCTTAGTAAATGACCCGTGACCCAACAATGGTTTGTAGGCAGAGTTAACCAGTGTGAAATGTAAGCTACCATGACTGGCGAAATAGCGCAGCTAAATCTTCTTTAGCAAACTAAATAAGACTTCGGTAACGATGTAAAGGGAATTTGCGGCCTAGATCAATTATCAGACAAATATCGTTATCATTATTGATTGCTTAATATCAACTTTGTAAAAGATACTTAATACTTTTTGCACTCTATAATGCGGGCGGTTAAACAATGATAAATATTTTGGGAACTAGAGTCAATTATGCACCCCCGTTGCATTAAACCCGGAATACGGTAGTTTTTACTACTTCAATCTTCCGACGGTAACCACCAAGTAGCGTTTTGTCGAAGCGCGGAGAAAATTTGAAAGTCATTGGTTAACTATTCCAATATCGCCCACGCACATGGTTGCTAATCTTTCGCAATCGTTCCGGAGATTGTATTCACAGCAAAGCGCAGCGCTGTACCATCATCACTTATTCAGAGTGATTACACTCTTAATTACAGTATAGTCACAGGAAGTATAGTTATTACGAAATTATATTTATTATAACTATTATTTTTTAAATTACCTCCATTCGGCTCTTTTTCATTAGAACGTGCATAATTTACTGCTCTAAACTTTTATCTAGGTAAAAATTTTCTTGATTTATTTCCAAAACATTTAGGTAATTTTCTTTGCGCACCTGTTACGTCCTTCCATAAAATTGGCTCCTTTAAAAGCACTGTGAATCTGAACATTAATCATATTCAAATTTACTTCAATATCGATTCCGGAGAATTTATTTGAATATCTTTTCAATTTGCTTTGTTATTTTATGTCTACCGAGTTTCTTTCGAAGAAGACATAAAAAACACAAATTCAAGAAGTCTTCTTTAAAAACGTTTCTACGAAGTCAGGAATGCGCATGTGATATTTCTGCTATTGCAAGTGTCATAGCTCTTCTGTCTAATAGCTTGATTGCCACCAAGTAATAATTTCATAATTTTATATTGGTTGAATTGAATACAGATTTGAAATGTGTCTAAATTATTGTAATTATAGAACTTTTAGGTAATTAAAATCAAAAAGAAATCGTTGACCACAGGAATAATAACATAACGCATCACTGCTCGATATATAAGATAACTTCAGATATACCTATCAACTGATTTCACATTTAAAAAATAAAATACATATTGCATAAATTGGTAGAAGCATATTCAAGTTAGTCAAAATAAAGTGGTATAATGTATAGTTGACATAATTATAGTTATCTAGTGGATATTCGTGCTTAATTTCCTTCTCAAGAAATCTTGTAACCCTATGATCGTCATTCCTTAATACCAATAAATCCTTATCGTGTCTTATTTCATTTAATGACTATTTTATTCAGAATCAATATTAGAAGAGGATTGGTTGGATTTCTTCACCAATCTCTTTTATTGCGACATTCCGTTTAGCTACACATTGCGACAGCTGTTATTTTAAATAACAAGATTAAAGGACTGCATTTTATTGGTTTCATGTCGATCCAATTTCATCCAAGCGCTTGTTGCGATGTAAAACAGCTCGCAGAACGTAGTTATGAATAGCTAAATAAATGACTAGTAGACATTATGTCTCAATAAAGCTCTACCTGAGCCTCGTTAGCCATGCGATGTCGCCAAAGTAGAATAGCATCACCTCATATCCTCCGATGGGTGTCGTAGAAGGCCAATCCGCATTGGGCAAGCGTGGTGGACTACTGCCTAAGCCTCCTTCGATGACAAGGATAGGTCCCAGCAGTGGGTCGAATTATAAAGGCTGTTATGATGATGATAACTCTACCAACTCTCTACCATCACCTGGGGATTGCCCCAGGTTTGGTTGATGGTCGAGCTAGAGGAATAAAGTAAGTCGCCGTAATAATAGTGTTTGCAGCATTGTAGTTACAATGACTCTGGGTGAAATTCACCATCAGATGAGATGCAGGCCAACAGTTTCCCGGTCAAGTCATAAATACGATCAGCAATCTTGGATCCTACAAATAATTTTATTATGATAAACTCCACGAATAAGCAAATAACATTTCTTAAATAGGAATTCAGTTTATAAAGTAAGTTAAAACGATCTTTCACTTATCTGAACATGGCAACAAAATGATGATTGTAAAACAGAGTGAAAACAGATACACGTTGAACTTGCAGCACTTGAAGAGAACAAAAGGCGGTTTTCAACTGAGCAGTTTCCGCGCCGCCATGACACTTCCCTCCGTTCGCTCTGAAACAGACGTTATGTGCCCATTGTTCGCAGAGAATAGCTACAGTAGCAATAATAGTAGGAACGCCAGCGCTGTCACCGACTGTTGGTACTACATTGTGAGAAAATAACACTTTATTAAAAGCAGACTATTTTTTTAATTTTAACACTGGGACATATTTTGGAAGAAAATAAAAAACATCAGACGTGTTTTATGTGAAATAAATTGACGGAGTAAAATTAAATTGTAATGTTCTCTAAGCCTAGAGTCATGCTGCAAGTAAGACCTCCCAAAACTGTTAATTTTCATTAATAATTTTGTGACCTTAATTAATCCATAGAGTTCAGAGTTTATTGAAGAAGTTTGTGGTAGTCTTTCCTGTGTGGAATATTGCTCACACCTCTGGAATGGCTGTCCTAAGTACTTATTCGATGCTTTAGATAAGTTGCAGCGGCGCGCGACCCGCGCCATTAGCAATTAAGAAGTGACCAACAATCACGAGATTTTGCAGTTTTGTCGAGATATTGGTGTCATTGGGCTCTTCTATGGCAGGCGAATCTTCTGAAAACTTTGCCCCTTATTCCATCTTTTTAGCACGCGGTCTTCTGTATGGCCGCGTGTTAACATACGTTGTCGCCGTCTTCCTGTGAATTAAAAAGCAAACAAAGAAATTTGGCGAGTGATTTTATTTTGCAACATCAATAGTGTGTTTCAGTCTTTACAAGAAAGCTTGAAAATAAAGAGATGAGGAATATTTACACACAATTTTCATTGATTATTTTCACATACCTAATTATAATCTCTTCAATAGGTTTTTCCTCTTCCTGTTTACCTGATTCGTCATAAATACGATAAGGAAATTATTTTTGTATTACGCAATCATCTATTAATATAATTTATTTAGTAATTGTGCACCACCCGCTGACTCTAATTATTATAATGACAAATAATGTTAGGCTATATCTATGAAATTTCCTTTTCCTGTATGTCACAAAAATTAACATTTCTACACATTCAACATTTCAACATAATCGACTAGACTAAAGTCATTGAAAACTAAGATTGAAAACGTCACACTCACACTGTAACTGCGGAAAATCTGCAGTCAACAGCAACTTATAAAAACTAAAGGTCAACTCATTTTGTCAGTAATATTGCATTTGGCTATGGTTCCACTCCTCCTCAGCCATGTAGCTGAAGTGGAACCGCAGCCTTAAGCTGAAGAATGATTACGAATTCACAATACACGGTTATTCTGTAAGCAAACAAATTTTAATATAAAGTGACATTCCATGAAAGAGCGGGTAATGAAAACCGAAAAATTGTCTTATGCCAAATCCGTAGATACATGTATATTTCAACATTTATTTCTGTGTTTGTTTGTTTATGAATATGATGGAATACCCAATTATTTAGCTCCATTCTAATGAATCTGAGACATCAATTACGTCGCAATTGTGAATACACAATTTGCTTTACAGATGAAAAGACAAGGACGAACTTCACGAGAGGAAAATTTATTAATATCGTATTTTGATCCTCATTTGTATTATCCATAATGAACAATAAAGCCTAAATATAAAGTGATTTGTATTAATATGTGAAAAAGGGTTAGGCTGAACAAAATTGAACAAAAGGTGCGATCATCCAGCGATCAATTACAATTTGTGGAAGTTGATAAATTTATATAAAATGGCTTTAAAACAAGAACAATATGTGAATGTGCGTTTTGTTTGGAGTTATTCACGTAAGGGACAATACGGCTAGTCTATGTTTTTTAAAGTAAAAAACGCAACTTTTTTAGTTGCGTTAAGAGCTAATTTGTAAGGGCAACGTGATTAGCGCTTCTTTTCGGTAGGGGAGCTAATTGAGCGTTTTTTACACTAAAAAACATATACTCCGGGTACTGAAAAGGTGTATCACGTACCTCTACAAATTTTAGCTCAAAAGTTAACTCATAGACTAGCATTTTGTTTCGCGCGCATACGATCGTTTCGGCATACACGCTAAACACGCGCGCTATATTTCGAGCTTCAAAAAAGTGGACTCGCTAAATAATTACCTAAATTTTTTAAGCTAAGTGTTTTGCAGGAGCCCAAAGCTCGGCAACCTTCCTCACCGACAGAAATGCAACATTACGAAATTGTGGTTATGTGTGACTTAAGTGTGATCTTCTCTAACGTGGAATTAGACTCAACTCAAATCATCATAACAGCATTTATAATTCGACCCACTGCTGGGACACAAGGCCTCTCCTTGTCATCGTAGGAGGTTTATGCGGTAGTCCACCACGCTTGCCCAGTGCGGGTTGGTGGACGGAGTATAAGGTGATCAATACCCCATGGCTGACCGTGGCCGTCTACGACACCCATTGCAGGATACGGGTTGATGCTATTCTACTGCTGGCATCACATGTTTTATATACTGACCTAAAAAAGTATCCAATATCTATTTTACTACTTACTCAAACGCTTGAGACTAATCTGGTTTGTCCTACACCTCTATAGGTATGTTCTTTATGAGCATTAAAAACTGACCTATAAAAATTACCCTTCCGACAGTTTTAACACAACTCTGCATTGCCATTCCGAGTTTAGTCCAAAAAACCAGTAGCGAATCCCAAGAGAGATAGATGCGCACACACCTCGACCTAAATCCTAAACAAAATTGAGGTTTATATCCAGTCCTTTGTCGAGTCAATTTGGAGTCCCATTGTTAGTCCAATCACTCTCAGCATTGCAACAATGCCGTCTTAGATTGGTGCTACATTTCACTTGCCAGCAATGGCTCCATTGACACCTCAATATCTTCAACTTTTTATAGGTCAATTCAATGTTTGGCCATGTTGATATTGCTCAACGACCTAGAGTTAAGTTTTAACCCCCGAAGCAAAAAGAGCAGTGTTATAAGTTTGATCTGTCTGTCTATCTGTATGTCTTTCTGTGACATCGTAGCTCCTAAACGAATGGACCAATTGTGATGCGTTTTTTTTTGTTTGAAAGCTGACGTGATCGAGATGGTTCTTAGCTATAAATTTATGTCGGGGGTTACATAACATTTTCAATTTTGTAGTTTTTTATTTTATATATTTTAGGAAGATTTGTTGTGTCAATAATCATTATAACTCCGTAATAATAAATAAAAAGTTCTATACTTGTTACAAATCTCCACATATGAGTATTCATTTAGAAAAAGAAGATCTGATTGCAGCAACTACAAACAACTAACAACGATAACTCAGGTAACATTACAGATTGTCATTAAAGTTTGAGAATCTAAATCATATCAAAAATTAAAACTATTGACATATTGCTATGGGTTTTGACATTAGATTTCTTACGGCCGGCTGCCTGCCTGACAACAACCCTCCTGTTACCTTTCGACAGCAGATGGGACCACCAGCTTAATCTTCCGAAGCACGGAGGAGAACTAGTTGAAAATTTTCCGTTCTTCGAGCACCGACCACACACACCTTAGCTTTCACAATCTATACGACGGATGCTGCGGCGCCATCGGTCTCCGATTTGATCCTCAAAATGACTATAATATATTGTGCAAACTGTAGAATCTTCAATCTTTCAATGAGTAAAAAGCCTCAAGAGACCCTTTTTGTTAATTTGTCATCGAGTAATTCCGCATTGTTGAAAGGTTTCTTTCTGCAGCCTTGACCGCCAGTACTCAAACCCTGTTCTTAACTTGATTTTGACTACTAAAATATCTGTCTTATTACTGTCAGATAAAATGCTAAAATCTGCGACGGCAATGATTCACTATCAAGGAGCTTATACTAAGAATGGAGTCATTAGTCAAAATAACAAAGTGAGGGCAAAAATTTTGACAATACTTGACATTTCAAATTACACATCTCTCTTTCTAGAAATTGTCGTCATCTCTTTCTAAACACGACTACATAGAAACAAGATTTCCCCAGTATTTCGCCATCTTTCTAAAACAAAAGTAGAAAAGTAGCTAAAAACTTAACATATTGTATTCAATTATCAGTATTTATTATCAATGAAAGAAATAAATATAATATATTTACTTTTAATGTTTAGGTTTGTATTTTATTTTGAAAATCATCACTGTGATTCTTTCTATAACTTATGGGAAATGAAAGGATTTATGTAATGGCAGCACTTTCTTCATGTGTCAATGTCCCGAAATCTCAACATGACATAAATTGTCGAAATTGACGTATTCATAAATATCGACTCGCGATTTTGGTACGGCTTTTTAGTTTAAAATAAGGATAAATAGTGCAAAATTATACATATATAGTTATTTCGTGCTGGTAGAAGTGAGTAGTATTGAGGATGCAGTGTGAATTTCACTTGTAAGTGTCATAATTGCATATAATATTGTTCAATCTATAAATTTCATTTTTCACCCGTAATTCCAGATAATTAGCGTTATTTTGCAAAACTCCATAAGAGGGAGAAATTTCTGATACTCGTATTTAATCCTATCTTAGAATTTAATGAATTTTTGTACATAATTTACTTATTCAAATATTTGTAAACAAATGACTAGGGTGACTAGGATTTCCGGAATTATAAGGAAATAATATCCCTTTCTATCCATTCCTTTTATAAATGGCAATCAAAATTGATAGATTATTTTATTTAATTCTTTGAAATAACTATTACATAGATAAAATACATAAATAGTTTTACCCATTTTTAGTTCGAAATGTTTATTTACAAATAAAATATGTAATTTGTGTAATGTAAATTATTTTATTTGAGAAAAAGATAATGAGAGTATTGATTGGATTGTACTAGTGTAATAATGTTTATCATTCACATTTGCATGTACTAACATGCAACGCAGATACATTGCACACAGACAGACAGTATTAATAAAATTGTGGCTGCGCTCTTCTGCACTTGTAATCAAATAGCATATTAAAATCTATCAAATGATAGTTTTTAATATGCTATTTGATTACAAGTTAAAAGTGTACATAAATATTTATATACACTTTTAACTTGTATACATAAAATTTTCTTTTCTTTTTAGATTTCCGAAGCGACGGACCATATGGTTGTCTATTGTGTCTTTAAAAACAAAATTTTAATGAATTTGAAAATATGTAGCTTCCACTTTCAAGACACCGACACTTTCAAGGCAACTGCTTATGTCAAACTTCAAGCCCTTTTTTCAATAAAACCACTACTCAATCACTTTTCAAAGGCAACCCTTGAATTGGTTAGTACAAATTTTCTTGATAATATAGGTACAGTTAATACAGAGAGCTAAAATGTTTGGGGAAATAATTTTAAGGGCATCAGGCATCATCAATTATTGAATATACAATGACTCAATTGAATTTTAACATTCTGTATAGTCACCAAAATGCCGTATGACGCAAAAATGAGAAACCAGGATTTCCGAAGTAATTAGTTTATTGTCACCAACACTTCATTTATCGATGTTTAGAGTAGGTTAAATAAAGCGTAAGAAATATACATTCGAATTAAGATAATATAGTATGAATAATTTCTAATCTAGTCCGTTACACTTTTATCTTGATTATGCTATGCCCAAATGGGCACCATGATGTGCTGGTGTTGTTTGTGAACATCTGTTATTTACATTCATGAATGCATTAAATTATTTGATTTGATTTGAATTATATTTACAAGTTTTGTTTGCCTAATCTTCTTTTTATATACCGATAAATGTCGAATCGAAACCGACGAGTTGGGTCGATTTTATTGCACGTAAGTGTAGATAACGGTCATTTTTTCAATATAAATTAATAGCTTTAGATATTTTTATAAATAAACTTAAATAAATATATATTAACCGTGACTCGCAAACAAATATTCGTGTTCGCCGCACAAATATTTGCCGGCACCAGGCTTCAAACCCGAAAGGCTTCATGTGTAGGTAGCTATACTGACCACTCCACCATGACGGCGTCAAAAAGTTGTTCATATTGATGGCCTAAAACACCCCAAATATTACATATAATGCAGGCTGTAACATGTAGGGTACCATGTTTAAGTACCCTTCATGTTACAGCCTGTATTATACTAAAAACCAAGTGCTACTAAACTTACTTTTTTGTAGCCAGTAGCTGTTACTTATGTAACTAATTCACGGAAAGTTACTAGAGCTAACAATTTCTTCTGTTGTATAAAAAACCGCACTTCGGCTTTCAGCCGTAATATCTATCAATATAAAGAAAGTCTGGTAGTAAGTTGGTAAGTTGCGCATCATTACGGCCCTATTATCATTACTCAAGAACGGCTAGATCGGTATACCACACAATGTATTTTTATAGCATTGCTAACCGGAAAACCTTAAATGTATGCTTAGCACCTAAAAAACAAGAATAATTTAATGTCTATGAGTTGACGTGACATGAGATAAGCTATATAATAAACTGTAACGTGCCTCTTAAAATCAAGAGTCACAGAAGCGATAAATCCTCGTATTTCGGTTGCTGATTTTTTTCCTGGGAGCCGAAAATAGATAACATTACCGTGCTAAAAGGCACTCAGGAAAAAAAGTTTAAAGTAATTATTATGAATTTTGATTCTTTGTCATGGAAAACTCAAAACTCAAATTATTTTCAACTTGTGGTTTTATTAACGTAACGAAGTTCAAGTGTAACGTTACACATACATATTTTACCGACCTACATACATATTTTTTTTTTAATTAAATCAGATTACACTATTTATAAATATTACATAAATTAAGATATAAAGGAAGCTCATCTAATTGAAATATTTGTTTAAAGTTCGCCTCCTAAATTTATCAATAGGTTTTAGCGCTCCATATTAACGTTGATAAGCTACATTTTAGTGACCGTACGACTGTTGCGGGCAATCTCCGATAGATTGCGCCTGCGTCGCCGGGCAGTCTCGATCGAGTCAGGAATCGCAAACAAAGGCTTGGTGATTCGGTTTTGCGCTTGCGTGGTTCGCTAAGTAAATTGAGCACCGACAAGACCTACCTAATACTAATTAACTAATTTGATAATCGTGTGCAATAATAGTTATTTATTTAATGTGTTTAACCCCTAATTGGGGTCCAAGATTAGGCTAAGGTAGCCGCTGTCGCCTCAGCTATTTCACTTCCGCCCAGGGCTGGACTTACAGTGAGCAGCAGTACAAGCCGCCCTAACTCGTCCCACCGAGCGACCCTCACCGAGACCATCTCCGGCTACCACCAGGGGAGTACACGCTATTGGGCATTATACCACCATTTAATAAATTGTTCTGCACGGATCTCTCGTGTCTCATTTAACTCCCTATATCTTAGGACCGTGGGAGCACGTGAGACCTTACCCGTGGCACAAGACTGTCCGTGATTAATTTATGCTACAGGCACCCTACTAGAAAGAGACAGGGCCTCTCTAGCAATGTCAAGAAATGTCATGAAATGTCAAGGGTTGTCAAAATTTTTGCCCTCACTTTTTTCATTTGACTAATGACTCCATTCTTAATTCTATCTTCATGTTCACTATGGCCTAATAACAACTTTTTTCGTAGCTACATGAAGACCGTTTATCCCTATGAAAGATTCCGGAAGACTATGTTTGATACATTGAAGACCCATACATGAAATATTTAATGTCACGATACGGTATTCAAAACATGTTGTGTTTACTTATAATTGACTTTCCTCTGATTGTGTTTTAATTGAGTTTTGTAATTTAGTTTTAGTTTTGAATAGTTTAGTAATCAAAATTGTACTAGTGTATTGTGTTTTTATAAGGCCTTATTATTAATGAATTGCAAGCACACATAAAAACACTTTGTAAAAGGCTATTTTCATCATAATTTGCCTAAAAATATGCCTAATAATTTTTTTTATTTTATTTTGGGTTGGAGTTGACGTACTATATTTTCTTCTTTCCATATATTACAAAAAGATTTGGCAGAAATATTTACGACCTCCTTCTTCTTGCTTTGTGTAAAACTTAACAAGTGAAATAAGTTTTAGGATTGTCCAAATAGCTCAGAATTTTCCAATTCAGAAGGGAAATGCAACATTGTCATACAAAAAGAAACTTTTGGAATATTTTTAGTAATTGTTTAGTTACTTGCGAATCATCAAATAAAGTTAAGACGATAGTACGATGAGCACTTTTCAAAATTCAAAATAAATTCAAAATTATGTATAAATGTATGAAAAAAGGACAGACATAGTTTATTACTATGTTAATAATATTGAAAAATATCATAAGGAACGTATAAGAAATAGGGGTAATAAAACGTTTGCTCCATTTGTATGGAGACGTGCACGCCATACTAACCTCTTGAATTGTCTGATATGTATTAAATGAGGTACTTTAATAAGTTAATAATTTTAATGCATGCTGCAGAGTAGGAATAACGCCACTCTGTGAAGATTCTACACTCTATTTGTTACCATTGAAAATGTATACAATACAGCACAGAACACAGAATCTGTGTTCTGTGAATACAGCGTTTAAAGAAGACGTAATCCGCTACTTATTCATAGAAGTATAAAACTCGTATTTTTAGAAGCGTTAGCGTGATCTATTTTTGTACACGTTATAATTTTGGTGGCGAAACTTAGTCTTGCTGAAACTTTAAAACCTGTCTGGCGGTGAAAGAAAAACATGTATCTATAATTTTTTTTTCTATCGGAGATGGCAAACGGCTCTTTCGATGACAGCTTTCACCGTGCCATTGCCTAACCTACACTTGCTGCGTATAGTGCAAGAATCTGTCTACCAAATTTCAAGGTTTTCGTAAACGGTTGCCTCCTTCTATGAAGAAGTCATATCATAGAAGGAGCGGATATGGGAGGAACATGAGAACTATGATGAGACTACACGGCCAACTGGGGCCAAGTGGGGACGGTTGGGCTCTGTTGCCTGCACCAATGGTCCCTGCGCGGGGAACACTTTTGTTCCGCGGGTGTTACCTATCCCCAGTGAGCCCCGTAATAGGAGTCATAACTCGTCTCGTCTTTGACGCATATCAGTAATTGCTAAATATTCCCTGCGCTGATACCTTGACTAGAGTGGAACCCGTTGGTTTTTAGTGCTAATCCATGATACATCCGAAACAGTTTTACGTCTTACAAATCTTATATCCATTTATGTAGTTTAACCCCCATCATCCCACATCCTTCAAAGGGGGTCGTAGAAGGCAACTAATGGATCAGCAAAGGGGTAATTGATCACCTTATTATACTCCGTGTACTAATCCGCATTTGGCAAGCGTGTAGGCACAGGCAAGTAGTCCACTGCTTGCCTAAACCACCTTCGATGACAAGGTCTGGCCTTGTTTCCCGAAGCAGTGGGTCAAATTTTAAATACTATTATGATGATTGTGATGATATACAGGTATAGGTAAATTACATACATGTTTGTTACATTGAAAACCAGGCCTTGCAATCAAGGATCCGTGACAATAAAAAGGCAGGCTTATGATAAACTGAGTTCCGGTTGAAATAATAATGGTAATTGCAGTCCAATATATTTGACGCGTCATTACTAAATTGAACTTTAAAATTACTGATATTGGCTAATAAAAACAATTATGTATTTCCATTTATAATAGGTATGGTATTACCGACTCTATTGACGTCAGATGAAAATTATATTCAAATATTAAGCAAAAACTGTAAATGTAGCTAATATACTGTAGGTACCTATATTCGTTAATCGATACTGCAAAAAAATAACTTCAACACACTGTAGGAAAAATTTTCTGAAAAATATTCACAAATGAGTCGACTAATAATAGATTGGACACAACTTGGGGGTAACGAATTTGATGTATCGAATTAATTCACATGAGTGAATATCGCGTGCCTAATGATGGAATACTTTGAATAATAGGAATTTGAATATCATTAAAGCAAGGGCGGGACTAATGTCGAAACAGAAATAGCCCAGTGCTTTGCCTTAAGCGGTTCTTGAAGCAGCATCTGTTTGCGATAGACTTGACTAGAGATAGACTCAGCTGATTATAATACGGAGTACGGAATGTAATCAACCCGTCTAGGAGAAGAAAACTCTACCTCAAGATGACTTCCGCCAATAGGTACTAATTTTTCTTAGTATTTTTGATGAGTAGAGTTTGCAGAACTCTACTAAGATTTCCGGAACCCTTTTCCCAGTGCGTGAATACAATTTTTATGTTTACGTTTCCTTAATGTATACGTTACGTTAAGGAAACGTATATTTATGAGCCATATTGTTGTTCGTCATCCTTTTTTATAACGTAAAAACGCTACACGCTCCCAGTGCTATAATGTGTTCATCAAAAACAATCGCAGAATGTTCGGGAAAATAATGGATGCGAACGAGTAAGTTACAGTAAAATTATAAAAACTGTAATGTTTTCATGCGGCTAATGTATAAATTAATCGTCCCATCGACAGTCTCTTAAATATCCCTAAGCCCGCACTATGCAATTACGGTCTTATGATGTTTTATGGGAAAAAAAAAACAAATATCTATAGGTAACCTGGAAGTTTTCGCAAATAAATAAAACATACAAAGTTTAGGAAACCTTTCGAAGTTCCATTACGGAGAACACGCCCTTTGGGTCGGAACAGGATCGGAAGTATCCGAAATCAGAACTCTATTGAGTTCACTCGATTTACTCTGTTGCTCTTGATGTGGCTTAAGTTTTGGTTGTTCGCCACGTGATGAACATTCCAACTGGCCTTGCAATAGTAAGCAAATATTGGTGTGCGTTACTCCAGCAAAATGTTAGCTCTTTTCAAAGATTGAATAATGCAGATAATTAGAGCCCTATCTGGTGTAAATGAGCCCGAAATTTTAAATTTGAGCCCTCAGCCGTTTTGGCAGTATTTAAGAAAAACTGATTCTGCTGGAGTAACGTTACTCCAGCAAAAAAATTTTTAATTTTTAGGTCTATCTGAAAAAAAAGTATGCAGTAAAGTGGCTCGAATTCGAGCATAAATGAGCCCTATAAAATAAAATTTGAGCCCCTCGTGATTCCATAGTTATTTCAGTTTTTGCTGGAGTAACGTTTGGCCGATTGCTGGATATCGGAAACTGTTGGACATACAATCACGGTTTTTTGTATATATGCAGGAGTGAATTCGAGCCTTCTGTGCTCGAAATTTTGTTAAAATATCTAGAATGGTTTCGGAGCTATAAAATATTTTCTAAAAAACAAAAATATGCTCTAGCTCTTGAACGAAGACACCTAGAAACTTCGCAACAGTACCAGCTTGTACCTCATGTCTAACCACATAATCAAGTAAAATTTCGACATCCTACTGTAAGTGATTGGCGAGTAGTTACGAAATTTTGATTTCTTGAAGATGAATTATTTCCAGCACCGAAAAAACTACTTTCTCGAAGAGCTGGCTTACAACAATGTTTTAACAATAATTAGAGCCCTATATCAAAAGTACGTATACAAAATTACAGCTAGGTACATCGACTAATTTATGTAATATTTATAAAAAACCATTCCGACAATTTTTGGTCGATTACCCGACCAAATTCGAATGTATATTATAAGGCGGCCGCACCGTACTTCGAGTCATACTTTATCACTTGGCGGTGTTATAATTTAGTTTGGTTAGTACAGACGCGTAAAAAAGAGTTTGATATGAAAATATTTATTATTGTGGAAGTTAAATAAAAAAAAGGAAATAATATTTTATATACTTTTATTATTGATATTCTACTAATAAAAATAATCTCACAAAATTAAATCAAACGCAATATAACACTTAAATTTAAAAACATGGCTTAATAATCACAGCTTGTGTTTCAATTTTTATGATAAAGTTAAATTACACACTGCGATGTAGTAGGTACCTACTTGCATAAATAGTTTCTCGTTTCGTAATGATTCAAATAATCAGTATTGTTTAAAGACTGCTCTTAAAAATAGTTATTATGAGCTGGCTTATAACAAATAATTGTTAATAACAATGCTTTTACAAAATTAGTGGCTACATATATATAAAATTTAAGTACCTAAATTTTAAAATTCTCTTTTTATGTAACTACATACCTACTTTACACTAATAATAATAACAAGGGTAAATTGTCTACATAAAATTAGAATAGGATACAACAAATCGTATAAAATTAAAATACAGTCAGTCTTTTAACACATAATCTAAAAACCTCACTTAATAATCACATACAATTATTAGCAATATATCTTATTTATTTATTGGTAACGTATAATCACACACTTTAAAAGGGGTTATTCCCCGAGTACCCCGATCTCCGAGGCCGAGGTCGTCCCGAAAGACTCCGATTTATACTTATTTTGAAAAATACAATTAAAAATAAATCAGGGTCCTCCGAGGTGAGGGTGTCGGGGATCGGGTAGGTACTAAGGAAATAACCCTTCAAAAGTAGAAGGTACACTTAACATATTTTTTTTTAAATATAGGTACTTAACGGCCTCGGGGATCGGGGTCCTCATGGAATAACCCCTTTTAAAGTGTGTGATTATACGTTACCAATAAATAAATAAGATATATTGCTAATAATTGTATATGATTATTAAGTGAGGTTTTTAGATTATGTGTTAAAAGACTGACTGTATTTTAATTTTATATGATTTGTTCTATCCTATTCTAATTTTATGTAGACAATTTACCCTTGTTAATATTAGTAGTGTAAAGTAGGTATGTAGTTACATAAAAAGAGAATTTTAAAATTTAGGTACTTAAATTTTATATGTATGTAGCCACTAATTTTGTAAAAGCATTGTTATTAACAATTATTTGTTATAAGCCAGCTCATAATAACTATTTTTAAGAGCAGTCTTTTAACAATACTGATTATTTGAATCATTACGAAACGAGAAACTATTTATGCAAGTAGGTACCTACTACATCGCAGTGTGTTATTTAACTTTATCATAAAAATTGAAACACAAGCTGTGATTATTAAGCCATGTTTTTAAATTTAAGTGTTATATTGCATTTGATTTAATTTTGTGAGATTATTTTTATTAGTAGAATATCAATAATAAAAGTATATAAAATATTATTTCCTTTTTTTTATTTAACTTCCACAATAATAAATATTTTCATATCAAACTCTTTTTTACGCGTCTGTACTAACCAAACTAAATTATAACACCGCCAAGTGATAAAGTATGACTCGAAGTACGGTGCGGCCGCCTTATAATATACATTCGAATTTGGTCGGGTAATCGACCAAAAATTGTCGGAATGGGTTTTTTATAAATATTACATAAATTAGTCGATGTACCTAGCTGTAATTTTGTATACGTACTTTTGATATAGGGCTCTAATTATTGTTAAAACATTGTTGTAAGCCAGCTCTTCGAGAAAGTAGTTTTTTCGGTGCTGGAAATAATTCATCTTCAAGAAATCAAAATTTCGTAACTACTCGCCAATCACTTACAGTAGGATGTCGAAATTTTACTTGATTATGTGGTTAGACATGAGGTACAAGCTGGTACTGTTGCGAAGTTTCTAGGTGTCTTCGTTCAAGAGCTAGAGCATATTTTTGTTTTTTAGAAAATATTTTATAGCTCCGAAACCATTCTAGATATTTTAACAAAATTTCGAGCACAGAAGGCTCGAATTCACTCCTGCATATATACAAAAAACCGTGATTGTATGTCCAACAGTTTCCGATATCCAGCAATCGGCCAAACGTTACTCCAGCAAAAACTGAAATAACTATGGAATCACGAGGGGCTCAAATTTTATTTTATAGGGCTCATTTATGCTCGAATTCGAGCCACTTTACTGCATACTTTTTTTTCAGATAGACCTAAAAATTAAAATTTTTTTTGCTGGAGTAACGTTACTCCAGCAGAATCAGTTTTTCTTAAATACTGCCAAAACGGCTGAGGGCTCAAATTTAAAATTTCGGGCTCATTTACACCAGATAGGGCTCTAATTATCTGCATTATTCAATCTTTGAAAAGAGCTAACATTTTGCTGGAGTAACGCACACCAAATATTGTTTTGTCGAAGTGCTTCTTTTTCAGTTGGTAAACAACGCAACATTCACCGAGGATAATCCATTTTATAATTTTGACCTTTGAAAGGTGCGTCAAGTTGTTCATCCCGTCGGTTGTTACTATGCAGTAAGTAATGTAGTCATTGCTTTATTTTCACATTTGATGACGTGGGAAATTTGTCAGCTATTTTTGCTAGGTCACTGATGACAATGTCTAATTATATGAATAATTTTGTCAATCATATCATATGTATTTAGATATAATGCTTACGCACACAGAAAGGTCTTCAAAGGGCAAACACAGGGTCTTATGAGGATTGTTGGATAAAAATCAGTATCATATTGCAATATGATACTGGTCACTGGTACAAGTTCGGTAGGGCAGTCTTTTTCGCACTCACTCGCAATCGCGTGTGTTTAGGAAGTAACACTGCGTTACTGAAAGAGTTTTTTATCCAACAATCCTCATTAAACCCTGTGTTTGCCCTTTGAAGACCTTTCTGTGTGCGTAAGCATTATATCTAAATACATATGATATGATTGACAAAATTATTCAGATAATTGGACATTGTCATCAGTGACCTAGCAAAAATAACTGACAAATTTCCCACTTTATCAAAGGTAGTTAATATTTTAGAAAGACACAGGTACTTACTTACAGTTACTTAGTTTAGGTGTCAAATTAATTAACAACTCTTCGACCTCAATTTTTATTGAGTAATTCTCATACTTAGCATTAATTCATTATTATTTTCTGTATCACTATATTTTTTTAATTTACTTAGATTTTACTTTGTTACTTAGACTAAGTTTATAAAGAAATAAATTTTATCTTATCTCAATTCTCCATATCTTTACACGGTGAATTTTTAGTGACTCTCAAGCCGAAGCCATTTTAATAGGTAAGTAAATACAAACAACTCTAGTTATGGAACATCCAAGTCGCGAAAAAATTATCAGGTATTCTATACAAAAGTGCAACACCTAAGCAAACAAAATGTATGGAGCACCTGATTTTTTTTAATATATGACTAATATTGATAAAATCTACTTACTACGGATTTATCACCAAACGGTTTTATTTGGTTAACAAAGCTCACACACTACAATCCGCGGGGCCGTTTTGTAATACGGCGTGTTAAGCCGGGTCTAGATATGTATCATTTGCCCGATCCGATCATAACGGCGGATCAAGATCGCGTATCATGATCGCATATGTGGACGGGCGTATCATGATACGCCGTTATGATACGGCCTTGCCATGTCATGTCGGTTTCATACGGTTGTCATACGGAGCGAATCGAGGCGTCCACATTGATACGGGGCTTGATACATGATACGCTGATCGGATCGGGAAAATCATCATATCTGGACCCGGCTTTATACGAATGCGACATATGCATGTGGTCATGCACATGTACGCACACATGCAACTAACGACAGCCAGACGTTTCACATCAGTGTCACATTGACAATGTCGCACTAAGGCGATGATGTCAAATACTAACTTCACTAAATTACAATAGCTTACTTAAATGGTTAACGCCAGTGCTAATAATAATAAGACTTAAGTTAGTATTATGAATATACAATGCAACAAGTAACAGAAGCGTAGATCTAGACAAGCGGCAGCGTGTCCAGCCAAGTTCAAAAAAAAGAACTAGCAACGCGCTGTGTGTATTCTCACACGAACCATTTTGAGCTACTTTTGACCTACAACTCGTAAACTATTTAATCTACGTACATGAAAATTGGCACCTTTATTATAGCCCTATATCTGTACTAACGTAGTTAGGCCTATTGCTACTATCACTGTATGGTCTACATTTTGGTCTAGAAATAAATCTATACTTCCGCCCGCGACTTCGTCCGCGTGTACACTTTATCCCCTTAGGGGTGGAATTTCCAAAAATCCTTTCTTAGCGGATTCCTACGTCATAACATCTACCTGCATGCCAAATTTAAGCCCGATCCGTCCAGTGGTTTGGGCTGTGCTTTGATAGATCACTATGTCAGTCAGTCAGTCACCTTTGAGTTATATATATTTAGATTATAGAGCTGAAGAGTTTGTTTGTTTGAACGCGCTAATCTCAGGAACTACTGATTCAAATTGAAAAATTATTTTAGTGTTGGATAGTCCATTTAAGCGAATAAAGTCGCGGGCACAATTCAATATTGAACTTGGCTCTTATTTCACATTTATGTTTTTGATGGGATTTGATATTCGAATATTCGAGGTAGATTGCATAGGCTACTTATAGGTTGGAACGTAGGCAACAAATAACGTAGTTAACTGAGCTTTCTAGTTTACATTTAAAAATTTAATAGTTTACGCATGATTTGATTTAGCATTTGTTACTCTCATATTGTATACGTAATAGCTGCCGCCGCTACGTCACACTGTTTTCCTTATTAAATTAAAGAGTAAACGAATAATTGCTCGAGGCAAGCACCTTGAACCGGCTTTGTATATTTTAGCCTGTTTTGTTTAGCTGGTTGGTTGATATAAACACACACTGATTCATAGTTTGTTTTACAACGTTGCAGTCTGTGTCGCGAAATCAGTATTTTGAGAAATTTCCGCAAATTATATTTGTAATTTGTCGGAGGAGGTAGATGGCGCCGCGGTCGTGCGTTCTTAGTATCAATCACGATAGTTAAGCTAACTTGGTAGCTTGGTAGGTACCTCGGATGGGTGACCGAAAATTTTGCAACTCGATTTTCCTCCGTTCTTCGGAAAGCACGTTAAGCTGGTGGTCCCGGGTGCTGTCGAATGATAGCAATCGTTCCCAATGAGGGTTGGTATCAGGAAGGCGCTAGGCGGCCATCCGTTACCACTACCAGACAAAGGGTCTGGTAGTGGAAGATATATTGCCAAAATATTTCGAACTTTATTCCTGTGATAAGGTATTCAACCAATTATTATTTTTTTGTTTTTATCATTACCAGTTAAAGGGTTATAATCTAATGCCAAATCTTTTGGCAGTAATTGTCGACATCAAGACATACTGCACCGAACCTAAATAAGTTGAAAGCAGGGTAGGAGAAAGAAGAGAAGAGATTATATGCATGCATATTATAATATTGTTTTGTAAATGTGTGCAACAAATATGTTATCTATCTAGTCTAGTGGGATATTATAAGTAGTTTGTATTTGAAGCGAGAAAGTAAAAAAGATCTAGTTCGGTATTCTCCTTGATAGCCGTCAATTGCAAACTCTTTATATCTTTAAGTATGAACGACCAGAAAATCGAACGAACAATATATTTGTCCGCAGTCTTTAAGTAATTTCATCAAAGGCAAAATATAAATTACAAATAAGCTGTTGTAAAGAATCCACTCTGCTTGGTCCCGCAAATAGGAAATTAAACCTACCAATAATAAGTGATATCCAATTGAATATTCACTCTTTCGATAGTATAATCGACTATATGGATCGTGTTGTTATTTTAATATCCTCTGTGACTTTATAAATTTTCTGAGTTAATCATAATATATCCCTGCAACTTATCCATTGTGTAAGTTACACAAGAAAAACCGTAAGTGTAGATATTCAATTACGTATATTAAATTCCCTAGCAGAAATGGTATCGCAATGTATTATAACGACGAAAACCATATTATGACATTGATGAAAGATTATTGACACGGCCTGCGATCAAATATCATGACCGTGACCCGTAAAACAATATTTATCTCTCTATTACTGATGCAGCAGTGTTTAAGTAACGAAATAATATTAAAATAAGTACTCACGTAATTAATCATTATCATCATCATTTCAGCCGAGAGACGCCCACTGTTGGACATAGTCCTCCTTTACTTAAATGATCTGAGGTCCTCCCCCAATGAGAAGTACTACAATAACATAATAAAAGTTTGTCTTTGAGTACAGTTTCGGTGAGTACATCTCACCTATTTTAAATAATGAAAAGCTTTTCAGTGTTTGATATTTAAAAAGTATTTATTGTGGAGACTGAAAAGCAATACCTACATATAAGGAAAACAATAACTTTCTTAATAGGTACTAGAAAAAATACACTGAAAAATATCAACCGGCCTCAAGCGGGAAAGTAGTATAAAAAATATGTACGCGTTTGTAAATCCAAAAATTATTTCATAATAACTTTCTTTTCAAAACTACCTTTTTTCCGTTCCGAATCTAATTTTGATTTATTATGATTACAACACAACGCGGTTCGCTGTTATCGATCTCGGAAACGTACTTTAGATTACTGACCCAATTTATCATACAGCTTTTACTACAAGCCTAAGTCGTAAGCGATTACCATAGTGGACAATTAAAACATTTGTAGCACCACACAGTGTCACGCCACACGCATCAGTTAAGACTATTGCTTTTACGCTGATTTAAGCAATTTCAATCGGCAAATTCTCTACGGCGTTGATTAGATCCTCATTCATATAACACTCATTCCTTCTGTGATGGCTCGTGCATGACGTAACAATTAAATTATGCAGACGTCAAGGTATTCGTTTGGCCCACTTACTCTGTCTGCAAAACATATCGTCAAATCGACGCCTATGACATACCTCGAAATACGACAATGTGTTATATCCAAAAGTAATATTTTGTCAGAGTCACTTTTTATTGAGATACTTACTGACTGTTCCTCTTACTTTACTTACTATATACTATATTTTTGTGTTATAGGTTACCACGACACACCCGTGTGAAACTAGGCCCATAGCCAAAGTAACAAATTAAAAAGATAACGAAAGAAACAAAATATATGGGTTTGACTTATGCCATTATAAAACACGGGGCCAAGCGTCATCTCTACGTAAGTTGGTAGCGCCAGCTAAGACGCTGTAAATAACCAAGCAATATGGCCTATGATGACGAATTTCTATATATTATCGTTATGAAACGATTGCCATTTGTCTAAGCCCCCTGGTTCTTCTCAACATGCATTCGTTTTTAAATAATAAGAAATGAACACGTTCCTATTTACTACGTCGCGATCTATAGTATTTCTATGAAAATCTTAATTCCGCACTTCGACTATGACACAATTATGCGAGAGTTGGCCAACGCATAGCTACAAGCTTGTCACTTGAGTTCAGTCCTCTTATCGGTTATTCACGCACGCTACGCATATGCCTATATTTACTAACATATTTTAATAGTAAAAAATGTTTGCAACTCCCGCCGTTGCATTTGGCTGCCGATTGTTTTCTTTACGCTCCGCTTTGTTTATAATTCGCACGTGTGTTAGTTCAAGTGTAAACAGAGATATGAGACTTACTATGACATAATTGTGTAATGAGACTTGTGTAAAACAACAGACGTCGTAATAAAGCTGCTTTATAATGTAAGTACCTAATGTTTTTAATGGCTATTAGATAGAATATTACCTGTATTGCAACAAAATGAAGTTTTGTCAATCGGCCTATTGGTTTCCTAAAACATAAACATTTTAAACTGGAGGGATTGAGTGAAATTAATTGTAGGTAAATTGTTTACGTAAAGCGCAAAATGGATTGAGAAAATTTAACAGTTTGTTGTAACCTGATGTAATGATGACTGTATCTGCCAATTGATATATTTTTAACCCCCGACGCAAAAAGGGGGTTGTTATAAGGTCTCGCATCCGTACGCTCAAATTTCGCCCCTTTTGCCTAAGATTGTCTTTTCGCCCCTTGCCACGGTGCTCACACTCCCCTTGACACGTGGTGAAAATATTTTTGAAGCACACGTTCGCCCCTTGTAATATATAAGTAAAAAACCGTACAGTAATACCTTAAAATCAACTATAATTTGCAATAAATCGAGTAATAATCATACTGTTTACATGCAGGAATCAGGAATATTCTTGAATTTTGTGATAGCCTCCTCCTTTTGATTGCTAAATCAAACGAAGATGCTATCACGAAATTCAACAGCTAATTCGTTGAAAAGTGGTTTCGAAATCGAATTAAGAAAGGAAGATGAGTGCTCCAACCTAAACCACCAAACTACCCACCAGATTACCGTAAGCATATAAGAGGTTACGTAGTATTATTAAAGATTATTTAACCCAACTAAGTAAGATTAAGAATTAATAGCACGCTAAACATCTCCTACATACATACTTATTGCAGCCTGGTACTTCGGGTTTGAAACATAGAGACATTTCATACTGACTTCGACGCATAGGTGTCGTCACCCGGGGCGTCGCGACTATGACATCACGGAACAAATCGCTTTTATTGTGTATGCCAGGTCTGACCGAAGATTCCGGCATAACCTTGGGGTGTCCCATTTTGATAAGGTGTCCTCTGAAAGACACCGAAGGCGTGGTGAATGTCTGTTGGCTGCTCGCATTCCTTCTCTGCTTAGCTAAATTTGGTAAAACCTATTAATGTGACTTTAGATATTCACTCCAGTAACAAAATTATAAAAAATATATAGGTAATTCCATTGACTCATCATTGCACTTATCTTTTTCCACCATCTCCACTTCAGTGAAATATGGGCTTTATAGCCGTTACTGAAGATGTAAATTACGATTGGTAAACTAAACGTTTATTAAGTAGGTTGTTGTTTGGCAAATTAATCATTGGAGTTTTTCTATTAGTGCTAGGCTGCTGTTACTTCGTTTCAGCCAGTGTGAATGACCTTTCGAACTTTCCACTTAAGTAGCTTAACTGTCGACTTTAATTAAAACAATAAGTATTATACCAGTAAAATCCTAAATGTTATGAAGCAACTATAGTAGGAAATACTCAAATTGTATTTTTGTCATTATAAGTAGGTAAACATTTCGAGATTACCTACCCACTTTAATAAAAAATATTAGTAGGTATCGACCATAATTTCTATCTATTTTTGTTAGATAAAGATTGTATAATTTACTTAACTTTGAGATTCAAGTTAATTGTCAAGAGGTCATTACAAAAAAGTAGTTATCTAGTTGTCCTTGAAGTAAGATAAGTTATAAATAATTGTCGCTACACTTGTGTTGCGCTGTTTGTGGTAATTTCTATGATTTCACCTAAAATTTCAAAAAATATTTTATTAATACATTATATTAAGTCATTCAATAAGCTATCTCGCTCGTGCTACTAATGAGATAACGTCTGCTTCTTACTTCTCTTCTCTTCTCCTCTCTGACGTGTCTTTTTGACCTGTTGTTCTTCCTACTTAGAATACAATAACTTAGGGTTAGTTAGTATCAAAAAAGTAAAGAAAAAAATACAAAATTATCTCCAACAAGTCCTCAGTCACGGTAGTATATTACAGTGCCTCAGCAGACACTCAGATTCCACGAAAAGTTTCACCTACCTAAGTATTTCGATACAAATTTATTATTTGCTAACTGAAACAAAATGTTTTACTACTTGTCCTTTCAATATACATCCACAACGATAAATTGAGTTTAAACTAGGATTATGGACATATTTATCTTGTGATTCCCTCTGCACGAGTAAGGTGAACGAACATTTATAAACATTAGCCTAGGGTTTATTTGATCGCAGTAAGTCAGATTAGAAACTACGTGACATAGTTGCAAGATTCTTAGCAAAGCAGGAAATAGGAATTTCTTATTTTTAAGAATACTTCTAAACAGGAATTTCTTATTTTTAAGATTATATTTACGAGTACAAACATTTGAATTACTATTAGGTACCATCACTAAAAAGAGTAGGTCCAAAGTGGATGTTACAGCTCAATCAAATAGCGGATTGGGTCCAAGAGTTCTTGAGCTGTGTGCGACCGCAGGCAAAGGACGACAGACGCCGGAAGCATCCTGCAAGATGGACTAACTGATAACAGTTGCTGGAAACGCTCTGATGCAGGAATGCAGGCGGTACAGGTTTGGTCATTATGTCGTTTTTTGGGTAGGCCTATGGCCTCAGTTCATAGACGCCCTTTATCTGAGATGTTGATTATCATCAAAAGGATCTTTAAGTAAAATATAACCGTAAATTAAAAGTAAATCTCGCTATTTTAAAACTGACGAGGCATTAAGAACAGCTAGTAACGATACGGTGCACATTGATTGGCTTAAAATTCACGGATACGGATCGGTTTAGAGAGAACTCATTTCTCGTGTTATCCAGTTTAACCCATCTAACGTTTCAAAGCAACACTCATTGCCGGAATCGACCTACTTCATGGAACTCTGAGTACTATAGAAAGATAAGATAGTGTATTTACCTGAATTTCTAACGTGTGATTAACCAGGATAGTATCCACTATCGATGATAACTTGTTTAATGTAGGTAGTTGTCGTTAATATACACAGCAGCAAAGATAACTTGCAATTCGCTTCCTAGTGGATAGTTTTATTCTTCTTTTTTGACGAGAAACCTGTAGATCTCATCTCATCTGATGGTAAATGATGATAAGCAAGAAGGTGGAAGAAAACTTAACCCTGGACCCTCAACCACTGATGGACTAGCTATCTTGTCTTATTGCCGACACAGAATAATGACGTTAACAGTAATGTTAAAGACCTGCAAACTTAGAACAAGCACTCCCACTAACCAAACAGAGCACATTGCCCTAGGGATCGAAATCAAAATCAAAAAGTTGTACTTTGCTAAACACTTTTAAATCGTCAAAAACCATATCAGCGTTTCGGGACGAAATAATAATTACACTCAATGCTGATACAAAGAATTAATGATACAGAGAACGAGAAGAAACTGCGAAAGAATCTCCATAGCTTACAATTTCGTAATGATTTCAACACATCATTACAGGACAATAGATAAATCAAAAATTGTTAAAAAAAATGTAGGAGGCAGGATCTGGATAATAATTCTGGTGGGAAACCACTAGTCACTGGAGGTGGTTAAAATATTGATAAATAATTTTTTGTGTCGAAAACGAACGCGTATAAATACATTTCCATTCAAAATCTGTAACATAGAGACAGACTTCTCGTTTTCATCCGCGTGCACTTGTGAATTCCGAATACGCTAGTATTCGCAAAAACGCAAAATGTTTTTTTACAGTTATCCCATGAAAGGAACTGATCGAAAAAAGTAGGTTGGTATCATTTACTTACTGCCTTTATGGTCAAGGATGTATGCGCGTTACAGTTTAAAGCTGTTTAACCATTCGAGCGCGTAAGTTAATTTAATAATATTTATCTCAACACTTTGTATTAGATAATTACATTAGAAGAAAAGAGTTCGTTCCTCGGTATTGTATAGTCTATAAGGTTACCTGATATGCAAGTATATTAAAAGCACGTTTTCTTTTATAAAGAAAATAAGGTATACCTAATTGAGTTCAAAAGAATTACAGTTTTCATGATACGACAAAATGTGAAATTAAACTATTTAAAAAAGAAATTTTAATCTCAATCAAAACCTTGAAAACAACACAATGCAATGGTGACTGGACAGAAAAAAATTGAGGTATTGGTACACTGCAGCGAAATAATATGTCACTTTGAAACTCACTTAGATTTATCACATGTGAAATTTTATTAAATATTTATTTATTTGTACAAGAAAACTAGATACCTAATAAATAACTATCTATCCTGTTATAGATAATATATCTCGCAACGAGAATTTTTATCTCTTCATCACCGAATTCAATTGTGTAGACGAAAAATAATTTAAATTATTAAAATAAGATCTAAAAAGACCACCTTTTCGTAAAGAATTGTTCTCTAAATATTATAGTATGACTTAAATTACATACCTAAATTGTAAATACTTAACAATTATAATTGTTATGACTAGGGCGAAATCAGCGGTCGATTCCTATTTACTTTTTTGACAGTTTTGTATTGCGAATGGTGAAATGATTTGGTGCAAATTAAATGCGTATTAATTTACTAGTAAATATGAATTTAATTTGCACCAAATAGAAGAGTTGTCAGAAGTTACTCAAGTGCAAGGGAATTGTAATGATTTAAGGAAACGAATTGCTAACATTTAGTGGTAGTATTGAACAATATGGATTATTGATCGCTGATTCCGTTACAGAAAAGCCAAGCCAGTAAATATTTCATCATAATAAGCCTCATTTTAATTCAACATTTCCAACAAATGACTAGCATACAGACTTTACCCAAATTGATATAGAAATAGAGGCTGTTTTAAGATCATAATATGTACTTGACATTTCTAGCTAAAGTCCTCTCAAGATCCCCGTGGAATAGATGTAAACAAATCGGATTGGTTATTCAAGTTCTTTATCAAACATACATAAGTCATGACCTTATTATATGAGAGACTTTATCGTTATATCTAAATTAAACTACCTACCACACAAGCAATATTATTTATTTATAAAATATGTTTATGATTAAACTATTATAATCATCACCTACACAATTACCGATTTAGTCTATTACGAGTAATGTCATCTATACATAGCATAGTACCCGTCCAACTCGAACGCCTTGGAGACCCTAATCGGTGCAGACTCCCCCGAGAAAGACGCTGCGCCGGTCAGGAATCCTCTCCGGGGTGATTCGACTAATAGAACCTTGGTTCTCGTCTTCACCAAAAAACCCCGGTGACGTAGAGAAGGTCATCAGAGATATCCTGCAAAATTAGTCAAATAAAAATTTACACAGTATAAAATGAAGTCGCTTTTTCTGTATGTACGCCTATTTACCAGTAGGCTGAAGCCTAGGGCGGTAGATTTTAGGGGGCGGCAAATTTGGCCCAAATGTTTTTATTACACAGAGAAAACAAGCCCAGAAAATATTGATCTTTGAACAAAGGGAAAAAACTGATGTAATGAGGAAGATAGAGAAAATAAAGTTGTAATTGTAATTAATATGATTGTGAACTAAGCATATGCTCGATGGAACTAGGGTATTGAATTTCAGAAGTAAGTAGGGGCGGCAAAAATATATTAGGCTACTGGGGGCAAAAAATTATTAGCCTACTGGCGGCAAATTTGTAAATCCGCCACTGCTTAAAAATTTTCAACTACGCAACGGATTTCAATGCATTTTCAGCAATAGATAGAGCACTACCAAGAGGAAGGTTAATAATGTATAATATATATCCATATCATACCATGGAAAACCCAGAAGTTAAGTGCGAAGCTGGCGGGGCTGTTCTCTAGTATTTTAAAAATTACATGGTGTTAATAGAAATAAAAATTATAAAATTATTTTGGGAAAATAATTTCCCATTATTATCTATGTATCCCCAGAAAGGTGAGAAGGACCATAGGGACAAGGAAGACAGACAAAGAATAACTTGTAGGAGAGATTAAGGTGCGCTGTGAAACCAGAGCCTCCGGCAACTAGCAGCGCACTCTCCCGTGATTCGGCCTGTATAACCGTAAGGTTGCGTCAGGCCATGGGAAGGCGGTGGGTTTGTCCCTGTATATTACCTGTGTATTTTGTTTTACTACTCTCGCAGCCGAAAGCAAAAATCGATTTGAAATATCGCTCACCCACCCGAATACCAACCGCGCAGTTAATTATTTAACTCCTACGATTGTTAATAGCCTAACGTAGTATTTTGTGTATTTACTTATCTTTTTTTATAGTTCATTTATTTCTGCGAAGGTACAATGGACTGGGAAATTTCGCAAAAACAGTTCTATTGTCGCTATCTTAATTGCCCTAGTTAGAGGAAAATCGAGTTTTCTTTGTTTCCCGCCGTTGCTCACTGAAAAGGGCTTTGTCCAGAGGCATGTTTATTATGTAAGAATAATGTAGTTATGTTTATTTTTACGAAAAGAAAGATAAGAATATTTTATCACACGCAATAACTGTAACGCGAACTACTTATTTGGCATCTAATTTCTATGTACTTAGGTATATTGCACAATCAAGAAATGAAATTAATTTGTTCCCTCGTTCATACAATCATGGGTCATTCAAAAGACGCATGTAGAAGCGGCTAGTGCCAGCGCTTTCATTATGTCTCGCACTAACTCCTTTTTTCATTTGAAGTCTCACTAGACATTTTTTTAAATTACCACTCATCTGATACCTAAATTTATACCTACTTGCTTGTCATCCTTATTATATCTATGTACAAACGAAGAAAAAAAGAAGGCATGCAATAACGAATCCCTCGAATAACAACGTAATATAATTAGTAGCGTAGCAAATTAAATATAATAAAAATAGGGAGAAGGAAACTCACTTGTCGTCAGCTTGTAAGAGAAATTTAATTAAACATTGGCCTTCGCAACGCGTACTATGGCCTCAGGCCTCAGTCGAGTCGCGGCCTCTAATCGTATTAGCGTTCGAGCTGGGGCTTCTAATGCTATTGCAGAAATGAGATTTCACTTTTTGATTCACGCAAGAAGGCTATATTGAAGACTGTATAGAATTCAACAAAATAACCAATACCTCTACATTGTATAATGTGATTGCCTCGCAAGAAAGCTGCTTTTCGATATGAATTCAATAAAATATACTTAATCATTAATATACATATTGTATTAGGTAGGTACTACAAACTCAACTAAAATTTGAATAAAGTGGTCAGTTTTAATAAATGTTTTGCAGATTATACTGAAAAACACCTAAAAATGAAATAAAAGTTATTTTTTTACCTATTAGGTCCGTTTTTACCTCTTATACAAATGTAATGCGACAAGCTGGCAACCTGTCACTATTTGGAGGCACTACATGGCCCACACTGTCAGATGTGACTTTATGTGTCCGTTCTTTGTAAGTAGTTTATGTAAAACAATTCTGTCCGTTGTGTAATTGCCTGTCCATTATTCTGTCGTTGATTAAGCAAAACTACCATCCATATTGAATTGACGTATGTTCTCTCGAATAAATAGATAGAGTTCTAGCCTTAGATCATATAAGTAAAGTTCTGATCCTTAATCATCATCATCAACAGCTCATATAATGTCCACCGAGGGGCTCGAGCCTACCCCCACATTAGGGGCGATTAGGTCTTAGTCAACCACGCTGGCCAAGTGCGGGTTGGTCGACTTCACACCTGCACACACCTATGAAGAAATTCTTAGGAACCTAAGAATTTCTTCATAGGTGTGTGCAGGTTTCCTCACGATGTTTTCCTTAACTGTAAAAGCGTCGATCAAAGGTACATATGGATTCAAAATTTGAAAACACATTGGTACGTGGCGGGGATCGAACCAGAGCCTCCCGGGTGGGCGACGACGCTCTTACGCACTACACCACCGACCCTTGATAGAACTTTATGATAGTAAAGGAAAGGGCATTTTTGCTATCTTTGTCATGTCAATAAAAGTCAGTTTTATTAGGACAATGTTCTCTATTTCCATCCATCAAAATTAATACTTTGAAATGTTATATCGTAATATTCCTGTCAACAAACTTGCTGGTATACAATGCAATCAACAGATGCATTAAAAATGATTGCACTCTTTTAATTGCGCTTTCGTGTCGGCACTCAATTTACTCTGTCATTAAAAGGTTGGTTACTATCTATGAAACTGATTCAGGAATGTTTGTTTATTGGAGTCAACAAGGTTAACGTGAAGGGTTGGATGGCTGGGTAAGAATATAATAATCCGTGAGTTAGATTACCAAAAACAATAGACATGTATTTTTTAACACGTTAGTTTCACCTGTGTGTTTTTTTGTTTGTTTGTATGTATAGTAGGTAATGTTACTAACTCGTTTGGACTCGATTTTGACCCACTTTAAACGGTCAGATTTCATTTAAATTTTATAGACTTATCAAAGACCGATGACATCACAATAATTCGATAAGCATATCCCATTATCCTGATTAGAATCGCCAAAACTAATAAATTAAACGTTTGGAATGTTAGTTCAGCTAACACGTGATGATGGCGTTGTCACTAAGTAAGTACTTTCATCGGCGGTTATAATTCGGACTAAAAAGTGGAAAATAAAATAATAGTTTAAAAAACCTAAAAAACACGCTTTTATGTTAATTTAATTGTACCGATCGAATATTTTCAAGAACTAATGTAATTGAGCACCCCACGCTTTTCTCTAAATAGTAATTATACTTTTCGTTCATCATTTAGTTTCTATACCAAAAAGTTTTTTTCACTTTTTAGTTTTTTATTTAAAATAAAAGCTTGTTTTTTTAGTTTTTAAAACTATTTTTATTTAACATAAAAGCGTTTTTTTAGTTTTTTTTAAACTATTATTTTAACTTAATCGAACCAGTAATAAATGTTCAAAAAAATATAGAGCATCTCAGTTCAGACGTGGGGGATTTATGACGATGACGCTTTCGAACACTTTTTAAGAAAGCGTGACCTGATACGACATTTCAACGCACTGTATCGTCATCATCATTTGTTTGCACGATAAAAGAAAAACGTCTCCAATGTTTTTTCGTGTTCTGTTTGTTGGACTAAAATAATTTTTCAGTCATCATCCCTATTTTGAAAAGATTGAATTCCTCTCGGCTTCCTCGTCAAAAGTTACTTATTTTTCATCGTCATAATAAAACAGAATCACATTATCATTCAAATTAACTAAATTTAATGTAATTTGTAATCATTTTGCTGCACCTTGATCTAATACTAAAGATAGGTATTGAAGGTCGTTAACTCATTTTTGTGACAAGGACAAAAAATACGCAAATCGCAATCATTAATTAACAAAAAAACTGAGCGAATTCGCATGAAATGGCTGATAATATAAATACATAATTAAACGGTAAAAACTAAAAAACAGCAGTAAAAAGAGGTTAACAGTACAAACAACAAATTGAGGAAAATAAATTCGAATTGATAGAATTGAAGTTAGTTATATAATATTTAAATTTATGAACAATGTAAGGTATTTGAGATCACAGGAATTTCAAGCTTAAACTGTATTTGACACTTTCAAAATTGTAACTAATATAAAAGCGAATGTGAGTTCGTTTGTTACGCTTTCAAGACTAAACTACTCAACTAATCATTACCATATTTTGTACACATATTGTCATGAGTAAGTACTGTAAATTACATAAACCGAAATTTCATCCAGAAAAAACGACTTTCCCGAGAGATAAAAAGAGGGAATTTGTAAGGAATTAAACACGTTTGCAGGTTCTGAAAATTAATATTTTTTATATTCCTCACATTACATTACAAATCTTTTACAGAAGTGACAACTTAAAACATTTTTCTTAAAGATTGACACAAATTTAAAACTTAAAAATAAACAATAATAAATTGTACAAAAAGAGGTTGGTTCCTAACAGAATTCAAAACTTATTTTTCTAAACTTGATGCGACAACACTTTAAACATTTCACAGAAATTTGAAACATATTTGCCGCCCCATAAACAAAAAAAAATACTCCCTTCAAGCATTTCTATAACATAAAAGCACATAAAATATATTAATGTGTACAATAGAAAATAATTCACAATTAGATTTACACAAGCTTATAAGTTTCTTCAAAATATAATACTAGAAAATTCTTCAAAATAATTTTGCAACGACCCAACTTAGATTTTTCTACCCGGTCACGCGTCAGTGCGTCGCTTCCTTAAGTACTGCAACCAACCTCATTTTCCGAGTTTTGTGGTTCTGATTCCAATCTCCAACTTTACTACTGGCACAGAACATGTGGTAGCAGATGTGTTGAACTTTAAAAGTTCGCAACTGCTGACATAGAGAGCAAATCGGGGATATTGCAGTTTTTGCTCAGTTACTCATATAATTTATGTAATGAAATTCATATTTTTTATGATCAATCACTTTAGTTAGACAGGTGATGATTGAGGTGGCCAATCGAGATCTGCCTGTACTATCGTCAGCCGGGCGCTTAATGGGCCAGATCAAAAAATGCCTGGGCATATTTTGAAAAAAGGTTAGGAGTAATCAGTAGGTACAGTACAGGGTTATTTTTTTATGACCAAGCGGAGTGGACTGTTTATGAGAGAGACTAATGTCTTATGCACTTACAAATTCTTTTCCTTATAGATTAATGGCGATCGCGACACATAAATATTACGCATTGCGCCAATGTCAAGTGAAAATGTACTATAAGAAACGGACAATTGTACGGTGGATTGAGTTTAAAATGGAGTCTCTAAGTCTCAACACGAGTTTTTGCAAGAAGAACTCCTCGGGAACAAGAACTCGGGAGAAACTCTAAGATTCATTGTGTTTGGGCTCATTAGTCTCAAACATAGATTTATAATTACTGACGTTTATATATTGGCAATGAATCTACTAGGGCGAGACGAAAAAATTCACCAATGTGTGAGTATTGCGGATGTGTGAGTGAAAGTAAACTTCAAAAACTAAAATTCAATAGTACAAACCAGTTAATAAGTAATATCGACAATTTTAATATGTCACAATGTGATACTTGTGAACCTGAGCATTGTTTATCTCACATAAAAAATCCTAAATTTTATATTAAAATAATTCATCAAAATATCCGCAGTATTAGCCATAATTTCAGTGAATTTTGTGTGCTTCTACATCGTATTGGTCTGGAGTGCGACATAGTTGTATTAACTGAATGCTGGCTGTCGGGAGCGATATGTTTACCTACATTGAAAGGTTACTCTGTTCATAATACCAGTGACAACTACAACCAGAACGACGGGGTTGTGGTAATGGTTAAAAATGGTGTGATGTGTAAAGTGGAAGAGCCGTCCCTCTTAGAAGCTAACTGTCTTACTATTAAACTGGGTTCGGAAACCGTTATAATCGCTATATATCGTCCTCACTGTTTCAAAAGTACTGATAACTTTATACCCCCTTAGCCGGCGGGTGCCATATTATGACATCGTTTGTAATACACTATTCGGGCGCGTGCCATAATATGGCATGCTGTCATACATTTAAAAACCATTTTTTTTTTAATTTGTTATGTCTCAACTCTACGATTGTTGTTTGTACCGTGTGATTTTACAATTAGGATGGAAGTTTAAGTTACCTTTGCCTCAATAAAAAATAACTCCATTTAAGAAAAATTAAAAATGTGACGTGCCATAATATGACGGCTGCCGAACGTCGAGTTGTGTCATAATATGGCGGCTGCCGAACGTCGAGTTAATCAAACGATAGTTCAAATTTAGTTTGTCAATGTGCTATATTTATCAGATTCTAGGTATGTTTAGTTAATTTGTTAAATTTAAAGTGTAGTTTGTAAAGTATTGGCTGGTATTTAACAAATTTAGGACGTATTAAAGTCGGAAATACCCTTATGCCTGGTTTCAAATGCTTGTAAATTAATCATTATACAATGCTCTTTATTCAAAGTAGTCTTAAATTTTAGTTAGTTTATCTAGGAATCTAAAGATATACCACATGCGTGGTATTTATAAACAAAGGAAGTTACACAAAGCAAAAAGCCGACATGCTACCCCTCGGCGGGCTGATGACGTAATCGCTCACAATTGTACTTTACAGCCTTTGAAGCGCCGCCAGGCGATGGGATAAGCTCTCTTCAATCATTATTGAGTCAATTTTCCTCTTACAAAAATATTGTAATTGTAGGTGACATTAATATAAATTTGTCCGACTCAGTTTCTCCGAGTACTGTTAATTATGTAGAAAGCCTTGCATATCATGGCCTTTTACCCGCGTACGATCTACCAACTCGTGCGGGAAATTGTATTGACCATGTCATAGTTAAGACTAAGTTACCATCTATTTCTCTTGTACTGGACACGGCTGTAACGGACCACCACTCTGTACTCTTTTGCATGGCACTCAAGAAATCTAAACTATCCAAGAAGAAATTATATATCACGAAGTTTGACTATGATGGTATGACAACTGATTCTCAGTCCGTTGACTTTTCAGACGTCTATAGCACCATAGATTTGAACAGTGCTGCTAACAAGTTGATTTGTCATTTGCAGAACATTGTTTCCAAAAACACAAGCCACATTAAAATACCCAGAGCCCGTCTGCCTCTAAAACCTTGGCTTACTCCTGGCTTGGTAAAGTGTATTAGAAATAGAGATAGGATGCATTCTAAATTGAAAAAAGACCCTCAGAATGCTAATTTATCTCTAACGTATAAGAGATATAGAAATTTTTGCAATGATTTATTAAAAAAGCTTAAGCATGACTATGATACACAGCAAATTAATTTAGCTAAGGGTAACAATAAGCAGCTCTGGAATGCTATTGAGAACGTTGTTAATTTTCGAAGTAAGACATATGCGAATGATGAATTGCTTGCTGGTTGTACGGATGTTCAAGCAACATTAAATAACATAAATACTTTTTTTGCAACCATAGGATCGGATCTTTGTAATAAAATTCCGAAAAACATAACTCCGTCTTCTTCCTACTTTTCACGAAGCCTTAAAGACTCATTTGTGTTGCACGAAACTTCTTTAGATGAAGTCAATAATATAATATTGTCTTTAAAATCGGACTGTTCAGCGGGTTGGGATGGGTTGACGCCTAAGGTATTAAAAAGCGTTCGGCCTGTCGTGGTTCCTGTTCTGACTGATCTGTTTAACAGATGTATTTTGACGGGTGTATTTCCGGAAGCAATGAAGAAGTCCATAGTGATTCCTATTTATAAAGATGGAGAACGAGACTGTGTCAACAACTACCGCCCTATATCCATACTCCCAGTATTGTCAAAGGTACTGGAGAGGATTATTAATAAGAGGCTAATGCAATATTTGGAAAAAAAGCAACTGTTGTCCAAATCACAGTATGGATTTAGGTCTGGCAAATCAACAAGTGATGCAATCCATGATATAACAGATTTCATGGTAGACAAGATGGATAATAAACTTAAATGTTTGTCAATATTTATTGATTTAGCGAAGGCGTTTGACACAGTCTCTTCCAATAAGCTTCTGGAAAAGCTAGAGAGTGATTTTGGGATTCGTGGAACTCCACTACTTCTTTTCAAAGACTATCTTCTGAATCGTAAACAGTCTGTAAGAATAAATGAACATATAAGCTCTGAGAAACCTATCACTTGTGGTGTCCCCCAGGGTAGCATTTTGGGGCCTACCCTGTTTCTCACTTATATTAATGAGCTTTGTAGTCTAGATATTCCAAACTGTAAAATTACGTCTTATGCGGATGATACTGCTCTTACTTTTTTCGGACGGTCTTGGCAGGAGGTGCATGAATTAGCACAAAATGGTTTCAATATCGTTTGTCATTGGCTTGCATCCAACTACCTTACTTTAAATGCAAGCAAAACGAAATTTATAACATTCAATATTAAAGGTCAACCAACCCCTGTGGATACGTCTAGTAAAATTGTGGTACATTCATGTATATTCCCTGCTCTCTCATCTTGTTCATGTCCTACTTTAACTAAAACTAATTCAATCAGATATCTAGGTGTGATTGTAGATAGTGGACTGACTTTTGAATCCCATATCATAACCGTCTCTAAAAGAGTCCGCAAACTAACTTACATCTTTAAGCAATTAAGACAAATTGTTGATAAAGATCTTATAAGAAATGTTTACTTGGCACTCTGCCACTCAATCATAGCATATGGCATCAGTGTATGGGGATGTGCAGCGAAGTCACACTTGATTGTATTAGAAAGAGCTCAGAGGTTAATTTTAAAAGTAGGAAATGGCAGACCCCGTCTATACCCTACCAAGGAGCTATACAAAGAGTGCAAGGTCTTAACTGTTCGACAAACCTATATGCTTGCCACGATAATGAAGCAGCACTCTCTGCTACATTTCAATCCTAAACATCCATTAGCTCAGACAAGAAGAAGATATGCGGTGTGCAATGAGACCTCGGGTAGAACAAAATTTTGTAGAAGGTTTTTCAGGTATCAGGGTGGAAGGCAGTACAACACGGCTAATAGATGTCTAGATATATATTCAAAAACTAAAAATAAATGCAAACAAATTGTTACGAACTGGTTGCTATCATTAGATTACTTAGAGACAGAAAATAAAATAGCAAAGTAATTGAAACTCACACTTAACTATATTCAAATACAAATCTACTCATCTACACAATATATGACACACACAAACATCTTTAATAAAATGACAAATAAAGTCTTATTCAAGGTAAAAATAATATAATTGTTACTTATCCCTTTAAAATTTAAATAGTCTGTAGTAAAAATTTTTTCAATACAATGTATCTGGCGCGGCTGAGACCTGGTGTCCCAAGACACAGGATTTTCCTAGTTTGGGCACCAGTCTCCCATATCTATGTAAAGTTGAAAATGTAGTAACTTTTATTTTATTGTCCTAGCAATATTAACTAGTCTTAAGTTCCTTTTATGTATGGGAGAAAATAAACATTATTATTATTATTATTAAAGTTAGTACTGCAGTCTGACAGTCTTTTCTACGTGATTGAGAGGCCGACATAGGTCACCTACTTGTACGTGAATTGGTCTCGTCTATCTATCTCGCTCTAATATACGGGTTGGTATGCTCTTTCTCTTTGAAATTGCCCATCTACAGTTTCCTATATCTAGGTCTCAAAGGATCGGTTTAAGAAAGCTCAACGTCAAGCAAAGGGCAATGAAGAGGCCTATTATGCTCGGTGTTTCTTTGCGAAAACGTATCCTGATACGTTTCTGAATGAGAAGATCTCCTCATTCCTGTATGAGGAGAGCTGCAGAAGAACCAAAGTCATAGCCCAAAGAATTGCAAAACTCAAGTGGTAACGGACGGGGCACATTGCTAAGAGAATGGATGGCCGATGGGGCCGAAGAGTTCTTTGATCGATGGATGTCGATCGCGCACCGGACGACGCAGTGTGTATAGGTCCACCATAAGGTGAACTGACGACCTAATTAAGGTTGCCTGGATGCGAGCAGCACAGGATCGGTGGTCAAGATATTGAAATGATGACGATGACTGATGAACGGTTTAATAGCACAGAACAGAAATAGCTAGATAAATAGTTTACTTGAGTCTCATAGTAGAGCTGGAGAGAGTATTGAGGATAAGTGAGAGACTCGAAGGAGTCGAGGTTCTTGCATACATACTTGGTATAACTTCAATGTCAAGTTGTTATTAACATACAAACCCTTCAATGTAAGTACTTATGGGAAACTAATATTACAGACGGGTCAAGTTTCCCAACACAGGATCATTCATTATTAGTTACTCTTCCATCATCATCATCATCAAGAGCTCATATAATGTCCCCACCGAGGGGCTCGAGCCTACCCCACATTAGGAGGCCTTAGTCAACCACGCTGGCCACGTGAGGGTTGGTCGACTTCTCACACAACCTCGTGAGGAAACCTGCACACACCTATGAAAAAATTCCTATAGGTGTGTGCAGGTTTCCTCACGATGTTTTCCTTCACCGTAAAAGCGTCGATAAAACGTACATATGAATTAAATATTTGAAAACACATTGGTACGTGGCGGTGTGAGACGACGTTCTTACGCACTTCGCCACCGACGCTTACTACTTACATAATCACACTCTATTCACAGTATTTCAACAAATATGAAGCATCTACGTAACTAATACATCCATAGGAAACGACAGACTTGTGTGATCCAGTTCACGACCTTCTATCACTGAAAGGGTATGGTCATGTAATTTTGCGCAAATTCAACTTTACGAGTTCCGTAATAAGGATCATTTGTGTCCGGCAGGATCATACAAAAACTCGTCTATTATGTACTATAATATTCTCGTTTTCTAGAAAGCGACCCACACACGGCCGCTAATGCCACGTGACCATGTCCACGTGATCACGTGATAAGTCTCTGAGAGGTTTCACGTGTACAGGCATTTAAATTGTCTGGAACTTTCCAACTTTTGCAGTGGACATTATTTCTTTATGATGAGTCTGTTTTACAAAGGTGGTTAGGCCCCAACCGCAACCTCGTTTTCGTGTTTAATTTTTTTATGAGTTATGGACTTGACAATGTGGGGGGAGAATATTTCAGTTCCTTAATTACTTTGTGGTAATTGTAATTTACTATCTATAGTTAATTATTTATATTACAAACATAACCAAGTGTAATTTGCAAGTAATTATTGCAAACCAAATCATTAACTTTATTTAAAAAAAAAAAAACAACAATAACAACAAAGCTGATTAAAAAAGCTTATTATACAATTAATGATTATATTAATGATAAAAAAGAAACGGGAGTGAATAAATTGCACAATAACGTTGCCTTTATTTAAATTAAAAAAAAATTAATATTTGTAATGTTGATTGTTGTTTGTTAAATTTTAATTTCATGGATTTCCCCATTATGACGATTTAAAAGCATTTAGTCTTAAGTCAATTTAAATAAAGAACTTTTTGATTTGATTTGAACTATAATAGATTGAATTTTGTTTGTACCCTAATAGTCAGGAGAGCGCTGCCAAATCTATAAACCCATGCGCCGTGGAGTTCTGGAAATGAGCTTCTTTGGTATAATCCTCCACCCACTATATCCAGAGGTCGTGAATTTGAACTCCAAGGGAGTACAAATTAGCGATTGGTTTGATTTGTAGGAATGGTTTTAGAATGATTGAATTATAGCTAATTATAGAAAAAACTTGAGTCTGCTACCTTCTGAAAAAAATATACATACATAAATCACACTCCTAATCAGTTGGGCAGAGCCTAAGGCAAAATTAAGTCACGCATAAAACCGCACACATCTGGCAGTATGGGTCAGTCAGTGTCCCAAAATAGTGACGGGTTGCCAGCCTGTCGCCTACATAATAAGGGCATAATAACGAAAAACTAACAAAACTTCAGTGACTCTTCAAACAAAAACTTACCACCGAGACAGATATTAGACTCAAAATTATTTTAGCAGTCCGGGAAAAATGTAGCGTCTTAATAATTCTTACCAAAAAATTTATAATCCTTCTACTTACAAAATGTTATGAAACTAGGTCGCAATTAAAATACTAACTTATTTAGTATTCACATTGTATCAATATGCTGCCAGTTCGTACAGAAAGGTCAACTGCTCAATCTCCTTAAAACTTGGTCCATTAGCAAGTAGCCACATTGCATTAGCAAAACTCTAAACGGAGTATCCAAAGAACTTGCCACTCACAACTGAGCGCTCGAGAACTTTTCCGATGTATTCGATTAAGACCGATTCAAGGTTAAAGGAACATTCGTCGGGAATGTAGCTATTCAAAGAAAGTTTGTAGATAATAACTCGAATTCTCGAAAATCCTGATTTATGAATAAGTTTCGACTAACAAATATATCGCCCTTGTCAAGCTCGTTTATATCTGTAGCTAACAGATAAGAGCCCTAATGCATAAATTATCAAACTATGAGTAATATGTTACGCCGAAAGTGCCGTGTATTCCTAGTAGTTCCAGTGGAGAGTCCCTTGAGGGAACTACTGGTATTTTTTTCCCAGAGGTTCAGGAACAATTTGACCTACGTATTCGACTCGGCTTTGTTTGTTTTTTGAAAAAAAAAAAAGATGTTTATATCTACTTACGGACTATGAAATGAAACACAGGTACACACTAGTAATTACAACACAATTTTTGATGTTTCATTCTGTTGACTGTTATCAATTAGTTGATATTTTGTTGAGTTACTTACAATAGTGTGACATGTTACCATGAAGTTTTCATTAATGAAATTATATTATAAAATTTATAAATAACTATATATAAAATATGCGTTTTATGCGTCTTAGTATCACACAGAACTATTGGGAAATTGAAATCCCAATAGTCCAGTCAGTGGAACCTCTGGGAAAAAAATACCAGTAGTCCCATCATGGGACTACTCCACTGGGACTAGTGGGAATACACGGAAAGTGCGAAGTAAAAAAACTTAGGGTTGCCTGGCCAATTTGAACACTAAGCTTCTATTATATAAAAGGCAAAGTGACTCACTGTCTGACTGATCAACGCCCAGCCCATACCCTTGGACCAAGATAGCTGAAACTTTGCACAGAGGTTCCTTTTATGACGTAGGCTAGGAATTTTCGAAATTCAACCCCTAAGGGGGTAAAATAGGGGATGAAAGTTTGTATTGGAATTCCGTAATTTTTAGAGTAAAATAAATTGATAAATGGCTTATTGGCTAAAAATTAAGAGTGATATATGTTACGATTTTTGGAATTTTAACCCCACGGGGACGAAGTTCCGAGCAAAAGCTACCATAAACTAATTGGGTAAACATCTGAATAGCTGAATTACTTTACTCGTATCATTATAATGAAGTTTATAAAAAATTTCAATGATAAAATCAATTCAGCATATTCGCAAACTACGATGACTGCAACACACGCATTGAAAAATTTGTCTAAAAATAACACTGTAAGCAAAAATACCCCGCAGTATCAAAATAATACCTTTTCATTGCTATTACGCTCCACAGATACCTCTATGTAAATTCCATTTTATCCCGTCAAAGGACTTGGAAACCTGATATTTAATGCATTTAAAAGCTTTTCAGAGAATTCGCGACAAAAGATTAGGGACGCCATTGTAAATGTTAAGATTTTCTTTACAACCATGAAGGATTTAAGTATTTTTAGCTTATGAAAGGACCTTGTGACGCAAATCCTAACGGACATATTGTGATATCTAGTGTAAATTATGTTCATATTTTTTTTGAAATACATAGTTACGATGTAAAATCAATACAGAACATGAACACAGACGAGAACAGGATACTTTATAAGTCGATTTTAACCTACGAACTAGAAGGACCTATACGAAGTAGGGGACTTGTCTGTGAATAATATTTAAGTTTGAACTTATAATTACTCTGTTATTTTACATCCTCTTGTTTTAACAAATTACACAAAACACAAGTGTTGAATAAAAAAAACGCTCTCTCACCATATCTCCCATCTTTTTTTATATGACGATGGAAAATTCATTTACGGACCGTACCACAGTTACCATAGCTCTCACCTGGTCAGGTGGTAAGCAGTAAAAAAAATGTTTTCGTAGTTATTCTCTTAGAACTCTCTGACGCAGCAGATTTCTAATAACTCACAAAGCGCATTGTCGTCATTTTATTAAAGATCCTTCAAAACTGAAAACCGGTTAATGCATCATGAATATTTCCAAAGTTAGGTACTTACTTATATACACGTACTTACTTTTCTTTGAGGCTTTGATATGTTGAATAGGTATATGTACTCTAATGGATAATTATAATACCCGCATTGCGTTACTAGCATGGCATCATTAAAGTTTTCGTAACTTTTTTTCATTATACATAGGTAGGTAGGTGGCAAATATAAAACCATATAGGTACTGGTTGTAGTCGGTCATGAATAGGATTGCCTTTTCGTTCTGTGGGTGTCACAACAGCTGACTGAGGAAGATTCTGAACCCCATGCAGACCATCAAAGTGTCATGATAGCCTCCAATGGGTGAGAAGGCGACTAATAGGTCAGCAAAGAGGTATTGATTACCTTATACTCCATCCACCAATCCGCATTGGGCAAGTGTGTTGGACTACCTACTGCCTAAACCTCCTTCAGTGACAAGGAGAGGCCTTGTGTCCCAGCAGTGGGTCTAATTATAAAGGCTGTTATGATGATGATGAGGACATTGAACTGACCCCAAATAAATTGCGACCAGGAGAGGACGAAGAAGATACTCATTTGGGAAGAAACAAAATCTGTTACTGAAGTCTCTAGTTCAGTACCAAAATAAGAGTATCATAACCAATTTCATTTAGAGACGAAAGCTCTTAACATTCCATGGGTTCACCGTGCTGGTGCCGGGTCCATTGCGTTGCAGAGAGGGCAACCAGAAGCAGTGCCTGGACTTGTGACCGCAGGCCTCCAGGTAAAGGTCTTCTTGTGGTGCACAGGCACTCCCCATCCAAAACCCCGGCCCCTCATTTTGCTTGCCTAGCCATATTTGATACGATTCCGCGAGAGCCGCTTTAGTCACGCGTTCCAGTACAGAGCTTATGTAAGTGCAAGACAAACTGAGGTATTTTAATAACGTATATTCGTATAGGGATTTGGCTGGTATAGGTACCACATACCTCTACCGCATACAAACCAACGATATAGCTTTTTTTATAATTGGTCTATTAAAATTCACCCTAATGTTTTATATTTAGGTATCTCAAGAAAAAAAAAACAAGAAAGTAATGAAACGCAAAACAAAAACTATTCTTCAAAAAGACGAACGCTAAACAATATCACTAAAAATAAAATTAAAAACTGGATTATAATTGCACGTTCGATTACTAATCTAGGATATGATAACCTATATTTATTCATTTCATCGGTAAAACTATATTAAAAGCTAATTAAATTGTAGATTCAATTGTCTTTATGATTGTAGACGTGTAAACAAACTATTAAAAGAAGACATGCCGAATGTTATCCAATCATTATTGATTGATGTAGGTCGGTATGTCAAAGAATTATGTTGCATTGCATCATATTTATGATGCGAGCAGCCGACACAAAAATAACTGTCCATGAAAATTCTTTACGAACGAATATTAGGTACGGGTTCTGATTTATGATTGGTATATAAAAAGAACTTGTGACTCTACGATTTCAGAAACAATCATCTTACGGTTTTCTCGAAACACAATTATTCATGGAACCAATGAAGAACAATAAAAAATATTATTATAAAACAGTTTTCAATATATTTTGTATCAACTTTAATCAGCATAGAAACACGAAAACTGCAACGAAAAACACGATAAAACATACTTAATATTATTTTATTTTTAATCTTAACTAATTCTTAAAAAGACGAAACTAATTCTCATCAATTAGTTTAAGTTAAAACTAAGATTAGGGAACTAATTACAGAATATTGGAACAAGCTTTTGGCTATATTTGGGATGATAATATTTACAAAAGCCACCACACTTTTCGATCTAATATGTTTGAAATGAAAAATAAAAATAATTGTGTTTAGAAGAGCTTCAGTTGATATGAAGTTCTACAAGTAAGTAGGTAGTAAGGCACACCTAATATTTAATACTAGGCCTAAGTAATAGTTAAGGATTTTCAAGCTTCAATCATTTTTCATTACACACCACGCCAGTTATTTACACTGAAGCATGAAGATCCTACAGAAATAAATCACTTGACATCGGCCCGTCCGCAATGGATGTTTTTTCTGATCCGTTTTTGTGTGCACTGAAGCGAGATGAGCCGCCGCACTCTCTTGAAGGATATAATTAATCTTGCTGACTTAACTATCAGTGCTACTGTGGGATACATCCTTTGGCTTTAGAGATTTTGCTCCGGTTTGTATTATTAATTAAATATGGAGGGATATATTTGAATTGGCAGAATCTGATGCATATGTTTTCACAGTTATATTGTGTTAGTTTTTGAAAGTTTTTTTATCGGTAATTTTCACTAACCTATTTACAGATTTACTCAAACTTGGAAACCAACAAGGTTTGGAAACCATAAAAAGATGATTAATTGTTAATATTTAAGAGAGGTTATAAAGTTTCGTCACTTTACTGCTAGAATTAATTATTTAAAAATATTATAATAACTCTAATGTTTTATTTTATACCACACGAAATATTATGCATCTATAACCACACGTTTTCTAAATATATTACATTAATACAGGCTTTTTTGTATAATAGGAGCTAAAATTTAATCAAATAAGCAAACAGAAAGGTATTAATCCATTACTTTTATATTGGCGACAATTTTAACAAACACAAACAATTTTATTTTCATAGCGTTATTCAAAATCGGCAAATTGCTGGGTTTCTAGAAAATATTTTCGATGAACGTAAGCAAATATTGATGTTTCATTGAATATTTGACTGGGACTTTCAAGTCGTATTCAGTTCCATTTGAATTTATTTTAGGATCTTTTCTGTAAGCATTCTAAATTTTGACTTAGCTTTGCAAAATTTTATAAAGTCTGCTTTCTTACTCAAACGATGGGTGATCCACAATCATAGTTAGCTCTAACAGTGAATTTGGTCACGACGAACTGAAAACAGGCTATATTTGAGAAGACAAATCAATTTGACTCTCATGCACAAAGTACTATTCTGTGCTGTACCTTTTCAACCTTATACTTAGAAGCGCTTGAGATTGAGGAGTAAACAACTAGCCTGGACGAACATCTAATGAAAAGAGATTATAATCAAGGTGATGAACGAGAATGTGGATGGGTACTGTGACGACCGCCGGGATCGTCCAGGGCGTAGCTCTTAATAAAATACTAAATCAGTTATATAGACTTTATATTATTTTATATCGCAAAGCTAATACATTATAGAACAGCGCGCATCTACTGTGACAAATCCTATTCTTTGCCTTATAATTCTAATATTTCTCTCTCTTTGTCCACAGGCTGATGCCAAGAATGGTTGGCTTTTAAAAACAACTGCATCCGTGGTCGCCGGTGTGGTGTTGAAATAAACCCTACACCATGACGAAAAGGTTCGAGTTCTATTGGCAGATTCCTGTGCCGGAACCCCTGCTACAGGTAATTAGAACATTTTAAAAGGAATATTATTTTTGATAACACTTTCATTGACATTTAGGTGTCTTACAAAAAAAATGTTAGCACATTTTTGTTTATATATTTTATCGTTAAAGTCTTTTTTTCTAATTATCGTCATGACTATCACGATTATAGCGTATACATTCGCAACTCATATTCCCATTAATTCTTATTCATTTGTTATGTTCGCAATACTATTTACGTCTGATTGCCAATTTCTATCACAGTAGATATTATGTTCTAATCATAATAATATTATACTCGGTGTTTCCCTTCACATATTGTTTGCAGAGGTGAAACTATAGATGTATTATGAATTATTTGAATTAGTTTTCTTTAAATGTTAAATTTTGTTAAATTTTATCAGAATTTATTCCACCCGAGGACAAAACCTAAAAAACCCTTGTTAAAAATTACTTTATACTATATGTTTTAAAGTTTTTCCAAGTGTAATAATAAAGATATATTAAACTAGCTGTCCCGGCCACGCGTTGCTGTGGAAATTTCATACTACTGACCTATAACATTGTATCTGTAGTAAAAAAAAAATATGACTACTTATCAAGATAAAAACTATCCTAAAAAGATATTATTTTATTTTATCTTTAATAACTTTATCTTTCTATGTACCATGGTCTTGCAAATGACAATAAAAGATTTTTTCTCACGTAACTAAAATGAAATATTTAAACAATTACTTTATCATAAGTTCGCGAAACCAGGCCCAGGCTTCCACCAGGATATTTGCGTATTGATTTTGTTGTTTTTTTGTTTGTTTTAAGAGCCTTGATAAGCCAAACTTATCCCAATACGAATCTGTTGGTAGAATAATAAGAAATGGAACCAACAGGAAATAGACCAACCATTAATGTGGATCAACTACTAAATGTCACATGAGAATTTAAGTCATATGAGATTTTGTTTGGTGTGTCTTTTGTATAAAATATTAAGCAATTCGCGATGCTCTCAACATCGAAACCAGAATGTTCACACTTTGCCACCGAGTGCCTGAATTAATAAACACACTCATACAATTAATATTGATCGAAGTTCATAACAAAACGACCCTAACGAACTTTCCCTCGCCTTCTGTTTCCAGTAAACACAATACGGTATCCGGGGGACAAAGAGCTACATTACCACAGTTGTTTCCATTGTTAATTTCGGCTATTATTTACCCTGGCAACATTGTTTTTCGTACACGGTTAATAAATAATTTTGCAAAGAAAAAAATCACTGGTCACTACCAAATCAAATTCCAATCAAAGTCAAAATAATGTACGAACCTCACAGGTTTAGAGGACAGCTGATCAGGTTTACTCAAAACTGTCAAATTTCTTGAATTTTCAACCTTATGCCATAATCATTGAGATCACAGTCTATTGAAAAACATGCTGTTTTCTGTACATCATAAAATGTGTTTTAAAATGTCTAGTGACAGATGTATTACAGTGGCATAGATTTATTTCTCAAGATTTTACAGCTTATGGGGGTTTTAAGGTCGTATCACACATATCAACTCGGAAACGGATCAGCACAATAATCAGCAACGTAAAGCGGCGCCTCGTCTTGTGACACGCTCATGAACCGTGGTGCGGTGCGTGGTCAACTTGCCGTAAAAGTGGCATCGTCGCCAAGCCGTCGCCGAGAGCTGCTGATTTGCTTTGGTTACATGCTTAAGTTAGGTTAACGACTGGTTGACGGTGAGACGAGATACAGTGAAAATCCCTATTCGAACCGTTATTGAGTCTGATGCGAGCCAACTAACACCACCAATACATTTTAATTTTAATCTTCTAAATCAGATTAACTTTGAAAAATCTGATTCGACCACGATCTTCTTAAATGTTAGCTAAATCTATTAAATGTTATACCACAACTTTTGTAGATGGATAATTGTATGACACATGCAATTAATAGGATATTTTTGTTTATGTATATTATTGTGTAAATAACTAATGTTGGATTTATTTTTGGTATACTGCACATTGTATTCTTATATATTTGTTAACCAGAGGCTTAGCACCTAAATTGAAAGTTAAATGACTTAGTTTATTAATGTGATTAATGGTGGCGCTAGTTGCCTCGAGTCAGCCCATTAAGAAGGCGACCACCTTTGAAGCGAACCTTCGTAGAGGATTTTTAGTCGGTGAGTATCTCCCGCGGTGAGTTTCTATACGGATTACTCTTTGTGGCGTCCGAGCTGGAAGGGACTAGTACACCCCTAAGGCCACGTTCAGTGAGACGCGGGGTGTCGGGCGGCTCGTTGCTGCGGGGCGTTAAGCGTTTTCTCCGCTTATGGTATGTACCCGCCGCTGTGCCCGGGTGCGGCGGCGCTCACTGCGACTACTGCAGTTTTCATGCATTCTGCCATCTTGTTCGAATAGTAGGTAACAAATGCCAAACGGTGTGTATTAATGAAACCCGCTGCGTCGACCACCGCGTTACCCGCCACATGCAACGCTACCATTCAAATAAACACCAGCAAAAATGCTTCTCCTTGAAAGCTCTATAGATCACCGTATTTTTGTGTTTCGGGCAGCGCGTTCCGGCCACCGCACCGCTTGACGCGCCGCCGCTCCCTGAACGAGGCGTTTTTTTTGTTGACGGGGAGGTCTAATGCTTTTTCGCATCGTCCATGCGGGGTGGTGCCAACCGCAGGGGATATTTGGGACTCGAGGTAAAGGCGTTCCCTCCCAACGCTGCCCGTCTAGGCACTCCTTGCACCAATTGGTGGCCAGCAGCCACTCCTCCACCGACGGCTGCTCGACCTGGCGCGTCCTCCTGACGAGGACACTGAGAGCAGCCATCGGACCGCACCCTTGGGACTTCAGACGCGGTCGTGGTCCCTGAAAAGGGCCGTCCGGAACTAGCGGTGGTGGGAAAATAAAAAAAACTCGACGATGGCATGTGACTTTGAATGCCAAGAGGACACACTTGACATCAAAAGCCACACACCCGCCGATAAAGTTTCCCCACCACGTTACCAGGGTCCGCCACGAAGTGGCTTCCAGACGTGCCAGGGGGCCTAAGGCTGCCTCTAAAGGCGAACATAGCGAACAGGAGAAATAACAGCAGCGAACAGGAATAAGCAATAAAAATAAGGTTTTTGTAGAACGACTGAAAGAGTGCCTTATAAATACTTTCATCTTGCTGTCAATTAACTACTATACTCTACGCTCATCTAATTTTAACCTACATTTACCAGATTAAAATCCCGACCCAAGGTAATGCGTAACGTAAATAATTACATAACGCAGACTATAAAGAGTTCAAAATTAGCTGCTAGGTACGTTATACCTCTGAATAACATGTCTCCCGAAGTTGTGGGAATTCTCATGGAAAGCATCGTAAATCAATGCGGATCGGTGATGTTTACCAAGCCCCATTCACCGTTGCCTCTGTGGGTACGGCCACACTGCCAGCGATATTACTTTAAAATTATATTTTTTACTACCACGTGTTTCTCAAGTTTATTGGTGTAGTGATTTTGTGAATAATTTTTGACTATGCTATGTGATAAGATGACTGAAATGTTATCTTGAGCACAATATAGATACTTAAGAAAAAAAACATTAAAACCCGGAGAACTGAACGACATTGTAGGCGAAGTAGAAAAGAATTTTTGTGGAGTTTTAAAATAAGTTTCCTTCCAAAACTTAAAAGCCAAAGCCTGTCGTTGAATAAATATAGATATGAAGACAAATATTTTAATTCCATATTTTAAGTATCAAAATTAAACTCATGTAGACAATTTTGAATCAATCAGCATCGCGATCAATCTTTATCCAATGTGTAGTCAAATTCACTGATAGCGATTGAATATGTACGGACCTCAGATCATATAACTTTACTTAAATGACCTCAGATCATGTAACTTTACTTATATGATCTGAGAAGCAAAAACCCGACCTACTACCCCTCCTACTCTGCTCGGCGGGGTGGGTGACTTCATCGCCTGGCGATTGTTTAAGACAGCTCTTTTGACAGCCGCCAAGTGAGGGGTTATGTTTATGGTCCTATAAGTACAAAATATGTCAAAATTCCATACCGTTACCAAGGGAACCTGTCGGCAGCTATGTTATCGAAACCAGTGAACGCATTTTGAAAACCGTATTTAGTGTCGGCCATAATTAATTATTAGCGAAGCAAAAATAATGACCGGCCGTATGATGCCGGCAAAGTAGAATAGCATCACCCCATATCCTCCCATGTGTGTCATAGAAGGCTACTAATAGATCAGCAGCTCACCTTATACGCCGTCCACCAATCCGCATTTGGCAAGCATGGTGGACTACTGCCTAAGCCTCCTTCGATGACAAGTGGTTTATAGTGAAACAACGAGTTACTCGGCAACAACCTTTGTCTTATCATATCACTAAATAAGCCACATACAACCTGATCGCGAAGGTTCTCTTCAAAATTATTTTTGAAGTCACACCTTTTTGCTAGTCTTTTTAAATCCGCCATATAATTAGCCAAAGATTCACCCTGAGTCTGTCTTCTTTGTCGGAATCTGTATCTTTCCGCCAACACTGAAGGCTTGAGTTGCAAGTGTTCTTGTAGTAAAACTTCTGCCTGCTGATACCTCAAAGTCGACGGGCTCTTTGGGCTAGCCAAATTCGACAATAGCTCATATGCCTCTTCCCCCATCAACGATATCAATGTCGCCAACTTCAAACTGTCTTCTATTTTGTTAGCCGCAAAATACATTTCCCACCGTTCAATGTAAGCTGACCACTTTCCCGACTTCACATCAAATTCACTAATTTGACCAATCATTTCCGACACTCACAATTATAATTCCGTTTCTTAATATATTATATATTTTTTTATCCTCGTCGCCAATGGTTTATAGTGAAACAACGAGTTACTCGGCACGCATTTATTTCCACACTGACTGCTCATACAAATAGTAATCATTAGCAAGCTACCCTCTTAAACTATTATTCATACATAACAACAAGAAGAGGCCTTGTGTCCCAGCAGTGGGTCAAATTATGAAGGCTGTTATGATGATGATGAAATTAATGACACACAAATCATTTTTCTATGCTAACGTTGTTTTCTTATTTTATATTTATGATAATTTAATAATTTTCCGCTAACACTGAACCCAACCCAACCCTCATTCCATCCTGAAATAACTACAAGCCTGAAGCGGCAAACCTATGCGTCAATTGTTTGTTAGCTCGAGATTGAAATGTGATGTAGCGATAAGCAGGTACGATGAAAGCTTGGCTAAGATTCAAATGTCTCATCGTGGGACATCGAACTCGTGAATGAATGTTTATCAATGTCAATGCTCAGGATCACGGCCAAAGCGTCATTTATTTACGTAACTAAACATATTGGAGCAATCGCTCACGTAATACATCATGCATTACTTGTCTTCTTATAGAGGAAAGGCAAACAAGGTTCGCATGATGGTAAACAGTATTATGAACGTTAGATAGTTTATTTTTCCATTGACAATTTTATTTTTATTTATTTATAACAACACAGACATTTAGTTTTATTACTTCCACAATATTGTAAAGTAGGACGTTGCAATGGTTTTATTTGAACGGAAAATTGACGTGAACTATAGTAGGGGGGCCCAAGAGGGGATTTTGGGATTGGTTCAAGCGTGGCAGTTTAATAGTAAGGGAGAATCCTTGTACCTTGTTAGGTACTTTCAGCAGGTATGAGCCCTCAATATAGTGTCGTATGTTCTAAGCCATTGATCAGATTAGTAAAAAAAAATCCAACCTCAGAACTGCTCGAGCGCGTCAGATTAAAACAATTTAGGTTTATAATATACAGAAAATGATATTATTATAAAAATCTGACGATTTGACCGTGACGGAAGTGATCGAGAGAATTTCAAAGTTGCAAAAAAAAATCGTAACCTTGAAATGTTCGAGCGCGGTTCTTTTTTTTTTTTTTCAAAGGAAATTACTTAAAAATTATAAAAATATTATAATCTGACGATTTCGACAAGCCGAAACATCGAAAATAATAAATAAAGTGTTGTCTATGCATTATGTATTTCCCGCTCTACGACTCTCATTCTTTTTTATTGTCTTTCTCTTTTTTGATCAGTAGTTCCTAAGATAGATAAGCGCGTTCAACCAAACAAAAAAACAACTCAGTATAGATGCGTGCGTAGTACTTGATCATTACGTAGCTGCGGCGTTACGTTAAAACTACCTATCTCTGAAGATATTCATTGAAATCTAATGACGTAAAGAACAATTTTGTACAAAATTAAATACTTGTGATGAATAACGTATTAATTTTGATAAGGAATAATATTATGTTTACAAAAAAAAGATTATGAGCATACTCTTCGGGGTTATACAGAGGACAAAGATGTTTACATCTCAGGTCCACAACAAAAGAGAACTGCTGATTTTGCAAAAGAGCTCAAAAATATTAAATTTAAAGAAGCTTTTGTAAAATTTCTGATAGAACATTGGACTGACCGTGAGATGGCTACGATTATAGGTAACAAGACAATATATCTCAATCACGATTTATGTTATGTGTATACTGCTACTAATAATGAAGTGACGCGAACAGTTAATTACGATTTGACTTGTCAAGACCACGAAGAAGCGGATACAAAAATTGTATTTTTCACATGTCAACTTAAAGAAGATTCTACAGTTACTATAAGAACTTAAAAAAGCTTAAGCTTAAGCTTGAGCTTAAAAAAGCTCAATAATAGTGTAATAAGCAAAATTTAGAGCGTTCGGAATTTGCAGAAAATTACAGCAATGGCCTGTGCTATGAACTTTTTTTTAATTCTTTAAAATTGTCAGATTTAACAAATCCCTTCACAAAATAGTCAGATTAAGGCTGGGTACTACTAGTTTGTCGAGTTGAACCATCTGACACGCGCGAGTATTGCAAAGTCACAATTTTTTTTTGCATTTGCAAAAATTGATTAGGGACTTTTAGTCACGTCCAAATCGTCAGATTAAGTAAGAGGACACTTGTGACGGCTTAAATAATAAGTCCCTATAATTACTGACACGCTGGAGAAAATACATTTTTTTTTTATTTTTTTTTTGCTTATATCGCTATTCGTTACGAGCGATCCGGCAGATTAATATTTCTCCGTGGACACGAGTTTGTGGGCTATCTACACTTCCAAAAACTGACGCGCTCGAACATTTTTTTTTCATCACTTTTTTTTACATTTTTGAAAATTCATACACGCTCTCCCCACCACTAAAATGGTTAACTTCATAGGAGCTTTTTTATTATTTAGCATCTAATCTTTGCAATCCAATAGATCTTCTAACCGCTGGAGACACTACAAATTTAGCACTCTGGGCTCCCCTACTACTAGTATTGACAGCTTGTTAGTATAACTACTATATAGTTATTAATTAATAAGTTCAAATGTTATATGTCTAAATTTTGAAATCGGTTTTCGGTAAAAAGAATACGGTACAGTTTTACACGACACATCACGTCTTCACGTAGCTCAACAGGAACACTTTATTGTTCATACGCCTAGTTTAAAAATTCTATATAGATACAAGCAATGTCTATGTAGATTAATATTAAATTATATTAATATTAATCTATATCTGTTTAATATTATAAACAGGTAAAGTTTGTGAGTTTGTTTGGTGGTTGTAATCTCTAGAACTACTGAAACGAACTGGAAAATTCTTTCAGCAATATATAGTATGAACTTTCAAGGTGAACATAGAATACTTTTTATCTGGGCAGAGCGGGTGAAACCGTGTGCGGGTCGCTAGATTAATATAAAATAAATCTAATTTTATATCTTAAAGTGCCTATGATGTAAAAATTGTTACTAAACATCGTACAAAAAGAAATTAATGTAAAAAATAACTAGCGATATACTCTCCAAAATCTCCGTAACAGTAGTTTTATTTAAAAATATTGTTGTACTCTTAAAATGATTTTAGGATAAACTAGTTTTCCCTAGGCCAAACCAGTTCACTAACCTACCCATCACTCAGCCATGTAGGTGCATAAAACACAAGACTCGCCCAAAATGACTGTGCACTCAGCCTGGTCATAAAAAAGTAACCCTAACCTACCCATCACGCAGCCATTAAATATCTCCAAATCGCATAAAGGACTAGTTGGTTTGGCCTAGGAAAAACTAATTCGTCCTAAATTCGGGTTCGGCCGGTAACATATACACGGGAATGCGAAGTTGTGTAAAACAATCCATTAATCATAATACCCGTAAAAAATGCTTCAACTGTTATATAAGATTTAAATGATTATGGACTTATTTTACGATTTACTTTAATATTAGACATAATTTGGCAAATTTTCAAAAACCATTCAATTACATGTTGTTGAAAATAGACTCTACAATGCATTTTTTTTACTGATAAAGTAAATTACGTAGAAACACGAGCAAAACCATCGTATTTCTAGCAGTAAACATAGATGTTACTTGGAATGAGTAAATCCAAAAGCAACATATGAAATGAACCTATCAATCTTTTGGTTAAAAGAAATTGGAGAGACTCATTATAAAACACCTCTGTTTGAATAATTTTGGCTAGCAGCCAAACAGCGATAGATATCGATCATAGTTCAGTGGCCTAATACGAATTCTCAACGAGTACTTGAGACAGACTGGCAACCTGTCACTATTTCGAAGTACTTTATAGCCCATACTGCCAGATATGGCTTTATGTTAGAGATGAAAAGGATAGTTGTTTGGCCGGATACCGCATGCCGGATAACCTGCGAGCTGCGAGGCGGGCTGACCGGATATCTGGCGGTCGGATATTTGGCCAATTGTCTTGTTGCATATCGTGACGAGTTTAGTGCCGCAAACGCAATCAGTTCAATTCGGGTGGTTTAGTTATTACTAAAAAAAATTAGTTTAAATATTTACTTTTTATGTATTCATCATTAGAGGGAATATCTCAGAAGACAATTTTGGTTTTTTAAAAAGCTTTTTTGTAACTTTTTGACTTTAAATAAAAGTCGTCATAATTATAAACCATTTTATTGATATTTACCTCACAAAGATTAATGTATTGCATTTTATTATAGGAAATTGTCGTAGTTTTTTAATATCCGGTATCCGGCCGGACATTGAGTATCTATCCGGTATCCGGCCGGATAGTAAATTTAGGCCGGATACCGGATAGTTACCGGATATCCGTTTCTCTCTACTTTATGTGTAAAGAAATGTCACCTAAAGCTCTGCTCAACCCCTTTTGGAATAATAAGCGTGAATATATATTATTATGTATGTACTTAGGGAAGTTAGGGAACAACCAGACACAATGGATGGAATTTAGGGAAATTAAATGTCTACTGATTAGCGAGCGAGCACATTATTCGGCGTGCCGCATGGGGCAGCATAGAGCGTTCGCTCGCTTAAATTCTACCACTTCTGTTTTAAAAAAATGTTACAGACTTAGTTAATGTCTATTCTATAAAACTGTTAATTATAAAAGTACCGAAAAAACAGTGAATACATTTTTCACCTTAAGCTTATTACGTTAACGAAATATTTTTTTCATGACTGGTGTAGAGGTTGTGAAATTAGGGCGTGTAATTTTAAGCTTGGCTCTACATGAGATTAGATAACTTTTTGACACTGCTAACCATATTTATTCAAACAATACCTACTTTAACAAATATTTTTTAAAGGCAATAGAAAGAAAACACAACATATACAAATTCATGCTTTTCCGCGTGTTGCAGAAATGTTCTCATCTTGGCAATATTTTACATGAATGTTTCTGGTTGGTTTACTCTTTGAGTCTTCTCAATAAATTCTTTGTTTTTAAGGCTTCAAATTCCCCTCATTTGAAGCCGTAAAAAAAGACCTTTTTGAAAATTGATTTTGCAGTTATTCGCCTAAAGTGGGCTGTGTTTAAACATTACCCAAATTCAATAGTAAATGGCCTGTACCTACACGCCGGTCATTCCCTTGGGTTTCGCTTCAGTTGAGCGCCTCCAAGCAACGGTAGTACAAACACGATTTTCCTGTATTCCCCGATCATTAATTCTATTGCTCACATTCATTTCAATTACATATTGTTTCAGCTTCATTGTTTTATTTTTAAACACATCTGGCGCCTTAGTAAATTATGCAGTGTGTATACGTGATATTAGGCCCCTATAAGTTTGTTTATGCTTAAATAATTATATCTACCACCTCCTTTTCAGTTCCTTGTAATAATATTAAAATATAAAATTTTCTTGTAATAAACATATTTAACACACGTTAGTCCATCAATCCGCATTGGGCAAGCGTGATGGACTGCCTAAGCCTCCATCGACGACAAGGAGAGGCCTTGTGTTCTAGCAGTGGGTCAAGTTATCAAGACTGCTACCACAATATAGAGAACGATACAGTACTTTGACTCCATATGACGCTCACAGATAATATATCGATTCCGCTAGGGTATGAGTGTAAGTCCGAGTGACGCGATCAGCAGCCGTACTACATAATATGGTTCTAGTTGAGCATGCCGTAATATACACTATTGATTGCGCGCGTATTAAGGATTGAGAAGCAATGAAAGTTAAGCACAGCCGCAATTTAATACAATTTGTAAAATAGTAACGCGTAATTTTAAGCTGTTATGTTTTTTTGAATAAAAGTCAGACTATTTGTTTAAATATTGTTTTTTAAATATAAATCTAAGTTTTTCGGTTCTTACGCATGAAAAGTTATTCCATTAATTGATAAATAACTGATTCACTGCAATGAATGCATGTTACAGTTGAACAGGACGGCATTTTGAAAGAAAAACGGATATTTCTTTCTGACATACGTACGTATTCACTCGACTTTATCGGAAGGCGAACTGGCGGCAATGTATGCCCGCTGGGCATACTTACACTTGTCGAAAGTTAAACGCCGGCTTGGCCCTATCTCCTTGTTTTATTAAATCTGTGGTGTCGCTCTTGCACAACTCTTGCATTTTTTATCTCGCTCACCTAAAAATGCAGCTGAGACGTAGTAGGACCATTGGTCTCAGTTTTGTAACTCGGGTAACGTAAAAAAGGAAAGATCCTTTTTTTGCTTTAATCTAAGGATGAACACGAGTGTTACGTAGTAGTACACAAATCATGGTAGTTTATAAATTAATTAAATTTATTTTTAAGTCTGTTTTAATTATTATGTAATTAATCTGCTATCTTTATCCATAACACAGGTTCTTACTGAAAATGCAATGAAATGAAAAAGCTCTTTAGATGGACTTTGCTAAGTACTTTTAAATTGTCAAAACCCTACCACCATTTCGGGACGAACGAATTGTTTTACTTAAATTATTATTATTATGCTGAGATGGAGAAGAAATGGCGAAAGAAACTCCACAGCTTACAATTTCGTAATGATTTCAAAACATCATTACTTACAGGTGATACCCACTTACCTAATTTGGACTAGAGAATCGATCAAAATAAATTGTAAATTATAGTTTTGTTAATAATATCGACTCTCGATTCGTCTGGTTTTAGACTAGAAATTAATACTGAGCAGAAATTACACGCGTTCTTCGCTGTTCTTAATTATTAGGGGTTAAAGTATGAAATTGCCGACTTTTTCCTCATTATTTATTAGTGTATAATTCCTTTAATACGGTAGCTATGTCCATTATTCTTTTTAAATTTTAAACTTCATTACAAGGGCTTATCTTTATGTATAAAATTTTATTCTTATTTTTAGTTTTTTTACTAGAAATACATCTTCAAAAACTGCTCGTCCTAAGAAGTGTCCGTCTCCGTTATAAAAATATGAATATTTCTCAAATTTTTGCTCTAAGTATCCTATAGCTTAATCTTGTCTAAATATATTTACAAAATTACACAAAATTTAGATTTGTGGTTCCTTAAAAAATCGCAAATATATTTGTATGGGAAAATGATTTTCGCTAAATTCACCATATAAAACGGCAATTTCATACTTAAACCCCTAATATAAATTATTCTATTCTATTGTTCGAGATCCACAAACAAGCACACAGCTTGCCTGCCAGCCCTAAACTAATGTCCCGCTTCGTCAAACTCTGGAAACCTCAATAGAAACGCAACAATACAAAAAGGTTGCTATATTTGCCTACGGTTTTCTGTAAGAAGGTTGGTGTCAGGGCGGGCGCTCGGAATCGAGTGGCCAGTCTGCTGTAGGGCGCGCTCTCTTGAATAATATAGTATAGTTATTTGCGTAGTCCTTTGTGATATACGAGTACTTCCCCGTAATTTTGAGGAATGAAAACAGCCTCTTTTATAACTTACATAAAGCTGCGATCGATATTTTGTAAAAAGAAATATCTCATTGGATGTTGAAAATGGTAGTATCTTCAACATTGTTCAGCATACGTCAGCGTGCGACACACGACAGAAACGAAAGACTTGAATAAATTCGTCGAGATCACGATAAGCTACGCAGGACTGTGAAGTCCTCAGTTTACTTAAGAGCTGTTTTGTTATTAGATACATATTTCTATGTGACCCCATATACACATAGACATTAGACATTGCTTGCAGCGATAATTATGTCCAACCAGCTAGGAAGACACAGGGTGTACGATCGAAAAATGCCCGCAAGCTCGGATTTAGACCATTTTTCAAATAATTATTAAAAATATTTGAGTGCATTTAACTATGTTATAATATCGTCATTAATTCTAGCATCTTATATATATATTTTAATATAATAAGTATATAATAAAATTTCAAATACATTGTAAAAATCGTCATTAAAGTTTACCAATATATATTTTTTTAGTATCCCTTTTTAATATCTTATAACATTTTTTTACTTATAGCGGTTTATAATACAATATTTTTTATTGGAATTTTTTTTTTACAAAGTATTGTTCTCCATTGTGATGCTTGTATTTCATCCAAAATATAGCTCAAAACTGTATTTTCTTAATACTGCACCATAAGATACGCCTCACTTTACAAAACTAAAAGTGTAGGAAATTCAAATACCTCTCTAGAGCGGTTTTAATCAAGAATTACTCTTCCTATAATATTTAATTAATTTGCAAAGTGTGTTCACATCGCTTCATAATTAGTTCAAAAAATCGAGTGAAGAGTACTCCCCGGATATCGGAAGGTCCCGTCAAGGCCCGTCACAGCACTTTTTTCTTGACAGCAGTTTTTTCTTGTTCCTCGTTTTCTATTTAATTTGGTATCACTTTCAAACGTTACAAAGCTACTTCATTGTTAATTAATTAATGTAATTGTTCTAGGGCGCCGTGTTCGACAGATGGACGGAAGAAAAGGACAACACGGAGCTTGAACAAAACTGCACCTTCAAAGTAGACGAATATGGCTTCTTCATTTACTGGAAAAGTGATGGCAAGGTGAGTGGTCCTTTGAATAACCTCAATTAATTTGATAAGTCCGATGATGCTACAGTCGAACCAACTGAATCATGACCCACTTGGCCCATCATTCCTTTACAATCATAAATTTAGTTAGGTTTTCTTCGCCATCATGCGTGTTGCACTTAGTACGTTTTAAATATGAAAAAAAATGTGGCATTACGGGTCAGAGATCTCTGCAATTTTAATCTTTGTTATCACTGCACTAAAGTCTCAATTGGAATTTCAAATAAGATGCCGTTCATAATCTAAACTCTTTTCACTACTGAGAAAAACGAATAACTATTATATTTTTAAAAAATAAAATTACGTTATGTGTCAGATGTCAAGTAGTAGTTGAAAAAATTTTAAAAGGCCATATTTATTAGACACTGTCAGTGTCTAATAAATTGATAACAGGTTCGTTACTTAAGAAATGTATGTTCAAGCTAATTTCAACCTACTTTGTATTGAGTGACTGTAGGAATATGATCTTAAGGTGGGTCAGGATTCAATTTGGTCGACTGTACAAGGGATTGGCTATCTCAGTGGTCAGCAAAGTACGGCTCCGGAGCCGCATGTGCCTCTTTGGCTCCTTAAGTAGGGCTCTGGCACAAATATCCACGGCAGGTAATATTTTCATCTAAAAAAAGTTTTGTAAGAAAAAATTATATCACAAAAATTACACTCCAGTGTGATACAAAGGTACCACAAGCATGCACGTGCATACTTTTTCTAAAGTAGTAGTACATAGTATTATATTATCTGTGGTAGTAGGAAGGTTTTGCTCCCAATTTCTTTTTAAATTGTTGTGTAGTGTTCATATTTATCTCTTTGGCTAATAAGTTTGCCGACCACTTGTCTATCTTATCACTAACAACGCTCATGACATTAGTACTTTAACTACAAGCGTTGATTTATAGTGGCAAGCCAGAGGGTTAAGTGGAAATCGTGGAAACCTAGCTCGATACCATGCCATGTCGCTGCCATATCGTATAACACACCGTATAATAAAAGGGCGCGACGAGATTGTAGTGTGTGTGACAATGATTCCACTCGGCTTGGTCATAAACACATAACAACATACACAACCTGACCAACCAATAATAAGCGACCTTCATTCGATTATACAGAATAATATTGTTAGATTCTACTACGAATTAATTGACAAACGGTTTTATTCTGTTAAGGATTCACACGCACTACGTTTTGTAATACGGCGTGATATTGCTGCATCCAGCTGCAACATTTAGATACACACGAACATTATGTCTAAGAGCTATGTTGTAGGAAATTGTCGACACCGACGCACACAGAGACAACATCCATCTACAGCTACACTAACATGGCTGAATCGCATCCGTGAGACAAAAATAAATATATACTGGATATAATTTACTTTAATGTAGTTTTGGCTTCGTAAAAAACACAAAAATATTTCCCACTACTCAAAACAATAGCCATATTCTCCATATATTTTGACTTTATCCCAAAACTTGCGGCAATTTCAACGATGCCACTGTACTTCTAAATCAACATTCACAGCGATAAGCACACCATTTACCTACTATATGACTGTATGACAAAATTAAAAAAACATCAACCAACCAACGAAATAATAACCTTAATCTGAAATGTTCAAAAATTGTTGACGCAATCCCAAATCCTGTAACTTGCAACGACGTAAATCCCAATTTTCACAAAGCCAAAGCCAGTGAACTCCTAAATCCACGTTCCAAATGAAAAGCGCACCATTTACCTACACCGGAAGGTTAATTCTCCAATAGTACTGGTGATCCGGAACTAATTAAAAGCTGTCTAGGTTACTGGCACAAAGTTTGTGGGCCGATCCTCATTGGCTCGCAGAACTGGTTCGCGTTTTAATGGATACTAGTTCACTTTAACCGCAGGCTGTAACTCGCTATTCAAAAGCTTTTTCTCCAATTTATTGTATTCGGAATTAAGCTCAGTCTTTCCTACTGTATTTCGTTGTTAAATGTAATAATTGTATGCTTGATTGGGATCAATATTTTTTCATCTCTGCAGCACCAAAAGAGCTATTTTGCTTTGTAAAATCTCGAAGAAAAAACTGTTTTTGCTGAGAGCTTCGAATAAGACTGTAAGGTTCTACACAATGGCAGTATTTACTTTTCATCCCTTCTATTCGAAAAGTGTCGCTTTGTTCCTCTATAAGTGGGAACAAAATAGCTCTTTTCCGATAAGGACTTTTTAGCGGGCGTAAAAGAGATTTGAATTTAGAACATATATCATTCATAGAAATCGAACGCAAATTGTATGAGGCTGTAACAGTGACTGTTGGCTGCACGGCCGCACCCGCGCTAACTAAAAATTTACGTGCGAATTACGTCTCTGTTCTTGTTACTCAGTACACTCAGCTTCAAAAGTAGATGATCACTCTACTACTTACTGTACAAACGCTGGCGTTGCTATGACATGCATAGCAACGCCAGCGTTTGTACAGTAATAGTTGCGATAATTATGTATGAATTATTATTATGACAAGGTACTAAAGTGATCATCTACTTCTGATGGTGACCATATTTTCTAATAGAAAGGGTATATGACTAGAGTATATGACTCAAGAGCCAATTATCTTTTCCTCGGGCTGTGCAGGCATGTACTTTGAGTCTTTGCTAGTGGACCAAAGTAGCGTCCTCACCGTAAAAATACTATTTTGCTTCCTTGTCAATCTACTATTTAAATTATAATACTATTTTTTATTCTAATACTATTTATGAATCAATCGATATGTTCGGTGAAATGTCATAATCGGTTTAAAGGTTGTAGCACACTTAAAGCTTGGAACCGGTCCGTAGCAGTTTCGTAGTCGCTATTCCGTAGCGTTCATAGTAAAAGAGATTTGTTCCCTTTCCGAGCTGCTATGTATATACCTTTATACGGTTTTAATATTAGTAGGTTGATGGGACGATTCCTGACCAAGCGAAGCGGAGTCTTATAGTATCGGGTATTTATAAAACCAATTATGAACTTTGTCGCCAACCGTTCATCATAAACCTTAAGTCTCCACGTAGTATATCTGTCTATCGTAGTAGGGTATCTAGAACAGGCCTCGATTTATATAAATCTCTGTAAACGGTGCATATCGTGGCCCAATTTATTAATTCAAAATAGTTTTGTCATTAATACACCATATTGCTGCACTTTACAACTTCATTTACATTTACAATACTACACAAACGCATATTTAATGTGGTAGTACTTGTGGATGCTAACCTCATCAGAGGTCTTACTCGAGCCTAACTATGTTTAAGGTTCGCAAACAAGCTCAATACCGACCTGACGTTTGATAAGATTTTGCTGTAGCCTTCGGACCCTTTGAGGTCACCAGCATACATATCAACTCGAAAACGACTCAGCATCGCCTATTCTTTGTATGAAACTCCATCCTGTGACGCAGATTCTTCAGCAACGTAACGACATCTGCTCGTCTCGGGACAAGCTCATGAACGCCGCGCATTCGCTGCGAGTACATAACGGAGATGCTTCGATACGTAGTTAGGTACGTAAAGTTGACGCCTGTTTGACGGCGCGAGGCGAATGATATGGTTACGATCTCTTTCCGATTTGATATATGTGCTGTGACCTTTAAAGGGTAAATCTCTTCAAGCACTGCTAAGGAAACAATTAGGAACAGTGAAGTGCAGATTTAAGATTTACTTACATTCTTTAATTTACTTCAGAATTTAATATCAGATACCACAGTATTAGTATATAGACTGTGGTATAAGTTCATCTATAAATACTTTATCAATGAGTTATACTCAGTTTCAATATTCTCTCCGCAGATAAAAGGAAGCTTACTGAAGTTTGTTGCCTAGCAATTATTGTTCAATTACGAAAAATAACAGCGGTTACATGACAGCATAACTTTGATAGGATCTCTGTCTATGGATTAAATGCTGAAACCGTTCGTCATCATATAATTGAATATTAAATTAAATTTTTCTGAGACTAAACAAATACCTACCGCTATTCATAATAGTTTACCTCGATTATGTGTCTTTTTTAAAATTTATTTTCCATTATGCATACCTACAGTGAATACAAAAATAACATTTTTGTATTGCAGGCTTAGCATGAATTGTCATCCAAACTAAACGTTACGTATGCTAAATGGTCTAACAATGGTTTGCAAATTTTGGCGGACAACTTACATATTTACATGCATACGCAAAAGCGACCTATTTTACCAAATATTCAAATGGAAAATCAGATTATGCTACTTTGACATTTTGTATACTAAAGTGCGAAAATAAACAGTAGGTACTTTGAGCATCTTATGGGTCATTAATGAATAAGTGAATACAAAAATAACATTGTTAGCAGAATGTTATTTTTGTATTAACTATATGACATAGTTTGTCGGCAGAGCTCTCGTGCATGTACTTTACACATAATGAATACTTATACTTATACTATTTAAACACATACACATACCCAACATACGAACAACTCAAAACAACCATTTTACAGTTAAGATAGTACCTATCTGACAACACCTGCTAGGAAAGATGCTACATCGACAAGCAGAGGTATGTGTTTATAGGTAATAAATAAAAATGAACCTTATTATCCATGTTGTTTAAGTGTATTTTGAGTACCTAACACTAGGTGAACTGAGCAGTGGGTGCATTGAGCAAAGCTGTGCACTCCATTCGTCTCCGGATCTTAAGAACAATTTTAAGCAACGTAGTAATTATATTGACAAATATAAACTTGAACTGTATTTATACCTAAGCGTCGATGGCGTAGAGCGCAAGAGCGTTGTCTCCCACCCGGGAGGCACCGATTCGAACCCCGCCAGGTACCAATGTGTTTTTAAATTTTGAATTCATATGTACGTTTAATCGACGCTTTTACGATGAAGGAAAACATTGTGAGGAAACCTGCTCACACCTGTGAAGAAATTCTTAGGTTGTGTGTGAAGTTGACCAACCCGCAATTGGCCAGCGTCGTTGACTAAGGCCTAATCGTCCCTAATGTGGGGTAGACTTGAGCCCCTCGGTGGGGACATTATATGAGCTGATGATGATGCTGATGCATTAATACGAAAGGTTTTGTCATTTCTAATCATGTTTTCCCTTTTAAATACTTGTTCTTCAAATAAAATTTAGGAAACCTAATCCTGCTTCTTTCTTAGCATAAAATTTGCTCCAGGGAGCTCTTCTTAAAGACTACGACTCAAAGTAAATTGACCATAACACGTTTCAGCACGGACTATTACATTGTACCGAACTATAACTCTCTGCAATACAAACCGCGAAATTACTAATTTCGCCTCAGGTTCTGTTTGTACAGCTCCAAGTTCATAGTATGCTTTGTTAGTTTTCACTTCTGTTCAAATAAAACGGTATTTGACTCTGTAGTGTTAAGGTTTTTGGCCTTTTGTAGGTCAATATTATGTTAGTCTTATTTGCTTTTTACTGTTTAAGTCGCCTTGTGATAGGTTTTCATTTTAAATTGTTCGTTGTCATCTGTTTTGTTCTGTTCACAATTAAATCTGCCTGAATATGTCGTACCTTTGCAAAATCACTAGATACTTATTTAAGCTCTTAACCTAGAAGAATGCATTTGAAATGATAAAGAGGTAGGAGAGGAAAAGAAGACTGAAGTGAAAAATTATATGGAAAAGTAGGATATTAATGTTAAGATGACGGCTAATCGAGAAGAGTTCAGGAAGAATATATCTTACTCAGACCACAATTAATATTGGGTGAAAGATATATAAATAATGATGTGATTTAAGATCTTGACCTTCATCGAAAGTTCATGTTTCTTAATTTAAATGATGCTAGAACCGAATATAAAAGCGAGCTTCGTTCATACCTTCAACCATCGAGGAAGATGGCTTATCTTAACTGTTAATGCTATTTTTATTGCGACGGACTTCGATAAGATCAGGGATATAAACTGGGAAGAACTCTTTTTCCATAAACCAGCTAGTGAAAGAGATTTTATTTTTAATAATGTGATAAACTCGCTATGCATTATGTGATTACTACTTTCTTCAAAATAAAATTTGATTGTGACCACATGGTTTTCTTTATTTGTCAAAATATTATTACAATACCTAAACGTAATCAGCCCGCCTGGCATGACCACCGAAACACGATATGATATAGCGATTTATCGCTTTGAACTGTCAAAAATCATTGGATATAACTGAAAACTTATCGAAAACAACTTGAAATTTTATCGAAACTGCGAACAAGTCTAAAGCGTTTCGATAAAATTTCAAGATAGCTGTTATATCCAATAATTTTTGACAGTTCAAAGCGATTTCACAGTAATCGCTATATCATATCGTGTTTCGGTGGTCATGCTAGGCGGGCAGGACGCGATGCTCTAGTGATAAAATAAAGAAAATTGAAGGTTTTCGTTATTTATAAAATATATTTTGAAATTCAGCAACATATCTAGCTCAACATCTTTTAGTACCACAAATGATTTAATTCCAAATAAACGAAATGTTGGATTCGCTAAGCAGCTTATCGAATTCTTATAATTTAATGATAGTTCTCACTTCATGTACTTATAACCAAGACCAATAAAAGGATAAATCAAGACTTACCGCAATTGGGTATTTTCACAGTAATTATTTAGCTTAGGTACACAGTATACCTATTAAATAGCTACGCGGTGAAACATCTACAGATTCGCTTCTTCTGTGATTCCAGTGCAATTAATATTCTAGTGCACCCAACAATAAAGTATGGTACACAATAAGCCATGTGTGTGATATGATGTGCTTATTTCCCAAAGGTTCCCGTCCCGGTGAAGTTATGCATGTTTAATACGTTCCCGACCGTCACTCGAAAACACCTGAATATAAATGTGCAAAGATGAGCCGCTGAAACCAGTAGGGATTTCAAATTGCAGTCTTCAGAGATTAAATTTATATTAAAAATCCTTTATTCGTAGGTGAATTTTGGCTTCCAGTGCAATATAAATTGAGGAAAAAAGTATGAAGTAAAAATCTAGAAAACTAATTCACATCTCTACTTGGATGGTAATAGGGTAATAGGTATAATATACACCGTTTTCCTAATGCACTAACTTTGCCCTATGATTCAAATTAGCCATTTTTCATTATGGATTCATATTCTTACAAACTAAGTGGTTGTGAATGTTAATATGTATTACTGTTAACCGCTTACCCAAAGGCAATAGGTAGTTTGAATGCTTACATTTCACTCAACGCCCATAATATAGCACAAATACCCTTTTACACTGTACAACCAGAAAGTGAATAAAATAAAAATGCTAAAATAACTTAAAACCAAGTTGTAAAACAATATTAAGTTAATTTGAAAAAAATATATGCAAAGGTATTTCGTTCGGTTTTTAGAAGTGCAAAGTTCAAAGATTTGATGAAACAATGTTTACCATAAAGACATAACCACCAAGCACTGATAAATTTCGACAGCGAAAGCATCGGTGCCCTGGTAGCATAGTGGTTAAAAGGAGGAGGCTGGGCCATTCCCGCTGGGGCAGGTCGATTTTGAGAGATTTGTTCTATGCAAAATTAATTCATATCCTCAGAAACACGGCGTAGTAAGCTTGCGTTTTAATAATCTTCAATGTTCGCCTCTTTTACTTTCTTACATTTTATTGTAAACTCGAGGTGTTTGTTTAATAATTAAACAGTTTCTTATCTTTGCTACAGCGGTACTTGTCTTCATTCAATTTACGAAATCCTCAAAAAGTTTATCCATTAACAAAGTTATTAGATATTTATTACTCGAGACTTAAAATGCGAGTATAACATTTTCCTGTTAGCTTTACAAGAATTTCATTAAGTTGTTCTCTTTCTCAAATCCAATTTGTTCGTCGAGTCATTTCTAAAAGCTTTAAAAGTTACACTACGAAGGATATTTAATTGAACCGCATTTGAGCTGACAGGTTACATTACAAATCTGTTCCAAGTTCAACCTTATTAACTTGGGCTTAAAGATCATTCAGAAATATCTCCATTGGGTTATGTATGAGTTAATAGAATGGGGGAAGCTACGATAGCACTCCCATGAAATCAAATCAATCTTAAGGAAATAATAAACCGAGCAACTGAAAAATCCCGAATGATCGACTAAAAATACTAAATGGACTACTAATACTCTAACTAATATTCTGGATTTTTAAGTCGCCCACTTGGTATTTGCGTAGGTTTAGGTTAGGTTAATTTGTTGGCCACGGTGACCAGTTAAATTGTAAAATACACTTAAACGTCAAATTTTCAATTAAATAAATTTAATATGTCTATAGTAACAATAGTAATACCATTATTTTACACTATCAATCCTTTGTTTTATAGTTCTATTTTTTTCATAATGTATACAATAGTCTTTAATGAATCATAATTTAAATAATTATACTTATCGTTAGTGATAATTGGTAAAAGCCAGTTTGGAGCAATGCTATTATTATCGTAATGTATGTACCACAGAACAACTAAAAGAAGTTACAAGTCGTAAGTCTGCGGAGCCCTCGCGCTGCTGGTTATGAGTAAACACTCATATTTGATCCTTTTCGAAGAGGAAAAATATTTAAATATAAATCTAAAACACCGTTTTGTGCTATTTTAACTGGCAGGAAGCAAAGTAAGACTCATAATCTTACTAATGAAGACATTTCTTTTCACCTTAAGTAGGTACAAATATACTGTTAAATTGAAAAAATATTATGTCGCGTGTGGCGACACTGGCTCTGGTATTAACATCGCTTGATACGACTTCTTACCTCTTTTATCTGTTCTGTGGTATGTACCCTACTTCTAAAATAAATTATGTAATATTTCCAAGCTCACGTAAATCGCCTTCCCAAATTTCATGAAAACGTTCCTCAACACTCGTGTAAATGTGAAAGAGTGCAGGTATTCTTCGTGAATCACATTTATTCTTCGTGAATCATGTGATTTCCTTTCCCTACCACATACCTACTACAATTATAGTAAGCTAATCTTATAACGTTATTATTAAGTCATAAACATATATACTATCTGTACCACTAATAAGTCTTCAAGGAAATATTATTTCTACTATAAATTTACTGTAGTGTTACTCAGACCAATAAAAACTTTTTTATTGGTCTGAGAGTGTTTATTTAATTTTAGACTATTTAAAATACTCCTAAGTTTAAAGTATTAACGGGAACATCACTGACAATTTTCTCAGAACGGATAAATAAATTCTACTACTGACATGCAATTTATCTTATTGATCAAACATATCAGTTTATATTGGTGTTTTTTGCAGTGCAACTGGGCATCAAAGATTATATAAGTTCAACATTACAATCTAGACACAAAGATATACTATTAGACCAATTGTCTTCATTCGATTTGCGAAATCCTCAAAAAGTTTATCAATTATTCAACAATCATACCGTTTTCCCAAACCATTGTTTGAACGATGAAAAAGCAGAAACAAACATTCATTTATTCAAACATTCAGTTAGAACAATAGGTCTAATTACTTTAGTTGATCATTTGACTTTTTGGTAAATCTTTTCTGTTTTAAAGATCGTTTCAAATTATCTATCCCTTTTCTTTTTTAATGGTTTGTAATTCTTCATTGTCAAATAATGGTCTGATCTGAACCCTTCCATTCTTGACGATTTTTCAAAAGCGAGCACGTAATTACGCCGTTTCTTTTTCAACCCATATTACTGTCAGTTTATCTTAAATCTATAAAGTGGGTTTGTGTTCACAATTTTCAAGATTTGAACCTCTGTGTGATGTGATATGGCAATTCAAGGGCAATTCAAATAATCAAAGACTTCTATTTCATATTTATCACCAAATTATTCCCTGTTTTTCAGATAATATATACTATTACCAATTGTTGTTTATGACATTTTGTACAATTGCGGTGTATGAATCGAATACAATGAGTGACAATTTTATAACGTTGTATTGTAAGTCCATGAAAGGTTGATCATGCAATTAGGTTCAAAGTGATTGATGGGCCTAAATTGCCTAACCGCATTTTATGTATGTTATGTGTAACCAAATACATAATGTGTACCTACTTCAATAATTGTAAAAAGTCGCATAATGTTAGATAAGATATTATTCTTTAGCGAAAATATGTTCATCAGTTAATAAATTTAGTAAGGAACGTGTCAATAAAAGAAATTCAAAAGAACTGACCAAACTCTATCCAATAGTTCCGCAAAATCGGAATAATGTGCAAAATATGAGAATTTATTTCGGCTGTGGCTTTTGTCGACTATTCTCAAGAGATTCCTAATGGACTGAATGCGTTCACACCCACAGTCCCACACCCGGTTAACTTCATATGAACTTTGTGGAGCGTAAATGTCCTCAAGCTTTTGGATATAAATTTTAATATTATTAGGATAAAATGTCTAGAACTCCCAGCGTTGAAGCAACCGTCGAAGTTCAAGGATTCGAATTCATAAATGATATAATTAGAATTTCTTGAGCTTCTGAATGGACTGTAAGAGGGGATTGTCAAATGGACGTGATAAATGCGTATTGCTGCCCTGAAGATGGAGTTCACGCACCTATCTAACGAGGCGTAAAAAGGTATCTTGTAAGCCGGAAGGACGCATCTAGAGCATCTACATTTCCGTGGCGGTAAATGTTCACACTTGATATTTTTATTACTTTCTCGTATACATACGTAGTATAGAGAAAGTCTTGTAATCGTCAAAAAATTCGACCTCGAGATTTTGACGTATTTACACGTTTTGGACCTCCCTGAGTCAAAAAATACCGTTTATTACGTAGAAAAAAGCTTTTAAGAATGGTTCTTCTGGTCAGATAGGCATGCAATACATCAAACCGCTAGAAGACATTCCAGTGTATATTTATGAGGTTTCTGTGTGAGAGATGTGAAAGATGAAAGATGGTGGATTAAAACTTGGTGGAAAATTGTTAGATCTACGTACACATACTATCAAGCTCATTATCTCAAAAGGGTTGAGCTTTAATCCAGAAGGCTTTTAGTTACACATAAAGTCGCATCTGGCACTATGGGCCATAGAGTACCTAAAAAGTGACATGTTGCCAGCCAGCTTGTCGCCTAAATGAACAAAGCCATTTTCAATATCACAAATAATTATATTATAAAACTAGCAACATATCTAGTAAATTAATCTTTTCTATTCAATTTACAATGCGTGGAAGCATAATTTACCTACGCTCTAGTTAAAAGGTGTGCCTTCTTTACGTGACGGAGTTGGAGGAGGGGGCCGCCTATCACGTCGTGTCGATAAATTCCACCTCGGTAGATAGCGCCAGAATTACAAAAAGCCGTCGGGATTTATAGCAATATTTTCTGCTCGAATCACATAGCGTACCTAAACGTTCCAACATTCGCTATTGTTCAGTGTGAAGTAAGTGGACGTACCAGAAACTATTGTAACTTAATAGATTATTATTGCTTTGTTAATTTTAAGGTTACTGTAATACCCCTTAATATGAGGTATGTCAATTATAGTGATAGCAATTGTTTAACAAGTAATTTTAAAACACACATTTATTTACTGTTAGGTGATTAGTCGTTATTTATTTTGGCCTTGACATTTGTTCGTATCAGGTTTAGATCACTTCTTCAAGATGATATCGTGTAAATCGCATTTTCAGCGGATGGAGCAAGAGCACATGTAAGTGATTTGGGGACTGATGTTGCTCACCTCACGATGTCCCGCCATCTTTCTCTGTTTGTGGTATTCCTGGTACACTCAAGGGATCGCCCACTGCAGTTTTTTTTACAGTTTGCAGTGCATTTTTTTTATAAAAGCCCATAAAATAAATAAATAGAATAAAATAAACTATACCTGAAATAAATATAATGATCATTATCAAAAGATAAAATACAATTAAAAAAGACTGCCAGACTAGATATTCTTCTTTCTCTTACCTCGCTTTTGCTGCCAATTTGTTTGGGGTCGGTTCAGTGCAGTAGTATGTTTTGATATCAACAGTCCTGCTATATATTTTGCCTGACACCAATTGCTAGGGAATAGAGCCAGAGATAGATGGAGCAGATGACAAACAGAAAAACACTTGTAGGTAGATACTTTTCTTTCCTACCAATAAGAAACACTTTTGAAGAACTATCTAAAGATACCAGACTTTCCAAAGACCCATACTATTGAGTTTCCCGCGAATATTCTGTATCTTATTTCTCCTTTAAATCATGAACATATTTTTAACAACTGTTGAAACTCCATTATTACGACACGATGTCTCATTTTGATCGTATTGTGGGAGATAAAATTGACACGACATTCTGAGACACGAACCTATTGTTAATAGGATAAAGCGTCGAATACGTCCAATCAACCCTACATTATTGCGGATGATTTCATCAGCGAGTTGACACCGATCCGTGGAATTCAGGCCAAGGCCAACTTCTGGTGCTAAGTACTTCAATACCACTTGAAAAGAGAAAAGCTTGTAAAAATATCTGATATTTTTCACCCTTGGGTTTAACAATTAGCGGCAAAATGCTTTGACGTTATTAAAGACATACTACTTCATATTTTCAAGCACAATTTACCCTTTTTAACTTCAATCAATAAAATTTATTCTGAAGGAAATATTCTGAAGAAAAAAAAAACAGTCTTGATTTATAATTATTTTATTAATCCTTGCAAGTTTTGAATACGCACAAATATTATTGTTAGGTATGTACTTAGGTATAATATATATATCGTAGGTAAAAGCGTTGCAAATCAAGCTGTAGTGAATTGCGTACAAATTTTCACATTATTTTAAAATATGTTGTATGTACAAGTACATTCAGGAAAGAATTTAGAATAATTTATTATTAACTATTTATTAAACTTTCTGAAATTGACGATGACACGCAGATTATAAAAATATTTCAAGTAGGTATATCGTGAACTGGGTTTACATTAAATCTTGGAGTTATATTGTTCGCTTTATTTTCAACTTGAATTTAGAAAGTTTATGAACACACCTATTTTAATGTTGCTTTTTTTCCTTTTGGTAAATACATATTATTTTTATATTTCCTTTTGGAATTTTTGCTCTTTTTATATTACATAGATTTGCTATATGAAATGTAAAGGTACCAGTGTGACCTTTACTCCCATTTTTCGTAATGACTGGCCTCACACTGGAGCCCTGAACCACTTCATAGTTCTCCACTGTAGGAGGCTCGACCTTCACGCGCTAACGAGCTATTTCTTCAAGAGCCTCCAAGTTTAATGATGAATTGTTTGTCTGCTTAGAACTGATTCTTAAATTTTCATGATAAATAAAGTGCAGATTACATATTAGACCAGTAATTTTATACGGAATATGGAAATGGCATGAACGCAAATGACGTAGTAATAATACCTAGAAAGCTTTATTGGACTTTTTATTAGTAGGTACTATAAAGGTTTAAATAACTTTTGAACTGTAATTACAAGGTAGGTAGGAAGTATGGGTGTGGATACTACTTTGCTGTCCAATTTTGAATCTCTGAATATTTCCAAAAAAAAGTACATAGTTACAGTTACAATTTCTGTCATTAGTTGCGCTATATCTGTGTATTAGTTTTTTTGCCTGGTTAGTATACCACACTCTAAATAACACTTTCCTAATATGTATTTTATCTATATTAAATGTAGTGCCGGTCTAATCTACACCATTTTCGATATTGGTATCTCTTCCCTACTTCTTATAGCAAAATGGAAGTTTTACAAATATCTTTATCGTCTCAAAACCATAAGCCTCTTATGGTTATTTGCGCGTTCTTGAAAATAAGCGTTCATTATAAATTTGATGCAAAATTAAATTCTGAATTTAAGGGAGATATAAAATAAATTCTATTAAGTAATGGAGCTGGAGCTAGAGGCCGATATCACGATTAAACCGGCGAATCAAACAATAATAATTCTCGGCGAGGACCTTCTAATATTTTAAAAGCACTAAATGAAACTATATATTTAAATAACATTATTGTTTATATCCTTTCAAAAACTCAACAATATAAGTAAAAATATGTTTTTTTATACAACTGGACGACAATCGCCTAAAAACACCTACAGTAACAAGGCAAAAATCAATTGGTATTGCAGGTGCGTTATCATCCTGAGGCCTAAGATGAAATGCCTTCCATGCAGGTAATGACACTGGCCTAGCACCTAGTAAAATCAAAGTCACATAATTACCCGCAGATAGCGGAAACAATAGAACCCATCCCAAAAGCATCTTTATATGTTCCACGCGAAGATTCACATTGTATTGCTCGTAGTAATTAAAATAGTAGTCTAAATGCAATTTGATAATGTTTTAAATCCGTAAAAACAATTAAGTATATTACAGGAGACACAAAGGGTCCCGACGAGTCGCTTTGAACTAACGCACTAATACCCAAAAGGCCTTTTAATTAGGCGTTCTGTCTTATACAAAGGGACGCAAATAAAAGGACTTTGTTTTGTGTGGGCGTTATTGCGTCAACGTTGCACCCCTTGGCTATTACAACTGGAAGACCTTGTACAAACATAATTGTGTATCCAATGCCACAAAGCAAAGAGAATTATATTTTGGAATCAGGTCTACCAGAACTTACAGTTATCAAGATGACTTGAACAGGCGTTTTAGGTAAATCTGTTTGGAGTAGATTGAATGCTCTTCTAGTTCCACGTTTCTACAGAAATCGAGGTATATCTATTATTTAAATATCTTTACATTTCCGACATGACTGGTATGTAGTGAAATAATAACAACTTGTAATGTCTTGCACCTACGTTGATGAATCACAAAACAAGATAATAATAACACGTTAGTTATAACACCAAAGGAGAACAGAGTATGAAGGATATATTTTATGTATAGCATAATGTAAGCAGACGTATAAAAAGATTATAGACAGAAGATATCACCCAAATAGCATATACATATGAATAGATCTACCAAGCATAGGACATACCTGAAGAAGGTTGGATAAGGCCTTTACCCAACAAGGATCCCAAATATATAACCTACAAAACAATTACATCTAACACAACTAAGGGTTCGAGATACCAGTACAACGTAGAACCATATTTAAGTACTTTTTCTCTCTGTTGAATAAAGCAATGTTTTGATGTGAAAATAACCCAGAATTCCCTAAAACAGTTCCTTACCCTGCTGATCTCTCGTCGTCAGGCCGTCTGTGGTGACTTCAAACATCTTAAGTAATAATTGATTTTCCGATAAAGTCGAAAAATAAATCAAATATTCGTAGAGAAAATAAAGACTGAAAAATGCATACACAGTCGTTCGAGATAAGCCCAGTCATACAGGCAAACATCTATTGAAGAATCATCGCTTAATAATGATAGTCTCATTTTATCTTTTATTCAGATTTATATGAATACTTTATGATATTACGTGGAAACTTGTAAAGGCCTAGATTAAGTCTATACTATGTAAACATAATATAAATAATGTGCTGTTAGTTTCCCTAATAAAAAAATAAATAAATAAATAAATAAATCTTCAACTCACAAAAAAAAAACATACTGTCGAATAGGTAAACTTCTCCTATTTGAAGTCGGTTAATAATAGTGTGTTTTAAATAAACATTACCTACTAGATTTAGTATACTTACATGCAGTAAAAGTAGTCTTTATCTCATCGTCAGTTACAAAAGCTTTCTATGCTGCATTTTCCACTGCACTGTAATTGACAGCTGCAATCTAGATCAAAAGTTGAGCTGAATTGTTTGTAGCTACACAACGCTTGTAAACTGACACTCTCATTTTTACGTGGTGCACAGTGCATTCAAATATTATACCTATACAGGATGGGTTTTGTGTAGCCCGCTAGTTATTTAAATTCTACAAACACTGATATTTTGGTTATTGTTGTCACAATGCCTATTCTGATTCGTATTTTAGACAATGCAGACAGAAATGATGAACCTACTAATAGCTATTGCCTAACAATACCATAATCGTAATCAGCGGATGAAATGTCAGCAAATACTATATTATCTATAGAGGAACTACTGAAGATTCTTCCTTATATTAGACTGACAGAAATCATTTTACATGAGGATAATGAAGTTGCCTGTAAAAAGATCGATAGATTTAAGACTACATTCAAAGAATTTCGAAACATTATTTCTGATGATTGGTTGATTGTAGCTAAGCAGTTGATCGATAAAAATTCTGACTGAAGTTTCATACCTTAATTTTCCACATACTACGATTAACAGCGACATTTTTTCATTCAGGTTTTATAAACGCTGATTCTTAGAACTTCTATATCTGTCATGTCATGACAAGATACTAGATAGGTTTGATTTAGATATAAAGTACGTTAGAAGTGTTAGCTATCTTCAAGCAACCGAAGTTACTTCAGATTGATCGCTCTACGATAATGTGACAATCAAATTCCTCTCCTTTCCCCTTTAACTCGTGTGCGCTTCTCAACGGATGCAACTGACAGCAATCTAGATTGAAACTTGATCTAACTTGTACAGCCTGCTCCACAGTACTAAACTAGGTCACCTATTATATTCACTATATGACATAAACGCTGCCATTCAAATACATATTGACGCAGCTTCACGCATTTCAAAGTAGTAGCTGTCTTGAGAGAGCTATATGCACTTGTGAAGCTTTGAAATCTGTTTTCCGTGGATTTTAAAGACATAACTATGATTAACTTCTATAAAGTAATATCTTGGCTTAAATTTGCAAGAGATCCAGACACAAACTACCTATGGACTATAATAATTTTGTTTCAAGCGCAAATTCGGTCCCACTGAGTCCCCCATGGATTACTTACCGTCAGTTAACGGTCTGCTTGTTTGTCCCCTTTTCCATAGAGTTAAAAACGAAAAGGGCACCTAAATGGAATGAGTATATAAAACTAAAATGTTATTTGTATCTAATCCTATCAAGTTTGAGCCCATAAAGATACCATGCCAGAAAACTAGGTCACTTGGAACGAGAAAATATTTTTTTCCGTATGCGCTAATTCGTCACACAAAACAGAGATAGGACATGTACAGGAGGCTTTAAATTCCCACTTTCACTCGTTAAATCAGCGCCATAAAACATTTTATATCAGGGCGAGGACTACTCACGCCTGGGCCACTCTCCGGATTAACATGAATATAATATTTCGGCCGACCCGGTGCTAAACTTTATAACCTTGTACGTCATGAGCAAACACCTAAAAGTAAAACTGAAATTATTATGTGTTACATAAACGCTTGTTTACGTTGCGAGTTATAAAGTTTATTTTTGACTAACGCCGTTATTTGCTATCGAATAGGTGGAATATATATGGTAGTAGGTAGGCACGTAATGAAATGTGCGAAATGTAATTTATGCAATTCTTCATTTTAAATATTAGCGCCACAGTGAGGATTTCGAAAACAAAATGACGCGCGAATTTTTCATACTATTTTCTTATAGACGGCACGTTAAGTTGGTGTTTTCCGCTGCCACAAAAGATGCAACAGTGAAATTAAGTCACATCGGAGGCGTGAAACTAAAAGCTCGATTTACTTCTTACAAAAATCCAAGTATTGTAGATACTTACGATTTTTGAAGATCTATTTGTTAAATGTGACATATAATATCACATATATTTACACGTAGCATCGTAGTCTCTTTATTTAATATGAAGAGCTATTTAAAAACGATGAAAAGTTAAGAAGCCTTTGTTCTAATAATTGGAGTAGGAACCATAGTACTCGTACTTTGAAGTTTCCAATTTCCTAGAAACATCATGGCATACAATACCAATGACTATTTAACCATCGGTCTAGTGGTTTGCCTATTTAGATCCAGAGATCTTTGATTCGGTTCCCAGGCTTAGTAGAGTGCTCGGTTTAGGACTTATTTTAAGTGCACCTGGCTAGCTACCATTCTCCAAATATGTTTTTTTTTTAAGTTATTTGGTTGTCAGAGAAGCATACGGCCTGCCTGGTGGTAAGCAGTACCGTAGCCTATAGACGCTTGCAACTTTAGCGTGATACTTCTGCCAACCCTAGTCCCCTTGCCTATCCCGTTGAGCTCTGACAACTTTAATCACCTACAAAACACAACACCAAAAAAGGTTGCCACCAAAAAACACTAGTTATCTATTTTTAAGCTATTGCATAGCTTCTATCGCGGGCCTTGAGCGCGGGGACCGAATCCAGAAATTCCGTAACGAAAAAACCTCACGCTCCCCACTCCGATGGGCAAGGAGGTGTGGCTTGAAGGCCGTGCATCGTCTAACGTCGTTTCAGTTCGGCAGTCTTCGACACGGCGTTGTGTGCGTGCGATTAGACGTATTGTACGACTCTACGAAACTCGCACGAATCGAGACGAGCTGCTCCGAAATCGGACGAATACATGAGCAGCTGTTTATGAGAAAGTATATAGGTATTTATGTACAACAGTGAATAGCTGTACTTGTAAAATTTGTGTATAAAGTGTTTTGAATATGAATGTTAATTATTTCAGTTAATTATTTCAATTATAAAATTAATATCAAAGAAAAAGAAATACTGCATGAATAAAATAAATAAATAAAATTATAATTGCATAAGTTGATACAAAATGCTATGCAATAGCTTTACCGCGGCAGTCCCCGAGTGCCACACGTCTATTTTTTTTACTTATTTGGGCTCTATAGTGGTTTAGAATACTATATTTTCTATTGGAAAAATAATTTTCGCAAAGTATTGTTTGCCATTATAATGCTGGTATTTCATCTGAAAGATAGCTCCAAACTGCATTTTCGTTTAGGATTCACCTTGCTTTAAAAAACAATATTTAGGTCTAAATTAAAATATCTCTACATAGGGGTTTTAATCAAGAGTTAATCTTGCTATAATATTTAATTTCTTTGCAAAGTCTGTTCACATCGCTTCAAAATTAGGTCTGAAAATCCACAACATGTGACAAGTTTGACTTATATCGAGTGCACGCCCTTAACAGATCTGCCCTAAGAAATAGAGGTCACTCCACAATCTTGAACTTACTGTCAAGGGGTCACACTATTCTTCAAGAAACAACCAGTGCTATTTCGCAACATCTCAATTGCCTATTATGTAGCTAGAATTGCTCAGAGCATGCCCTTGTGCTTCCACGTGTCGACAACATTGCGTGCCACATGAGCAAGTAATTTCCACAGAGGCAGAATTACATCCTGCGTTGATGCGTTTCTATACGACCCTATTTCCTTGCAAGAAATGTTGTAAAGGAAATTATTTCCCTGTGAAAACCGATGCAGTTCTGAGAAAGTTCCCTACTGGAAAATCATATGGAAATTTACAGAGGCTTCTACTTAAGTTGGAAAGTGGAATATTGCTTAAGTGTGAAGGAACGGCTTTTCCTATAATTTGTTCTTGTTTCTCTGATACAATGTTATAGTTTATGTGTAATATAGGGTCATTGTTAATGAGAAGATACTTTATTGCATTTTTATAGTATTTTAAAATGGATGAGACTTTTACATTGTAACTTTTATCGTTTAAAACGCTCGTTTGTTCAATGAATATGGCTGATATTTAAGTTATTAAAATATTCTCCCACTACATTATTTTTTATGCATAAATATCTACCTATTTAGCAAGTGTAACATCACCTCTACTAATAATGCTAATAGATACAGGTATATCCAAAGAAAAGTCAACTTCATTTCCCTATACTTAATGATATTTTTCTATTGTTTCAGGATGGTGACGTAATAGAACTGTGTCAAGTCAGTGACGTCCGGTCAGGAGGTGTGCCAAAGGTATGTTAACGTAATAAAGTAAGTAATATTAATTTTTATGGCGCGCTAAACAACTTAGAACATAGAAGTACCTACTTGGACCTTACGTAATTGATAAATCAACAACAACCTACATAGGTCTCATTGTTTGGTCACTTGTTACGAAGAGAAATTCTATTGATCTATGTTTTTGCGAAGGTAAAATAACATGAAACAATAACGTCCGTATTCACAAACAATACTTATCATAGTCAAAAACAGTGCTATGCAAAATAAGGCATTTCTCGGTGCGTACCATATGGCAAGGATTTTGAAGTCTCATAGTGCGTGTGGACGCACAGGATCGTAAAAACCTATTCAAAGTCAATACTTAAGTGGGGATCGGAACTATGCGTACTTTAAAATGAACGCATAGCTTTATGTAGCTAGCTAGCTATATTACACAACGAACAGGTCGTGATGAGAAAAGCAACGTCCAGATGTCAAAAGTTTAAAGTTCGAAGGAGGTTTGAAGTAATAAAAATTCAAAATGGGAACTATACAACAGAATCGAACCAATCACAGAGCGGCATTCAATGTAATGCGTTTATTTGTCCAAGAGTCGAGGAACCTCATAGTAATATTTGTGAATACGGATGAGAGTCCTCGCCACACCACAAACTTCTTATTCCCTATGAGGCACCGTCAGATATAGCGCTCCTTTCCGGATCAAACAGGAGATTAATCGATAAAGAAACTCCGTTAAGGTAGATGCCCGCCGATTTCCACGGTTGGTGCAACCCGGCTGAAACGTCAGGCAATTACAAAGTAATCTAAATGCGTTAATTCCCGTTTTCACTAAACAGCTTAAAGGTGAGCGTCCATTGGTCCGCACCGGCACGCATTGGATTGTATAGATTTAAAATGCCGACCGCCGGGGCGGGCGGTACGGATAGTGGACGCAGTACTGTACGATGGACGCGTACCTTTAGCCTTACAAAACACGTCAGAGTTACGTCATGAGCTTTCGTCAACATATTTTGTTTGTAAACATAGTGTCCGGTGTTCAAAACGGAAGCTTATTTATTATGCTAGTGTCTGATAAAACCTAAATAAGTAATGTTTATATATCCTGCCTGTGCTGCGGTCGTGTATTCTACGCAAAGACTAGATATTATAACCCTCAGATCACTGAGATAATAGCCAAACTCCGTGATTCTACCTTTAATGCATAATGATGATCAGCAAAATTTTTATTACTATACGTCCTATTGCATCATATTTAATTATTAGATGAACTGTAAGTCAAAAAGTGTCAACATTTAATGTTTCGAGATTTTGTACATTTAAAATTTTGAAATGCATAGCATAATGTTGATATCATACACATAAGTAAATCATAATTTAATATATAAAAATCTCGTATCACTGTGTTAGTGGTCGCACTCCTCCGAAACGGCTGGACCGATTATAATTTTTTTTTGTGTATTATTATATATTTAATACCGTTAGTAAGAAATATAAATAAAGGTATGGCGGAACAACGTTTGCCGGGTCAACTATTAGGGTATCAAAATCGGAACCTACGCTGTCTCAAGCCAACATGAGACGCTAGACAGATATATTCTGTACCTAATGAAACAGTATCTGTTTTCCTATTTCCATTTTCAACTTTAATGAGCTTTTAGTAGATAGCACTTTCGTGCTTCTTCCTATCCTTCTCCTAATATATTGAGGTTGTGCAATATGCCTTTTTCTTCAATTCTTTTCTATGCTATCATCTACTTTTTTTCATTCTTATCATTTCTGATTTAAGACATCCATCTACAAACCTTACTTGTACCTGTTCAGCGCTTCGGCCATTTCACACTACCTATAAAAAAAGAAATACTAATAAAACAAACACGAATCAATATTATGACGTCATCGCTATAAAAATACTTCATCAGACTAATATTTTAATACGAAGTTGCTATTCTTGGCTCTTTATAAAGCTAACTTTCACTGAAATTCTCTCTGATGTGTAGCAAAAAATATTTGGCTGGCCAATATTTTAAATTCATATTTCATAAAGACTTTATAGATAATCTTCGCAGAAATAAGGACATGTTAAAAGAGTAAAACTTTTAATCTTCGTTATTGGGAGCTACTTCTGCTTACCATCTGGTGAGATGGAGTCAGACTGACCCTTAAATAAAAATACCAAAAAAAAAATAGGAAATACCCGAAAAATTTTTGTTATTTCTGCGGACCGCCGAGTTATTAAGTTATTTGGATAAGCCCGGAATCAGGTATCCGGTTTGGACAGCCCTGGCCTATTTAATAAATAAGACAACACAAAAACAGTTCAGTGACTTCAAACGTTGTTCTTCGTAATATAAGTCGAAAATCCCCTATGGGAGCTAGGGCAGTACAACGTGAATATAAAGGAAAAGGATAATTCCTTAACACAATAACAATGATAATTGAATGTGGAATTGAGGACTGCTCACTTGGGAGACTTATTCTGTTTGCAGGTTCTTATAAGTGCCTAGATACAGTCAACAGCAGAAGCGGATTAAACACCGAATTTGTCATTAAATCTAACTCTGCAAAATGTTCAAGGATCAAGTGCAGGGATAATTTAAATTTTTTGTATCAGTGGGCTAGCGAGGTATATTTTGACTTAAAGTCTTCTACCTTAAAGGAAATACTGTGGGCAAGCAGTATAGGTCACTACGAGATTATGGTTATGACTCTAGGCGACCGAAAGTACCAGCATGAAAGAAGTCCTGGATGTTCGCCATGCAGGCTCTACTCCAATATCCTTCTTATAAAACATCGACTACGTCGTCGTAAATTAGTATCTGAAAAAAATATAATTATGGAATAATTTTATTTTTGCGTTTACAAACGCGTAAATATAATACTAGAAAAATGCACTGAAAAAAATCGACTTGCCTCAGGCGGGACTCGAACCCGCACCTTCCACAATCCGGGTGGATGCGTTGACCAATTTCGCCACCGAGGCACTGCTTTTCGCTGTCGAAATTTGTCAGTGCTTGGTGCTTATGTTTTTATGGTAAACATCGTTTCATCAAATCTTTGAAATTTGCACTTCCAAGACCCGAACGAAATATTTTTGCAAATATTTGACGCCCAGCTAAGATGAAACTACCTTACATTATGGAATAATTTTATTTTTGCGTTTACAAACGCGTAAATATAATACTAGAAAAATGCACTGAAAAAAATGTTTACCATAAAAACATAAGCACCAAGCACTGACAAATTTCGACAGCGAAAAGCAGTGCCTCGGTGGCGAAATTGGTCAACGCGTCCACCCGGATTGTGGAAGGTGCGGGTTCGAGTCCCGCCTGAGGCAAGTCGATTTTTTTCAGTGCATTTTTCTAGTATTATATTTACGCGTTTGTAAACGCAAAAATAAAATTATTCCATAATGTAAGGTAGTTTCATCTTAGCTGGGCGTCAAATATTTGCAAAAATATTTCGTTCGGGTCTTGGAAGTGCAAATTTCAAAGATTTGATGAAACGATGTTTACCATAAAAACATAAGCACCAAGCACTGACAAATTTCGACAGCGAAAAGCAGTGCCTCGGTGGCGAAATTGGTCAACGCGTCCACCCGGATTGTGGAAGGTGCGGGTTCGAGTCCCGCCTGAGGCAAGTCGATTTTTTTCAGTGCATTTTTCTAGTATTATATTTACGCGTTTGTAAACGCAAAAATAAAATTATTCCATAATGTAAGGTAGTTTCATCTTAGCTGGGCGTCAAATATTTGCAAAAATATTTCGTTCGGGTCTTGGAAGTGCAAATTTCAAAGATTTGATGAAACGATGTTTACCATAAAAACATAAGCACCAAGCACTGACAAATTTCGACAGCGAAAAGCAGTGCCTCGGTGGCGAAATTGGTCAACGCGTCCACCCGGATTGTGGAAGGTGCGGGTTCGAGTCCCGCCTGAGGCAAGTCGATTTTTTTCAGTGCATTTTTCTAGTATTATATTTACGCGTTTGTAAACGCAAAAATAAAATTATTCCATAATGTAAGGTAGTTTCATCTTAGCTGGGCGTCAAATATTTGCAAAAATATTTCGTTCGGGTCTTGGAAGTGCAAATTTCAAAGATTTGATGAAACGATGTTTACCATAAAAACATAAGCACCAAGCACTGACAAATTTCGACAGCGAAAAGCAGTGCCTCGGTGGCGAAATTGGTCAACGCGTCCACCCGGATTGTGGAAGGTGCGGGTTCGAGTCCCGCCTGAGGCAAGTCGATTTTTTTCAGTGCATTTTTCTAGTATTATATTTACGCGTTTGTAAACGCAAAAATAAAATTATTCCATAATGTAAGGTAGTTTCATCTTAGCTGGGCGTCAAATATTTGCAAAAATATTTCGTTCGGGTCTTGGAAGTGCAAATTTCAAAGATTTGATGAAACGATGTTTACCATAAAAACATAAGCACCAAGCACTGACGAATTTCGACAGCGAAAAGCAGTGCCTCGGTGGCGAAATTGGTCAACGCGTCCACCCGGATTGTGGAAGGTGCGGGTTCGAGTCCCGCCTGAGGCAAGTCGATTTTTTTCAGTGCATTTTTCTAGTATTATATTTACGCGTTTGTAAACGCAAAAATAAAATTATTCCATAATGTAAGGTAGTTTCATCTTAGCTGGGCGTCAAATATTTGCAAAAATATTTCGTTCGGGTCTTGGAAGTGCAAATTTCAAAGATTTGATGAAACGATGTTTACCATAAAAACATAAGCACCAAGCACTGACAAATTTCGACAGCGAAAAGCAGTGCCTCGGTGGCGAAATTGGTCAACGCGTCCACCCGGATTGTGGAAGGTGCGGGTTCGAGTCCCGCCTGAGGCAAGTCGATTTTTTTCAGTGCATTTTTCTAGTATTATATTTACGCGTTTGTAAACGCAAAAATAAAATTATTCCATAATGTAAGGTAGTTTCATCTTAGCTGGGCGTCAAATATTTGCAAAAATATTTCGTTCGGGTCTTGGAAGTGCAAATTTCAAAGATTTGATGAAACGATGTTTACCATAAAAACATAAGCACCAAGCACTGACAAATTTCGACAGCGAAAAGCAGTGCCTCGGTGGCGAAATTGGTCAACGCGTCCACCCGGATTGTGGAAGGTGCGGGTTCGAGTCCCGCCTGAGGCAAGTCGATTTTTTTCAGTGCATTTTTCTAGTATTATATTTACGCGTTTGTAAACGCAAAAATAAAATTATTCCATAATGTAAGGTAGTTTCATCTTAGCTGGGCGTCAAATATTTGCAAAAATATTTCGTTCGGGTCTTGGAAGTGCAAATTTCAAAGATTTGATGAAACGATGTTTACCATAAAAACATAAGCACCAAGCACTGACAAATTTCGACAGCGAAAAGCAGTGCCTCGGTGGCGAAATTGGTCAACGCGTCCACCCGGATTGTGGAAGGTGCGGGTTCGAGTCCCGCCTGAGGCAAGTCGATTTTTTTCAGTGCATTTTTCTAGTATTATATTTACGCGTTTGTAAACGCAAAAATAAAATTATTCCATAATGTAAGGTAGTTTCATCTTAGCTGGGCGTCAAATATTTGCAAAAATATTTCGTTCGGGTCTTGGAAGTGCAAATTTCAAAGATTTGATGAAACGATGTTTACCATAAAAACATAAGCACCAAGCACTGACAAATTTCGACAGCGAAAAGCAGTGCCTCGGTGGCGAAATTGGTCAACGCGTCCACCCGGATTGTGGAAGGTGCGGGTTCGAGTCCCGCCTGAGGCAAGTCGATTTTTTTCAGTGCATTTTTCTAGTATTATATTTACGCGTTTGTAAACGCAAAAATAAAATTATTCCATAATGTAAGGTAGTTTCATCTTAGCTGGGCGTCAAATATTTGCAAAAATATTTCGTTCGGGTCTTGGAAGTGCAAATTTCAAAGATTTGATGAAACGATGTTTACCATAAAAACATAAGCACCAAGCACTGACAAATTTCGACAGCGAAAAGCAGTGCCTCGGTGGCGAAATTGGTCAACGCGTCCACCCGGATTGTGGAAGGTGCGGGTTCGAGTCCCGCCTGAGGCAAGTCGATTTTTTTCAGTGCATTTTTCTAGTAAAAATATAATTGTAAAGCAGTACTTTTTTCACTAGTAATTTTTTTTTTGGTAAAAAACACCTTACGTTTTACCCAGACACCAATATAGAAAACGTCCGTAAAAATCAGGTCAGTGGAACATCAAAATAGATAGCCCACAGATAGCTCTATTTAGGTAATGACAAGAGCTGAGTGACGATACTGCGACCATACGCCTGGTTGTGACGGGCGACCTCCCATTTTTCAAAGTAATCGTTGGGCTTTTAGCGATCAACCCTTATTAGATGAACGATTTGGTCCGCCAGTATTTTATATCTTAGGTGCCTATTTCAATACACAAAACATTTATTTGTAAACCGGAGTTTTGTGCCATTAGGGGTTCTAGTCTATTTGCAAGAATGATTAAGAATTCATATAATACTATATGAATTATATACGTGTGTTACGCGTATATTTCAATTCTATCATTCTTGTAAGTAATCTCTTTGATTTGTTTAATTTTCAGTATATGCACTATGCAAAAAATACACAGATGTTTGCTGGAGTACATCGTTAACCTTACTATTGCTATCAGTCAAATCGCCGGACCTTTTCTTGAGTATTTCTATAAAATCTTGTCCGTTACCCTTCGCTTCACGTATTACATCTCTGACGCAGTCCACTATCTGACCCACACTTAAGGGAACCGAAGCTCGTTCAGGAAGTATTGTGACAGGGGTATGTAATACTACGATTCTGCTGTCGGGACAAGTCAGCTCGATTGACGCTTTCCATCAGGTAACTCTATTTCGTAAACTAGATACAATTACTTGTATTTAATTCAGTGAGTTTGTTCCCAGGACTCGAAGCTCAGTTTCAACCTGCTGAACAAACACGGCGACAGCTTGGAAGACAAATCGCTGACCATCTGCAGCGGGACGGACTACATAAATATCAACTACCAACACGTGGTCTGCCCCGACGCCGCCACGGCTAAGGTCAGACAATCCATATTTAGCATGTCAGTTGTTTTTATACCGTAAATTTTAAATTAGTAAAGGCTATAATAGCACGAATGCATAAACTTGAAAATAAATATAATTGGAGGAATCTTTATAATACAACTTAGATATACAATGCGATTGGCAATGGTTACTTAAAATTATCGTTTGAAATTAAAGTCCACGATCTATAGCATCGTAACTTAATCAAATCATCATAATATTTGATTAAATGTAAGTAATAAAGTTTATTTAGCTCTGACCTACTGGTATACTATACTAGAGCCTAAGCCAGTAAGCCGGCAGTGCTCCAGTTACGCAATATAATAAACTGATAGTACTTACCGTAAATTTTATACACATGGGACGGCGAATCAATATTTGAAATCTTACCTGCGCCTGGGTACTAAGCTAATAAGCCTAATGGTTTATCTGGATTTTGTTCATGAAGCCTGTAAATAGAGGATTAGTTTATTAAGATTGATAGCTAATGGACTCTTTGGGATAACGAGTCTATTTTTAACGGTAATTTTAATATAAGATTAGGTATTAGCTTCATTGCTATATGAGTGAATTTATAGCTTGCATATTCCGATGATTTACTTATTGAAACATGTACTTCGATTTCAATGGGTAAATATAAGTAATAAGTAAAATTAAGAAAAAGACAAACTAGAGACATTTTTTACTAGTTATACATCTAATATAAAACAGGCTTTTAGTTGTAATTGGTTAAACTTTTCATTTGTATGTTAAAGATTTTGAATTTTTTTTATTCTTAATTTGATACAGAAAATCAAGGGAAATTGTTGAGCCACACGTCATCATTCTATATTGGCTACGTTTTGCAAATAAAATGAAAATTATTTATTATTCACAAAATCCCGATCATGCTTCATTTAAACTAATAACCCTACAGCAAAATTTCTAAGAGTGGCTAATGTGTCCCCTGTTTTCAACTAAACGAACAGAAAAAACAGTAAAAATTACATCAGCAATTGATACCAAGAAATCCTACACGATCATTAAAAAAGATATCTTATAACAATTCCCTTTTAATTACTCCCAGAGAGAAAACATACAATACTTCGTACCTAACCGTAATTATAACAGTTGTTAATTGCTCTAAAATGTTTCTCATGTAACCCAAAAGGTATGGTTGGAAGGGCTGAGGAAGATAACCCACAATGTAAAAGCGAACAACTTCTGCCCTATGACCTGTTTAAAGAAGCAGTAAGTCGGAACACGTTTCCCTTACAAGGCATGGCTTATAGACATTTTAACATAATATTCTAGATGTTTTTCTTTGCCGTAGACTTAATGGGGTTTAAGATGACTCGCTTTTTATGTGTAATGTTTTTGTTGTAATTTGTGGTTTGTGTACGTTTCGGATTGTGTAAAGTGTAAGATCTGATAAACATTTTAGCAATAAAATATTTATTTAAATATAAGCACAACACGAACAAAGTATTTTGATATTCACAGAAGTGCTCATACCTAAGTATTTATAATCAGTAATTAACACATAAGAAAACGTACGCATGCCATTTCCTGTTTCTGCATGTTTATTCGTTTGTTCATTTGCTTTTTGCCAAAGGTATGGAAGGAGAGCCTCCGTGAAGTAACACACAACAACAAAATCAACAATGTCTGTCCAAGAACGAATCTCATGAAACAGTACGTACTAATTTAATTCCTAAAGCGGGGTTTGTAGAAGCTTAAAAACATTTCGATGGTATAAAGGACACGATACCGAAAATTTTGCATAAACATTATATGTATAAATAAATAAAAGTTAATTTTAGAAAACATCTTCAGCAAAAATTATTATTACTGACTCATTAAAGGGTAATGAATCTAAGACAAAATATTTCAAATAATAACTCCACTTGCGAATCCAACTCACAACAAAATTTGAAGTATCGGCATTCCCTGGAAGTTTCCTAACAATGTTGGATATTGTTCAATTAGTGGTGTTTATCAGTAACTAGTAGCGACCGATAAAACGCGTGCCCCCAAAATAATATCACATGTTATTATTTCAGATAAACCACTTAGGCTGTGTTTACAATAAAATACAAAATAATAAACTCTTTGCTAGGTAGGTATTCATTATAAACGAAAGGGCTTTTTTCTATTTCTAACATTTGTTAATGATATAAGCTTAATTTATAAAAATTATTATACGGCCAATACAGAAACTTAAAACTTGATATTGATACATAGGTACATACCTATAATCTCGCTCATAATCCCAAAGGGGTTGACCAGAGCTTCAGGTAAAATTTAGTTACACAAAAAGCCACATCTGGCAGTATGGGTTAGACAGTACCCCAAAATAGTGAGAGGTTATCGCCTACACTAAAGTAGCACCAAGCCCAAAAATTAGTAAACAAACAAACCAACTAAAGCCAACGACAATATTAAACATTAAACTTGATAATATTAAATATGCGGTTTACCTAGTAAAAAAATATTTTCAATAATAACTACGCACGGTGATCTTGAAAGTTAAATACGAATAACAGTAGGTACATAAATTGATGAAGAGAAATATTAAATCAGGTCAAAGTATAAAATACTGACTTTAAGACTGACAAATTTAAAAGTAAAAACACCAAAGTACCTATACCTAAACACAGAAGAGCATGTAGCTTGCTCTATTTGTACACTCCTATGTTTACTCTATTTTTACACCACCTAAATAAATTAATCTTACGCGTTGAATATAAGAAAAGAACTGTAGAAATTTACATCCATAGTAAACAAGACAAATGCTTAACTCTAGTAAGTAGGTACCTATAGTAATTTAAATTAGGGCTGGTTTCACAGGTGTTCATTAGGAGATATCATGCAGTTAAGAGTGCATTCCAAAACCAGGTGAAGCCAAGTAGACAGCGTACGAAAGCTTTCTAATTGGTGTAAATTAACTATAGTTTAATAAAACTAACCAATGGTGAAAGCGCTTCTTATTAACGACTAATAGTGAGCTACAATTTACTCTACCCCGAGTAAATTGAAATCGTTTTGGAACGCACCCTAAGTTGACAGTGTTATATGGACTATCTGTCAAATAAAGGCTATAGGAACATAGGAACTTTCCAAGTACCTAAGTTCCTGTGAAACAGGCCCTTAGTTAAAGTATTAAATTAACTTTGACGTCAATTTTGGGTAATGAGTCCATATACCATCGAAATGTCTAAAAATTACCATCTAAGTTTGAAAACATGTTTATTTCTATCACCGCATGTTGTCTGCTACCGGCTAAACTCTGTTTCGCACATATAAATGTACTAATTTAACTCCTACGCTATGCGTAACACAGTCCTTATACAAGCTAAGTTAATTAACAAATAATAAAGGTTGCATTTTCCAAATCCATCATACATTCAGCGACTTGTCAAGGAACTATAATTTTATAGTCGCTTGACACAAAGTTCAGATTTACTTTCAGGTGTGTTAAAAAAACACTTTCTTATTGACTGTAATTTCTGGTAAGTCCTCTAGACTGTAGGGCGAACTTCCCTTGAAAGGTTTCTTCTGGTCCACGGGTATTTCTCGCGAAGGAGTCTCGCTTTTGTCTAGAAACTTTCCATGGTTCAAGTCTAAATGGATTGGCAAACCTGACGGTGCCTCTAACGACTTGGACCTCGGCTTGAGTGTGCAGTTTTGGTTTTGTGGAGCTTCGTATTGACGTGATTCTAGTGTTATAACAATCGCTAGATGCGCGGTAGGTGCTGCGCAAAACGTTGAAGAAATGCCAGTATAAAATAGGAAGCTTAATCGTTGATTTCGAGGCGATAGATCTTACGTAAGTCAGTTTAGACAACACAGAGTCGACCTTAAAATTTACCTTTAGTTCCTTCCGTTCTTTTTTGATCGTTTCTCCGTAGCTACAAGATTGATGAAGCAAACTCAATACCCACTTATATTATTTGAACGTCCAATATCGTTGCTAAAGATCAAATTTTGGGAAATAAATATTGGCACGTTATTAAGGAAAATTGTAGATTTTAATAATTCATTTTCATACAGAAGAACGTACCTATGCCCTAATGACTTTATACGGCGAAGAGAACGAATACGAACTACCTAAAGTAAGCACACATTTATACCTCTTGACCCTTTTTTGCTATCGAAAAGGTCAAATGAGTACGATGCAACTGCAACCTATGTGGGACTCAGGGTACAGTCCCCAGTTAATTTCTGCAAGGGCTCCTTGAAACCCCGATATTGTACATAAAGTGTACCTACTCTACCAACAATTTATAAAAAGCCTTTATTCTTTTTAAATTTTAATTAAATGGTTTTAGTTCTTACCAAAGTCGACCTAAGCATAAGCGAACTGGTCCCACGCTACCTTGGAAAGAAAAAAAAATAACTACAGAATTGGAATATCTACACTGGCCCGTAAAGAAAGCAAGTCGCAAAAACACCTCAATAATTTCCAAAATATTGAAACTAGTTTTATAAAATAAAAAGTCTTAAAGATAATTTTATAGTGCTTTGTCTCATCCTAAAAATGTAATAAAATAAATTTTCATTAAGTTTTTATTTAAAAGGATGGCAAGTTATCGTATTTTTAAAACCGGCCCACTCTTTTGCGGCCCATTTTTAATACTACTTATATTATAATGAATATTTTTCGAAAAAAACTTCATTTTTATAATAAATTTTCTAATTCTAGCTTTAAGTTTTTGCCTAGTAGAAACTTTTATGTAGGTACAAATGATTAAAGCATATTTTACAACATATTATGTTCGTAACCTCAGACCAATAAAAAAGTCTTTTTTATTGGTCTGAGGTTCGTAACACAATCTTCAATATGCATGAGTGTCTATCTTATATAACATGGTAAATATGACTTAAGTCCTACTTTTATAAGTTCTATAAGTTGTTGGAACTAGTTTAGTATGTATGTACGTACATTCATTTATAGCTGTCGTATACAAAGTGATAGAGTCAGTATAATGTGATGTTCCAGTTAGAAGATTTAAAAAATATTTGCTAATATGGTCACTAATATCGGTATCTATCTACATATGTAAATCCGAAGTATTCTATTTCCATTCATAAATCTGTCAATTAATAACATCCTAACATTATATATTATAATAATACAATGCCTACATCAATTCCTACTTTCAAAAAATCACTTCTCAAACATTTATTGGACCTGCAAAATTTGTATCCGTAGGTACCTAGTCGTCTTACAGTGCTTGACTATTATTATTTATTGTTATAGTGTTTTATTGTTATTATTAAGTATTATGTTTGATTATTATTATTATATTTATTTTATTTTATTCCTCTTCCGATATAAATTGTGTTTGTGTACAATAGGGTAATAAACTTTGTTGAAGTATTTAAGCCTCTGATTTAAGCACATCGTGTGTATTTGAGTTTCGAACAACTTGAGGTTTGACGGTTGGCGCAAGGTTGGAGCGCGTTGCATTTCGATTGGCGCTATACTACGGAAGACCAGAGCTGTGACCTACTAGGGGTGCGTTCCAAAACGATTTCAATTTACTCGGGTTAGAGTAAATTATAGCTCACTATTGGTCGTTATTAAGAAGAGCTTACACCATTGGTTAGTTTTGTTGAACTATAGTTATTTTACACCAATTAGAAGAAAAAAACTTAGCTTCACCTGGTTTTGGAACGCACCCTAGGTTGCAGCAGATGCTTAGTGGCGACCATTTGGTTATATGTAACTTTATTTAGTGAACCAATTAATTGTACCGCTTAAATTTTAAAAGTATAACCAATTAATACAATTTCATTTAATTTCATAATTGTTTAGGAAATTTTAACGGTTAGGTTAGATAAATATAAGCAGATAGAAAAAGACATATACAAATGCTCTTTATTTAATTTGTGCGCTACAATTGAAAAGCAGCTATAGGTATTCTTATTTACAATAATTGTGATTTGATTCAATCAAAAATTACAAAGTTGTAACGTAAAGTTTTAGTTTCATCTCTAATGTTATTAGAGTGCCGGTGCGAGTGCCGGGTCTATTGCGTTGCAGAGAAGGGAGCCAGAAGGATTGCCTGGGACTTGTGATCTTTCTAGGTGTAGGTTTAAAGAGGCCTTCTTATGATGGCCACCTTCACTGCCCTGGCTTCTACCTATATATCTGTCTAGCCTATACCGCGAAACAGTGGCGGATTACAAATTTGCCGTCAGTAGGCTAATAAATTTTTGAAGCCCCTACTTACTTCTGAAATCCGATACCCTAGTTCCGTCGAGCATAATATGCCTAGTTCACAATATTAATTACATTTGCAACTTTATTTTGCTATATCTTCCTCATTACATCAGCATTTTCCCTTTATTAAAAAATTAATTTCTTGGGACTCATTTTCTAAAAATTTTGACCAAATTTGCCGCCCCCTAAAAACTGCCGCCCTAGGCTCCAGCCTACTCAGCCTACTGGTAAAGCCGCTTTATATACCTAGCCCTTTTTCTGTTATTTGGTTGTATTTTTGCGAAAAATCCGGGCTTCGCCTACTTTTTTATAAAAAATGTAGGTAAAGTAACGAACTTGTTACGTATAGGCTCGTCTAAAAGAAAAAAAAATACACGTTTCTTTGTTCACGCTCTTCATAGCCCCAAGGCACCATCATATCAGATTATTTTATTATATAACAATCTTCCTTTTGTATTCTCCAACATTTATAACGCAAGCGGCCCATTTATTATGGGCTTTTATTAAGATTAAACCTTGGGGTGATCAACTCGATTACTTCAGGCTTACATACTGGAAGCTATTGTACTAGACTAGCAAAATAGGTGTAGTTTTTCTTTTTTTTTACCTCACGATTTCCATCGCGAGCTTTATTACTTTCTCGTATACGTAGTACGTATAGAGGAAGTCTTGTAATCGTCAAAAAATTTTTGACGGATTTACACGTTTTGGACCTCCCTGAGTCCAAAAATACCGTTTTTGGAATTATGTCTGTTTGTGTGTCTGTGCGTTAGCACGATAACTCGAGTATGCTTCAACTTATTGCAACCAAATTTAACATGCATACATGACATAAAAATATAAGGTTTCTATCAACTTGTGAGTCATTTCCGGTATACGAGAAAGTCAAGGGGAGACCACTCCCGATTTTTTTGATGACGATGGAAAATCCATTTACGGACCGTATCGCAACGTCGACTAGACAATGCGACGTGTGTGGGACTCCTCGACGCCGGTCCTTCCTAGTTCCTACCCACTAAAAACCAACCAAGCACATTGTGGGGGCGTTTCACACGTGGACAATGTGTATTTATGTAGGTATATGTACAGTAGTTGTGGCTCACCCACGACTCCTTCCTTTTGGTATATAGATTAATTAAACCCCGCTTAACCCTTGAGGAATTACGAGCGTGATTGTGGGGTTGATATTGTAATAATTGTAAAGTTGCATGTTGACCGGATATACCTTAATGGAAATTAAATCTTTTTATCTGTAACTATTGAGCGCAAGCCGATCTCACTGTACCAGCAATATTTAGGGCGGTTGCTGACCCGAGGGATGCCCTAGATATGTTGAATCCCTCATTTTCCGTCTTGCTCACGCCAATGAAGTTTGATTTGCAAAATAGTTGTTTGATTACAATCCACCCCAAAGTGCTATTGAGGGCTCAATAGATTTTATTTTCCTTGCCGTCCTCTGTAAATCGTGGGGAGCCTAATTAAATAGCCGATTTAAAGGGTTTCGTATTAGATATTTTCCATGAGAAGTCTAATTAAGAAGAATAGTATTAACAGTTTTGTTATGGTCATCTAAGTATTCAGGAACTGGCTATCTTATCATATAAAGATAGACAATCCCTCAATGTTTAAGGGTGAAACTCCATTCCGTCTTCGGCATTATCATCACTTACCCATCAGATGAGATTAAGGCCAAGGACTTCCAACCAGCGCTAATGCACTACTCCCAAACCATTCCTTTGCTCAACACACCACACTCAGCAACCCGCCAAACACCAGACTGCTCCCATAGACGCTTTAAGACCAGGATTCACATACGTACCTACATTTTTTTAGTGGATATAGGAAAGCATTTGACCACACTCTCACCTGATCTTAAGCGAAGATGTGGCCTACGATGTTACACGCTTACCTAGAAATAGCCTATTCACTCTCGCCTTGAAGACACCCATGTTATAAGTATCAGGGAACACATCAGCAGGCAACAATTTCCACTACTTAGCTGTTCGCATTAAAAAAGAGTTAGCAAATCCCTTTATGCGGGGTTCCATTTATGTTGCGACATCAATCTACATAATGTTCCTAGGCGCTTCTCTGGCCTTATCCTCCACGCCACGACCCACCTTCTCTTGAGGGACACACTCAGGTCTGCCAGGCCCTTTCGATTCGAATCCTTCAGAGACTCTGGATGACAGTGGGACTGCTTCGTGGGAGATACCTGCTATCTCCAGCGATGCTCTAAAGACCATACACAGCACACAGCCAACAGCAATAGTCATTAAAAAGGAACTTCCGTGTCAAAATAAAAAAAATGACGAACAATTTGATTAAGCTAAGCTATTATAGACACTATTATTAATTATAATAATTTTTAAATTGGACTATGCTAGCTTTAGGAAAAAGCAAAAAAATAGGCATAGATATTATGAAACACATATCCTTAGTAGACACCCTAGACACTAAGCAGGGCTTTTCCCCTGGCAAACGATATCTGGAGAAGTCTTTTATTAGATTATTAAAGACTCTAAGGTTGGTATTATAGAATGAGTCTCAAGAATCAACGCAGTACTAAGCGTCGTGCGTCTCTATCACTTTGTGCTTGATAGAAAGTGACAAACAATACTCAAGACATCATTGATTTCTGAGTGTGGTTCTGTTATACGGGTCTTAGAAAGGATATATTTATCCATATTATTGTTATTGCAATAGGTTTCATACATACAAGAGTGAAATATGGCCCCGGTTCCTCAAGTTATTATAAATTAATTTCACGTAGGTACACCTGGCTACTCGGCCCAGTTTTGAGACAGGGTAAACTTGTTTCGTACGAAGTTTAAAATTCTGCTATTTTCAAGCTGCTTCAAGGCAGCAGATTATAGAAATTATAGAACTATTACAGATGTATACCTACCAAACGATGGTTGAAGTTGAAGTAATGATACTATACCTATATGAACAGCAGAAGTCGATCAAGAAAATCAAAACTATGTACTTTTACTAGGTTGTAGGCCTGTATGTAGAGTCGTCTGGTAGGTACCACCGCCTTTCCTATTTCAGCCGTGAAACAGTTCGCTGTGTTTCGGATTGAAGAGAAAGGTAGCCAGTGTAATTATCGGGCATGGAAGACATTTAATTTTAGGCCTCAGGATAACAACGCACCTTTTCCTCTTTATTGCATGTGTTTGTAGGCGACGGTATCCACTTACCACCAGGTGGGCCGTCAGCTTGTTTGTCATATAGTTGCATACAATAATAAAATAAAAAACTACTCCTTATAATCCTGGGTAATTGAGAAGGGGCGTGAAGAGGCACCTTGCAAATAGGCAAGGCGAGAGGTTCACAAAATCACAGGAGGTGCATTGGTGTTTCACTCTCCTGTTCGCAGAATATGCAAGCATCAGTATATTTTAGCACCATGGCAGTAGCGGCGTTTAGGGTAGAGCGTCGGCCATACAAAGCGGCGCCACAGGATAAAAAGACCGGCATAGGCGCCACTTTTTACATATCCATAATTTTTAAATCTAGGGGGACTAGAAATCTCTCCTAGGGCGCTGGTAGTGCTAAAACCGTGAACTGACCGTGGGCTCTCCAAATTAACTGCGCCCTTCGCTTGAAATAGATATCCGTCAAATGAATAAATAATAAATTTATTTCAATATTTGCCTCGAAAAAGCTAGGAGCTTATCTAATATTCAGAAGAGAAATACACAATATTAGCATATGTTTGATGTGATTCCCTGCTACAAATACCTATTTATTTAACCTTATTTACTGTAGAAAAAGTATATAGATATACAATCTTTTAAATCAATTAAGTAAGTACATACGAATACTTATTTCGTACAAAATTTTAAAAGAAAACGTGTTTTACAATACAGTTTCATAGTACGTAAACTCCTAATGTCACGTAAATCTGCTATGTTGCTGATTTAAAAACATGTCACGTGATGTAAATCCTGGTTAGGTAAAGTAGCAGACATTTAGAAAAAAAAAAATATCTACAAATTATCTCGTAGCTCTGTATTTAATAACATCTATGCCAATTACGAGAACGAATTTCAATGTTACAAATTGCTGAATTTTACGAAATGTAAGACTTAATAAAATTACCATAATTGCAATATTTTTATAGAATCGTGGAAGTTATTAACTTAATAGTAGGTCCTACACATCGGCTATTTCATAGGACTCTATATACCTGGGGTCCACGTTCGGAAGCCTCCTCGTGGCGGACCCTGGTAACGTGGTGGGGAAACTTTTTTGGCGGGTGTGTGGCTTTTGATGTCAAGTGTGTCCCCTTGGCATTCGAACTCGAAGTCACATGCCATCGTCGAGTTGTTTTTGTTATCCCACCACGGCTAGTCCCGGACGGCCCTTTTCAGGGCCACGACCGCGCCCGAAGTCCCCTGGGTGCGGTGCGATGGCTACTCCCGGTTTCCTCGTCAGGAGCACGCGCCAGGTCGAGCAGCCGTCGGTGGAAGAGTGGCTGCTGGCCACCAATTGGTGCAAGGAGTGCCTAGACGGGCAGCGTTGGGATGGTCTCGGTGTAGTTGCGCTCACGTGCGCAGATCCCGAGCAGTCCCGTAATAGCGCACTGAAGGTCAGGCCGGGGAGGATGTTTAGTGGGTATGGAGGGAACGCCTTTACCTCGAGTCCCACATATCCCCTGCGGTTGGCACCACCCCGCAGGATGATGCGTAAATGCATTTGACCTCCCCGTCAACAAAAAAAAGGACTCGAGATCTACCTACGTATGTAGATACTATTAAATTGATATTGATTAAGTGCGTAACATTGTCGGCAAATGCCTTCAGCAATTTGCCCCCCATTACTTTCAAATAACAATAAATGCCATCGAATGAGCCAAGGTTCGAGCTAGTGATAAAAGCGGCCTTACTTACGCAGCGAACTGGGTGCGAAACCAGACTCAGAAATTTAATAAGATTTACAAAAGAAGTAGGTAGGTACCTACTCATTTTAAAGTCTCGCGACTAGACTAGTATTTTAGCCCTCCAGTCTTGAAGACTAAAACTGATTCAAAGTCCTGTAAGCTCAGGTCTAAAAAGACCAGTCATATCTTAAGGCATAAATTATTAATATGCTAAAAGGACCCACGGTTATCGACATAAATGGCCATCGTTTATTACAGTTTTTTATTATTATTTTAACTACCTATTCCGTATTCAATTATCCCTGCACGTTGTTTTGTTTCATTAAAATGTTGGAAACGAACAGCCAAGTGAAATGTCACTCGACACTATCATAAACAAAGTTGATAAAGAGATACTCGTTGATAGCCAATTACTTAGTGCACGTCGCCCTTCCCAGGTTTTAATCTAAACGTTGCACTTATTAACTGTCCCAGTTAGCCGGGCATATAGTTCACGCTCAATCCACATTGTTGCCCTGGCAACCTGTCAAAGGCGCTATAAATAGTCCTCAGTCCTTTCACAGGACTAAAGACTACAGTATCTAAAACAATTTTTAATACAAGCCCGGGTAATATTTAGAAAACGCTTAGAAAGAGCGCTCGGCATTTTAATATTGAATTTTGCTAACAAATAGGTATGTGAATAATCTTCAAGATTAAATGTTAGCTGAATTTTAAAATAGGTCACATAAAATGTGACTATAAAGCTACTTAATATCAAAAGGATAAAATGAAATTCAGATATGAAAATATTTCTAAGAAAAGCTTTTTATTTTAAATTAAATGCACCAAAATGATAGAAATAAACTTTAAATAACAATTAAAGCTTGTCGCGAGATTTACTTTGATCTATCGTTTATCATAAGTAATCACAACTACAAGATCGCGAAATTTACTTTGATCTATCGTTTATCATAAGTAATATTGTAGAAATGCATTAAAAATAACTATTCCGCCATCTTGGATGGTCCGCCATATTGGATTTAGAATGACGTCACACAGCTTATTGTGTATTGTCATCCAAACTAAACGTGTATACAGCTCAATCGGTTGAAGAAATCTGCTTCAAAATCAAGTTACAAGATTCCACCAGAACAAACTTCATTGCAAGTTAAATAAAAGCTTATAGAGGCCAGTTGCAATTACACTAGTAGTATAGAACTTATAAATACATTTTCCCCGTAGGACTTAAGTCTATTATTCCATTTCAATGTTAGTAGTTAACGAAGCTTTATTAACATGACTCTCTCTTACTTAAAAACATCCTACACATTTTCGTAATTAACAAAGAATCAATTTAATACAATTTAAAATAATTAACAGCTTAGCATTTGATCTTTAAAACAAAGTAGTATATAATATATACTACTTTGTTTAGCGAATACTATAAGGGGGTCATATTACGGTCTACTGCGTCATATTATATCTGAAAAGTTGAGAAGAATTTATTAAAAACTGTATTCCTTGTCATAATCATTACCAAAATCATAAAGCTTGCAACATTCTCTTGCCACCCTTGAACCAATTTTAATCACTCATATCTTTCAGTTGGATGCGCCTTTGTTTCCTGACGGACCCTCGCGGCAAAGTACCAGTGAAGGTGGTGGCCAGAACCTTCGCTTCCGGCAAAACGGAGAAGATGGTATACCAGTGCTTATCGGAACTTGGTCTTCCATCAGGGAAAAATGACGTCATGGAGAAAGAAGCCTTCACATTCGACAAGTTTTATGCACTGTACCACAAGATCTGCCCGAGGAACGACATCGAGGAACTTTTTAGGTCAATGTAGGTGACTTTGATATCTCCTCTCCATGATTCTGTATTACCTACCTGCGTTTACTTTATTACAAACATAAAATTAGCTATCGATAACGGTTTTTATGGCTTTGGGAACACATAGAAACTGATCGGAATATGAAAAATGTTTTTACATTAATTAGAAGTTTTAAAAGCTGATACAAAACTAAATGTTACCTAGGTACTCTTAGTCAAGATTTCGGTTGAGATAAATTGGATATGAAGATTCAAAGGCGCTAATTCGATATTTCTATTAAATTTTTTACATTAATTTTCATACATACTTACATAAACCATCTTTCTTCTTGTTCTTATCGCTATTGACAAAACGATCGTATGGGCTGTTGTGGGCCGCCTCCCTATAGTTCCTTAACGTGTCCGATTTGTAGCACTTGTGCATTCATGCAACGGCCACGCAGATTCTATCTGGTCAGTCCATTGCATGGGTGACCTGCCTCTCGGTCTGTACGAACCAATCGGTGAATCGAATGGTTTTACTGTTTTAGGAGATAAAATAACTGCAGCTTTTAATCCTTACACAACCTTGGTAAAAATTATGGGTATATTCAAAAATTATACTGCCATTTCCAGAACTCAAGGCAAATCTGACCGAATCAACCTGGAACAGTTCGTCAACTTCTTGAACGACAAACAACGCGATCCTCGACTCAATGAAATCTTATATCCCCTGTACGATGAGAAGAGAGCAGCGGAGATCATTACCACCTACGAGCAAAACGAAGAAGCGAAAAGCGCTAGTAAGTTTACCTAAGATGATATTTGGAAATTAAAAATCTGTAAGAGTTCAGTTCAATATAAGATAACTTATAGATCATAATGATAAGAATTTGTACTTCGAAAAACATAGTTATTGCATTCAAATTACACCTATGTCTGTTCAATAGCTTATTTTAATTATGACTGAATAGTTTTTCATGAAATACTTACCTACCTACAAAGATTTGAAGAAAAGAGATAGGTACCTATTGTGATGATGAGTGATCACTGCGATTCTACTAAAGATTTTTAAAAGCTTGTGACTAAGTATTACATAAAAAACATTCCGATATAAGCAAATAGTTTAATATTCATGCTGTGCCATGTGCCAGTGCTAGCTAAAACTTCAAATCTCTCTTTTCCAGAATGCCTGACAAAGGACGGTCTGATCCGATATTTGATGTCGGACGAAAATGCACCGGTATTCCTTGACCGCCTAGATAATTACATGGATATGGACCAACCCCTCGCTCACTACTACATAAATTCATCACACAACACCTACTTGTCCGGGAGGCAGTTTGGTGGAAAAAGTTCCGTTGAAATGTATCGGCAGGTTCTCTTGGCTGGGTGCAGGTAAGATCATCATCTTTTCTTCACGCCTTTTTTATTAGTGAATGTCCAATATTAGCGTTGACTATTTTTTAATGCTGAAATACGCTTCTGCAAAGTGACCCGACGATGCGACGCTACATTGAGCAGCATCTCGGGTATCAATTTAGGCATAAGTAGATAATTACAATTTTATTCGACTAAACACACGTCATGTTTATCGGGTCGCGTCATGTGGATAATTTTCATATAGTCATTGGTCTGAGGTTTTCATACTACATGTGGTGACAGTAGGTAGATCTTTAGCTTAAGTCATAGAGTTAAATATACAGGCTTAAGTGACGTTCTAATATTAATTGTAAGTAGTTCAGCTATTCTTAAGTAGGTAGTAGGTAACCTACTTATAGATCTCAGCGTGTCTGGCTTTCTGTAATATAATCCTAACTACCTATGACGAACGTTCATGTGTTACCTATCCTATATTATCAACCCTGGTCTCACACCAAATAAAAAGTATAGATGGATAACGACAATACCTTTAAAAATTGTGCGTCTCTAGACCTACATCCCTATTAATTTCGGAATTTGAGTGAAAAATTACCCAACTCCTTAATTGTGAAATATTAAACTAAGAAGTTCTCTAAGTAATCAGGAAGTTGAAAAATAAACAACGCTAAAAATATATTCTGCGAATGAACCCAACAAAATAAAAACAAAGCATTTCTGCAGCAGAACATTAGCGTAATTAAACGCCATTTTCCCCCTTTTTGTGAGCTTTATGTAAACTTTCAAAACAAAAGGGCATAAGATTAATTATCCTTCTTGGTCCATAGAAGCCCTGACTTTAGGTCGGGCGAGCTTTACACCGTAAAATTAGTTAAGAAAAGTTTTTCACACAACTTACCTATATGTATCGACATAGGTATCTACTTATAACCTAAAATGTTCTAGAAATGTATTTCCCAGATTTTCATAAATCTGTTCTGATTGTTGGCTTTTATTTATTGGTCACTGAAGGCTTAATAACTTTTTTAGATTGATGCTCCTTTTATGTCGGCGACTGGCTGGCAACTGGTTAATATATTACGGCACTCCATGGCCCATATTGTAGCCTTCATCATCATCATCATCATGTCAGCCGAAAGACGTCCATTATAGGACATAGGCCTCCTCCAAGGATCTCCAACCCGATCGGACCTGCGCTGCCCACATGCAATGGCTTTCCGCGACCTTTAGCAGATCTTCGGTCCACCTTGTCCTACCCAGCGTTGGTTTAATGTCTTAACTTTGACCAAATCTTTTGGAATTACAGGGATTATGATCGTGATAGCACAGTCTATACCTATAAGTTCCTATAGTCAGCGTGGCAGTCAAGTCAACATGGCGTCACCAAACTATCATACACTCGTTTGCAAAGCACTAAAATACTGAGTGAAATCCGGAAAATATTAGTAACACGAATAAAAAGCTTAAAAAGTGATAACGTCAAATTGAATTATAGAGAATAAAATAATTATTTAACCTAATATAGATCTGTTAATTTTACTTCAAGTCTCTTTGAGCACAGCTGTTATTAATTGCAATTAGGTAACTCTTGACGATCGTATTAGAACTTTGAAATTGGGTTTCTACACTTTATTGTTATATCTCAAGACTATGCCGCACAATAAGCTTTTCCTTTGCTATTTAATAATCAAACTTTTAACCATAAACTCGAACAAATTATTACTTACATTCAAAACAAAAATTTTTGGAATTATCCTGTGTCATGATCAAGTACCTACTGAGATTGGAAGATTCAAAATTTTAATTCGTTAAAAATAAAAATACATTGATACCTAATCAATGGAGTTGAATTTGTCGTTGAGAATTCACAAATGATAATTTCATTCCAGATGCGTAGAACTTGATTGCTGGGACGGAAAAGGAGAAGACGAGGAGCCAATCATCACCCACGGAATGGCCATGTGCACAGACATCTTGTTCAAAGACGTAATTTACGCGCTAAGAGACACTGCGTTCGTCACTTCTGACATGCCGGTTATCCTATCATTTGAGAACCACTGCTGCAAGGCCCAACAATACAAACTCGCCAAGTATTGTGATGAGATCTTAGGAGATTTGTTGCTAAAGGAATCCTTGCCTGATCACCCTGTAAGTTAAGTTTTGTAAACATTCTTGACAATGAAATACCTAGCTTCCTTTGTCAGAAGAATTTCTGAACTGGGCTTCACAATAATATACTCGTACAAACTGTTTTGAATTACGCAATGTAAAATAGCTTTGCGAAATATAACTTTAAAATTTCCTAATTATTAATTAATGTCGTTGCGATACATTTTTTTTTTATGTTAAGAGATGGCAAACTAGTTTGCGGCCCACCTGATGTTAAGTGGTCACCGCCGCCTATAGACACTTGCAATATTATGTGTAAATCACTAAACACCGCAAGTGCGTTTGCCATCCTGGGAACTAAGATGATATGCCCTCCATGCCCAGTAATTACACTGGCTACCTTTCCCTTCAATCCGAAACACAGCGAACTGCTTCACGGCAGAAATAAGAAAGGCAGTGGTACCTACCCAGAAGACCCTACATATGGGTCTACCACCTATTTACGTTACGCATTTTGCCAATGTCAAGTGAAAATGTAATCAAGTAACAAAAAATTGTACAGTAGATTTGAGTTAAAAATGGAGTCTCTCAACACGTGTTTTTACAACAAGAACTCGGGAGAAACTCCCTTTAAAATTTCACAGCCCTCCGAATTATAATTTCAATTTAAATTGTCGTGGTTCGCCCACCAAAAATTAGATTCAGAGGTCCTGGGATCGATTGCCAGGAGAATACAAATTTGTAGGTACTCGGTTTGGTTAGTGGTAACCACCATCTTATCAACGTCTGTCACCATAATAATAATGTTAAGAGCATTATTGTGTTCCGACAATTAATGGTAAGATATCCAGTCCCTCTGTGGTTGAGGGTTCCAGGTGAAGCTTGGTTCCATCTTCGACCTTATCGTCACTTACCATCAGTACTCGTAGTGTAAGTTTTTTTAGTACAAAAAGCGTATCTATTGTAATTGCATTAAGAGCTCAATTTGTATGGGAAACATGACTTGCGTTTCTTTCCGCTAGGGGCGCTATTCACATTTCCTATACAAATTGAGTTCTTAACGCAACTACAATAGTTACGTTTTTTATACAAAAAAACTTACACTACGGCAAAAGTAACCCTGGTAAGAATTAAAAAAAAATACTTTAATGCACTAATTACGTGTAAAATACGGATGTGAATCGCTAAGAAAGATAACCTATGAATACAATGGATCTTTACAGCACTAGTATTATTCTCTTAAAAACTATAACGTTAAATTTACAATGCAACCGTTTTCTTTAAAAGTGTAACAAACCAAATACCACGTAAATCAGTTTGTTCACGTTGTCTAAAAAAATGGCGCCCAACTTGGGACCATTGCTTAATATAAGTTTAAGTATTATTCTGGGTTTCAAATATTCTTGTGTAGTTACAAAAATGTTTAGAACGTTATTTAAAGATCACAATTGCATCTATGTTGGTAAGTCGATAGTTATGTGATTTTATGTAGGCATAAAGCATAGATATTAACATGAGAAATAGGTCACTTACAGAGGTTTGACATTTGATAAGTAGGTAAGTATTAGGTTCTTTAACAAAGGCAATTATGCTTTTAATTAAGAAATGAGTTTCTTCATAAAAAACACATTAATATCATTTTTATTTGTTTCAATGTTTTTTTCAAACGTAGGTACTTAATGAGAATCTTACGATATTATAATAACTGAATCAATTAATCTAATTCTAATATTAATAGTCATTTTCAGACAAAAACCTACCTGCGTAAAATTTTGACCCATTTCTCAATTCCTAACTATTCTTATTTGCAGCTGGAACCAGGGGCTCCACTTCCACCACCGTCAGCCTTAAAGCGGAAGATCCTAATCAAGAACAAACGACTAAAACCCGAAGTAGAGAAGCAAGAATTGGAACTGTTCCGACAAGGGCAGTTCGTTATTGAGGATGAGGAGAAAGAAGACGCGTCAGCTGTTGCAATTTCTGACAAAAAGGTTGCTGACCTTGTCCAGAACAGCGAATTCGTCGCGAATCTTTACTCGCGAACACATACCTACTGAAACTCAACGCACGAATTAGAAACTCGCGCGAACTTGTGGACGTAATGTATTGAGCCTCAGTAGTAGAAATTCGCGGCGAATTCGCATTTCTGGACGCAAGGTCTAAAACTTTCTTTATGTGAATATCACCTGTCTTGTGATTGTTAAAACATACATTATCGATAAGATATATAGACAATTAAATAAAGTACGTACCTAGTCTATGCAGGCGGGGACACTTTTGCATTCACTATTTAGGTAACATAGATTTATAATTACTGGCGTTTATAGATAGGCAATTGGCACCAATGTGTGAGTGAACTGTCCAAAGTCTGACAGTGGCTGTCTTTTCTACGTGACTGACAGGCCGACATAGGCCGCCTGCGTGTACGTGAAATAGTCTTTTGTATCTATCTCGTTATAATATGCGTGTTAGTAGGCTCTTTCTTTTTCACATTGCACGCTCGGGCAGTGCAGAGGGAGCAGTTTTAAGGAATCCTATATGTGCACTCAGAACGGCACGAAAGTGACTGCTGTCTAGTCATCAGTCAAGTTTCGCAGGTCTAAGCGAATTATTTCTCATCCATGGAGGTAGCGAAATCCGCTTAGGTTTCCAGCGGAATTAATCTGTATTAGCTTTTATCTAGTAGTAATCTGAATAGGCATATGTAAGCTGAAGAACTAATAAAAATGGGACACCAGTTAAGTGTAATCTTGTTAAAAACTCATTGAATTCCACCTACAGCCTGAGGAGATCGTAGCTGAAGCAGCAGTGGCGGGTGACGATGCGCCGCCACCAGTGGCATACACCGGCTCCACAACCAACGTCCACCCGTGGCTTTCCTCCATGGTCAACTACGCACAGCCTATCAAGTTCCAGGGCTTCGAAGAGGCGGAAAGTCAGTACCATTATCTTTTTAATATATACCCTACTAATATTATTATGATTATTGAATGAAAGGAGAATGCCAAAATCTGTCCACAATGCGCAATAACCAAATATACATCAAAAATAATCGAACGAATTATGGTTTCTTATTATTTCTTATACCAAAACAACGTGATTTAAAAATTATTTTTAATTTTAATTCTGCACTGACTTGTATATTGAAATAAAATGTAGCAGGCATTTTATTTACCCTTTACTTGGAAGGCATAAGAATTTATGTCTATACAGCCGCATGTTTAGTAGGTAAGCTTCATTAAAAAAAATGGCCACAAGGCTAAAATTAAGGCTCCCATTAAGCTTAATAATGTTGTTGATATCTCGCAAAACGAACTTTTAATACAAAATTCAAGAAAGAAAATAATAACGAACGCATGTCTGTATGGGTTGGATGCTGGATCCCTTTGCCATCCCTTAAATAGGGAGAATTTTAGAACAAAAAATTCAGCTCTCATTCTGTCAATTATTTGAGTTTAATGTAACCTCGAAGTCGAAATTACTAATAACAATAGTTTCTCCCGAGTTCTTGTTGTAAAAACTCGTGTTGAGAGACTCCATTTTTAACCTCAATCAACCGTACAATTTTTGTTACTATATTTGCATTTTCACTTGACATTGGCAAAATGCGTACGCTTAAAACGACGCGACGCCATTAATTAAGAATAGCCTACTAATAACAATGATGATTTCTCAAAACTCACCAAAAATAATTTAATGATATTTTCCCCACATAATTTATAGATATTTCTCAGTCTTTGGCACTCATTTCATTAAAGCGCAATCCTGGCCCAAATCCCATACTAAATTGGGCATTATTATTTCCGGTCACGAATAAGACTAACGCTTCTCATACCGAGGGTGTCGTAAAAGCCGACTGAGGGAGATTATGAAGTCCTTTGAGTCAATCGCACCAAAGGGTCATTCGTGCGGTAGCGAGTATACCACCCACGAAAGCATTCCCAAGGAGGGTTGTCAGGCAGGCGGCTGGCCATTACGTAAAACTGTGTACAGTCAACAGCACGTCGGGTTATACAAAACTGTCAAATTTCTCCAAACGATTTTCAACCTAAGCCTGTTCAATATAAAGTGCATAATCGATTGGGATCTCCAACCATCCTTGAGGATGTTGGGGAGGCCTACGTGCAACAGTGGACGTCTCTCAAATCGCTAATATCATGACTCAATCCAACTTCATACGGAATATCTCCAATTCCGATATGGAGATCTAATATCGGAAATCAATATCGCAATTGAAAAACTTCCGATATTAAATGCCGTAGTACGTTGTACGTATAATGGCCCCCAAAGCCTTCAGTAAAATGCCTCGAAATAGCTTATTAATAAGACCACCCGGATGCAAAATAGCAAACAAGGCTAAAACGTTGTACTGTTACTTATTCCTGCCGAGATTAAAATCATGCAATGCAATTTGAAATAATGAGAAGGTATTTTTTTTCTTTTCTTTCAAAACAATCATTGTAGATTAAACAAAAACAGACAATTCCAATATCTTTTTTAAATGGTTTCCTGCCAATTCTGTACCTTTTTTGCTACTACAGAAAAGAACATCTACCACAACATGTCATCGTTCGCTGAAAACACCGGCATGAATTACCTCAAGACCAACCCAATAGACTTCGTTAACTACAACAAACGGCAAATGTCCAGGATTTATCCCAAAGGAACACGCGCCGATTCTTCAAACTACATGCCACAGGTTTGTCACGATTTCGCATAAAATTTAAAGGAATATTAATATAACAATGTAGACTTCCCGAAATCAATCCAGTTTTTCATTAAAAACCCCATTGTGATTGTAATAAAGGTCTGATACAAAAAAGTATCAGCTTTTTAATAAATCCATTCATCCTAAAATAAAATAATAATGATACCTACAAGCTTGTTTGCTTTCAATTCCACAATAATTTTTGAATCTGCCAACAGGTGTTTTGGAACGCAGGCTGTCAAATGGTCTCCCTAAACTTCCAAACATCAGACCTTCCCATGCAGCTGAACCAAGGAAAATTTGAATACAACGGCAACTGTGGGTATCTGCTCAAGCCAGACTTCATGAGGCGAGCGGACCGGAGCTTCGACCCCTTCGCTGATGCTCCTGTAGACGGTGTCATTGCTGCACAGTGCTCTGTGCAGGTCTGTAATTAAACTAACAGTACCATATGATGCATATTCACTTACATGCCTAAATACTTAAAATAAAAAAGTCCGGATCGAAGGACCAAATCTATGAATGTAAATTAAAAATCCTAGCCAACACAGTTGAGGCATACTGACAGACTAACAGATTAATGTAATCGTTTCGTATGTATCTTAGGTTTGAATCGTTGCCTTTTTACTGCACTTTCATAATTTACTAATCCCCTAAACACGTATTTTATATTTGACAGTAAAATTATAACAGCTTAATGCAGCTGTTTCAAAATTTGAGTTCGAGGTTATATTTTGTGCATTTTTTTTCTTTTTGTTGTTGGTTTTTTCCAATAGGTAATCTTAATTTGTCAAGTCCTTAAATTAAAACAGAATAAAAAAATCTTAATTTGTATTACACAAAAATCATGTAAAAAATATTTTGTATTAATCGAATTTATGTTATCGCAGGTGATAGCCGGACAGTTCTTGTCGGACAAAAAAATTGGCACTTACGTAGAAGTGGACATGTACGGGTTGCCGGCTGATACCATCCGTAAGGAGTTCCGCACGCGAATGGTGCCCGCCAACGGCCTCAATCCTGTCTACAATGAAGAACCATTCCTCTTCCGAAAGGTAAGGTACTCTTCATCCTACGCTCGCAATATGTGCTATTTGTCTTGTCTTTATATCGTTGTGGGTTTAAATTTTCAATAACTTTGAATGATGATCGAAATTAATTTTTACAATACCGGCGACAACCGCTTCTTTGGAACGTTCTTTTTCTACATTAAAACGAATAAAAACATACCTTAGATGTAGGTACGCAAGGGCAGGAGAGCTTTTTCATCAATTGAAAAGGCGATGTTAGTAGAATTGCAAACAGTGATGATTGTCGTGATCGAGGAATTGAAAAATTATCATCCATCAATCAAGAATAGACTTAATGTATAAATAATATTGTACAATTTAAACTTGCTGATTCAAATTGCAATTTATTAATTAATAAAAGTTAACTTCCGTTAATTTTAGTTTTTTATTGGCCTGGCGCCAACCTAAGACTACACACCAGGAATCGCTAAAATAAAATACAATATCTTTATATTAATGTTGAGAAAAGACGCGGCAACTTCCATATACAATATATTACGTTAAAATACAGGATTTTTCGAAAAATGACTATGCGACAACGACAAAATACATAAACCACTGCCCAACGAACTACAGATTTCCCTAGGTATATGGTATTTTTAATCGGCTATTAAAGCTGCCAGCCTCATTTCAGTGTTCGTTTCCCAGGTGGTGTTGCCAGACTTAGCTGTACTCCGATTCGGTGTGTATGATGAAAACGGCAAACTCCTCGGCCAGAGGATCCTGCCCCTCGACGGTCTGCAAGCGGGATACAGGCACATCTCCCTCAGGACTGAAGCTAATTTCCCCATGTCTCTGCCTATGTTATTCTGTAATATTGAACTTAAGATCTACGTCCCGGATGGATTCGAGGGTAAGTTTGGTTTTGATATTCTATTTAATATTCAAAGCTAATTTTACATTTTGTTAATTACCCAGTGTGGTATCAACGTGGTCACATTCGTGTAGGTATATGAGTTATAAATCCATAGGTCGCTGTTTGAAATCAGGCTCGAAGGACCAAAATGTAGCTATTGGGAAGCAGTGAAACAACCACCTCAAGCTTTTGACAAACAATATATTTTTCTAAATTGCCAAGCTTTCATAAAAAATACGAGTAAAATGACGAGTAAATACGAGAGTAAAATAAAGAGTTTCCAACACACTGTTTCAACAATGTCAAAAGAAGTTATCGTCTCAAAGATAGATAGATAAATGTAAAACTAAAACACAATAAACATGGAAATGTTAAAAAAGATATTGTAAATCTTCTAGATTTTTGCTAAGCCACCACAACTAAATGATACCATATCTGAAGGTACCATACCTAATAGTACGGTAGAATCTTAAATTTTAAATAATTTGGGTATTCCCTTGTAGATTTCATGGCAGCTCTGTCTGATCCTCGAGCCTTTATGGGAGCAGCCAAAGAGAGGACCGACAATATGAAGCAGATGGGTATTGAGGAAAGCGGTCCTGAGAAGAAAGTGCAGATTGAAGAGAAGAAAGAAGGTCAGTAATAACGATTTCAGCATCATTATAGGAGACTGTTGATTAGCAAAGTCTTCTCGCGTTAAAAACAAAATGTATGAAAATTTGACAACAGTTGCAATTGCAATTATTTATATATACAATCATCGTTTTATAATAGGCAAGTAGCTGACTTATACAATCAGTCACAAAACTTGCACCAAAAACATTTTTGCACCGATAGCCAATGATGTAAAAAATATAGACAGGTTACAAATGAACATAATTTTATTTTAAATTCAAAGTGGCGCAAGTAGTCCTGTATGATTATATCTAACTATAGTCGAATTTTTAATTAGACGAAGTAAACTGACAGCAGCTAATGTCACTTTGTGAAATAATGTTGCCATCTTCTATGTAATAGTGATGGGTTCAGTTTTCGTTCACTCTCAGGAATGAATGATAATATGAATGAGTACATTGTTAATCTTATCTTACTATACGAAAAAAAAAAACTATTTCTATTTTACTGTATAAAAGTAGGTCGATATCTGCTGGTATTTAATTATAATCACTTTTTTTACTACCTTCTTAAAAATAAGACAAATTCGGACGCGTCGGTCGCCATTTTGTCTGTGTCATGCGTCTTCTAACCTCTGTAGGCCTATTCGCTAACTTTTTTTGACAGTTGAAAGTGATGATCACCGAGTGAATTACATATCCATTGCTGTTTTACACGACAAGCGCCGTAATAGCTTGACGTGTATAACAGCAATAGATATGTAATTCACTCAGTGATGATCACTTTCAACTGTCAAAAAAAGTTAGCGAATAGGCCTACAGACTGGTCTGACTGCTCGAATATTTTCTCTGCGCATACGGTGTTTACTTGTTGTTTTTGTTAAGTTTTTTTGGCTATAAATGCACCAGCGTGTGAACACGTCGCAAGCGCTTACCGCACGCTTCCTTTGATCTGTGTTAAGAAACCGACACTAGTCCAGAACGGCGCAAGCCGAGCCAACCACAGCCATACATCCCTGGCACTTGTGGAGGCTTGCGAAGCCTCGGCAAGCGTGTAAATGTAGCATTAGAGCACTCGGTAATGGTAAATGCAGGTACCTACTATACGCAGTCGTCGAAAAGTACGAAAACTCGTACCTACTTACATGGCACGACTAGAATTGGAACCCGGTACCCGATATCGGCAGCACGGCGTTCTAACCACTCACTAGGCTGCTTTGTACATACATAATGTTCTCTTAGATTTGCGCGAGCACTTCACATTATAAATAAAATTGAAGCTGGGCAATAATGACAAAATGTAAAATCTAATTACACGCGAGTTAAATTCGTAAAAGTTGTTTTATTTATAATTGTTCATTGTTCATACATACAATATGTTATTATTTCTTTACTTGTATAATGCATAATTGCATACATATGTCTTAATGCTATGTTTTACAAAACATTACCTACACATGTACCCTGTTAGGGCATAGCAAAGGATAAAATATAGAATTATAATTAAAATCGTTAATAGTTATAAATATGTATTAGTCATTATGAAAACAATTTTATACCGAGTTGCGATTTTTCATTCATTCACTTTGTCACAACACTATTTTTGTTTTATCAAAACCTGACAACCCAGTAAACGTCACCTGACTTCGTCTCATTAAAAATACGACTTTACGTACCTACTGTTATTAATTTAGATACTTCGCGAAAAGAAAGTGTCAAATGATTGCACAAATCTGTTATTAGACAATTCCTATTGTATACCTACTATAATAGACTTTTCACTACACGAGACATTATTACAATTTAATTTCGAATTAAGTAGGTAGGTACAGACAACAGCACGTTGGGTTACCACAAACTGTCAAATTTTCTCAATCGATTATGCACTTTATATTCAATAGCCTTTAGGTTGAAAATCGTTTGGAGAAATTTGACAGTTTTGTATAGCCCGACGTGCCGTTGACTGTACATTATCGACACGACAGTAATTTCTTTGAATGATAAGCGATAGTACCTAGTATCACTGAAAAATGAATCCGTACACTTACATAGGTTGAGGATGTTTCGTCCAACAAACATTTCATAGTAGAAACTTCCTAGCGAAGATCATTGATACGCAAACAACAACGTAGCAATGATAATTTTAAACGTTGTTTACGTTACCGTACTGTAAATAGCCGGTGTTCGTAATTTCAGAGAGTTTACGCCAATCTTATGAATCTGCCGGGCAACTAATACGACTCGCTTTGACAGGCGCGGATATTTTGAGAATCTCCCTTTATAATATGCAGATGCAGCCCAAGGCATGGGCAAAGAGCGATAAGGTTGTATTTATAAAACATTTTTGTTATAGTATATGTGTTAAACGTTCTTTGAGTTCCAATTTATTTGATGTCGTAATAATATCTAGGAGGTATTTTGCTTTAATTTTCGACACATCAGAAATATCATAATTAAAAAGCTTAATAGGTATCAAGGACGCGTTTTTATCGTTCATACTTAAGTTAAAATAGTTATTGTAGTGTATGCGCATCCTATTCACCCTCTCACTTCCACAGACAATAACTGTCTCGTTCGCACCACGTCAGTTATACGAGAACCGTCGGCGAGAGCAGAGTGCGAGAGCCATTCGGTGAGAGTAAGCGTGTTGGTAGTCTGTGCCATTAAGTGCGTGTACGAGCCAGTGTAAGACAGGTTCTACAATTGGCGACGAGGACAAAGGTCAGATTGTTAAGTTATTTAAACAAAAAATGGAAATGTGTATGTATGTATCACAAATGAAAAAAATAGGTAGGTAGGTACTTGTTTATAGCGTTGCAAAATGAGAGATTTATGCTGCCTACTATAAGTATAGTACTGCAGTAAGCTACGAATACTCTTGTCTAAATTGTAGATAAAAAATGTAGGTACTTATTACCCAACTTAAATAGCTTTTACCCAAATACTCGTGGTGTAATTCTTGCAGGTGTTGTTTATTTTGTATAACAAAGTGGGCAGATCTGTAAAGCGGTTTGTTACAAATAAAAGTGCCTTAAAATAGTAATAGTGTTTACATTCAGTATTTCGTTTCGTTCAACTTTAATTGCGGGACAGATGCACCATAATAATAAAATGGCCTGGACATTTGAGAGTACACCTAAGTTCACATTTTGTTCTTAATACTATTATCTACCTACAATTTTGTCGGTTTCCTCAGTATTTTTTATTTGTTCTAAGAGGTGTGTTAAACAGTACATATACATAAAATATTGCTTAAAATAATAATATATTATCATGATTTATCAATGTATAGATAAATAAGTATGTATTGCCTTGGTAAAACAGCGCCATCTGTTGCAGACTAGCAACAACAGCTTGCAGCAAGCTGCTTGCTAACAAATCAATCTGAATGCTACCGAATAGGTTAAAAATTGTAGTCGTAGTTACATAGATGTCGCTAGCAGTACCACTTTGTACATACGGAGTTCATTCCACGATAGCTCTCACAATTAATTGTATAGCTCTAATCTCTTAATTGACGAAAGGTAATAATCAACTTTAATAAAATTCGTAATGATTTCTTATAACTTTATATAGTAATTAAATTAACTTATAACAAATGTATAAATCATACTAGTCCACTCTTATTGTTTAAATGTTCATCGGGTGACGTGTAAAATAAATAAATATATAATAATAATAATTAAAATATGAACTGGTAAATTGCTCACATACGGTAGAATTATACCTAGCCATATAAGTAAAATCCATGATAATGTGATACATACATACCTTAAGTTGTTCAGTCGGTACAAATGTGCCGGGGTAAAATTGGTACAAATGTACTGTGGCAAAGTTGGTACAAATGTACCATGGTTAAGGTGGTACAAATGTACCGTGGTTGAATGGGTACAAATGTCCCATGGTTGAGTTGGTACAAATGTACCGTGGTTGAATGGGTACAAATGTCCCATGGTTAAGGTGGTACAAATGTACCGTGGTTGAATGGGTACAAATGTCCCATGGTTAAGTGGTACAAATGTACCGTGGTTGAATGGGTACAAATGTCCCATGGTTGAGTTGGTACAAATGTACCGTGGTTGAATGGGTACAAATGTCCCATGGTTGCGTTGGTACAAATGTACCGTAGTTGAATGGGTACAAATGTCCCATGGTTGAGTTGGTACAAATGTACCGCGGTTGAATGGGTACAAATGTCCCATGGTTGAGTTGGTACAAATGTACCGCGTTTAAATTAGAACTTTGGTACAAATGTACCCTAATGACATTGGAACGATACAAACAAAGTAGCAAAAGTAAATTGGTAGGTTATGTCATGGTGCCATTAAATTGGTAGGTGTATAATGCTGCCATTAAATTGGTAGGTTATGTCATGCTGCCATTAAATTGGTAGGATATATGATGCTGCCATTAAATTGGTAGGTTATATGGTGCTGCCATTAAATTGGTAGGTTATATCATGCTGCCTTTAAATTGGTAGGTGCTGCCATTAAATTGGTAGGTTATATGATGCTACCATTAAATTGGTAGGTTATGGTGAAGGAAACATCGTGAAAAAACCTGCACACACCTATGAGGAAATTCTTAATAGGTTGTGTGTGAAGTCGACCAGCCCGTACTTGGCCAGCGTGGTTGACTGGGGCTTGATCACTCCTAGTGTGGGGTGGGCTCGAGCCCCTCGTTGGAAATGAGCTGTTGATGCGATTTAAGTGGTAGGTAATGTTGTCATTTAATTGGCAGATTATAATTATTATATGCTGCTATTTAATAGGCAGGTTTTGTATAAGGCGGTCTTGAGATAAAAAATGGTAATTTAGATTACGAACTTATGTCGTTAAAATTAATAATTAGATTGTAATTAAATTACAGCAATTTGAATTATTTACTGATTTCACGACATAGCAGTTCGTTTGCTAATTGCAACACAAAACTGTAGCGATAAAAACACAATGCTGTTAGTATTATTTTTGTGAACAGCTTTATAAGAAGGTATAAATGTAGTTGGTTAGTTGCAATTACATTTTGTATTCCTAATTGTTAAAGAATTACATTGAGCCCAAAAAGTAGCACTTTGCAAATTTTATGTGTACGTAAAGAAATTAATATTATGACGACCGTATTGTCGTAGTTATAATTATTTTGTTATTCCGTGTCATTTTAAACGTTGAGATTAGTTCCGTGTCATTTGTGCAGCTATGACTGCAATATAGTTTACCTTGGTTTTTATTTTTATTTTACCCTGGTGATCTAAAGGGTTGTATTTAAATACATGTCACGTAAATTAGGTCCGAGTCGTGAATAATAAAAAAAAAAAAAATCTAACTCGCGGAGTGCCCTATTTTGTCGTGGTGTGATCAACAATTAATTTAGTCAAAACTTTGGTTTCATTAGACTTGACGGATTAGACCTCATGTTTGTATAGTATTGACAAGTGACTTGTAGACTGACTGGTATAGTCACAGGTAGTATCATGGGCGGTTAAAAACATAATGAGTAAAGCTGCTTACGTAAGTAACGTTAAATGATTAAGATGGGAGTTAGGTGGCTACTCACGACATGCATTTGACTAATAACTATTGGAAACCATTAACTGTGTGATATGGAATCAAAAAACCGAGGGACTGAGTTTTGATGTAGCCGAAGGACTGTACTGCGTTATTCGAAGCCGAAGTACTCTTGACTGAAGGACTGGTTGACATTACTGATAACACGTGTTTGCGTGTGTGCCGTAGTGTGATCATGGTCATATTTGATGGAGCGGAAGGTAGTAGGAACTTGACAGTCAGTCTTATTTCACAATTGTGCCATTGAATCACATGTGTTGAGTCACATGTGTGGAGTCGCATGTGTGGAGTCTCAAGAGAGTCTTTTGCGGATTTTTGCAAGTTTCTTGTGAGTCACGTGTAGGGTAATGTAGAGATAAATGCCAGAATGTTGTGTACCATTCGGAAGTTAAGGTCGAGGTCTATTGCGGCCTAAGTGATACCTAATGAGTCTCGAATACTATACGAGGACTCGAATAGTGTTCTAATGGCCGTATATTTGACCGTAGCGTGTAGTAAGTGGATGATGCATACATGCGCAGGGTTCCACGGTGTTGGACGCGCGTGTCATTGAGAGCAATTGTGATCGCTGTTCGGCTGCGAGTCGTAAAATTAGAGGTTTAACTCCAGTTAATTCAATGCAGTAGCGACGTTTGATATGCGGTACATGACCCTAGTTAATGATGTTCATGTTTTATTATGATCTCTAAGTTGCAATACTTAGTTCTAAGCATTTATTTAATGTACTAAGTCTTTAAAGACCTTATTCCATGTAATTTCGGTAGAGATTTCTAATGTTATTTTTGTTAGAAAGACCAAGAAAATACTGTAAAACTATTTTATTCACATACAAAGCAATAGTTAAGAGTGGTCGAAGCACATACTTTAGTAATTTTGATATTTTCTGGTTCTGGTTGAAAATGAACAGACCAATTAGATTGAGTTGGACCTGGAATTCAGGGGGCCATTTAAAATTATATGAGCACTTGACAATGACCGTTAAGTTTTAAAGGCACTAAGCTCTAGGCGTAGATACAAGTCTCTCATTCTCATGGTAGATTAAGCCCGAAGGAAAGTAGCTGTGGTCATCAGTGATTCAGTCTTATATAGAGTCTAATGTAGAGTCTTATGTAGTCTTATGAAGAGTCTTATGTAGAGTCTTAAGTAATGTTTTATGCAGAGTCTTACGGAGAGTAATGTGTGAGGTCATATTATGTTAATGACATGAGTATGCAATGCAGAAGATTGTGTTGTGAGGAATGTTAAAAGGACATTCTTGTCGAAGAAATATCCTTCACTCGAAAAAGGTAGAAGGGAAAGGGAAAACTGTAGTACAGGAAAAGGAGAAGGAGAAGGTGAAGAAAGTCCAGATGAATAAACAAGGCGTTTTGAGTTATGTACAATTTATTTTATTTTTATTTGGTTCAATGCTTAGCAGTTGAATGAATAAAAAAAAATGTGATAAGGAAGGGATGTAGTGTATGCGCATCCTATTCACCCTCTCACTTCCACAGACAATAACTGTCTCGTTCGCACCACGTCAGTTATACGAGAACCGTCGGCGAGAGCAGAGTGCGAGAGCCATTCGGTGAGAGTAAGCGTGTTGGTAGTCTGTGCCATTAAGTGCGTGTACGAGCCAGTGTAAGACAGGTTCTACAGTTATGATTGTATTTAAGTAAATATTAATTTTGGTTCATTCAAACTTAGCTCGTAATTATGTTTGTTGAAAAGAAAATCTCTCCATTTAAAGGAAAATGCATTTAATCAAATTAGTATTTATCATTGCACAATTTAATACAATGTAATGTAATTCACCACATTCTATAGATCAATCAATCGACAGATAATTTGAAATGATAACAATTGTTGATATTGTTTTAACTAAATACACGAACAGAATTTCATATCGTTCGCTTTCACTCCATTCATTAATACATCAAAGAACTTAAAAATAACACCCGTGCCGTGACGCAAAACCATTCGGCCATTCGCATTCTGCGATTAAGAAACAGTCCGCGCTCTGTTATAAGTTAATCCATAGTATTAGACAAGTATAAAATCATTCGCGATACAGTTTTAAAAACATCCGCTTGTGTTTCGTCTGCTGCTTAGTCAGAGACGTAATAAAATTGTAATAGCTCTGAAGTTTTGAAGATCCTGCGAGGGATGGATTGTTTAGCATCAACAAATATTTTAGTGGGTAAATAAGATTCTTATTGAATACTGTTTCTCTTTATAACTCACAATATTATCATACTTTCACTGAACTCGACGTTAGTTGGAGTTCTTAACTTGACTGCTGGCTATTCTCAAAAAGCATTATGATCAAACGCCAAAAAAATATTAAAAGAGGTCTTAGATAAATCGACTTCCAAATTTTTTGAACTACCTACTGAATTATTTTAGTAAAATTTATATTATTTTTCTCTTTTTTATCTAGAGCCTCCTCTAGTCTTCGAACCGATCACAGTGGAGTCTCTTCGTCAAGAGAAAGGCTTCGTGAAGACCGGCCGCAAACAACAGAAGGACTTGGAAGCGATGAGGAAACGCCAATCCAAAGAGAAAATGACTCTACAGAAACAACAGTGCGCTGCTTTGGAGAAAATGATCAAGGGGAAAAAGTAAGTACTATATCTATTACTTATATTACAAAGAAGAAAGATTTGTATTTTTGTAACGAATAAACTTAACAAATACGTACTGAAACGATTTCAAAAATTATTTCATCATTAGAATGCTACATTATTCCTGCCTGAGTGACATAGGCTTTATTTAATTTAAATAACGCATTTAATTTAAATAACGCTTCATGCGGGCGAATCCGCGGGTGGAGTGATGAAACGTGACGCGTGTTGAATCAAATCAAACTGTAGCATTATCTATGACTAGGGTCAGACTATTGACATCTGACGCGATGCTCAACGTAGTACTACGTAGTACTACACTGTGATAGTACTGGTAGTACAAACTTTGGATGTTGAACCGTCAAGTCGGGTCGCGTGTTAGTAGATAGTGTGTCACAGCCTTAAGGATAATTACCTATGTGTTTATAAATTCTTTCTTGTAGGTACTTACAAATAAATTGATCGATACGATTGCTACATAGCGCAAAGTCGATTGGGAAAATTTTAGTTTGGCTTAACCTGATGTGCTGTTGACTATACATTCTTTTAGAAATTTACAACACAATTGAACAAAAATAGATACATAATACAATTTAAAAATCAAATCCGCGCCCCCTGATCGCGCTATTTACAACGTGTTTACCAAAACCAAATCGTTATCGTTTTCATACCTTTTGACAGATGTCAAACTGTTGTCAAAATGTATGAAAACGACAAAGATTTAGTTTGGGTAAAAACGTTGTTCTAAATAGCTCGATGATGGGACAGATTTACTTGTAAGTAGGCACTTCAAAACACTATAGGAAGGTCCAGGCTGCCTCCGTCACGTTGAATTCACACCTCCATTATCTCCACCTTATAAAACACCGCTGTGCAATAACTCCCTCATCGTACTTAGTGTTATGATTTTGTCGGTATGGTTTCTAGAGTTCAGTGGGATAAGAGATAGGGTCAACATTGGCAAAGACCAGCAACACAGCAAGGAGTATAGGATTGCGTATGTCGTATTTAGGTACCTGTATAAAAGGCTCTCTTTCGATCTTCCAGCAAGGACCAGCTGAGCAACGATCCGACATTCCGCAAGTTGGTCAGTGAACAATCCGCGGCTTGGAGCGAGCTGGTCGCAAAGCACCGCGTGGAGGAATGGACTAGTGCTCGCAGCCGGCTCAACGAGCAACGAGACCTGCTTAAGAAGATGATGGAGCAAACTCAACTCGCTCAAATGAAGCAGCTTGAGGGTAAACACGAGAGGTAAGTCGAAGAAGATCTTTAAGATGTGGCTGTCTTGTGGAAACCGCTGTACGGTTAATTGACCCTATATTGCGACATATCCTATAGGTACCTATAACATTTTGACTGAGTCAATAAATGCCGGATGTGAATCCTCTACTAGATTGAATACTATAATCATAAAGATTAGATAAAAAATACCCAAGTAATAATTATATGCAGACGGTGCTCGCCGTAGGTACTACTATCATATGAACATGATGAAAAGATTTAGAGTAAACCTTTTTACTTTCTCGTACTTAGTAAGTATAGAGGAAGTCTTGTAATCATAAAAAAATTCGACCTCGAGATTTAGACGGATTTACACGTTTTGGACCTCCCTGAGTCCAAAAATACCGTTTTTAAAATTATGTGTATCTGTGCGTTAGAACGATAACTCGAGTATTCTTTAACTTATTGCAAACAAATTTAATATACGTGTATGACTTCAAAATATAAGGTTTCTATCAACTTTTGAGTCGTCGATCACGAAAGTTAAGCAATCAAGTGCGCGGTCGGTACTCGGATGGGTGACCAAAATTTAACATGCATGTATGACATCAAAATATAAGGTTTCTATCGACTTTTGAGTCGTTTCCGGTGTACGAGAAAGTCAAGAAGAAACCACTCCCGATTTTTAAATTTAAGAAAACAAATGTATTTACGTATCTAGGTCATTAAGCTTGCATGCAAGTAGAAATTGTTATTGATAAAACAATGATTTTGCCTCAGGGAACTAAAAGAAATGAACGCCCGTCAAGCTAAAATTAGCATGGAGACCAGCAAGGAGGTTGCTAACGACAAAACTCTGAAGACCAAGCAGGAGAAGGACAGACGTCTAAGGGAGAAGAAGCAGAATAACACCAAGAAGTTTATGGACGAGCGTAAGGTGAGATATTAGCATCCTATACTTTTTCCCTTTCCGAGTAGGTCGATGGCGCAGCGGATGTGTGTTCTTATCTTAGTATCATCAACAGTTTTTACCAAAACCAAATCGTTATCGTTTTCATATATTTTGACAGCTGACAACTGTCAAACTGTTGTCAAAATGTATGAAAACAATAATGATTTGGTTTTTGGCCCCAGCTCATATAATGTCCCCACCTCGGGCTCGAGCCTACCCCTCATTAGGGGCGGTTAGGCCTTAGTCAACCACGCTGGCCAAGTGCGGGTTGGTCGACTTCACACACAACCTAGGCATATCTTCATGGGTGTGTGCAGATTTCCTCACGATGTTACGCGCAACGCCCGTACGCACTACGCCACCGAAGCTTCCTTCCCTTTTGGTGTTCTTAGTAAAGATCACGAAAGTTAAGCTATCAAGTGCGCGGTCGGTACTCGGATGGGTGACCGAAATATTTTTCAACTCGATTTTTCTCCGTGCTTCGGAAGGCACGTTAAGCTGGTGGTCCTGGCTCTGTCGAAAGATAGCAGTCATTCCGAAGCACGGTTAGTGTCAGGCAAGGTAGCTAGCCGTAAAAATCTAATGCCAAATCATTTAGCAGTATTGTCGATATCAAGACATACTGCACCGACCCCAAATAAATTGGGAGCAGGGCAGGGGAAAGAACTTTTTCCCTTTCTCCACTAGGTTGCAATCGGAAATCAGTCTGGATTTTTAGCCCGTAGGAAATAACGGGCTAAAATTATTGCGACGAAATCGTTTGTCTTTTTGCAACTGTACTTAGGATAAAATCTAAAGCATAGTTATCACGACACACTCCCTTTTTTTCTGTTGAAAGCGTTTTTTTTATCAAGACTAATTATTGTTTTGAATGGGTCGTCGCCATAATTGCCTTTATTTTCCCAAGCTCTGTAACTTTTAGAAAGTAGGCATTTAATTCGATGCTTGATTATTTAAAAATATTATTATTTATTAATGAAAATGAGATTTTTGAAGTGAACACTGCTTAAAATTTGCAGTTCTTTATCAATCTATAAAGTCCTCATTTCACCTTAATATATCGGGTTTTCAAACCAACTTTTAAAAATATACCAATCTAGTTTTTATGATATATTTTTTGTTTCAGACGCAAACTATTAAGCAAAACCGTGAAAAGGAAAAGCTGAAAGTTACCCATGACAAGCAAATGGACGAGCTGTCCAAGGATATTGATAACGTAAGTAAAAAATGACAAATTTAGAACGCCATCTACAGTGGCGTAACTATACCATGGGGGCCCGTGGCAAATTCATATACATGTGGCCCGTTATGAAGTTTTGAAATTTTTCGTTCTTTAAAGGAGATTGCCCAAATCCAGGCCCACTTTAATTTGTGCTTGTGCCTTAATGAAATTTTATCTAAAAATAATGACGTAATATTTTAATTATTTTGATGTATAACAATACACTTTGTACACCCGGTGATTGAAAATACATTTAATGAGACTTCTCCGTTTTAAACGTTGACTTCCGACCGACCATGAACTTGAAATTGAAAAAAACAAGTTGTTTTTTAAATTCTTCCTGGTAAGGGAAGGCAAAGGGATCTAGCCCATACAGCCACAAAAACATTATCTCAATGATTCTTAATAACTTATCATCAATACGTGTTAAAATACTCCGAAACAATTTAAATGCGAAATAATAAACCAAGCAACTAAAGAATCCAGAATGAGCGACTAAAAGTACTTACTAAATATTTTTTTTTGTTGCCCATTAATATTTTTTTTGTTGTCTACATAATATTTGCAAAGGTTTGGGTTAGGTTTATCTGCTGACCAGTTACATACGATCCATTTTAAATTATTGAAACAAAAATCTTCCCGACGCCATGATAGCGCGATTAGCGCGCCAAAGACACTGAAAAATTGTTAAAAATAAACGCTCTGCTCTTCTCTACCCCATTTGTACTAATGATGTATAATAGGTAAATAGGTATAATAATATGATTAAGTCTTAATTTCTTTTCATTTTGAAGAAAATATCCCAAGAAAACTTACAATTTATAAAAACATAACCTCAATATTATTGTGAATGAAAATGAAAATAACAAATATATCCGGGTAACAAAGTGAAAAATAATGGTTCATATAGTTAGAGTGGTTCTTTTTCTACAAACTACAACTGAAATCGTTGAGGCACAAGCATTTTAATGTGGGCCTAAAGTCCATACATAATTGGGCAATCTCCCAGACTTTCGAGTCAGGGCGCAAGAAGATATCTCTTCGTTTTAAAATTGCAAATGTAAAAACAGAGACTTTATTTAAAAATCGATAGAGCCGCTAAAGTCGCTGAACTTAGTTAATCTATTAAAATATTCAATTTCCTTTTACAGCTCATTGAAATGTACAAGATGGAAGAATCCGAGTTCGACATGACAAGTAAAACGGAATTCTTTGCATGAAAATATCCTGACATAGCTCCATTGTTGGAGCAATTGACTTGAAAAGTGAGTGTTTAAAAGTGATCTCTTTTAATTATAAAATAATTTGATAATTATGTTAAGGCGACAGGGCAGCTGGTAGCATATATGTATAAAACATTATTAATGTGGAAAAAAAATCTTCTCCATGCTGCCTAAGCTAAAATTAAATCTTGTTTAACGGTTGAAAATTATTACAATTATTATAATAATATAATATATACCTACCATAAATTATATACTACGTAAGAATGAAATATTTTGATTGTCTAAATCGTTTTATTGACGTCTCGGAATTTATTTCCAACTACCGCCATTTGCGGGAATCTCATAGAAGTAAACGATTCTAAATTAGTCTGTAAGATAATTAAGAATATTTTAAAGTAGTGTTAGTTTATAGTAACTTGTGAGATAATAGGTTAAGAGAAGAACCTAGTAGTAATATATAAAATATGGACACAATATGTGTCTGTGTGTATTTATTAAATCGTAAACTAATGGTGTAATAATATAAAGAATACAATTAGAACCTACTACGGTATGTTCATCATAACTAGCTACCTATGTCACAGAGACATGATAATCCACACTTTTCTGCCCAAAATATTTTTTAAGTTACCCATAATATTTTTTAACAAGAAGTTACCTACTCTTTGACCATAACGAGGATTCTAAAATAGAATGATCGCACCATTAGTAGATAATGTACATAGACAAATGGAGGAACGTAGATACCTAATAAAAATAACAAGAGAACCTGTACATTTTTTTACAAAAACCGTACTCTCATAATTTATGTGAATAGGTAGTGATTTCCTATCGCTATTAGGTGTACTGGATAGAAGTTATCCAATACCCGCACGATTTTTACTTGATGCAACTACGTTTTTCATAATTCTAAAACTCTCCTTATTAATAATTACTTAAATGTATTCCTGTGACATATGTGGCTGCTTAATTTATAAATTTTATTTATTTAGGACGAATTTAAGCAAAGTTGAAAACAAAATTTTAAGAGAATTCCGAACTCTAATACCATAGGTAAAGATAATATACCTATGCTAGAATATTCAAATTAGGTATAAAGCAAAATTATTAATATTTATATCGAAAAATTGGAACGACTAAATTATAACGAGAATATATTTGAACTGAAATGTGAAGTGATTTTTCGGCCTTTGGAAAAAATTAATAAGAAATTTAAGATACTTTAAGAGTAAAAATTACCTTCATTAATTAATAATTATATGTAGGTAATTAACTTCATAACTAATACTGTTCTGTTACGGGTACTTATAAAGTAAGTATTTAAATCGTATTGTCAAAAACTTAGATATGTCCAATTACATACATCTCATTGTGTATTATTAATTTGCGTGTGTTTATGTTTTACTTCATAGAAATGACAGCCATTACCCACCAAGGACCTTATCGCGGGTTAATTATTAATCAGAAGCTGTCAGATGTCAATACATAGAAACGGGGAAAACCACTTTGTTACCACTAGGCTTTAATTTGTGATTGTACCATAGAGGGCTTGTAGAGGGAGTAAATCAAGTTTGTACCGACGATAGTAGATCATGTCAGTATGGTGGTCACCATAACTGTCAAATTTCTTCAATAAACTGAAATCTATTATCGTGTAATAAGGTTGAAAATTTATTGAAGAAATTTGACAGTATTGGGTCGTCTGTTCTAGGTAAATAACGCAATAAGACCCGAAGGCAATGGCGCTTCATTTAATATATAGTATAGAGCCTTAGAATATTGGAATATCATATAATCATAGATAGAATTCAAAACGACTGAGATAACAGTAACTGTGTTACGTAGTCAAAAAACTTTTTTGTAAAAATCTATTCACAATTAGTAATTAGATGAAACGGGATTTTCACAAGTGTATTTTTGCCTTTCACATTTTAATACATTACGATAGTAACTACTTGTTGCAGTATTTTTATCTCACCAACGCGGGTGATCCATGACCGTGTACTGCGACAATGTGCATATAGACCAGACAACAGTGATAACTCAGAGATATAAAAATACTTTACTTACTAATGTTTGATGAAGCCTTACTGGCCTAATCCTGAAGTCCAACACAAGAACAAAACTGAACTGTATGCGCAGCAATTAAAGTCCTTAATCGCTGCACATACAGTTCAGTTTCTTTTAAGTTTGTTAAGCGCTTACTAATTGGTGTAGATCGTGCCCGGTCGTCTCCCACCTAGGAACTTAGATATCTAACTGAATTGCTGACGAAACAATTTCATGAAATGAATATTGTGCTTTATACAACATAAGGTCTAGATTTGATTTTATCATATTAAAAGAGGAAAACGTTCCGTCAGACAACGACAAAAATGGAATGTCTCTTTCTTGCAACTGTATGGGCACATTAATGGATAGAGACAGACACCATCCATTTACGTAACTTTATCTTCGGAACAATTTTGAGGTTGCCATCAGCATTCCAATTAAAGGGATATAAATTCCTTGTGTCCCACAGATTCAAGTAGTACCACAGATTAAATAAAATCCTGAATTTTGAGCCTTATAGATATATGATATATGACTTGTGTTTCAGCTGTAATTTAATGTATATTTTTCGTGGTTGTAGCGTAAGTTTTTTTTCTGTAACGACTAGGTATTTTTAATATATGTTTTTGTAAGTAATAGAATTAGGTACCGACGTAATAGCATAGCATACAATTTACCTCTTTCCTTTATTTGAAATTGTTAGGAAAAGTAATTATATTTATATTTACTAGATGTATTAAGAATTAAAAAATAATACAATTTTAAAACTTATTTTAAATTACTTATCTTAAAATAAAATAGTTGAAAAGGGAACAAGAAATGTTTTGCAATTATTATTTTATCCTCAACTATATTTTATTTTAAATATAAAAACAAAGAAATAACAAAATTTTAACAGGTACCTAATAGGGTCAATATCTTACGTATATCATTCCATTTCAATTTTATTAATATACTATGTTTCATGTCTTGTTATTAGTGGACCAAACTTTCCTATTTCGATTCAATATCTATTTATCTACTTAAACGACTTAATACCAACTAAGTAATAGTTAGGTACATTTCACATAATGTAACAAATTATTCAAATTAAAGTTATAGTGATAAGTAATTACGTGTATAATAAAATTATTGGGTAGATAATTATATTACCAAAGAAATTCCTGTTGTCTGTATTATAAAGTGTTACTATAAGTGAATTACAATTTGTAATTTTATTTTAATAATATATTGGGACTCTATAAGTCAATATAAAAATAATTTCCATCGTAGATGTATAAATGTTAAAACTCTAATTTATTTTAATTATTGAAGTTATTGGAAACGAGGTTTCCAGATATATCTAAGAGTTAGAATAGTGAAGGCCTATTCAGATATAGAGCGATATATCTGTCGCAATTTTTCACCCCAACCAAGAGCGGAAAATACCGTAAGATGACTTTTCGCCGAGTCCGGGCACTAGGGCCGTTTGCCTTCCTAATCCTTAAGTATTTAAAAAAAAACTGTTATGAAATTCTCGCGCTTATAATAATCTATTTTGTTAGACGCAGGACTTTTTACATGGGTTTTAATAAAGCGGTGCCTTTGTGTTAAAAATCGTCCTAACTTTCCGTTATTTTCGAGCAGTCTGGCTGAGGTAACGAAGTTACACTAAAGTACGTTCTATCTCAAGCGTGATAGTGTTGATTTTTGTTTGCCAAAAACTTCCACTCTGCTTATCATCATTTTTTAAGTATAAACTCTGCTTTCTCCCAAAACGGCAAATATCGATTACCTATATCTGAACAGAACTTTAGTAAGTTACCTTTCATTTCAGTAAGGTGCTTCATAAATTTCCTTCATAAATTATAAAATTCTAGTCAATTTCATCATAGACGTTATTTTCAGAGTGTAATACGAGTATGTAGATTATTATTATAATACAGCACTACAGTATTAGAATATATTTATTTTAAATACTATTTCCGGTTTACTACTTCGAACACGTCATAATTATAGGTTATATAAAAAGTATATATGTAGATATATATTTATCATATAAAATATGTAAATTACGTTATTAAAATGTTTAAACTTTTACTATAATTATTATTGTTCTGAGAATGAAAAAAAGATAGTGAGAATAAATATAAGTGTTTCGTAAATGTTTATAATTATATTTCAATATTATTAAAATTATTAAATTATATGTTGAAATTTAATATTAGCAACGCACCTTATTGACATTAGATATTCAAATTATTCATATTAATGATTAATGGAATGCAGATATAAAAGTTTTTTTTTTAAATATACTGAATTAGCAGTTAATTTTTTGGAATTGTGATAAAAAAAAATTACCTAACAGCATTTTGGCCTATCAAAAATATGTTATTTAGCAAAGTGTATATACATTTTTCTTTGGATAGTTTCTTACTTCCTATGTAATTGAGCATATAACTTACTTTAGCAGCACTGTTTTATGCTCATTGTCTTTATAGATTGGCACCTTTTGAACGAGAATGTAATCAGCACCTAATATATTTCAATTTTTTTAATTGCATACAGTAATATTGACAGTTCGTTGATTGGTATCTTAGTGTTGCCAATTATATAAACGCCAATAATTAAAATAGTCGTCACTTCAAAAAGTATTTATGAAATGAAACTGATATTTTTTATCCTAGGTATCATTTGATTACAATTATTGATTTTATATGATTATCAACACCAAGAATACCATGTTTAGTGTAAGAATATTGAAAAAGTAAAGCATATATTCTAAACTCATTATATTGACATATATAGACACATTGCTCTAATAAATCGATGGAATTTGGTGTGGAATATGTATGATCAGTACTTAAAGCCAAATTTCATGGTTTGCTAGTTACCTAACATAGTGAAATCCATGTGTATCCAAAGATTTGTTTATTGATTAAAGTACAATAATTAAATTATAACATTTTAAATATAGCTACGTGTATTATTTCTAGTCTACGATCCATATCCTGTCCTGGCAGCTATCTGGATTTCATACTCCTAATCTTCTTTCTTTCCTTGTAGAGACTAACGCTTTGAACTGGAAAAGACAACATCTCATTTTTATTCGATAAATCAAAGTAGCGTATTGAAAAGTACTTAACCATTTACTGTCGCTGTATTTAATTATGTACATTGAAATAATAAGAGACTTTTAAAAACCTTAAAATTCTTCCTTCAATTATTTCACTGTACTTAGTCGAAACAGCCAGGACTGGATTCGGAGAGGGCAGGCAGGTCTATTGCCCTGGGGCCTCTACAAGAGATGTTAAAAAATTTGACAAGTCAGCAAATTATTGTTTTAATTTTCCCAACAGTATTTTTAACAATAAGTAGGGCTGAGGTCATCTGCTATATTGCACCACGGCCTCCACACCTTTAAATCCAGCCCTGAGTACAGTAGTGCCAAATTAAGGCCCATCGCAGATGACGGAATTTTGTCTGTCACCATCCGTGACATGATCTTTATCAGTAAGAGAATAAGGTCGTGTCATTTTTATAAGCGGACAAGCCCACAGGGGCTAACGACTAACGCCAGCGTCTGTGGGCCGCTAGCCGACGCCGGCCTTATAGCCTATAAGGCGTCGATGAGGAGGTGGACTACGGCTTCTCGACCTGGTGCGTCCTCCTAACGAAGACACCGGGAACAGCCATCGGACCGCACCCGGGGGACTTCGGGCGCGGTCGTGGCCCTGAAAAGGGCCGTCCGGAACTAGCTGTGGTGGCAAAACAAAAACAACTCGACGATGGCATGTGACTACGAATACCAAGAGGACACACTTGACATCAAAAGCCACACACCCGCCGAGAATGTTTCTCCACCCTGTTACCAGGGTCCGCCACGAGGAGACTTCCGGACGTGGACCCCTTCCACTACCCTACCACCTGAGCAAAAGGTGGTCGTCAATCGGCTGGACGAGTTAATACCGTTTATTTCCAGAACAAGGTCTCCTAGTAGGCTCTTGAACCAATGGCATCAATTCAAAATAGACTTTCGTAAGTATACAAATTGTACCTAAATGTACAAAAAATATTGAATTTTACTTTGAATATAGATACCAGGACCCTGTCTCAATTTCTGCTTGGTCCAGGTTAGGGTGACACCTGTCTTTGGAACAGGCAATTTCTTCACCCACCGCGGCGACGTCGGAGCGGCTAAGAGAGAGGGTCGTCGTCCCTGACCCGTTCCAAGGCTACCTTCTTCGAGACGACAGCCTTAGAGAATGCTGCCACAGTGTCCCATGACCTGTCACTACCAAGCATGGGCAAAACTACGCTTGGCAGCGAGAGCTCAGGCCCAGTGCACTAGTTCAGTGCACTGCCTGTCAAAGAATGGGACAGTCAGTGCTCAAAAATGTATGTTTGGCATTATCCTGCCTATTCCCACAAAGAGCGCATGCATGGGTCACTTCCCTTCCAATTCAGTGTAAGTAGTTTTACAGTAACTTGACAGTAATTGCACCATGTCTCCAAGATAAGTGAGCAGTGGTTCCTTTTGTTGATAACATTTTAAAACAACAACTGTCAAACTGTATATAACTTATCTAGTTGAATTTGAGATGTGTACTTCTCAAAAATTACTAGAAAATTTACAATAAGTACAAAACTAACTACTCAAAAACTAGTGAACTCCTAACAATAAATTATTTTGTTTGAAGTTCGGTTACTATACATGCTATTTTGCCAATCTTCTCAGTAGCTAGACATGTTGAGTCGTTTATTTTTAGCATTGCAGGTAACAGATTAGTTGAGTGGGTACCGCACTGCAAGTTACACATCCAAAAAGTTGAAAAAAGTATGTGAGACTCATTCAACATAGTGAGAAAATGTTCATTAAATGCGGGGATTTAGTGAACATTTTCTCAATATTTTGAATTGATTTTAATTCTTTATAGTGTTTTATTGTTAAGCTTAATTTTATTTAAGATTATTCTATTTTCTTTATATTACGAGAAACAAGCTTGTGGCCCACCTGGTGTTAAGTGGTTACAGTCGCCTATAGGCACTTGTAATATTGAGGGAAAATCCAATAACATTGCAAGTTGCCATCCTTGGGACTAAGATGATAAGCCTTCCATGCCCAGTAATTATACTAGCTACCTTACCCTTCAATCCGAAACACAGCGAACTGCTTTTCGGCAGAAATAAGAAAGGCATTGGTACCTATCCAAACGACCCTACATATGGGTGTACCACCTAGTATAATATATCCTAAAAATAATAAAAATGTGGATGTTTCGTTACTCTTACACGCAAAAACACCCGAATGGATTTTAATGTAACTTAACAATAATGAAAATGAAAAAATGGTTTATTCAACAAAAACAAACAGTTTTAACAATATTTGAGGTTGATTTCTCCTTTTGAGTGTAAAAACACTTGTGCCAGGAGAAAATCGCTCTCGCTTCATAATAACAGTTTTAACTCCATAAATACATGTTTGATAACTATACATTTCAAATGTACTTTATAACAATTTCGGTTTTAAGTAGCAATGTAATTTGTGTGTTTATGTATGTGTGTGTGCATATGTGACTGTTTACATGTGTGCATGTCTGTAATATTTTGTGTAGTATCTTAGACGTTAAATGGTCTAAGTGTAGTATATTCTAGTAAAAGTTTCATTTCTCAACGTGAATTATAAGTTTTTCTACTTCCTCTAAATCCATTGCCTTAATCCAATCCATCAATAGCCGTTTACATTCAAAACTGGTTTTGGTATAAATATTTAAAATTTTATTTGCAATGTTATATAAATACTATAATGACAATAATAATGGCACATCAGAATAAGTTATACTTTAAGCTAATACTGTGCAGTCGAAGTAGCAGGCAGAAACTAGTTTTTATATATTTAAAGGCCTTGGTGGTGTAATGGAACACCTAAAACTTCGTCAAAATGTAAAGGATTGGAGTTTTCAAGGGAAACTCAGGCAAAGAAACCTGATAATCTATAATAAATATGATATCGACGATGAAGTGACAGGAACTCTTTAACTGATATTATGGCGTTTTTATTTTTTTTATGTAGATAGGCTTTAAAAAATTGTTTGCATGATCTGACAGGAACAACTAAATTATATTGGTAACTTAATTCGCTAAAAATAGAAAATATAATTTAGCTGTTCTCGTATACTATACCTAGTTTATTAGGAAAAGCTCATTATTTCAATAGGCTTATATTATTAAAGAATACTCACTGTATGGATCAAACTTAAATATTTCTAGTTTATCTGCAAGTCTTTCCCTAATGGTGTTGAACTTATGACCACTTACAACACTTTCCATAAGCACCATTATATGCCTAAAAAATAGTTTCAAATCAATATACACAAACGTTTGTAATAAATCTAGGTTAGAATATTCATGACTTCTATTTTTCTACAACAATTAATAATTATTTTAAAACAAAAATATACTCACTTGCTCTTTGTCTTTTTAAGCAAAACGTTAGTTAAAAACATTGCTGTGAAACTAATTCTTTAATAACTTGTGTCGACAAATAAAATTCATACTATTTTCTTATTTCTATCAATGAAATGAAAAAGAAGAAGTTATTTTTTTCCAATGACATAGGAATTCAATGGACGTGCCCTAACAACAAAAAAACCGTGCCGGTTGAGCGCATAAAATGGCGGACTGACAGCTGTTATAGTGCTGTTCGTTAGTATCTTGCTATATCGATAAAATTATTTTGTGAAATAAATTATTTTATGAAATAATTTTATTGTGTCATAAAGTTAGCTTATCAATATGAAATGAATGCATAGATATAGGAAACTGTAGATGGGCAAAGTAAAAGAGAAAGAGTATACTAACACGTATATTAGAATGAGATAGACAGACGAGACCATTTCACGTATACGCAGGCGGCCTAGGTCGGCCTGTCAGTCACGTAGAAAAAACAGCAACTTTCAGACTGCAGTACTATTTTTCACGGACACGTGCGCATTGCTCACACATTGGTGCATTTTTTGATCTCGCCTTTAATACCAAACACGATTTCTTGGCAAGCTATAAACATCAGTAATTATAAAGCTATCATTACACCCTTAGATAGTTCAATTTGTATTAATGACTCATGGGGTTAATACACTCTCAACTCTCACGGAGGGGGTCGATAGTGCCGCGGTCGAGAGTTCTATTGCTATGAGATATCGGGTGATACTTCCTCTGTGCTTCGGAAGGCACGTTAAGCTGGTGGCTAGTTGTAAGCTTGGCTGGGGGGAGCGAATATCTAAATCATAGGTTAAAGTTAAACACACCAAAGATATTTTGCTAAAATAATAAAACGAAATACTAGAACGTAAATCAATATGTTTATTATTTACATGTAGTACCATTATTAATTTGACTAAACAAACTCAAACTCAAATTTCTTTATTCATTTAGGTACAATTTTGATGCCAAAGTCAAGTTTGATGCCATCGGCTTAAGAGTCTACCAAGAGGCCTTGTTCTGAGAAGAACCGGCAATAAACTCAGCTTTGGAAAGAGCTTTTTCCACTCCTACTGCTTCCAACCACATTTTCTTCCTATATTCACTTCTTGGTAACCTAAAAAAAACAAAAACCTATAAGATATATTGGAGATGAAAAAAGGAATCTTAAATAATTTGGGTTGGGTTTGGGTATGGGGTAGGCAATTTTATTTTCATTTATATTTATGTTCTTTAGCTGTATGAATCCATTACAATTGATAAGGTTAAAAGAAGACATAAATAATAATAAAAAATTAAACACTTTCCAAGTTGTAAGAGTAACCAACCTTATGGACACCAGTATTTTTTTATAAATCCTCTTTTTTAAATCGTATAAGAATAATGATCCGATATTATATAGATGCTATTTTGAAGGCATATGTACTCCATCTGCCCCTAAGGCCTCTCCAATATAATATTGTCATGATTATGTATTATCGTCAATTACTTTCGATAATTTGTGAACAACACTAGTTGTCAAATTCAACATTTTCTTAGCTTGAAAATATTCAAAATAAAGCCTAATCTTTAATTGAAATCCACATGAATGGAATCACATGGATGAATAAAAAATTTAAAACATTCAGAGTACCCATAAATGCTAAAACTATTTACTATTTACTTGTAAATGTTAAGACTTACCGGTGCAACGTTAATCTTTTTTGATTTTCGTCTTTCCTTGACCCACACCCTATTACACTACACTTAGGCATTATGACGGTGTGATCTTTCACAACTTCGCGTAATTTCAATGAAGAAATCTCCAGAAAAAGAAAGATAAATATTAATTTTGATAATGTTTACAAATCGTTGACACATGAAGTACCAAACAGTAACTGACAGTTATGTCACACAATATGGCTGCCTGGCCGCAAAATATATATAAAAATAACTATAGCTACAGACAATAGGCCGGGTCCATAGAATTCCTACGTCATTGTTTTTTTCCCTATAGAATGACAGCACAGACTATAGCACAGATTACAGAGTATATCAAAGAGTATATAATCACTACGTGAGTATATGTCGACTATAGTATAATTCGTAAAATTCCTTCAGCTTGGAGTGCGTTCCAAAACGCTCGGGGTAGAGTAAAGGTAGAGTAAATTTTACCCTAAGGTACTATCAGAGTAAATTTTCGCATACATTCGGAGTGCGTTCCAAAACCAGGTGAAGCCGAGTAGACAGCATAAGATAGCTTTCTAATTGGTGTAAATTAACTATAGTTTAACAAAACCAACCAATGGTGAAAGCGTTAATAACGACCAATAGTGAGCTACCATTTACTCTACCCCGAGTAAATTGAGATCGTTTTGGAACGCACCCTCGATTTCACTCTGTAGAACGGATTAGAGTAAAATTTACTCTACCCTAGAGTGCGTTCCAAAACCAGGTGAAACCAAGTAGACAGCGTAAGAAAGCTTTCTAATTGGTGTAAATTAACTATAGTTTAACAAAACTAACCAATGGTGAAAGCGCTTCTTAATAACGACCAATAGTGAGCTACCATTTACTCTACCCCGAGTAAATTGAGATCGTTTTGGAACGCACCCCTAATCGTTTTGGAACCAATGACGTAGGAATTCGTTCCAAAACGATTAGGGGTTTTGGAACAACAGAACACACCGTTGATTGCTGCGACCGGCTGCGACAGATGTCAAAGTCACATTCCTAGGGCTGGGACAATGTTGATAGATATAAATATTTATCGAATCAATTCGATTTTTTATTAATTTTTTTGGATATGTATATTTAATTTGATTTGAATAATTAGGTAAAGATTATTGTTATGTGGCATTTCTTTGAATAATTTCAACGCGCTCTAATTCGATTCTTTTCGAAAATAACTTGAAATTTTCTTCGAATTATGAATGTCATGTTATAGTTACAAAAAAGCAAATTATAAGGAAATCAAACATGATGATTATTAATAATAATATATTTCTACGCTAACTCCAATTATCTAGTATCACTAAGAACTGCAAATTGATGATTGCAAAATATTATATTTCTATAATTAAAGTTCTATAAATAAATTTATGCAAATTGGAACAATTTTTTAGGTCGAGGTAACACATTTTACTATGATTTTATGTAGTGTAGGTATGTACACTAAATTCTACCGTTTTATATAAATATGATATTCGATTTATTCTTTTAGTCGTAGATTTATTTATTTAGTCGTACATCGCGTACAACACTATTCTTGCAATCCCGTCAATAAAGTATGACGTTTTCGTAGAGTAAATTATATTAATCGTTACAAAATTCAAAACTTGCTGAACATGTAGTCGATGACAGCTGTCGCAGCGATCAAGCTAAATTTTACGAACTATAGTTAGAGATACTACAGTCTATTTAGAATTTGGAGATATTATTAAATGGAGTCATTAGATAAATGAAAAAGGGAGGACAAAAATTTTGAGAACACTTGACATTTCTAGAGAGGCCCTATCTTTTTCTAGTAAGGTGGTATACATATTCGCAAAATTTTTACATGAATCCTCAGATTCAGATTCGGATTTAGAAGATATTCAGTTTTTGGTGCTGGCAAATCTTCTAAAAATAGAAAGAACAGAACAGACAATATTGGGTTCCGCCGGTGAATAGAAAGAGAGAAGTTAAAGGAGAGTTTGACTGTCTCGTTAAGGAGCTTGAGAACGATGTTAAAATATTTCATCAGTATTTTAGGTTGTCAAAGACAGTTCGAGCACGTTAATTTCTTAACTGAAAAGGACATAAAATCCCTTCCCAAACAGCTGATCTCTGTATTCTTTACATTTTGTATCATAAATCACTTCATATTGTCAGGTCGTCCATACAATTTAAATATTTAGAAATAATACCGGCACCGACACGTCACAACAAAACAGGCGCATGCACATTGCTCTGACGCCGTCGCTTCCCTGCCTCCCCCACCCCCGGCACTCTGAAGTGATCGGGATCGCTTCTGATGCGACACAACAGAAGCCATCACATTATCGCGTCACGCTAATCTAAAGCCGGATTTATATTTGTCTGACGTCTCGTGTAGTGATGGCCTCTGACGAAATGGGTAATGTTCACATCTACTATGTCGCAGAACTGATGTCTTCTGACGATATTGTATTCTTTACATTTTGTATCATAAATCACTTTACATTGTCGTCCTATTTCGATCAGGTCGTCCATACAATATAAATATTTAGAAAAAATACAGGCACCGACACGTCACAACAACACAGGCGCGTGCACATTGCTCTGACGCCGTCGCTGCCCCGCCTCCCCCACCCCCGGCACTCTGATGCGATGGGATCACTTCTGATGCGACACAACAGTAGCCATCACAACATATCGCGTCACGCTAATATAAATCTCACCGGACAACTTTTATATAGAATAGAATATAGAACTTTTATATTTAACAAAGACCTTATACTTAATAACTAGACAAAATTTTTGTTTAGCTAAAATAAGATCTATATTTGTTATACTAGAAAAATGCACTGAAAAAAATCGACTTGCCTCAGGCGGGACCACGCGTCTCTCAACGCGTCCACCCGGATTGTGGAAGGTGCGGGTTCGAGTCCCGCCTGAGGCAAGTCGATTTTTTTCAGTGCATTTTTCTAGTATTATATTTACGCGTTTGTAAACGCAAAAATAAAATTATTCCATAATGTAAGGTAGTTTCATCTTAGCTGGGCGTCAAATATTTGCAAAAATATTTCGTTCGGGTCTTGGAAGTGCAAATTTCAAAGATTTGATGAAACGATGTTTACCATAAAAACATAAGCACCAAGCACTGACAAATTTCGACAGCGAAAAGCAGTGCCTCGGTGGCGAAATTGGTCAACGCGTCCACCCGGATTGTGGAAGGTGCGGGTTCGAGTCCCGCCTGAGGCAAGTCGATTTTTTTCAGTGCATTTTTCTAGTATTATATTTACGCGTTTGTAAACGCAAAAATAAAATTATTCTATATTTGTTATGCTAAGGTAGCTATTTCTTTGTAAGTGGTAGCTAGCCAAAAGCTGTCCTGCCGGCTTAAATCTCACCGTACTAAATGTATGAAACCCATACCATTCTGACGCATCACAACACGACACGTCAGACAAATATAAATCCGGCTTACTAAATGTATGAAACCCATACCATTCTGACGCATCACAACACGACACGTCAGACAAATCTAATAACGGCTTACTAAATGTATGAAACCCATACCGTTCAGACGCATCACAACACGACAGGTCAGACAAATATAAGTCCGGCCTGCCTAGGTCCTGCCAGCCTATTAACACTGCAAGCCACACTACCAATAAAAAAGTGAAGACACCTTTTTAGTCACCAAGTAACCTTTGAATGTTGCTGTTTTCTACCTGTCTCTATCTAAGTCTCCCCACAAGTCCTAACTACTCAACTTTTTACTTTTTTTTACTTTCTTGTATACGTAGTATAGAGTACTACGTATACAAGAAAGTAAAAAAAAGTAAAAACTATAAATACCTACGTTTTTCTTTCATCAAAATTTAATTTCTTATACATATAGGTATAGATATTTTTTTATATATTTTTATATAGAAGCCCAAGAAGCTTATCATGAGCTTCTTGGATAAGCCACAAGTTTATTATGATGACGTACTTACGTATGACGTAGACGGTTTTGTGACACGTGCTCTATTAGTTGGAATGAGACAAATGGATATTTTTCTCCCGAGTTCTTGTTGCAAAAACACGTGTTGAGAGACACAGAAATATATATTATTTATGTGATAAGAAGATACAAATGAATAATAAGAAGTTTCAAGGTATTTCTTTTTATTTTCACTTTTTGTCCGAGTTTTGGCTTCCAGTTTTACATATAAACTTGGTATAGTACAGTGGTCGGCAAAGTGCGGCTCCGGATCCGCATGTGGCACTTTGGCTCCTTATGTGCAGCTATGGCACAAATATGGCCACGGAACGAGCAATAAAGCCGGATTTATATTTGTCTGACGTGTCGTGTTGTGATGCGTATGAACGGTATGGGTTTCATACATTTAGTACGGTGAGATTTAAGCCGGCAGGACAGCTTTTGGCTAGCTACCACTTACTAAGAAATAGCTACCTTAGCATAACAGATATAGATCTTATTTTAGCTAAACAAAAATTTTGTCTAGTTATTAAGTATAAGGTCTTTGATAAATATAAAAGTTCTAAAAGAGGTTTTGAGGAGTTAATTCCTTTACCATTTAAAATAAAAATAAAAAAATAAAAAAAATAAAGACCGAATGACCAACGACGACGAGTGAATGATATGCAAGCTAAACTATCCATAGACAACAATTTTGAAATGCCACGCCAACAAAAAATCACAAAAAATAATAAAAATTTGACATCTGCTGAAGTGCAAAATATTCACCACATGTGAAGATTCTGAGGGTACTTTCTATTTCATGAAAGTGTAACTGTATTAATATTAATATTCAGTTACTGTAAAGTAAACAGGTTCACGTATTTTTTAAAGTCAAGCTCAAGGGTATATCCTGGTAACATTTTGAAAACAAACCTGTCGTTTTTATCGTGTGTGTGATGATGAACTTGTGAGTGAACCGGCGTTGGTTGGCGTTTTCGTCTGACTGAGTTTTTTTGTGTTCTTTCTTTGTTCTTTATTCATGTCGCAAATGAATTAATATTTAACGAATAGTGTGACTTTTATTAATATTTGGTTTTGAGTAGTGTAGTTTTCTATTAAAGAACAATGATAAAAAACGATATGGAGAATGGCGGCGGCGACGCTAATAATTCCAATGTGTCACCGACCAAACTCATGGTCAATTACATACCCGAATTGATGACGCGGGACATGATGTACGCTTTATTCTCTGCCATGGGTAAGATTGAGAGCTGTAAACTGATTGCCAACAGAGGTTACGGATTCGTGGAATACGAAAAACACGAGGATGCCGAGAAGGCGCGGGCGGCTTTCAACGGTCTACTCATGCAAGGAAAGACTTTGAAAGTGTCATTCGCTTTATTGAACCCCGAAAACAAAGTCAGTCACAAGCCAGATACCGAGTCAAACCTCTACATAAGTAATCTACCTCCAGATATGACGCTAGAGCGTCTAAATAATCTTTTTAGTCAATATGGAAATATAACCAACAGTCGAGTATCTCAAGGAATCGGGTTCGTGTGCTTCGAGACCCGTCCACAAGCTGAAGAAGCTATCAAACACATGAATGGCCAGACTCCAATACCTGCAGCGGGGCCTATTGTCGTGAAGTTCGCTAACAAACCTAATGCTAATAAGAATGCCCCGCGTCCTTCTCCGCGAGTCGGCGTAGGAGCTGCACCGCTGGCGTACAACGGCACCGCCACAGTGTTCAATGGATCTTCACCAGCTGCTTTTAATGGTACAAATCTTAGTGCAGCCTTTGGTACCAGACCGGCGGCGTTTGCACCTGGCTTCCCCCAAGCTTCACCACCACCACTGCTGCCATCACCAGGCAAGGCACTTCCTTTCATCAACAAAGGTCAGCAGCGCTTCAACCCCATGGCTGCGTCTAACCACACACCTCTGCCTCTGCTGGGCGCGCCAGCGAGTCCTGTGCCCCTATTAGGTGCACCTCCTGCACCACATCAAACTACAGTGTATGTATATAATATTGGTGAGGACACTGAAGAGCTGGCATTATGGCAATTATTTGGCCCCTATGGTGCCATTGATTCTATAAAAGTTATAAAAGATCCTGAGACAAAGAAAAATAAAGGTTTTGCTTTTGTAAACATGAGAGAATATGATGAGGCTGCAATGGCTATACAGGCGCTCAATGGATATACGCTCAATGGACAGGTTCTATCAGTTAGCTTTAAGACACAGAAAAGAAATTAGTTTATGTACGGACGTTCAAAACGCCGTCTTTTATGTGATCGTTCCCAGGCCGAAAGCTTAAAAGAAAGATTTCATTCCAATCTCAAAATATTTTTGTAGTCGAGAAGCGAGATCCTCTATGTGCATTTGAAATTAGTCGCATAAGTATTTTTGTAAGATTCAAATAGTTTTATATTCGCGAGAGCGCGACATGACTATCTACGTGAGTTTTTGTTGGCTTGACAGTATAATATATGTATACCCACTTTATCTTATAATATGGTATTATATTATTGGACTATGTATGGACCTGTCGCACTATGTATATGCTGGTGGGGGCCAGGGACCACCCCGCCTCAGCTAGTTGTGTGCCCTCGCTCCCACTATAACCCTCCAGGTATTTTATTTTGTGTAAAACAACATTGTATGTTTTTTAATCTTTAATAAACTTCATGTTTAAATAGATTGTATTGTATATTTCTCTATTTTTTTTGTCTATATAAATATTCCTTACCCTGTTTTGTCCTTATTTACTTACATAATTTATGCATAATAATACATAATATAATTATTTGTGGCAGTAGTTTTAACATTTACTTAATATATAATTGTGTGTATTGTCTGAGCGGCAGGTCAGCTGTGTAAAACTGCTTCAATATTGCATGTTGTGTAGTGATAAAACAAAAATAAGTTTTTATTTGTTTATGTTACCACAGGTTATATAGCTCTCGTTTTTATTTCATCATTAGTTCAATTTACTTTGGCTCAATGAAAATTGGGCCTTCTAGATTTAAAAAAAAAATCTTTTAACAAACATTTACTTACACATAGGCATATTATATATACTTATATATGAGACTGTCATGGAAATTAGAGATAGCTTTAATCTCTTTTAAATGTTAGGCTTTGAGTCAGTCCATTAGGGTAGTATAGTAGAACTGATAATAGAAGTATGTTCATTGTTGTAACTATGTGAACAATATTCATTTACTGAGATAGCCATTATCTTCTCCATGTCCGTAGGATATAGGAAGCAGATAAGATAATTCCAGCTGTGGGCCAAAAAGCTAACCTTTGGATGTATTTTTATATGAATGAAATGTTTTAAAGTGATTTTTGAGACTGCCACAAATGTAGAAGTAGGTCAAATTACTAAGTAATATGCACTAGGTGCCCAGTAAGGTATTAATTAAATTGATGCTCAGTGCCTCGAAATTGGGATGATAATATACCAAACTGCAGTGAAAGTAGAAAGTAAGTATTATGGAACATGTAAATGGTGAGTAACATAAATTATTTTTATTATTTGTATAGGTCATTTTTAATTCTAGTCCAATGTTGTTGACACTGATAACATTCCTGCCAGTTCTAAATGTTCATGTTATAAACGAATATACATTCATTCAATTTAAGGACAATGTTAACACGGAAAACGTATCATAGATAACATGGTCCAGTGCTTTGATAAATGTTTTGCTAAAAATATTAACCATAGTAGTATTTCTACATTGTATAACTTTTCTCAGTCCGATTATTATAATCGATTCTATATAGGTATCTATCTACCAGCCTATGACGACTGTTATGACGCTACTTTTCGAGCCGACAACCCGCTCGGTCACAAACTTAGAGAACTGCCCTTCACAAGGGCACCGTCTGTCTGTAGTGTAAATATTTTCGTACATTTACGTTCCAAAGACCTCTCGCGCGCCATAATCGATGCTCGTTAAAACTTGTCTCGTATCGCTTTTTTATTGCAAGGACAACCATTCATTGAATGAAATGTAAGACTGATTAGAACTTCCTTTCGGTTTCAAATTGTTATTATTATAGATTTAAGTTTTAAATACGTGGGTGAGCACGAAATGTTAAGGGTGTGGTACCTATGTAGGGCTTCCGCCCACTGACCGCAGAGACATGAAGTTTTTTAAGTTTTACTGTCCATATTAATTTGGCTATTTATTGGTGGTTCGGTAACTTTGAAATCCAGTTTGGCATTAGCGTTCTATTTTTAAAAATATCAACGTGCGTAGGTATGCGATGGAATCTTTGATGCCTATAAGTTATATGGCGGCTGTACACTCTCGGCGAGACACCACGAGATATGGCGAGCGCGAGAGTGTACATGGTAGCTCTCGGCTCGCCTCGGCATGTCTCGCCTCGCCTCGGCTCCTCTCGCTCCCGTGGCGGTTTTTTGTGCCCGAGTCAAAGGGTCTCGGCAAGTCTCGCGAGGAACGGCGAGAGCATATTGATGTACACTCCCGCGTGCTTCAGTGCACGAACAGCGAGCAAGCAACCGCCTTCACAGATTAGAGAGTATATGTCTAAAGACCGCCTTGTACGTGTCTTACTATTCGAATCCGTGATACGTATGTTGTCTGCAAGTTGCCTGTGCTATGACGAACAGCAACGAATTAAACTTCATAGAAATATTTCATACGGAACCTGTATTATGGGAACCAAATCACAAATTTCATAAAGACAGAAAACGTTTATATGACAACCATCATATAATAACCTATCATATGTTTATATGATAACCATGTATAGCAACCATCCACCATCTCCTCTTACGCCATTTCGTTTTAATTTTTTTTTGTATGGTACGCGTGAGCATACATAAAATAATTGATTGCGCATAGCGCGACAGCGGAAGCAACTTGTATTGCATCTACGTCCATTGTCCTTGCCATCACGACTCCAACTGAAATGGCGCGAGTGTACAGGGCCACCACTCGAGCTTGCGCTCCTCGCCCGAGAGTCTCGGCGAGACATAACGAGAGGTCTCGGCCGAGAGTGTACAGCCGCCATAAAGTAATTTCCATCCGACAATTACCTACCTACATAATTAAAAAAACTACACGTTGCGCTACGCGGTAAAAGTCGTTCAGAAGTCAATTTTCTAAATTAATTTCTTTTAATGTCGACGCCATCTTCGAGGATGAGTTTGTAGCTTCGCTCGTCAACTTATTTTGCATGTGTTACCTATTCAAGAGGATAATGAAATTCTTGAGTTGTTCATTGATTGTTAGCTACTTTAACTGACAATTGTCAACACGACAACACTTTAGTCCTCTTCCATTTGCGACATCCGTTAGTCTGGTACATTTAGAAACTATTTTGGTTTACATTACAATAAATATCTACTAGTCAGGTTTTGTGGGTGAAACGTTTTGCGTTTAGTGCGCTATGGTTTCGATTACAGAAAGTGAGAAACATTCGCCTTGGTCATTTATCATCATTTATGCCTTTATAATTCGACCCACTGCTGGGACACCAGGTCTCCTTGTCATCAAAGGAGGTTTAGGCAGTAGTCCACCACGTTTGCCCAAGGCGGATTTGTGGACGGAGTATAAGGAGCACCGCAACACGCATGCTTCGCGTCCGATATGCGTTGCTCTACATACAGAGACAGTGCGGCGTGGTTTATCGGAAATGCTTGCTGACACTTCCTGTTGACGTTCGTTAGTACCTACTACCGACGCAGCGCGGCGCCGGTGGTACAAAATTGGTGCTAACAGCATTGTTGTGTTCTGCAAGTTACGAGATTCTGTCCCAGTACGATTCTGTCCATTCGTGCTTGAAGGTTTTGTATGTAACTCTGTTCCTCCTTCGACCTCAGACGATCAAGAACTTCTAAAAATGTCATCAAAGACCAGTTCGCCAATAGGCAGGAAATAGGTAGTTTTCTTTTCAATAAAAATAACACGTAAGGTCAGGGAAAGAACTGTCTTCGGTTGCATAGTGACGGTATGATAATAACTGGTTTGCTACAACGAACGGCTCCAAACTGGTTGGTTTTTTATCGCCCTTGCCACCCGACTGACTCGCCGGCAATATCGTCATCAATTTACATAAATTTTTGCAAGTTTTCTCTGTCGACGGTTGTTTCGTGTTATTAGTTTGAGGTAGTATGTAAATTATATTTTATTTAAAAAATATGGTCTAAAATGAATCAACATAGCACAAAAATACGTTTAATACACCTAGTACTCGGCGTTACTTGCGCAAACAGAAACACGTGTTTTTGCTCTGTGAGAACCTCGAAATATTTATTTGTCTTGTTCTGTCACCATATTTTATTAGATGCTTGGGTTCTATAGGACTTAGTTATTGAAATTATAAAAGATTTACATTTTTTTGAGGAAGTAGGAACTGCATAGACAATCTTACATTTTAGCGTTCCTTACCCAAAGGGTAAAACGGGACCCTATTACTATAACTTAAGACTCTGGTTTCCGTCCGTCCCTGTCTCTCACCAGGCTGTTATCTTATGAACCGTGATAGACAGTTAAAATTTTCACACATGATATTTTTGTTGTCGCTATAACAACAAATACTAATAAACAGAATAAAATAAATATTTAAGAGCCCCCTTAAATATTACCCCCCATACTACAAACGTGTTTTTTTTGCTGATTATTGCATTGATCTTCTTAATTATTTTCATGGAATTGATAAGTAGGTATAATCTCAATTCTTGGCATGAAACAATAATTTATCCCATTTTAATTGGTTAAAATAATCAACAGCATGAGGCTTTACAAAAGACTAGAGATAGGGTAGGTACCTGCTACTTTAAGTTATTGGTGAAGGCACCAATTGTCGGCCGTGTCAATTTTTTCTGAAGTTAGACTCGCATTACTACATTCGCAAAATTACGAATCTTTCGTTATTTTTTATAATATAGATGTTTTTTTCCCGAGTTTGCCGATTTCCCTTAATATCGGCCTCTAACACCCTATCGGCCGCCCTAATATCGGCATATTTTTTTTAAGGTGATAGGTCAATAAAAATACTAAAGTAAAAAATGTTAACATTTTATGTTTAAACTCAAAAAACAAGGTAAAAATCACGTTTTCTAACTCTTTATCTATGATCAATTAGTCTTTTCCTTTACATGTTCTCTTTACATCAGTCTTAAAAATTAAATTAATCGTCTAACCAATCTTTAACTGTTCGCATAATGTGTGTTGGGGGGCGAAGCATACAAAATGATGCCCTTTTCTTCGCAAAATTTGCTCAATATTGGGTTAGATGTGACTTGTATCCATCAACCAGAAAAAGAATTGGCTTGGGAATGTTGTTAGAATACACCCAATCATTAAAGCCATTTGCAACATATTCATAAAATATACCACTTCGCATCCACCCACTATCCGAAAGCCAATAAGGCAAGAAATTGTTAATAGCACACCACGTGCCATTAACGATTTCTTTTGGTGGTCTACGGATGTAAGGGAAAACAACCATAGGGGGCAAGTATTCTCCTGCTGCAGATATGACTAGCAAAACATTTATTGTTTCTTATGCATCGATTCTCTTTATATCGGCCGTAGCTGATAAAAACCGTTTATAGGCGGCCGACGCTAGTATCTAGTGATCAAACAGATGTTGTTTCATTTTTAACCTTATTAATGTTACTGCTAACATATAAATTATCTAAACATGCTGTTTAATATTTTCATACATTTCCCGAATATCGGCCATCCGGCCGATATTGATATTTATCAATAATACAAATCCCTTATCTCAGCCCCAAGATTATTTCATAAAAAAGACAAATAAATGTAAAGAGATTCCAAACGGTACTTTGACTGTTTCTCTTCAAGAAAAACAACAAAAAAATACCATAGGTATGTTTATTTCCAAATACTTACTAACGTTATGTTCCATATTCTCGAAAAGGCAAATATTAGGAGGAGGCCGATACTAGGAGACCACCCAAAAAAATAATGTTTCTTGAGAGTAAAATGCGCCTCATCATTTCAACGGAGACACTCCCACTGTTGGACCAGGCCTTCCCAGCAAGGATCTCCGAACCGGTCGCTAATGCAGCGGCTTCCCGCGACCTTTACCAGATCGTCATTCCACCGGGCCTACAAACTCTGCGTTTCCCGGTACGTGGTCGCCACTCGAGGACCTTTCCGTCCGTCAGTTCTCGTAATATGCCCTACCCACTGCCACTTAAGGTTCGCAATTCTTATTCAAAATGTGATTATCTTCAGTATTGAAGATTCTATCCCTTTTGACGGATCTCTTCGATCATAGTTAAATGAAATTTGCCCCGAAATTCAATACACGAAATGCAAAGTGATTGCTAGCACAGAAAACGAAATAAATTATATTTATTTACTAGCTTCCGCCCACGACTTCGTCCGCGTGGACATTTTACCCCCTTTAGGGGTGGAATTTCCAAAAATCCATTCTTAGTGGATGCCTGCACGGTATAAGGTATCTATGTTCAAAATTTCAAGTCTCTAGGATCAGCGGTTTGGGCTGTGCGTTGATATCTCAGTCGGGACTTTGAATTTTATATTATAGAAGATCACGCGTGTCTAATGTTGAATGAGATTTAAGTACTCGTTAAAACGGAGTTATTTATTTGTAGGTAATGCAAGATACCAAAAATTTCCAGAAAACTGATTATTTTATTTATGAGATTTAATGAATAATAGATTACCTACTATTAATGACTGTCATAAATAGTCTACAATCAATTTTAAATATCGGCTACATCAATCACAGGCGAGGCGCCTCATAAACATTGTAACTAAAGTACAGACAACAGCATATCTTACCACAAACTGTCAAATGTTCCCAATAAACTTAGATAGAAGATATAATTTTCGGTTTTTTAAAGTGGTCTTGTTTAACCAAATAATTGACCTTATCGTTGTAGGTACCTACCTACTTCAATGATAACAGAAAATAAATGCCCCAGAAAATTTATAAATTATGTAAGTCTAATATTTATATCTAAGCCCGCAAACCTTATAATTACCTATTACGTACTTACGTAGTTGGTGGAATCACAATAATCTTAAATGGTCAAGGACGGTCTTCGACGACGGTGTTTAAAAAAAACATTGCGATGTCGTGACTGCATTATACAACGTGTAGCAAGAAAATACGTAAAGTATTATAAAGCTATAACAATTCTTACCTTCGCGTATATTTGATACTAAATAAAACGTTACTATGATTGTTACATATATAATATAGCTAGTATTACAATGTTTATCCATCGTGGCTATTTTTAGCAACAATAACATCGGTGCTACTTGGCAAATGTTTAATATTATTTACATTGTCCTAAAGTCCAGCTTATTTATTCCTTTTCTGTCTTAACGGTCACTTCATGCCACTGGAGACATTGTGAAATTGCACTATTGTTCCCGAGAGAACTGAGGACAATGACTTCGGTAGCTAAGATTCATTGTGGTTGAGTGGCGAGGTGAGGAAAATTAGCATCTGTTTCTCATCATCATAATATTTGGAAGATGCCAAATCATCTATTATTTATTTGACTGGAACTCCTCATCCGAGATGTCCCCCAATCTGAAAATGGTCACGGACATGACTGACGTCGAACGTTAATTTCTTGGCCAATCGGATTGCACTCTATCTACGTCGTAAACACGTTTAGGTAGCTGTGTAAAATCTCAACACAATACCGCAGCTCAACATGAAAGACTGACGACTGTGTGTTGCTAATGCCAGAGGCGATTACACGGAAATGTTGCGGCTTAAATGCTTAATACCGCAATGGCTCCGCTTGGTGTTACTTTTCGAGATAGCTATGACGATGAGATGAGATTATTGTAATCGCAATTCGGCTACGTTTGAATTACTCGCAATTACTGCAAATCTTTCAAAACCAAGAGAAAGTAATTGTGATGTTAGGATTTAATTAGATAGATATACATACTGCTCGTTCGTACCCAAATCTAATATATTTAGGTATCTTCTTTATCGTTTACTCTTGGCAGAGTAGTCGTGGTCATATCGCAGCACGGCCCTCTTCCCTGTCTCCCGCCATCTCTCTCTATCCAACTCATTTCGCACACTTAAATTTAGGGGCGATTTTGTGAGATTTTTTATTCGGTCAGTCCACCGCAGGAGCAGCGCCCCCTAGATCATGAGCCATTCAGCACCCTGGACAACGAGTTTCTCCATAACGTCAGTATTCCTACGCATAACGTGGCCAAAGTAGCTCAAGATCCGAGAGTGAACGATAGCCGAATGTCTATGCTCGACCTTGAGCTCTTGGAGGATAGAAGAAATATTTAGGTATAGCTAGTTAAAACCGCAGGAATGTTATCAGTATATTCACACACAGTGACAAAAAGAACAACTTAATATCCACTAGTCGACTGGACTTGATGTCGCAAATTAAAGTTAATTATTAGGACATATACGTAAATTAATAAAAAATTAAGAGGATTGTGAATTGTGATATTTTGACGATATCCTCTTAGTTAAGGTTAAGAACCTAAATTATTTTTAAGATTAGGAAAGTACCGCAGTGGTGAGTTGGTGTTAGTACCTACTGAGTGACTTAGTTTTATTTGAAAATCAAAAAGTAATGAAAACATGTAAAGATGACTGTACAGCACTGCCAGTCTACCAGCAGACGTCAAATTTCCTTGTTTTAACGTACCTCGGTAAGTACTCGAGATTAAAATGAGATGCAAAATCTCATTTTGTAGTGAATGAAATTTGACAAGTTTTTGGTAGTGTCATCTACATCTGTTTGTAGGTAGGTACGTACATGCATTTTCTAGGGTGCCATCTACAAATTCATTGCCTACTTTCTAAATAAAACTGGCCGCGCGATGCCATGCAGAGTAGAATAGCATCCCCGCATATCTCCTCCATTAGGTGTCGTAAAAGGCGACTAATGGATCAGCAAAGGGGCATTGATCACCTTATACTCCATTCGCCAATCCGCATTAGGCAAGCGTGGTGGACTACTGCCTAAACCTCCTTCGATAGCAAGGAGAGGCCTTGTGTCCCAGCAGTGGGTCGAATTATACCTAAAGGTTGTTGTGATGAAACAAAACTATCTATTAGCAGAAGCACACGAGGTTACTTAATTTTATTCTTAGAGCATAGGGAGTACCTTTATCTCGAATAGACTTTCGTGATTGATGACGCTTTTTTTTGACAAACAAACCTATAGGTCTTCTGACGCTAAGTGGTCACAGTTCTACCAAGGGAAACGCTCGCAATACCAGTATAACTTGCGCGATTCTGTCCCGTACCTAATGTGAAGAGTTTTTTGGAAAACGTGCTTTCCAACAGAAGTACATACGATATAAAGATAGTATTTAACTACGTCTCTGTAAGTTAGACGTACCTGTTTCACAGGAAGAAACCCTAGGATGGGCACTTTCAAAGTGTTAATCCGTTCGCCTGCCTTTATTATCAATAGTATTTATTCCTAAAAGAATTTGTTCATGTTATATTTTTTTTTCCTCTTTATATCAGCAATCGGCTTCTAAGCTTCTTCTATCTTCTATCTGATTTGGTCTTTTTCCCCATCATCCCAAGAGTCAGTTTCGATGGTCTAAATCTAATATTTGCCTCCTTTTAAGTCTGTTTACATTCTTCCTACTGTCTAGAAGATTTTTTGCAAGATCATTTATGTGTGTTCTCAATCGGTTCTTATATCTTTTGCTCGCTGTTATAAGAGCTTCCTTGGTGGTTTCCACTTTCAAGTGTTTATATATTTCAGTGTTTCTTGTAAACCAAGGAGCGTTGGACATTGTTCTCAGTGCTTTATTTTGAAACTTTTACAAAATTTCTACATTGGAGTTGCTAGCAGTACCTACCCCACAGTTCAATGCCATATGTCCAAATGGGCTTTATAGTGACCTTGTATACCAGAAGCTTATTATGCAGTGATAAAGTTGACCTGCGTCCTAAGTATCCAACACAAACTCTGGAACCTTAAGTTTGCTTCTTTTCTTTTGGTTTTAATGTGTTTAGCCCATGTTAATCTTTTATCTAAAGATATACCAAGGTATTTAACACAGTCTGATTTTGGTAAGACTTGCCCCCCAAGTGTACGGGTGCACACTCCCCTGTTCGGAGAGTAAAGGTTACGTGTGTTGACTTGGTAGTGCTGGATTTGATTCTCCATTTCTTTATATATTTTTTCATTAATTATTGTTTTTTGGTGTTCTTCACATACTCTTTTTGACGTATGGGATCCACAAGTGCTGTTTGATCCTACCTGAGTATAAATTTGTACAGACCTAGTACAAATTAAAACTCGGTTAGTTAGCGGTAGGTGTCCGCTTGTTACCACTTTAATAACAAAGTTTGTTACAATATTCCGACTGTGAATAAGTTAGCCAGTTCGGGTGGTGGAATATTCCACGTAAAGCTCGCTTATTTCAATTCAACTTTATTAGGTATTGTTCCTTTATGAGGTGGTAAAAAAGCTAAGCTTAAGAGCTTTCTGTCAACAAAAAAAATATTAATAGGAAGCTCGGTCAACTACAAAATTATATTGTCATGGATATCTCGAGCCAGATACATACACGCACAAGCTTAACTTTGACAAATTATACATAGGTAATCTAACCATCTCCATATGCGCCAAAAAGCGCCAACATTTGCGGTGTTTACGCACATTATACAATACCTGTATAAAAAAAATTAATAGCAAAAAAATCATGCTATTAGTATAGTACAATATGAGAGGAAACACTATCAAGCATTTTATGCAAACTTAAGAGTGTTCGCGCATACTTTTATCCGAGGCGCATGATAAACATACGTAAACTGCTGAACTGCATGCTAGCCTGGCATGAGTATCAGTAAGTAATCTCGGTTTCAGTCATGGGCATTTTTAACCGACTTTAAAAAGGAGGAGGTTCTCAATTCTGTTATGTTTTTTTACGTATGTACACCGATTACGCCGAGATTTCTGGTCTGATTTAAGTTATTCTTTTATTGTTCGATGCGAAATAGTTGCCATTAATTGGTCCCTTCATGAATCGGTTCAGTAGCTTTTTTAGAATCGTGAAAATACTCACAATAGATCGTGAAAAAATTCACGATAGTATTTAATCCAACTTTATGCGTCGACATCTTCGAAAGTTGTTAACCAATTTCAATGATTCTTTTTTATCTTAAAGATCAAAGTCTCGATATAGTTTTCTGAAAATTTTATAGCGACCTTCAGGTTTTTTTGTTATTCTGAAAAATTACGGCAAAAATCCTGTCTTTTATTTATACTTTAATTAATAATAACTTTGAGTTGTGAACCGATTTTTTTAACTATCCAACTCTACTTAATAAACTAAATACTACTAAGTACTAAATTAAAATAACACTAAAAAGCAAAAAAAAAATATATCTAAAAATTAAACCGCCTGCAAAACTCAAAACGGAGAAATAAAAATTTATAAAAGTCTAAATGTTTTTTTGAGGTCGGTGCCAACCAACCTCAATATTTGGAATAGGTAAACGTCTTCACTTGGTATTTGAGGCCGAGACAAAAAAAAATATAATCAAAATTATTTCTCCGATTTTAGTTTTGAAGGCGGTTTTATTTTTATTTAAAAATAATTTTATTTTCTACACAATGAGAGTCAAAGTATACTTATTTTTACTATACTTACTAAATTACTATTTTATCATTTTAATCTTGATGATTGACTCTTGTAAGATATTTGGTATGTATTTATTCGTCTCATCTGGTGTTCTTTCGTCTGATTTTTAATCGGAATTTATTATAATTAGCCTACAACTTTATGGAGAAATCGGTACCTGCGTAACTTATAGATATTATAAAAGCATGAATAAGTCATCATATATACCCAATTTAAATGATTAAAACGGATACGTCTGTATGTAATTATATTCCTATTTATAATATTTTATTATTTAATGTATTAATGTAGGCAAACGTTCGCTACTTACCTAATGACAAGAGATAAAGTTATGACAATGAATTGTTCATAATTAATTTTCGTTATAAATTAGTCAGTGCAAATAATGTTTTAGCATAGTAGATATGTTTTAATTATGCTATGTATTGTCACCACTGGTGTGAAATATTCATTAGTGGTTTACAGCCAAAGTCAACGTGAGAACCGAGTGCTAAATCCTTTTAAAGCCAGTCTCATGTCGCATACATAAAAGGGGTAACCCAAAAAGGTTTAAATCCAAAGTACAAAACCCAAGTAAATAATAAAAGTACTTAGCAAAGTCCATTTAAATAAAGAGCTTTTTCATTTTCCAACTATTAGATAACATTACCGTGCCTGTGCAGACTAGGGACTCGGGACTTTTTTTCCGTGAAAATAGAATGCTTACTGAATAAACTAGCTAATTGTCCAGGGCGGTAAAATTGAGAATTGAGGGCGGATGACATTAATAAAGTTTTATGAAAATTGCTTCAGTAGTTTCCGAGCGATTTTCCTGTCTAAAAATTGTTTTCTAATACTAATTTGTTGTGTTAGTAGTATAGTTTCGGATCTCCGAATCTCCGGATTCAATCTCTCGGATTGGGGATGATTTTGCCCAGAGCGGCGAAATGGCTAGATGGAGCCCTGGCTATACTGAATAGCTGCACATACGAGGGACTAAAAGTACCGCGTACAAAAGTCCCCCAAACAACCAGCACATCGACGGACTTCAACAAAATTAGAAAGAATGAGTGTGTTGACGCCATAGATATAGGGAACGGTAGATCGGAAATGTGAAAAGTCAGTAGGTATAAATATATAGGTAGTTGACACATGGAGTGTGTTTCAAGTAGTAGTTCGGAGATTTTAGTTATCCGCGGACAAAAGTTATAGAGCACTAAAACGTCTCAACAGTCCGGGATACAATTGGAACATTTTTCGAATATGTTATCTACCAGTAAAATTGCCTACCTACCAGCTTAAATTTTACCATTCCTTTGTGAATTCCGTGTCATATCCAAAAATATTCAAAGTGGACCGTTTATCACAGTTGCAATAAACAATACCGCGACAATCGAAGTAGCGACAGAATGCTCCTTCCGACAAATAGGGCTGCGAAAGCACAAAGTCTCGACGAACGTTACTGTGACAGCAGCAAAGATCCAGAGAAAATTAAGGGACATTGAGATAGCATAATCGTGGTAATAGCCGTTTTAAATTCGCGACAGATTGTAAGTAAAGGGCTCTAGAAAAAAACATTGTGTAGTGGGCGTTGCGCAAAAAAGTTTGAGAAACTATGCTAGATCTAGTATTTGTTCATTATTGTACTATCATAAAATATTATTTAATATGAAATAGCTTACAAGTAGGTATTCTGTATTTTTACATTTGTATGTACTTTATTATATAATAATATAACTATATGTTCAATAAGTAATTATTTTTAATACAATTAATATACCTATTCTAAATGAACTTCAAGAGGGAATTGGATGGCTACTTATGTATAAAAATTAATAAACTATTTTTGGATGGTTTGTGTGTCACAAAATATCTGCCGTGAGATTTTCTATCGGTTACATATTTTAAACTTTAATGAAATGTAATTATTCTTGTCCACCAATTAACTTGTAAATATGTATTTTTAGTGATTAAGAGCACATTACTTCTTAATTACTTACATAAGTTGCACAAATAAAAATATTGTCTTCAGTATTGAATAATAAATTGTTCGTTTTATAACACTATAGTTTTTTTCTCCCTCGTTTTTAAAATTTACTTTCGACCTTTTGTAATTAGTATAACCTGGTTATTAAAACACCTGTATACACGTTTACAACATTGAGTATGTTTTAGGGACAGTCGGCCAGCATCGGAAGTTGATTAGGTAACTCTTAAGTATTTTGTCATGTAATCATTCATATATATAAGCTTCTTGTTCATGCGTAACGGTAGCAACCATAGATATAGGAAACTGTAGATCGTCAATGTAAAAGAGAAAGAGTATACTAACGCGTATATTAGAGCGAGATAGAAGAGTCCATTTCACGTACACGCAAGCGGCTTAAGTCGGCCTGTCAGTCGTGTATAAATGACGGCAACTGTCAAACCGCTTTACTATTTTTCACGCACACATGCGCATTACTCACAGATTGGTGGATTTATTTGGTCTCGCCCTAGTCGATTCATTGCCAATCTATAATCGTCAGTAATTATAAATTTATGGTAGCAACTATTGCGCAAACGCTAGAGCTTTGGTATGACATTGTATTAAAGTATTAATCTACTTCTGATACTGACCGTACATCATAAATAAATTTGTAATTAAATTGTATTTTTTCCAATATTAATTGTCTTGGCTGATACTATAAAAAATATTTGGTATGATAATTCTTGGGTCAGCAGACTAATGCACATAAGTCATGGGCTCCATAATGACTTAGTCTGAAAGAATTTTTACTATTCAGACTTCGACAAACTATAAAAAGGAATGTCTATGCCTTATGTACATTTTCGAAGCAGGTTTTTGTCGAAATGATAACACGATATAAAAAGCTTAATCTAGTTTTTATTTGTCGATTTAACATACAGATGTAAGGCATTCTCCCACCTCGAGATTGGCACACAAATCCATCATTTACAATCGACTAATGAACGCTTCCAAGCATTCGGACAATAAAACAAAATGGAATGTTACGTTTACATAAAATGGAATGCCCAAATATATCTAGTACACAATTTTACGCGTTCGTTCGAAAGACGCTCGCCAGTCGTTCGTAATATACCACTCGAAAACTAGCCAGGTATTAAAATTAAATAAAAATTTCAAGACTAGAGTTTTTAAGTATCGCGCCGTGAATCTCGTTTCATATTTACATAATGGTGTATAAAATTCATTGACTCTAGAGACGATTTGTGACTCATGTTTTGAAACTTATCGAGAGATTCTTACAATAATTTGGTTGGGATTTGGTTTGTACTAACACAAATAGCTGCGGATATTACGTAAAACACTGGATATTAGCACTGGTCGAAGCTAACTTAGTAAATTATATACTACACAGCACAACATACAATAATAATAATACAGAATAATTTTATTTTAGCTTTTACACAGTAAATAAATTAGCTCTAGCGAATTTTCAATACTGTGACAAATACTGTTAAATTCACGACGTTTCTCATAATAAATGTATTTTAAAAATATATAAAAAAAATGGACGCAAATAATTCCTCTTATTGCACAAAGAGATAGAATAATTTAGACACGAAATAAAAACAAATGATACTGGCCTCAAATGAAAATAATGAACATTTTTAATTTCTCAAAACCGCTTTCCTCATCGTAATCTCAAATACCTTCCAGCAAACTTTAGGCACTGGTTTCAGCTAATAATATCAAAGCTAATTTTTATAATTAATTTTCCGATATAGATCTTACACATTAATTTTTATGCTACAATATCTGATAATTTTAATATTTCCCCATTTATTATATAGGCCTTCATAATATCTCTGTCAAGGGAAACTCAATCCAGTGTTTTGAGTATGAGGTCATAATATCGAATACAATATCATAAGAGCTCGATATGAGAGGTCTTTTTTCGAAAAATTCAGACTAGTAAAATAATTTCACCTAATTTTACATTTCATTGTGGGATACAAAAGCTGCTCTTACTACATCTAACTATAGTTTAATCAATAGGCTATTTGACAAAATGAAAAATATTGTTATTCCATGACATCGTGTTCTTAAAGAGATATGCATTATTCTGGCAATTTGTATACAGGGTATGGAGCCCCAAAAAGCTCAATATTTATCAGATACCACGTGATTAACTGGATTGGCCGAAGGTACGATGACGTCATATTGAAGTAAACAATATGGCTGCAATAATAATCTTTCGTATGACACTTGACAATTGATTACTTCAATGCCTTTCACTAAAGTCATAATTGTTTAAAGTTGCGTACTTGTAGAAAATATGCGTTTTTTATCTTATAATGTTGACTAAATACTCTTAGGGCCAGTTTCACAGGTTCCAAGTAAGTTTCCATTAGCGTTTATCTGACAGATAGTCAACTGCCAATTTAACTGTCAGATATCTGATAATCTTTTCTCCCAAGTTCTTGTTCTAAAAACACATGTTGAGAGACGATGTTTTTAACTCAATCTACCGTACAATTGTCTGTTACTATCGGTACATTTTCACATGACACTGGTGAAATGCGTAATCTTTGTGTCGCGATCGCCATTAATTTAAAAGAAAATGAAGATCTACTAATCAAAACCCGTGAAACCGGCTCCTAGAATAATAACTTTCCATTAGCGTCTATCTGACAGATAGTCCATACAATTTGTGGGCCCAATAAATAATCTTCAAAGAATCAAATAGCCTATTACTGATATTTCAGTAAAAATATCCAACATTTGATCTTTATTTGTACAAAATGCATACTCATTATTTACTTGATATACATATTAGGTATTAACGGTTAGTTGAAATATACAAGTTTACTTCGAAGTTAAAAATTATTTTATCTCGAACGGTAGTTCATAAAACATTCTTAAAAATACATTTGTACTATTTATAATTCAACAAAATAAAAACAATAATTAATTTCCATCGTTATAACAAAAATAAATGCTGGGTACAATATAAAATATAAGCTTTCTTAGTTTGCAATATTTACATATTGTACATGAGAAACATTTGTGCCTGTATACCTATCTATGTAGTGTTTATAAGTCGGTTGAGAATGTAAATTTTGCCCTACTCCACTCAAAATAATGTGTGAAAAGTATCTAACGACTTCATTTCATAGTAATTTTTAAAAGTCGATATTTATGTGAACACTGGAACCTTGTCATAGTAACTAATTTATCATTAAATCCCTTGGTAGAATGTTTCCTCCGTTCTCCTTAGACCACTAGTTGTGTCATGGGGAATAACGATTCCTTGTGAAACCACTGACATTAGTGTAATTATATTGTAATATTATTTTGACTTGTGACTTATGTAGCTGAAGAAATGTTTGAGAATAGATTTAGTTCATAAACAATTAAAACTTTTTACTATCTCATGTAATTTTGTCTATCATATGAGTCATTAATAATGATGTTATTGTGATAAACGTAACATGGCACTGCTAGGGTTGCCTGCAAGGAATATTGATTACCCATGATAAATTTGGTAGTAACAAGGGGAATGAAGAAAGTGCTAGAGTTTATGGCAACATTTAAAAATGTACAAAGCGACAAGGTTAATATCCACATAACCAACTCGCTGCCTCTTATTTGATATTATACATTAAATATTTAAAATCAGCTAAATAAATACCATAACACTATTACCAACGTGTTAATTATCACACAGTTGAATAAATTAAGGTGCTAATTGAGATACTACATAATAGGCACTGTATTGTCTGATGACGCAACTCTCGACGCATAATTTCCGATCAATAACATACAGAGTACGCTATAATATACATAATTTACAATGATACTACACAATTACTTTAAATAATGAACACAATTGCATTTATACATAGCTTATTGCAGTTCTTCCTCAGATTGATGAGGATATGGCCAAACCAGACACAGGCATATATTTATCATGACAGAAGCACTGATCAATAGTTACGGGAAACACCATTCACAGGCCTGTGTCTTGCAATCTATTCTAAATATACCCATAAAGATATTATAAAATACACTGTTTAATCAAAACACGTTTTTTACATTGATTTCTCTTATTTAGGAAAGGCAAAGGGGATATTACCCGTACAGCCAAACTGTCAAGTTTAATTAAAAATATAAAGCTGAAGCGTTCCACGCTACCTGCAAGCGTATATACAGTCCCGCTTTGGAATCAAACAAGGTAGTCGTCGAACTTTTTTAGCCTTCGCTACGAGTGACGTGATGGTCTACGTTCAGTAGTGCCTTCCATGGTTTCAGGGCTGAATCGAACCCTGGACTGCGAGCCGCTGGAAGCGTCCCTCGCAGATACATATGAACTGTCCGTTTCACTTGTAAGACTATCTGGAGGTGTAGGGTTCGTTGGGGTGCCACCCCCAGAACTTCCACCTGACGCACTTGACTTCTTATTATACTTCTTCAAACTTGACCTTAGTTTCGTAGGGCCCAATTCCAGTCCTAAATTAGCTGGCCTTTCCACATCTTGGGACTCTTGCCTATAAAAATCTCTAGGCAAAGAGTAGTCGCTGGTTTTTCTAGGGTATTCTGACTTAGCTGTATGGTATTCATCTCGCCTATCTTTAGCTGGATATTTCTCTGTTCTATATTGTCTCGAAGGTGAGAACTCCTCGGGATGAGAATTTGAGGCAGATGAATTAGACGGTGTTCTTCTGTGACTGAGGTATTGAGTAGTAGAAGGTCTGTAGTCTGGTGTTGGTTCTCTGTATTCGAAAGAACATTCATCGTATCCGTAGTAGGGGTGTTTGACGACATATTCTGCTGTTCTATCGTAAGTGTACGGTTCAGCTCGGTAGTAGTAATCTCGATCTTGCGATGGTGAAGGTTGAAAGTTTTCTCTGTAGTTGTGATATAAATCTGCGATGTGGTCTGACGTTGATGAAGAAGTTCGTCTCGGAGAAGGTGTTGGCGGTTGCGTGGAGGTATAATTGGTCCCAAGTCCAGAGGTCCCTGATAATGGCTGGGCAGAGTGCCCATAGCCTGATGAAGAGGAAGGATGCGCGTAGTGCGTAGGCGAGTCGGTGAACCTTATGGGCTTCTGTTCTTCCGTTTGCAGATTTGATATCTGTCAAGAAAATAAGTTTCGTTAAACCTTGTTTATTACAATTTATCAAAGGACTGTAAATGGAATATTTAATAAAAATATGATTTCAAATATACTTCCGGCTGCTGTCGAAATATAGCAGTCGTTTCATAGGAGAGTTGGTGTCAGGCTGGCGACCGGCCGTAAAAAGCTAATGGCAAATCCTTTAGAAGTATTGTCGATACTGCTAAAGGATTTGTCTGCTTAAGGTCAAGACATACTGCACTGACACCAAATAAAAATAGGAGCAGGGTAGGAAAAAGAAATTTTATTTGTAAATATAATTATACTGCAAACCCCTGGAGTAGTTTCCAGACACGAATAATACTAATAAATCTGTGCTCTTACTAGCGGGCCTTAGCATTTATTCCCGCCGAAATGTCCAATCCACGAGGAAAGAATTCTAGTGGACGGGCAAAGCGCGAAAGAATGATGGTGATAAAATATTCCCTTCCGTCGCGCTTACACAACGACAACCTAAACATTTTTAAGTCGCAGGAAAGTATGCAGAGATGACATCAGTTTTATTTTATCCCTACGATGATTATCCATGAGAACAAATCATACGGAATAAACGCAAGTGGATGGCAGGCTATTGTGTGGGTGTAGTAAAAGCAGTTGATAATGATGAGCAGGGTAGAGGGAAAGAGACGCGCTTGGAGACAACGAAAATCGTGGCTGCGAAACATTAGGGAGTGGACCGGCATTACCTCCGTTGAATAACTGTTTCGTCTTGCGACTGACAGAGAGGAATACAAACTGACGGCCAATCTTCAGGATTGAAGAGGCACTAGAAGAAGGAGTAAAAGTAGACTGGCGAAGGACTCGCGCGGTGGTGAGTAAACCACAAACAGCATTCTCGTGGAGGGTTAGTATCAGGCAGGAGACTAAAATAATCCTGATATGGTAGGATGGATTTAGGTCCCAAAACCTTATAGATGCCAGTTCTCTATTTACTAACTTTTTTGACAAACACATATACATTGCTGTTTTACACAACACGCTATTATGATACTTATCGTGTAAAACAGAAATGGATATGTAATTCATGCGGTGATTATCAGTTTCACCTGCCAAAAAAAGTTAGCGAACAGGCCGGCAGGAATTCTTTCGTAAACGCAATTGTTGAATATAATGATGATTCTTCCTTTACAATCAGAGAGACCCGACCTCTACACTAGATACTTAGAATTTGATAAAACTAAACATTAGAATATACTGCAGCATACTAAATAGCTGTACAGGGTTATTTGTGTACACCAACAACCTTCAAACCATTTGAAGGTCTCATCAAACAACTTTTTCTATGGAAGGAAAACTGGAAATAGCGAAGCCTCATAATAAAAACAATTGGATTCCATTGACTATGTTGCTGTCAATGAGGTAGCTATGAATCTTTTTCAGTTCTGGACTATACTTTAATGATTTGCGAATCTAGTCTTTATTCGTTTAAAATAAGAGCGATTTTTAGGGCACCTATTACCTATTCACTTCGAAGAGATGTGGTGAAAAATGCCAATACCCTCTAGTTCAAAGCATGTATGATTTCTCAAACTTACCGGAGATCCGGTGATAGCATTGAGAGGAGCTCGTAAATGCCTTGTAGGTCCATGGTAAGTGTTGTGAGCGAAACCGTACCCCTCGTATATGGTCGAACTTAGTGGCTCCGACTCTACTTCAGATCTGAAAATAAAAGTATATGTCAACCCTGTGTCCTTCGCAGGGCTTTAAACTATTTCCATACAAACTTTCATCGAATTCGGTTTAGTGCTTTAGGCATGAAAGCGTAACAAAGTCACTATCGCATTTATAATATCAGTTAGAATGTTTAGTTTTGTGTTCGCGACAATCTAAGAGAGCATTATAAAAAATCTAATAACAAGTTTTATGTATATTCAAATTGTCAATGTTTCGATAACTGAAATACAGTTTTATTAAATACCTCACCTATGGGGTTGTAATGTGGGATGTAACGGGCTGACATTAGATACTCTGACGTCATATCCGGCTGCCACTCCCCCTAGTAACGCCGCCATGTTGTATAGCACCAGCTCTATTATACTGGGCTTTTTGTATTTGTAGCCTACAACATTTTATTATAATTAAAATATATACATTTGGTACAGTCAACAGCAAGTTTGGTTACCACAAAATAACGATTTTACAATCGATTATCAGCCGAACCACGTTGGATAAAAGTGCAAAATATCTATTGGTAAAAGTTTGACAGTTTGTGGTAACCTGAATTGTTGTTGTCAGTAATTTTGGGAAATATGCATTTGTTAAACAAAATTCGAGAGCAATTATACCTACTTAGTAACATTTAAAAAAAGTAAAACCTTTACTATAGGTACTATTAAAGGCCTTTACGCCACACGACATATAATTCAAAATTGACAGCATGTATACAGTTGACTACAGGAAAAATATCATAATAATGAACAACAATCTTACAGCCTTTGAGATTAAAATTTAAAAATAAAATTTTGGCATTCAAAATGTTGATTTTATAAATAATTACCTTCAGTGTTATACAATGTTGGCATAGGTATTGTATATCTTGAAGAGGTGCTTAGAGGGAACTCGGGACCCCACTCGTCCGGACTGAAGTCTGTGTAAGGAAGAAAACAACCTATGTGAATGAAAACATAGGCGCGTTAGTGTGAATGTGTGCGTGCGGTGATACAACAACTTAAGATTGATATTTCAATGTGGATTATTCAACTGTGAACATTATGTTTTAAGGAATTACGACTATTTTAGTAATGTTGCAAACTATTAGGTACTGACCACATTAAAATTACAATCTTAGCACATAGGCATATGAAATGCTTATCAAAAACATTCATATTATACACTGTTGTAACATAAATATATTAATAACAAATGTAATGTAGGCATAGATTAGAATGTTATAAAATACAAATATTACATAATAAGTATCATATTATTAAACAATAACTAACAAAATTAGAGGAAAACTAAATACAATAACAAAGAGAATTACGCGGTGATTCCTCTATTTTAGTTGATATTTCATACAATTTACATGCAATAGGTGTGCAAAAATATAATCATCTACGCATGCCAAACAGTTCATTCGTAAGGAAAAAAAAAAGCAAAAATGATAAAGTGAATAAATCAACGTCTAATATACTTACATGTGCATATTGTAACTTGAGATGGCATCACTTGTAACTTTAAATTCAGTTTTGTTAATATATTGGTTATTTGTTTTACTCCCGTAGTGTTCCTGTCCCTATCGCCAGTGTGAGATGAAGCGTAAGCGATATTTAACTTTCCTCGTGACTTCACCCATCACCAATTTCCATATCTATTATCTGTTTCGATTCAATTATTTGTCTCCTTTATGGCTCCATTGTTATTTCAAAATTTCCTATGACTGTAGCTATCGTTTTAGGGAATGTTAGTAACTATTGATTAGTAAACCCATGTTAAAAAAATACACCAGCTTTGATTTTATGGAAAAGGTTTATTTGATATATAAAAGGATCTACGTATATACCTATAAGAACCAGATCACCAAAGAGCGTCTATAGTCTTCGTTTTACAAACTGTAAGCAGAGCTAGTGAGTCGGCTACTCACGTGAACGGTATCACATTATTCAACTGAGCCTCTTTATCTATAGTGTGTAATACTATCCACCACCAACTTTTAATATTACTGCCAAGTTACAGCGGGTTCCACGTTTCGTACAAGTTCTCTACAGTTCTACCTTTGAAAGCCTACGTGATTAATTAAGTGTTAGTTTTCCACAGCATGTATCCACAAACATTCTAATAGGAGTCTATATTTCATCTCGCTCTAAACAAACGTTTGCAAATACAGCCAACGGCACATCAATGAACTTCAAACATCACATAGACTTCCACAATACATTTGATTATTAGAAAGAACATCATTGTAAACATTTGAAAGCGTGCCATATGATATGGTGAAAAACAAAGCAAAGATCATACAAACTAACGAATAAGTAAGTACAACAAATACATATAATAATGTCTTACATCGTATAGTATATAGCATAGACTATGAACTGCTAAGCATGCATAGCACTTATGTTTAATCAATAAAACGAAATCTGGCTGAAAGCAAACAAATGCTTACAATTTACATTACAAAATAACGTGTCAAAATACACTAAAATTACAGCAGAAAAACATGTTACAAACTCTACAATAACTACTTAACTTCACGCAACGGACTTGAGTATCACGCATACAAAAACAACATTCATTTACACGATCCTCTAACTACCAAATATCAACTAAACTTAATTAAAAAATGTTCCTATTATGTCTGTTACTAAGTGTGATTCAGGAAGAGCAATTTTGTGACAAAATTTTAAAACGTGCATATTGTAATTAGGTAAAATTGGACTAAAACAAGGAACATCTTTTAAAACATCTAAATCAAGGCATAACTCTAGCAGTATTTTTTAAAATTTAGAAAATACTCGAGTTACTAGTAACGAACGTATACTTATGTAAGAGATAGACTTCAATAAAAACTAATTTTCACTAATAACGCTTAGAGCGTGTTCACATTTTGAATAAAACATACTTACAAGGATACAGTAGGTTGTCCTGAGAGATTCCTTTGGAGCAGCAAGAAATAAAGTCAAAATTATTTAATTTTCGATAGCAACTAACTAAAAATTTTACTAAATTCCATTTTGTTGCAATAAAGAATTCGCCATGTAAAAGTCAGTATTTTTCTCACTATTTTCGCTATACAATATTTTTTCTTACTGAAATTTTACAACACGATTTGTTTATTGCACTGTTTTATAATACAATTTGGCAAGATCCTAATAGTTCTTCAGTCAATACATAATTAAGTCTTTATAAGTTTATGATAAAATTCTAAGTGTCCTACCTTCTTATTGCTTATAAATGCTTCCATAGAATATTATAAATAAATATAGTAAAAATAATGTTTTGATAATAATTAATCATGCCAGTGATTAATGAAAATATTTACTGCTATAATAATTGATACTTTGAATTGATCTATAGGAATATAAAAAATATATGATTATTATTGCGAATGAACATTTCAATAGATTTTGTTTTAAGATCTATTTTCAAAGATTTTTATATCAACAAATTTTATAAGTATTCCTAATTTAACTAAAACATCAATTTCTTTTGTATAGGTTTGATAAAGTTGAACAGAGATCCATCATGACAATTCATCGGGCCTAATCCTATATATCTTTCCCGAGTAAATAGTGCAGATGTAAAGAAGAAAGGGCTAAGATGGCAAATTCACCAAAAATTCTCGTTCATAAAATACCTAGTGTTATTTTATCTACACCTATCTATAAGCTAACATAGCCAATGTTTATAATCCTTTTTAATATTTATAAATAATATCAATTATAGGGACGGCTGTCCATCAAAACTATGTACCCGCAGTCAAGACTTTTTGTCTTAGACGTACATTTCAAGAAGTCAATTGAGAAAATTTTAAAGTTTAGGATAGTCTGCTATGGGTTTATGTTTATTGTTGATCAACGTAATTAAAAAGAAAAGTAAAATAATAATTTTAGCATCTGAATATAAAAGTGTGTTAGCTATTCATTATCACGTTTATTTGAAAGTTGTATTTTTTACTTTGAATGGCCTCAACAAAATAAAAAACAAACTAAATTTTTAAAATAATGCAAGTTCTTTAGCATAGGTTATATTTTCTCAATTTGATTTTATTGCAGTAATATTTAAAATAGAATTGTTTACGTAAGAATAAATCCGAATCTTGCGAGCGAGAGTGCTTTGGCTGAATCGCCATCTAAGCATAAGAAAGACACTGGATACCTCTAAAATATAAATCTAAAACTAAACGCAAGTCTTTTTTGTGTTTTTTCTTTCAGTTTCCTTACAAACTAATCTTATTTAATCAAATCCTTGGAACTTTGTGTAACTAGATATAAAAATTATATTTACATAAATGCTCAGCCGAAAAGTGGTTCAAAAAGTTAGTGAATAAATTACATTTTTTATTAATCGAATGTATTTTCATATTGATATGAGGTTAAAAACTTTCAGTTGTCTCATAGATGGTAACATGGAATCTTGTTTTAAAAAACATATATTATTACTGCGTCCTGTTTAATTCCAGACAACTTGCATAGTTTATACAATAGAATAGGAAATTTTAGAATAAAAAAAATATAGTCACCTTCAGGGATAATTTGTAAAAAAGTGTACTATGTGATTTTCTTAAATCTCGTAATTTGTAAAAATTAATAAAACATTAAGGTAACCATTATGATTGAGAAATGTGCAGTTTTTACCCCACTTTCTGTATTAGTATTGTACTGGTATCGATTGAGGCACTAAATTCGAAAATAAATTTAAAATGTTGCCCTACACCTTATAAATATAAAACTAACAGCACCAGTTTAAATTTAAATTTGCCATAAGTCGCTCACAATCTATACACTCACAACAACAAAATCAATCGGAACGGTCAAATGCACTCGGGGGAATGTTAGTAGAATGATATGTATTCAATATGGCAACACTTTTGTACAGTTCGCACTCGAAAGTTCATCAATGAATCGGATCGTATCGTTCGAGTCAGTCGTCTTTGAGCAGTTCCGTGGTCTCAGAGGTGAGGCTGCCAGCGACAGCAAGCAGTCCGGCCAGACTGTTGGAACGGAAGGTCTTCAGGAGAGTCTTCTTCACATCCTTGCGTTTGTCGTCAACAGGCACATGGAATACTGTATCGTAGCGGGGTATATCTGGTGTGGAGAATATTGGGCAGAAGAAGCGGTTGCGACGTGGTTCCGCGTCGAGATCATCGTGGCTGTTGGTCCGTTTGAGGGTAGGTTTTGGTTGTCGGACTTGGGACTTTGACTTCCTGGGTCTGGGGACGGTGGGTGGGGTGGGTGGGGTCAGTTTACCTGCGTGCGGGGCGGGCGGCAGGTCTGGTGCTGAGGAGGAGAAGCGCGGCGCGTGGCGAGGCTTCAGGGCTGGCAGCGGCAAGTGGCCGCGGGACCGCCCGTGCACCGATGACGGGCCCCATGTCTTGCCCTTTACACCGTCCGCTGGCACTGCAACCAAGCCAGAAGAGTTATTCTCGCAAAGAAGTCTTGTAATCGTAAAAAAATTCGACCACGACATTTTGACGGATTGACACTTTTTGGACCTCCCTGAGTCTAAAAATATAATTTTTACTTTCTCGTAACGTAGTAAGTATAGAGGAAGTCTTGTAATCGTCAAAAAATTCGACCTCGAAGATTTTGACGGATTTACACGTTTTGAACCTCCCAGAGTCAAAAATATATTTTTTTTAATTATGTCTGTGTGTTTATCTGTGCGTTAGCACGATAACTCGAGTATGCTTTAACTTAATGCAACCAAATTTACCAAACATGTATGAAATCAAAATATAAGGTTTCTATCAACTTTTGAGTCGTCGATTACGAAAGTTAAGCAATCAAGTGCGCGGTCGGTACTCGGATGGGTGACCAAAATTTTACATGCATGTATGACATCAAAATATAAGGCTTCTATCAAGTTTTGAGTTGTTTCCTGTATACGAGAAAGTCAAGGGGAGACCACTCCCGATTTTTTGACAGATGAAAGTAATGATCACCAAGTGAATTACATATCCATTACTGTTTTTGCACGACAAGTGTGTAATGTGCATGTAATTCACTCAGTGATGATCACTTTCAACTGTCGAAAAAAGTTAGCGATTAGGACTACAGGACGGTCAATTTATTTATTTATTCATAGATCAAAATAATTTACGACTATAAAGTTATTTATTATTTAGTGAACTTAGAGGATTCGTCCCTGAATGTGTGTGTGTATGTGTGTTTCACTTACGCGCGATAGCACGCATGATTGCCGGCGAGCCTGGAGGCGTGTCCTTAGCAACGGCGACGAGCTGCTTCACGCTGGACTCGTCGTCGGACGGCCGGACCGTCAGCGTGTGCCGGAAGTCCAGCGGGGGGGAGATCGTGTCTTTCTTCACCAGTTTCATCTTGCTGAATTTGCCTGCAATTTCACACAATATTTGTTATCTTCCTTTATATAACGGATGTAAAAAGACCTAGCCGAGAACAACGTATTCCGCTCGGGTGCGCATTTTCTTACATAACTTTTCAATGCCTATCATTGGAGGTCCGAAAATATTTCTCATACCATTTAAAACCATAATGATGATTCGTCATAACAAATCATTCTTCATAACTTCATAAAACATAATCATTGAAATTCATAATATCATACATTTTTGAGCGAGTCTAGTGTTTTATGCACCTACATGGCTGGGTGATGGGTAGGTTAGGGTTATTTTTTTTATGACCAGGCGGAGTGCACTGCTTTTGTAAGCAAAAAGGTAGTAACAGTATTAATAAAAAAATTATGATCAGTAACTGTTATGAGCTCCGTTGGTAGTAATAAAAATGTATGAAAAATAAAATTATGAAGAGTGATTATTATGAACACAAATCGGTAGTAAGACAAAGAATAGGATTTAGAATATTATGTGAGCCAATATGGACCCATTCCGCTCAGCATTAGGACCATTTTTTGCTCCTAGACTATTCGTGGGAAATTAATACATAGTTATGAAGTTATTGAACGCCAAAGTTAGATTTTTTTTTCAAGATTGTTATGAAAACAAATTGAAAACATTAACAATAATAACAGTCCAAAGAAATATTATAAAAATGGCTTTAAAACGTCTGCGTTAAATGTAACCAACTCAATATCGGGGCCATTCAACTCAGCCGACGTAACGTCGTGCACGTGTTCTATATTATTATTATTAATTTACCCAGCAATTTTTTTTCTTCTTAGGTCTTTTTACACCCTGTATGCCTTGATGAACTAACTGATCAATGCCCAGCCCATACCTTTGGACTTTGGAAAATAGCTAAAATTATTGCACAGAAGTTTTATGATAATATAGACAAGGGATAAGGCCGTATTTTTCGAAATTCAACCCCTAAGGGGGTAAAATGGGGTATGAAAGTTTGTATGGGAAATCATGTTTATTTAGATATTTCGACTATTTTATTAGAAACTTCACAGGAATAGTCCTATTAATAAATGAGGTGTTTCAGGATTTTTCAAAATTCAACCCCTAAAAGGGAAAATGGGGAGACAAAGTCGGAAAATCAACATGGGTATTTTTTTGTTATTATCAAAAATAAAACCAAGTCCGCTTAACTATTATTGTGTATGGCTTAATAAAAAGAAAACTATTCATTTAGGCACTTCATAAGTATCAATAAAATAAGCATATGTATGTCATAAAAAACTTAAATACTGCCCAAAGTAACTATTTCACGCGGATGCAGTTGCGGGTGAAAATTAGTTATAACTAGGTATATTTTTTAATTGGTTTTAGCGTCAAAGCCCTTGCGTTAGTAGAACCTTATCAACTAGTTAACCTTTAAGTACCGACGCGTGGTCTCACAGACACTTGGAAAGTTAGAAAAGTAGTTATTTTTTTTAAATAAAACATTATAAGCAATTGACTCCATTATGCCTGATGGTATGCAGAAGAGAAGTCCAAATGCGAAGATAGCTGGTGCGAGAGATATATCGCCAAGCTAGTTACCCTCACCTTGCTGACCTGTAAGGTGCTTCTTCACGGTTTTTTTGACACGGGATTGTAAGAAGGAGGGAACACATGTCATCATCATCATAACAGACTTTACAATTCGCCCACTGCTGGAACACAAGGCTTCTCCTTGTCATTGAAGGCAGTAGTCCATTGCACAAGAGCGGTGGACAACTGCCTAAACCTCCTTCGATGACAAGGAGAGGCATTGTGTCCCAGCAGTGGGTCGAATTATAAAGGCTGTTAAGAAGACGAACTTCGGCATACCTTTCCTTTTATTCGGCTGAGGCGGTTGATTATGCGACATGTTACTGGCGAAGATCAGTATGTGCAGTTCCCTGGCAGCTAAGTCTATCTCCCTCATTTCGAGCTCTCGCTCCTTCTGCGCGAGATTCTGTTCAATCAGCCTCTGTTGAAGCTGAGCCCGGGACAGTTCCTCTTCACGGCACCGTAACTCCTAGAAAGACCAAGACGGAATGAGAAAGAGATGGACGAAGTATTAAGAAAGATACGCTACTGATATTCGGGATTCATAATCTTTTTAAGATAGTTCTAATAAATGAAGAATATAAAGGCCTACTTAGACATATAATATTGGTACCGGTCGATATTTAATTTACAGAGATCACTCTTACGTTAGGGTACCTACCTACATGATTTAAGCAATTTTCACATTGATGAAGGTTCAATACGTGTTTTACTTAAATACTTAGGAACCAGAACGACTAAAATTAAAACGAGAGTTTAAATAATATTGATATTGAGGATTCTACATGAGGATTCTTCATACTTTTCTGACGTGTTGTGTCGCGCTCAGTCGTGACGGCTATCGTTCACAACTCTTTAAGTCGCATTCTGATGTCTCTGACGATATTTTCACGGAGAGTTAAAACGTTCACAATATTGTTCTACGAATCGTCCAGCATCTGAAGAGTACACAACACTGGCACATACGGTCGACAAAACTCCCGGTGTTCCATTTAGCAAATAGAATCATTTAAACGGCTTACCTGCACCAAACCCCGCCTATTTTTTACACCGACCAATAGAAATTTAACATAGAATGACGTAGCCAATAAGGCGCAGCGTCTACACTCCGCTTCCGCAGGTCGCCTCCCCTCCGCGCAGTCGCTTTAGCGTTGCCGATGACATTGTCTGCTCTTATTGGCTCAATCTGGTTTCTGTTCTGTCAATCAGACACGTCAGAACCACGCGAGTTTCGCCTACAAGTATGCCATAGTTCCAACCATTTCCAACGCTCATACACAGCTAGGGATCGCTTCTGATTAGACACAAGCAGTGAACGCATATAAAACATGGAAGCAGCCCTTTCATACTAAATTCGATTAAAAATTGACGCCAAATGTCACACAAATATGAATTACACACATAGCAGACAAATAATCGTTTGACAACTGATCAACAATGATTGACTTGTCAAAATCAAATTAAACTTTATAAGCACCGCCCATTTTGGCATACTTTGTAAGCATTTGGCATACTTTTACGTAGGGCCATTTCAGAGCGTCAAAGATACTTCCATGTTTTATATTCGTTCACTGGACACAACGGCATGCATCACAACACGTCAGAACAGATGAATAAAAACCTCACTACAGTAACTAAACCGATACTGACGCGTCACGACTAACTGCGTCGGACAAATATAAAACCGGCTTCAAATAATATTGATAATAATGGGTCTCGGTGACGGGACTGTGAACTCACTGAAATGTCTGAATAGGCCTTTAAAGTGCACATATTTTTTTGTGAATACGGGAATACCTGTGCAAATAAAAATAAATAAAGGAGAACAAGTTTGCGTTGTGTCTCAAAATAGAAGAAAAAAATATATTCAAAAATCGTTCAGAACACAATTTGGCAATCACTTTAATGTGCAATGTCTAGCAAAAATTATTTTCTGAACAACTCGAAATTATTTCTTAGAAACTGAGAATAATAAGGAAACAAACAAAACTAACATTGTTATTGTCACTAACCTCTTCTATCGTTTTGCATTCCTATTGTAAGCGTTATAATGGAAAATAATTTTCTCATTAGTAAATAGTACTACAACACAAATTATTGAATTAACATGTAGATTTTATATATAGATTGATGACATAACATTATATACCTAAACAATTATTATTTTATATATTGACCGCTGATTTTGACTTTGTAACAAATTTTTTTTTTATTTAATATTTAGTCCTCTTTTTAATGTAATAATGATAAAATAACACATTAAATTGACATATAATGTAGATAATTGAATAATTATATATTTTGAAATTGTTTTTAAGATAACACTACAAACATAATGTGAAATTGTTGTGCCCAGCAGGGTCCAAAATTGTAACCACCATCTATGTAATTTTGGAAACAATAAATATTGAGTATTGAGTATATCAATAATGACTGCATATAGTGTATTAACATTTATGTTACATATTGCATTTAAGTTTTTTCTTTGCTTATAACTAAAATAGTAATTTGACATGTTGCATAAGGAAAATTTGGTATTTGTTGTTTTGATGAGGCTTATAAACTAGTAACCTGTTCGAGGATTCAACCAGTTTTTTTTATTACATTTAGAAGAGTTTTAGATGTTAGTTCTGGGGGATTTTCTAATATAATGTATGTATGAATTGGTAAAACAGACAATGAGAAATGTAATATTAATTATATGTAATCAAATTACGATTATAATTAACAACTTTATGCATCCAATTGCATTAGTCTAGATTGATTTCGGTACAGATACAGTCCCTCAATTTGTCCGTCCCGTTACTCCTGCGCTACCCCGTTCACGTTAAATCGAAAAAATAACACACTGAAACCGAGCCAGTCAAAAATTAATTCTTGGTACAGAATCTGCACAAACTCGGTACCGAAACGAAAACGAAGGAAATCGGTCAGGAAAGAGCCCGAGTAGTTTATTCTGATGTTTATTTTATTGTACCTTCTCCTTCCGCCTGAGATCCCTGAGCACCTCCTCGATTTCGAGCCGCCAGCCATCTTGCATAGTGTGGAAGGACTCGTGCGGCGCTCTTGTAAACTCCGATTGCCGTATTCGTTCCAACTGTTCCAGTATTTCAGGAAACGAAGGCCGCTCGCGAGGATTGGAATGCCAGCATGCTGTGAAATAAATAAATTGGATTATCTACGGACGAAATCAAAGCTATGAAGTCTGCTCAATTTTAGCAGAATATGCTAATATAAAGTGTACACTTAATAAAATACTAATATGCTTTTGAAATAAAAGCATCATACACCGAACTATCATTTGAATATCCTACAGGTACCTACCTAAGACATTAAATTAAGAGGCGACTAAAATTTATTTATGGTGTATTTTAGACCACCATTTTTGTAAAGTCAGAAAAATTAGATTAACATTTTAGTACCTTGTCATAATAATAATTCACACATAAAGGCGGCAGCTATTACTGCGAAAGAGCTCAGCGTTGGTATGAGTACTTAAGCCTTAATATACTGCTGATGCTAACCGCACCGTTCATCTATATTAATATTATAAGGCTGTAGAGTTTTTTTGGTTGATCGCGCTAATCTCAGGAACTACTGATTTAAATTGAAAAAATCTCTTTGTGTTGGATAGTCCATTTATTAAGGAAGGCTTGTAAGCTATATTTGTACAAAAAAAATCTCCACGCAGACGAAGTCGCGGCCGGAGCGTTAGTTATAAGTTTATTAACATTCTATCATCACAACAAATAGAGGTCAAATCTCTACAAAAACATATTTCAATTCTCTCGCTACTAAATATGCGTAAAAATGTAAAAAAAACAAGAAATAAAATATCTATTATTAGATACAGTATTGTATTTCTGTGGAAATAGAGAACTTATTACTTTACGTAATAAAAAATCTATTTCCTCAGTCTAAAAGCATATTTACTCACTCACTTTTCACTTAGTGAGATCACACTGTTGTACCTTTAACTTTTGAGCCTTTGTTGATACTTCCCATTGTTTAGAAGTAAGATCAGCTAAGAATAATCCTTTTAACAACTAAAAGGCTCTTACAAAAAGTTAAATGTCCCCAAAGGATACGCTCCATACCGGTACCTCATAACCGATTAGTAAGGAAGGTGATTAACTTGTTATTGAGTAAGCAAAAATACCCAATGCATTATTAAATTGTTTTATAATCAATTAACAGTTGCCGTGAGCTATGAAATTAGTAACACACATAATTGACAAAATACAAACACTAAATACTGAATCACATTAGCAAAGTGTGGAACAATATTTTGGCACAGCTCTTCACACGCAATCAACAAGATAGTCACCTTAAATTTTATTCTCATCTAAACAGCTGTACGCTCTTGTGCGGATCGGTTATTACTGATTTGAATTTAAGTTATTGTCTTCCACATGACCACCTACTAGGTGGTTTTGTATGCCGATTCTATTTACCTTGGTAAGTTTGTAGCCCACGCACAAACTCACAAGTTCATATTATGAAACGTTGTGAGCACCGTATTGATTGACAGTACTGTACGTGGATTAATACTTTTTAATTATCAAATAAGAGTTGGCTAGGCTAAAAGCCTAGTATGTAGTTTTGTAACTATTTTTCAAGGCTATCGATATGTCAACTGATTTTTAATGTTATCCGGGACTTGATTTCCGTTGTTTGATAGTTCTATAAAATAGTAATTTATGTAACTGTCACATAATAGGGGTTATTAAAACACTAGTGGGAGTTTAAAAATAAGCCTTGGAGACTTTTTTAATAGTAACCACGATTATTTTAATACCAAGTTATGTGCAGTACATACACAACTTTATCTACACTAATACATAAATTCAAAAAAGGCTAATATTGCGTTTTCCAAGACAAGTGTTTTTTTTTCTGAATTTTCTATTTTAATTCTTGTTCGCGCCGCATTCCAAACACAGATCCTTCAATTTTTACCAATTACCAAGCGCTCTGCCAGAACTGGCCAATCGGAAGCGCCTCGCCGGACTCGTTATGTAGCAAACCAATATGTTTCTTAACGCGACCAATGGAGCCCACATGAAAAACAAGAGAATGAGTGGGCTCGCCAATTTTCTATTTAATTATTTTTAAATCCTAACTAATCTTTGTTTGTTTGTACCGTTTTCTGTAAAATTATTGCAATGCTTTTTTTCTGGAAACAAACTAATTGTTATCTCAGTGGCTCTTTGCAAATTATCTGAGGGAGTCATATTTTCTGTATGGGTTAGATCCCTTTGCCTTCCCATTTTAACATAAGTTTGTTAGTTTGTAAGAAAAATAACTGTAACATAATGAGTCGAACCGGTATTATATTGGTAATTATGTAACAGGTTGGTTTATAGATTTTAATTTTGATTATCTTTATTAAAAAGTATGTCATTTTATGGCCACCTTTGAGATCGTAATTTGAATATTAGAACATGAGTGTAGATAATAGTAGTTTATGCAACTGTCATATAATGAAGGGTATTAAAACACGAGTGTGAGTTTATGAAACGAGCGCAGCGAGTTTCATAATAGTAACGAGTGTTTTAATACCCGTGTTATATGCAGTTGCATACACTACTTTATCTACACTCATACATAAATTCAAATAAAACAATAGATTTTTTTTTGTATGGGTTAGATCCCTTTGCCTTCCCGAGTATTTGAGAAAAATAACTGTATCATAATGAGTCGAACCGGTGTTATAATGATCATTATGTTACAGGTTTTTTTTTTAAATTTTAATTTTGATTATCTGTATTAAAAAGTATGTCATTTTATGTTCACCTTTGATATTGTAATTCGAATATTATGACATGAGTGTAGATAAATAATATTATAATACCATTTATGAAGGAATTGCGATAAACGTCTAATCCCAAATCATTAAATAAAGAAATTCAGTGGATTTTTTTTTTGCATTTTTTTGTTATTACTTATTACAAATAGAGCATTGCTTCTCTTTCTAAGCACAAAACCAATCTTTCCTATGGCATTATTGCGTTCTAATAAACGTAAAAATTCATCACAGGTTACCGGTCGCCTTATAAAAACCTCTGTAATTTCGTATTTATGTTCTGACCAACATTACGAGGTTTAGTAAAGTGAGCTTTATAAACAACTTGCCAAGAATTACCTTCCATTAAAATTCGCCAGGGCTCCGGACAGGTGCTGGGAATGGGTAGCGTGAGTTTGTTGACAGCGACTCCGTACGCGACGGCCAGTGCGTCGATGCCCTTATACGGTGTTTCACCAGTAAGCAACTCCCAGAGGAGTACCCCATACGACCACACGTCCGATGCGTGGGAGAACGTGGAGTTTTTTATCACCTGAAAATTATTGAGATATAATCATTTAACCATACTGTATTCTGTGTCTCTTCGCTTACTAAAGACTGGATGCATTGTACCGTACAAATTGACATTATATGGCATAGAAGTTATCGTAAACTTATTATACTAAACAGTTGTTTGAATAAAGTGTAAGTAAGTATATACGCACTAGGACTAAGAACAGCGCAGAATTTCGTCACTATAACTGATTTATGACAATATCACTGTGTTGTTTTCCTTGGCAATTACTTGGGTATTTAATTTATTTAGGAAAATCACCAAGACAAACAGTTACTTAGTTAAAATATTAGGAACTGAGTGTGACCATACGATGGCAGTAAAGTAGATGCAAAGATCTATATTTTGTAAAAATGATGTTTTTTTAGAAAATTAGTTTATAATCATCCATGTCTGTATTTTTTTTTTCAAATTTCAAAAGAATTAAAAAGATTTAGCACGTCAATGAAGACATCTATACTAGATTTTTTTTTAAACATCGCAGTAAAAACGGACATTTGCATTTGTCCGCATTTCCTTCGTAGTTTTCACTGATGATTGAAACCTCAACAATGACATCAGTCAGTCCCTTGTTCGTGTTTTTAAATTCATTAATATATGTAGTTTAAAGGATTTGATAACTAAGACCGATGAAACGTGACTTTAAAAGGCCTATAAGGTTGCCATATTTGATGCTTGCATCCAATGCCCTGGGCGGTTGCGTAGGAGTATTCAGAACTATTATCTTGGTATATTGTACAGATGCATACTAATACTACACTGCTGACTAATAGATATACGAGGAGGGGTTCGACATGGAAGTCCCCGTGCGGTGACTTGCGGGTTGGAGTCGAGCGGTCAATGAAGTAGGAGGCCTGGGCTGCCTCAGTCCCCGTCCCGAGGATTGGAGCAGGGTGGAGTGGTGAGCCACCTCTAAATCTCCTTTTTATTGTTTCGTGCACCTTCTCCTCTATCAAGCCAAAGTTCTTGACATGAGTTCAACTCAGAGCCCGAGTAGTGTGCCAAACGTCCGGGTTTTAAGCGCATCTTCTGCTAAGACTCGCTTCCTTGGATGTGGCACGGATGAGGAGACTCTTCATTCACGCCGTGCTCGTAGTTTGGCAACCTACAAGGTAAGCTACGTGGATGAGCCCCGGGCTGGCAAACGCCAGTGTGTCAGACCACCGTGTCAAAATCCACCCACCTACGGTTTAACCTCAGTTCCCTTCGATGCCGACAGTGTCGGGGTTCCACTGAGGGGGGCAGTGGTCCTTCAGGACAAAGGCTGGCCCAATGGCATACCCAATATCGATCCTGTGTCAGCCCGACTACGCTGATTCGAGGAGACAATAGGTACTCATATTTCACTTTGTGCAAATTTGTGATATCACCCAAGTGCACAAAGTGAAGTTAACTGGTACATAACCCATTTAATAATATAGTTCAAATTTTAAGTGGAAAGTAAATAAAGACAAATGCAAAATTTGACTTAAAAAAGGGGAATAACAGTTTGTGCTTACAAACTGTGCTTAGATTTTCTTTAAGTATCGTTAAAGTATTACTGGAGATTATTATCTAAATCCGGGATCTGGCAGTGGGGCTACATTGGGGGTATATACATTTCAAATAAAAGAAGATTTTTCAAAGAGGGCGAAAAACTAATAATGTAAAGTACAAAAATGAGCTTGTTTTTGAGATTTTACTTTCATTTCTCCAGGACCCTGGTCCGTAGAGATCTGACTTTATGGCAGTGGGACTACCTTGGGGGTAAACTTTCAAACAAAAAAATATTTTTTAAAATCGGTCCATAAATACTCATACGAACGAATTTTTCATAACAACGCCTAAACTATTTTCATAGCAATTTTTTCATATGAAGGTATAAAAAAAAATAACTTAGGAAGTATGCCATATTTTTTTATACATTTTTATCTTTTTTTTGAGACATGTCACTTTGTTATACGACGTGGGGCAATTTTGATCCATCTTTTTTTAACAATCTGTGAATGGAGGTCAAAATTTCACAATAAATACAGATAATCTCTTAACATCATTTTCGTGTAGCTGCTACGGTTAAGGTACTTCCCCTTACTGCCCCGCTGAAAGTTTCCATCCTGTATACATAATTAATGAATAGTCATTAAGACCAACTTAATGACAATTTATTAACTATGTAAGCAATAGATACCGATTAAAAGGAATTGATCAATAATAATTACGATGATAGTTTTAGTCTGTCGCCATAATAATAATGTTAAAAGCATTATTGTTTTCCGACAAATAATGATTAGCTAGATAGAAATATTTATATGTATACCAAACTCAGACGCAGTGAGTCCAGCACTATTGTCAAAAAGGTACAACAATAGTTTTATTTATCTGTCATTAGCTGTTGTATAATAAAATAATTAAATGTATTTTATCATAATGCACTACCAAATAAATGTTTAAGTAGGTAGGCGAAGTTAAGCTAGTTCACTAGCTTAAAGACACATTTCAATTTTAAATTCTCAATGGTCCCTGCACTTTCCTCCCACAAGCCACAACAGCACAAGGCAAATGAATATTAATAATGACACATTTCCGAATCGAACGAAATCTGTGCCCGCTAGGCGCCGCCGACCATGAAGTGATTAACATTGAAACAATCACGACACGAATTATCACGTACAATAATTACATTTTTCTAACTTCCAATAAAAAATCTTTAGCACGAGAATGGCTATAATTAACACATTATTACGTGGATACAAATTACGTTTTTTTGCAAGTATTGTTTGATTTCACATGACACCCCCGCAACACGCGTCAGAAGTTGATTTTTAAGGTCGTAAGCTAGCAAGAGAATTTAGGAGTAGTCATTTCTTCGTTATTTTATTGGGTATAAATACCAACTATGAACGACCGACCTCTCATGGAATCCAATCATCTACGATATGTTGAATTTGTCTTATAACACCCAATAGTTATCTTCTTTATGAAGTTTGGTTAAGAACATAGTGGTTAGACTACACAAAATATCACTACAATGTAAAGTGCTTTCACACTCTCACTGGTCCATTTTGTGTCAATTTAATATTAAATTGTCCATTTGGTATTTTCTTACAGAAATATGCATGTTACCTCTGGTGGCATCCAGGCGTAGGTCCCCGCCGCAGACATTCGTGTGGTCTTATACACTTCTCTCGCTAACCCGAAGTCGGTGATTTTGAGTGTTTTATTTTCTAGAGTATCATCTGTCAGGATGGTTTCGCTGAGGAGTACTGAAATGAAAGACAATATTCAACCATTAAAATAATAATAAAGCAACATTATTAGTCATCACAAGGTGTCAAGAATAAGAAAGATACGTACATTGAGCTAACAAAAGAAAAAAAATTGGGAGTGATCTGCCCTTGACTTTCTCGTATACCGGAAACGACTCAAAAGTTGACAAAAACCTTATATTTTGATGTCATACATGCAAGTTAAATTAAGGTCACCCATCCGAGTACCGACCGCGCACTTGGTTGCTTAACTTTCGTGATCGACGACTCAAAAGTTGATATAAACCTTATATTTTGATGTCATACATGCATGTTAAATTTGGTTGCAATAAGTTAAATCGTACCTACTCGAGTTATCGTGCTAACGCACACACACACAGACATAATTCCAAAAACTGTATTTTTGGACTCAGGGAGGTCCAAAACGTGCACATCCGTCAAAATCTCGAGGTAAGATGACGAGTGAAGTAGTTAATTATTAAAGAGGCTTTAGGGCCCTATCTCATTAGGACAACACGGTGGCGCAACCAATCGCTGCCACGGAGAAAATGGTTCATTTATTAAAAGTTGTGTAACCAAGAGACACCAGTACCCCTAGTATGAGTTTTTTAGTTTTCGAGCTCGATCAAACGTATCGTCTGTTTTCATACAATCTGTGTAGTCTAACCACTAGCGCCTCTAGCGTAAACTATCAAAAACAGTGGGCAATGTATGAAAAGAGACGATACGTTTGATCGAGCTCTAAAACTATCAAAACTCATACTAGGGGTACTGGTGAGGTATCCTCAATATACCTCTAACATTTTGTTGGTGACTGGTTAAGCCACCATGGTGTCTTTACCAATATACTCTATTAGACGAATATTAGTCTAAAGTGTAAATCGGTGGTGTAGGCTAAAATTTAAATTATTGTGCATTAGCCTTTGTTCTTGGTGTGGGTCGAATCGATCTCAAAATGTAAGCTACATGACCTAAAGCATAAGAAATTGTCGTAGGAGTCTGTACCTAACCACGAATTACCAATGTCTGCATTTGAAATTATTATGACATTATGTGCACATAAATTAGCCGTTCAACGTCCTGCGTTCATTAGATACGGGACTTGGTACTGTGTGTGCTAAGACTTCTCTTCCACCAGAGCTGTGCAAGGCAGCGATAAAAATCCACTAAAAGTATGCTGTGCTGTGCGAGGCTAGAATAATGAAGTATTCATACTCCATACTATAACACTCACAATTCCAAAAGGAATGAGCAATTGTGCGGAGCTTTAGAGAACATTTGGTTAGGTACACATAAAATCACTTCAGCCTCAAAATAGTATCATCCTACAAATATTATAAACGCGAAAGTTTGTATGGATGTCTGGATGTATGTGTGTTTGTTACTTTCACGCAAAAACTACTATATGAATTTTAATGAAACTTTACAATAATATAGGTTTAGATCAGAATAAAAGTAATGCTTATACGCTATGCGCAGACGATGTCGCGGGCAGAAGCTAGTAATGAAATAATAGTAGATTTGTCACCGGTTAGCAACCCAGAACCTACTCTGGTGGAGAAGCAGCCTTAGTCATTAATTACACAGATGAGAAACGGTGAAGACGCGGCATATTTCATAAACTTGTATTAATAACTTTTGAAGCGGAACCGTACCTTCGCCTTATACGTAGCTTCTGAGTAATTTGGTCTAATGCTGTGGATATATTGAACGAATGCTCCTAAATCTCTCCCGGCTGGGTAATAAAATACAAAGAGACAAAGAATATCCTAAAAGATAATGAAATATGACAATGTAGATAAGAAACATTTTGTTCGTATCTAAATATTGAAAGACTTTGAAATAATGAGATAAGGCACCTGAAATGTCGAACGGAAGTGAATAGTTTAGAATTTAGGTAAAAATTTATATGATAATCGTATGTTTTTATTCTAAAAATTAATAAAACAAATGGCCCGCCCTGGCTTCCATGCAATGTACTAACGAATTATACCATCCAACTAAACCATCCTCTTGAATGAAGAAAACCGCATTAAAATCCGTTGCGTAGTTTAAGAGATCTAAGCGTACAGACAGATGGAGCGACATTCTACTATGCAGAGATTTGCTATACTTGCACTCATGTACATGAAAGAATAATTTATATTTATTAATAACACAGCGTTCGTTAAGGTAACATTAGTAGGACTAGGTACCAAAGTATTGGAAAATTGGTAACCAATCATAATCAATTGCAAATGGATACTATATTGTTATTTAATTGGTATATTTAAAAAAAATGGTTATACTTTAATGGTACCTACAGTTTATAATCACGATGTTATTTACATTTCAACAATGACAATTTAACGACGACGCTCTCTATAAATTGTGACATGGGTGTCTTCGGAAAGGCTGAGACCCACTAAGGTCCTCGGCTTTTTAAATGAGATATTGGTGTAGGTCGCGGTCACCAATAGAATTACCCACTAATTATTATGTCGGTGTTGTAAAAGCAGTCTGAGGGAGATTCTGGACACCTTGTGAGAGGACATATTACACCGAACCAAAATAAACTAATCACAGGGGTAGGAAGAAGTCATTGTAAAAGAGATCATCATGAGAAGTTTGAGGACATAAACGGAACCTTTTGGTTAATAAACAGTCTCATGACATGAACAAAATATCACAAGGTAGACACGCCATAAATTAGCGTCTTATTTTATTCACGGCACAAGTATTAAAATTACACATATCAGACGTTAAGCTATTGTTCCGTCCAAAACATGTCGTCTCGTCGCCACAAGCCGATTCTAACGTCGATCATTTCGCACAAAGGGACGGTGCGACTTAATGAGATTTGCACCACTCCCATTTTGTTAGGAATCAAAGAAAATGCACTTTTAAAAGTATTATAATTAAAATGTAAGGGAACGATGAAAAAGTTCTTCCACGTTCTTTTCAACGTTATAAGTTACTTGCTTAACTGGCTTCCCTGTAGCCTTACTAAAAATTTATAAACAAGATTATGTACGCGCGAGTTTTGTCCGTCCGTCTTGGGATCCTTCCTTCCATCACCGCAGTCAAATGACACTTTCGTACTGTTGTTTCTGTTGATGAATGCGGTATTGAGATGTACGAGTGTCAAGCATCCCGAAGTTCCAATATCATTCACAATGCTACGGCTATTTAACAACAGGCGAGCGTTAATCTAGTTTGCCACTATAATAGGTATGTAAAAAAACAGAATAAGAACATACTTACAATTTTTTAAAAGTTTAAAGAGTATTCACAATCTTAATCAATTGGAATCTAGTCAGATAAGTTATGTTGAGCGTTTTTATTGCGCGCACGGCACGGCTTCTTGGCACGAGCATTGAATAATTCAGAAGATGGACGCGCGGGAAGTGGTGGAAGTATGGCCTAACAGGAAACAGATCCGGTTCCTCTCCAGACACAATTTCTAAAAATAAATATGGACTCAAAACTTTCTTGAAATCCTCCACGGAAGTCAGTTTCATTTTTCTTGTTTCGTACTATTTAGTAGCTTCCAGTACCTATTTAAAGGCAACCCTTTTCAATTACATTTACATTTAAAAGAATATTATTGTAATTACTTATATTATTCCAACAATTAAGATATTTTCCATATGCCTACACTATCAGACCATTCAAAGGTGTTCGAATCATGCTAAGATATCAATAGACAAAAAAATGTAGGCATTCGATGACCGTTCAAACTACAAATTGCCTTTTTCACTGTATTATTAAAATAAACTATTGATTCGGCGCACGTGGTCTGCGGCATCGTTTCTATGAGGTTGAATGCTTTGAATACATAATGCATTCGTTTGTCGACTACAAATACAAGCAGGTTCTAGAATAAAATAACATTTTTAACATAAACCCAAAGTAATGCTCGTCAATGGAACTGCGTAGGTAATAGGTATGACATTTCGCATAGAATAAATGGGCCGTTGCGTTGCGTTTACGCGGTAGATACGAACGACAGAAAAATTGGGTTGCATATCATTTACTAGTCATATATATCGCAATAAAGAACATTTTACTTTGACTGATATAAATAATTTCAAATTTGCAGAATAAATAGGAGACGGGTTTCATTTCTTTCCATTGTTTAAGATCCTTACAAAATTTTACAGTTTACATACATAGATACTTGGCGATTTGTACCTACTTTTGACTCAATTTCGATTCCTTTCGTCAATCTCCTTACATTTATTCTTTCTACATGTCGTTTCTTGTCAACATGTCCTGAGGACCTAGACAAGTGGCCAATCGATTACATTGAACGCTTAACGAAAGGTTGTGCGAAAAGGATATGGTGTATTGTATGGCACTGACATTAATACAAAGAAAAAACTATGGCGACCATCATGTCACAAAGTAAATACTTACTGTGATCATGTCAAATCTTAGAGTTGACGTTATACTAAAATAAACGATTTGCATCGTTTGCCACTTGACTAGGCCCTCTGTTTCAAATCATACTTCTCTCTCTATTGTCATATTATTATCTAATTTGTAACTCAATTTTATACCAGCCATACTTCACAAGGCTCTCATTTCCACCACATTTATTTTGCTTTCATGATTCTTCTTCCTATATGTATAATGGGTGTAAAAGACATGAACAGTCAAACGAAAACTAGTAGTCACTTTTTTGACGACAGTACAAGAAAGAACAATTAATGACTTCTTGTTGCGATGATTTTAGTCAGTCGTTCAAGAGCGTTTTTCGTATATAATCTCCATTGACGGATCTCCCTAATAAAATATTAAACAAGGAAATGGCAATATGTCACGTGATAAAATTATTGCACCAATTTCCAAATTATTATAAAAATGGCACACGTAACACGTTACAAAGGGGTGAATAGATAGTTATACAAGATAGCATTCGCCACAGAAAAGGGTGAGGGTTGCAAAATGACAGGGTAACAATTGTTTACGTGCAAGTAAACAGCTGTTATTTAGGCCCATGTGTGTAAACCTTAAAAATGGGTTAGAACATTATTATGTAGTGTATTAACTGCATGTTTTGTGTTTTGTTAAGTATTCTGTAAGGTCAAATAAAACCGCTGTAACGGTAGCAAACTAAGTCCAGAGTGTAATTGATAAGTTGATAACAATAAGATTTGAGTTCTTGTAAAGTTTCGGATCTGATAAAAATATTCAAAAATGGATTGAGCTTTTTCAAAAGAATTCAACTATTTTCATTTCCATGTAGGAACCTAGGTATCAATCTTGCATTAATAACATAATTAAATTATGTATACACTGAATAAAACTCAATTTGCACCATATAAATAGTATATTAATATTATTCACGACAGTATAATTGAAAATATGTTTAGGTACCTTACAAAAAAAATATGTTTAGGTACCTTAAATAAAAATAACGATCTTTCTGATATTTCTGTGGGGTCAAAATAGAAATTATTTTTCTCTAAACGAGTGAGATCTCATAAAATTCATAATGCTTTATTTAATTTTACTCACAATTTTATTTTATTACGTACGACAAGTCAAAGTAACAAGACCTGTACGTAAGTACTCACATACCAAAGCACATTCCCTGCACCGGTGGTATAAAACCGAGTTATTTATGCCTTACGAACTTTGTCCGCTAAAGCTCAGGCCACACAGGGGCGGGAGCGGCGTGGCTATAGGGCGTTTATTCGGGCCCTGGACTGGACATCAGTGGACGCATAATTCTATGAAATCGTATACGCTGGCACATTAGCACAGCTGAAACCGACATGCCGGAGCCGCACTTCATAGAATGCGTTTACCGATGTCGGTGGCGCATGGCGGTGCCGGACCAGGCCGGCCAATGAAGAAACGCACACAGGGCGGGCGGTACGATTGCGGTCCGGGCCTGCTAGAGCCACATACAAAGTACCTCGATACGGTGGAGGCAGATGTAACACACGACACAGATCATACGCGGGTGCGGTACCCGCGTATGATCCCACGGCTGTTCGGCACAGCGTTCTCGTGGTTGGTTGTAACAAGTGAAGTCCAATATTACAAAAACATACATAACCCTCACCGTCCAGCGCCGCTTCTGTTTCTGTGTGGCTAGAGCTTTAAGGTATTTTATTGCGGAGCTTGTCTACCGTGCGTGGTCGACTTTTACGATTGCGCGCATGTTGCCAAATGCTTGTTGCGAATTCAAAATTTCGATCTCACTTATTTTTCATGGCACTCAGAATAATGAAGTACTATGTATATTACCTAAATAAATGCAATAGGTGTAGAACATGAAAGTTTGTATACTATGTTTTTGGAAAAAGTATAATTATACCATCGTACGTTAATAGTTGCAGGCCAGACAAGGAATGAAATACGGTGTCTTGATATTTTAAAAAGCACCGAATTATTTCTATGATTCTTTTAATAAATCAACACGGTATCCACTAAATAAGATTTACATAATTAAAATCATAATAATAATTGTGTAGATTCCTTGAATTAGCCTTATTATAATGTAATAGAATATGTACTTTATAAAATTGAACCAAAACATCGTAGAAAATATTTGGTTAAATTTGGTATATCTGGCTTACGTCTTTTAATATTACAAGGCAGCAAACATTTAAATTTTATACTTTCACGGCAAAGCGTCCTGGAGTCTCTTGTCCGTCGTTTAAAATTCAATAAAGTCCCAGAGCTGGCGAGCAGATGGATAGAAACACTAAAGTGTGTACTTACGTTTAAGTTTTGCAAGTAAAAACTTTCATTTATGTAACATGAATACCTATATAGTTACGTTCATATCGAATTGAGCAGGTAAGTACATACCTAAGAAATTTGGCAACTCAAGTCGCACAATCAAGAAATGGAATTGACTGCCAGCAAACGTGTAGGGAACACGTCACACCCCTCAATACTAGGCCATTCAAAAGATGCGTGAAGAAGCACCTTGCAGGTCGGCAAGGAGCGCTGCGGTATATCTCTCGCACTAGCTATCTTAACATTTGGACTTCACTTCTGCTTATCATCAGGTAGAATGGAGTCATTTACCTGACTTTCTCCTACTAATAGGTATTGTAAACGCGAAAGTTTTTATGTATGTCTGGATGGATGTGTGTTAGTTACGTTAGCCTCTGGTATAAATTATAGCCTATATGTCTTTTGATGTATGATTATTGTAGTTTCATTAAAATCCGTTCAAACACATAATCCATACAAACTTTCACGTTTATAATATTATTAGGATAAGCTCTCGTTTTACATAACATGTCGTTATAAATAAATTGTGTTCAGGGATAAGAAAATAACAGGAAAATTACAAACTAAAACAATACTGTCTATAAATACGAAACCGTACGTAAACCATGTTTAGCATTAAATTAAGTATAGCTATTATAGCTTAAAATATATAAAATGTAAGCTTTCCAGAGAAAGCTGTTGAGAGAATTATTTTTCAAAGAAAATATTTTTGTATAAATGTTAATCTCCACTGAAGTGGTAAAAAATCCATTGTCAATCCTTTTTAGTAAAAGCTATATTATAATATAATAACCTCATTATTATAATAGGTAGTGGATTAACACTGTAGTTGTCATTATCAATAGAGTAGGTATCTGCTGACCGTCAGCAATGCGTCCTTATCTACGGTGACAAAAAATATCGTATCCTATCCTTGTTTACTAACGGCGCCCGCCGTTAAACCAATTAATGTCTACATAACGGGGCAAGCATGAACACTTTTTATCGGCGTACAAATGTCACTTTATTGCTAAGTAATAGGTGGTTACGGCACAATTTCAAAGGTTGGCAAGGCTCGGTAGTTATTAGAAACTTTAACACGAAAAAGTAATATAATTATACACCTAACCCACTTATCTGGCAGACAAATAATTAAAATTCAATAAAGTCCCAGAGCTGGCGAGCAGATGGATAGAAACACTAAAGTGTGTACTTACGTTTAAGTTTTGCAAGTAAAAACTTTCATTTATGTAACATGAATACCTATATAGTTACGTTCATATCGAATTGAGCAGGTAAGTACATACCTAAGAAATTTGGCAACTCAAGTCGCACAATCAAGAAATGGAATTGACTGCCAGCAAACGTGTAGGGAACACGTCACACCCCTCAATACTAGGCCATTCAAAAGATGCGTGAAGAAGCACCTTGCAGGTCGGCAAGGAGCGCTGCGGTATATCTCTCGCACTAGCTATCTTAACATTTGGACTTCACTTCTGCTTATCATCAGGTAGAATGGAGTCATTTACCTGACTTTCTCCTACTAATAGGTATTGTAAACGCGAAAGTTTTTATGTATGTCTGGATGGATGTGTGTTAGTTACGTTAGCCTCTGGTATAAATTATAGCCTATATGTCTTTTGATGTATGATTATTGTAGTTTCATTAAAATCCGTTCAAACACATAATCCATACAAACTTTCACGTTTATAATATTATTAGGATAAGCTCTCGTTTTACATAACATGTCGTTATAAATAAATTGTGTTCAGGGATAAGAAAATAACAGGAAAATTACAAACTAAAACAATACTGTCTATAAATACGAAACCGTACGTAAACCATGTTTAGCATTAAATTAAGTATAGCTATTATAGCTTAAAATATATAAAATGTAAGCTTTCCAGAGAAAGCTGTTGAGAGAATTATTTTTCAAAGAAAATATTTTTGTATAAATGTTAATCTCCACTGAAGTGGTAAAAAATCCATTGTCAATCCTTTTTAGTAAAAGCTATATTATAATATAATAACCTCATTATTATAATAGGTAGTGGATTAACACTGTAGTTGTCATTATCAATAGAGTAGGTATCTGCTGACCGTCAGCAATGCGTCCTTATCTACGGTGACAAAAAATATCGTATCCTATCCTTGTTTACTAACGGCGCCCGCCGTTAAACCAATTAATGTCTACATAACGGGGCAAGCATGAACACTTTTTATCGGCGTACAAATGTCACTTTATTGCTAAGTAATAGGTGGTTACGGCACAATTTCAAAGGTTGGCAAGGCTCGGTAGTTATTAGAAACTTTAACACGAAAAAGTAATATAATTATACACCTAACCCACTTATCTGGCAGACAATAATTATGTAACAAATGTGTACCTATTTCCAAAACTTGACTAATAATATTAAAATTTGTATAGTTATTAGGACTGCAAGGTTTGCCTAAAAATATAAGTACGTAAGCGCGTACGGTCTTGTTAGGAACATATAAAAGTAGTTTTTTTTTATTAATTTTTTTCGCTACTTTTAGAAGTAACATTTTTCTTATAAATTTATGATAAAAGACCTAACTTAAGACTTACTTGATTTAATATCTTATGTAAAAATGCTGGCAGTTTGATGCCACTCATCTGAAGAATTTAAACATATTTTCCACTAGCTTCTGCCCGCGACTTCGTCTGCGTAGGTTTAGTATAAGTAATAAATTATAGCCCATAATCCTATATGTTATTGATGTATTTGAGCTATATTATTGTAAAGTTTCATTAAAATAATTCATTCCGTAGTTTTTCCGTGAAGGAGACACACACACTATCACACATCCATCCATACAAACATTCACGTTTATAATATTAATAAATTAAGGATATCAGTTTTATCCAAAATACACATAAACCCTAATAAATAATGTCCAGCAATATTAAAAAATATAACCAATAACCAAGCTTTTGTTTTAGTTCGAAAACTCATTTTGGCGAATCTCACTAAATGCTTATAAGCCCTTATAGTGTATTATCTTTGAGAAATTACAAGCAGAACTATTGTCTAGAGGCCAAGGGTGTAGCGACGTTGATAAACGACTTCTATATGACAGAAGGTAGGACTGGCAACCATCAAAGCCGCTGCGAAATGAGGTTAATATCTTTCTCTGTTTTCATATCGAAATCGTCCATTGTCATAAAATTACGGCCATTTTCAACGTGTATTCGAAGCGAAAATTACGCTGCACTAATTAAGGTCACTCGGGGTCCAAGATGATAATATTTTACGTGATTGTGTTAAGATTGCTGTTGATGTAACTTTTTTAAGGCGCGCGCGTAATTGGCGAGGAGAACTTTAGCTTGTAGGGAGTCATTGGTAGGTTAATTGCACCGTAATCACGATGTGATTCTTATTACCAACTCAGAAGTGCTAATTGGAGCCGTACTTTTTTTTATTTTACCGTTCTGTGGACAATCATTATTTTTATATTAAACAAATAGGTTTGAAGACATATCCCTTGAATCAGGAATGGAATAGGCGAACAAAAATATCTGATTTGGAGAACAAATTATTTTAATATACTGAAAGCTTAGTTTAATTTATATTCACAAAATTCCTTTTTGGTCAGTACCTATGTTCTTACTACACACAATATCTTTAATAGCTCCTAGTAGTTCTTGTAGAATAAACAAATGAAACAATAACAGACTTTAGTCTTAAGCGCTTAGAATACAATTCACCGTTAATTGTTTCAAAACAACATGCAAAGTTCACTTCACTTTGCTTGCATAGTATTGCTCCGGGACTTGGGATGAAAGGGATGTGTTTATATACGTTAATACAAAGGCGCGGGTAATTATGGAAATTACTGTGGCTCGGTGCCAATTTTTGTTAGCATTCCAAGCACGGGTAAGTTAAAACGATGGGTAGGTGATAATGGGAAAGAAAATTTGCCTAGGACCGTTAAAAGGGGTTCTGGGCATAGCCAATTATTCGATGCTCTTTGGATTTGATGAGGACTCGAGCTGTAAGCATCAACAACTTGGCTACTCTATAATTACTCGAAATGTTTTGTAATTAAGCATACCTACTCTATCGTCTAAGCAAGGACGGACGGGTGGGTGTACTCAAAGCTTCTTTCCGAAAAAAGGTGTAAAGAAGCACCTTGCAGTACTACACGACAAGGTGACGGCGACTAACGCGGCGCGTATATTCTCTCTAAAGCCTGGTCCAGATGCCCGATACGATCAGCGTATAAGCGTTGATTAAACGTACATTATGAATTCAAAATTTGATAAGACATTGGTACGTGGCGCGGTTCGAACCGGGTGGGAGACAACGCCCTTAGGCACTAGGCCACCGACACTTTACTTATTTATTTGTATTTATTAGTCGTTCAGCCATGTCTGTGTATACCTAAATAAACAAACTCATTGTCTAGCTGTGTGTGTCAGTGTCAGAGACAATGTGCATATATCACAGTATTTCACACAACAGTGGCTCACTCACGTTTATGAGATAAAATACGACATACTAACTACTAATTGTGTTCTAAGTGCCTATTTGATATCTTCATTATTACATGTTCAATAACCTACGTATAATAATGCAGACTAGTTAAAGATAAATTAGAACTATCTACTAACTCCATTAGTAAATTTGACAATAGAAACAAAAGACTTTAATTGTAGAGTAATTAAGTTGTTTTGATAAACACGCTGTAAAATATTGTGTAGAAAAAAGACCCACAAAGGATTGCAAGGAAGGCTTGCTTTTAACAGGTAACAAGGAGGTTCTATTGTTACGTAGGAGACACGTCACAGACTCTCACTCAGACACCAATTAATTTGAGTGTCGAAAGGGAGCTAAGTACGCCTCGACACTCATTCATAAAGTACTTATTGCTGTTGCCAGTGGGTTTGTTTTAATGAAAAACAGTGAGCACTGTACCTTGTATTCATCATCTATGCAACAGATTCCGGTTTACACCAAGATTGCATTTTAAAACGACGCAATGTAAATTAAAATTAGTGTTATATTCTTATTTATCGGGAAATACCCAATAGAAGGTTAAAATGTTTTGTTTTTTTTGCGAATGTTTTGTTATTGATATTGCCATCCAATTTGCGATTTGTTTCATTTAAAGACTTCTTTGGAATGCATTTATAATAATGATGTTTCATTAAACAACTCATTTAGGTTTTACCAGACTCATCAATCTGTTACTTTAAAAAGTATACATATTTCATATTATATATAATAATTGGATGCAATTGATCAGCAGATGATAATCTTACCATCATAAATAACGCTTCCAAGTTTCACTTGAAACACTCAAAGGGAGTATAATTACAATACGTGGATGGAACACAATAAAAGCTGTTAACACCATCGTTTACAGAAAAATTTTGTACGTAGTTTAGATGGTGGAAAAGCTTTTTTTAAAGTCCGCCTCGTCTAAAAATCTACCATCATCTTATCAAAATTGCGGCAGATTTTGATAAGATGATGGTAGACTTTAGCGAGATGGTGATTTTAACCAGGCGGACATTAAAAAAAGCTCTTCCACCATCCAAACTACGTACAAAAATTTTCTGTTAAGAGAATCTAACACCGTTAAATTTAATAGTGATAAAATATGTTTAAAACACTGTAAACCCGAATACGGAAACAAGAAAGGAATGAAATCGGTTAAAATCAGGTTTATAAGGTAAAATCCACTCCTCATATTGTTAAAGTCGGTTAAAAATGTAGCCTATGTTACCCGGACCATAATAACGAATCGATTGACATCTTATTCATCTAATTCGGGGAATAGTTTAGGCGCTACGGAGGAACATACGTAAATAAAAACATACATATATACATGACTTTACTAAATTCATGATCCTTCCTTTTGGTTTCGCTGTAGTCGGGCAAAAAGGCTTAATGGTCGCTTATAAAAGACGTTTCACGGATACGAAAACGGTTTAACTGATTTTTCTATATTAACTCCCACAATGGTAGACACTTGAAAATTAAAAAAGTGAACTAAATACGCTGATTAAGAAACATAAATAATAATATTTAGAACGCCCATTAATTTAATTTGTAATGGTTTTATTTACTTGCGGTTAAGCTGGCGCCTGGTGCAGCCGGACCACCCACATAAAGTGCTTGTTTGTACAACACAATAAACAAACAAAAGCCAAGTGTGGCCAAGTCCTGATGAACTGTTACTTTATAAGCAAAGCTGAGGAGAAATTATAGAATGACACATAGTTAGCAGGATAGCGTAGCCCAGAAAATAACCCAGCATGTTTGTCAATATAGCACCTGCAAAGTTTGTAGTAGTAAACCAAATACGTCAAGTGTACTATGCCAAGTTTACATAGAGATTTATAATTAAGCCTTACTTAAAAATTGCCGATATGATTGTATAACCGAGACAAAAAGGTCCTTTATACTACACCTGATCGAAACAGTAGCTATTATTCCCTTAAATTGAAAAGAGAAAGTTGATCATTTCTTCGATCTAAATATGCGAGAGGAAAAGTTGTATGAAAATCCATTTCTAACGTGTTTAGCGGGAGGAAAAGTTGTATCAAAATCTATTGCTAACGCGACGCCGCCGCCCCGTCAGCGGGGTGCGCGCGTGGCGGCGGTGCTCGGCAGCAGACCGCCAGCTGCGACATAACCACAGGCCATTGGTTCGCCATTGGTTGGCCGGTGTTTCGCAGAACATCTGCAACTAGTGTTGCATAATCATAATCTCTTTATAATTTTATTATAGGTACTGCTTATTTCAATTAAACAAGTCTTTGAATGTTCCTCACAGGTGTAGTATAAAGCACTATGTAACACTTGGGAGAAAGTTCGATTCCCAACTCGGGAGTATTGTTCAAAAACTGCTCCCTCGTTGGTAATCTGTCACTTTCGTCCCGCGGTGAACAATGTACTATTGTTAGTGCAATGTTCTTTCAGTGCACGTCAGTGTTAGCGAGCGTCTATAGGCTACGGTGACTGCTTACCACCAGGCAGGCCGTATGCTTGTCTGCCAAACGAATAATATAAAAAATACACATGGCAGCACATTAGACTACCATTAAATCTCAAACTTTTTCAATAAACTTTATTTATACTGTGTGTATTGAAAATGTATTGAAGAACTTTTACAGTTTTAGGTTACCTGAACTGCAGCCGTAAAATTGTTCGTAGTTGTTACAGCAACTGTTTCAACCCAACAATCCGCATTGCGCCAGCGAATATTACCGAAACGGTTGTAGGGCTTAAACGATTAAAGAGTAGATACGCCATTTAAATGAAGGACTTATTAATTTTACAAAAAACAAATGATATTATAATGAATTCCACAGACCATTTAGTAAAATTAGAACTGGCTGCCTTGGACTCTACGACTAAAAGAAAATAATAAAATTTAAACGCTGGAGTGGCATACTAGTAAGTCCGTTCCTATGTGGACATAATATTATTTACTGACTTTAAATTGACCGTTTACTTAGTAAACAACCGAACGTACCAAAGTGTTATGTCTTCTACCGAATTTGCTGCGCAGACAGAATATGTGTGATGTAGATAAATCCATATCGCAGATTTTGTTTTTAACTCAACTCTTAAAGACGTGCACAGACGAGGAACCACCCCTGAACCATCGGAAAAACGTCCGCATTTTTTTTGCTTCTGAAATCGCGTTTGCTTCTTTTCTGACGACCGTGTGTGAATTACACACACACACACACACACTTTTTACTTATACGGCAATATTTTATATTTATTTACTACTACTAACTCCAGAGAACAACAAAGGCTAGTATTATTGTTTCCGGATAAGTTAATTTGACCAACTGTTAAATAATTTCTGGCCCTTAAAATAATAGTAGATAACTAAGTACTTTAATTTTTATTATTTTAAATTTCTCCAAACAATAAGTTAAGGTTCAAGCACAAATAGAAATTACGGTCATGATCCTCCTTATTCCGCCACTGTACCTGTCGAGTACAATTACAAGAGTCGCGAAACGAGTGGCGCCAGCGCAGGCGTGGTGGCAGACTGATAAACAACATCGGAACGACCAGTAAACAAAAAAATGTATCTACAAGTAGTAAGTACCTAGCATTAATAAATGTGATTAATAGCACATACACACATACAATCACGATCATAATCCCAAAATGGGGTTGAGAACCTTGGGTAACATTTGTTTACACATCTGGCAGTATGCGGCATGCAGTGCATCAATAGTACCTACTTTTACATAAAAAGTAGTTGACCCGACACGGAAACGCCCGAGTTGTTTTAGTTATTTTTTTCTAAAGAAATGCAGATCGAACGAGCTGTCAATAAGGATAGTTTGAATTAAAATTCGTGTAATCTGTTGATATCGCTTTGGTAGCTATGAAGCTACAGGAGAAATTTTCATAAAACTTTATTAATCTTGCAGAAGATAATTTGACTATTTAAATATTCATATGAGAGTCATCCGAACTTCCCCGACCCGATTTCGGTCGATGAATCGGTTTTGGTGTACGCGTATCGCTATACAAGCGATCTCCTTCAGAGAACTTTACCTAGAGAAATAATTTAAATGGTGCTTTTCCTTTTCGGTAAAACCGAACAGTGAAAATATTACAAATTGCAAGTTGTACATTTCATTTATCGTGATTCTCGAACATTTAAATTATATTATATGCATTAATGGCCATGTTACGACCGCATGTCATACATAAGTGATATCATAATAAATACAAGAAAAAGTTGATTGCACCATCAAGTACTTCTGAGAAATAGAACAAGAATATCAAGAGAGATCAACGCACTTAATACGCGCTTCTTGGCGTCCTTGTCTATTATAGAAGTCACGTCTCGGGTTATGCTAATCACACGGTGTAGGTATATTTTTCCTAATTTACTGCTTTAAAGTTGATAAATAATGTAAACTAATTCTTATTTTTATGTACCGACGACTGTTTTTCAAAATTATTTATTGCTTTTTAGGATTAGACGCAATCTAAAAAAAACTATATTTCAATACTGTCATGCAGGTAGTAGCCCCGTCTGTGACAAGGCTACACTAAAGGCGATAAATAAGGCCCAATAGTGCAGGGAGTGGTTAAGACCGAGCCTTGTACGGAGCACTCTTATCTTAATTGTACACTTTGTAATAAATCTCGTGTTTCATCTGGCTTTCCTTGCGACAGTATTATGAATGCTTAGAAGTTCCAAATACGAGGAAATATTTCATTCTGTATATTAAAATGTCCGTAGAAGACGTCCGTGTCGTAAAGTAAACTGCATGTAACAATTAAATTTTAGCCAGCCTAAGCAAAATAAACTTACCTAATAGATACGAACTTGATTAATCTATTGACTATACATAATAATGAATGATGAAGATGAGAAATAATCAGCCGCTCCGTGAAGTTCAAAAATTGCAAACACTATCCTCCTTGGCTAGCTGGCACCGGCTCCAAATATATCGGAGTATGAATTATAAATAAAGAATTATAAATGTGTATCAATACTTTCCTTGGTTTTCTATGACGATCTTTTCAACTACTTCATAAAAATATTATTTATTTCTTACTTTTTAGTTTAAATTTGTACGCATTGAAGTCGGTTGTCGTATTATTTTGCTAAAAATATTTTATAGTGTCTGGGTACGAAAAACCCAAAGTCTAAATAGGTAAATGTTTGAAACTATGGTTCATACCAGTTTACAACAAAATTACATTAACAGAGCCAGGTCCAAAGTTTCATAACACTACAGTGGTCTCGGTGTCTCCCACATACCTTATGGGGCACTTCAACGTTTCGTCAGGTTTCACTCTATAACGTAAACAATATATGACGCCAGTCAAAAAGCGACTGTAACCACTTCAGATAAAGCTTAATTCTTTAGTGACACCTCTGGGAGAGGAATAAACAACACATTCCTATTGGTGCGACACTTATTGTGTGACATGAATTTTTTTTTTTGATAATCGTATTAAAACTGGGACAAGGTGGAGAATAGAACGTCTGCAAGAAATGATAGCACGTTGGTTTCATTTCTATTTAGGCCCACAAAAATATCAACTTTTTTGCGGGCCTCTCTGACCCATCGTCAGTACTTAGACTATTTCAAAACAATATCGATATCTGCTAGATTTTTTTTTGGGATTATTTGATAATGATAGTTTGTATTTTCGCAGGACAATAAAGATTGTTTGAAAAAAAAAAATCTAAATTCACTTTCGTATACGCTACTAGTACCTACCACCTAAGTATTCTAAATGATTTATAAAATTGCTCAGGTTCTAAATAGTTTATTTAAATTGAAATTTCATAACTAAACTACGAAGCAAGCTAGACGTTTGATAATAGATAGATATTGCTAAATATAGGTACGTTGTTTGTTTTATTTAGCTTGCACTGTTCGCATGCAAGTCTCAGACCAAATATTTTTGGTCTGAGATGTAAGTATGTAAAATGCAAGATTTCCGTCAAATTTTTATTTTATTTATTTATATAGAAACTCATCAGCTTTTTATTTACAATTATAGCTTAACTAGTTATATTATTTCTTAAATCTAAGCCAATGACAAAGTTCCCTAGCATTCTCTTAAGGCCAGAATACACTGCACTGAATAATATTTGCAAACCATTTTTCGATAATTTGTTGTATACGATCTAGCTCAAATTTTGCATGCACTTTTAGCATTTAGTTTGGCTGACAATGCATGCTTAGCAAAATGACGTCATTATAAATCCAATATGGCGGACGGTCGAAGATGGCAGACTAATTTTTTGGGCACTCCCATGAGATAGGTATCAAACGAAAAGGTTTGCTAAAAAGAATACGAATAATAAAATGACTACTCTAAATCCAAAATGGCGGACCGTCCAAGATGGCAGATTACTGATCTTTTAGCACTACTTAAATATCTACTTCCTACTAGGGTACCATTCCAACGCGAACTAAGAAAACTGGCAACTAGTTTCTTTGTCGCACAATCAAGAAATTGAATACATTGCCAGCACACGTGTTCCCTCCTTCCTACAATACTGGGTCATTCAAAAGAGGCGTGAAGAAGCATCTTGCAGGTCAGCAAGGCGAGGGTGGCTAGCGCGGCGGTTTATCTCTCACACTAGTTAGCTTCTCATTTGGATTCCATTTTTGCTTACTATCAGGCTTAATAGAGTATTTTTTTTTTTACCTTTTTATAAAATAAATACCGTTTTAATGATCACCATATATCTGAACAAAATTGACCGACGAAATTCATAACAAAATCACAATTTGATACCACTTGATATCAAATTGTGAAATTGTTTTCCTTTTAAAAGAAACCCGACAAAATCTTTCTGAGCAGGTACCTTCTTAAACGATGTATTGTATTATTTATACAAAATCCTGCGTTTCTGGTCACAGACATCGACGCACGTCTGTTGTTTAAATGTTATAACATATTACATAAAATGCTGCTATCTAAAGATGAATCATATACATGGAGATGCAAACCATAACTTTCTGTGTGACTCAAGATCCGGTAGCTATTAGTCCCGTTCGACGCGCGTTTAACATTGGCGATTCGATTGGTTTCTTATCTGCGCTGTAGACTATAAAATTTTAGGCCTGGTCAATCCAGGTGACTCAAAGCTCTGGCTAAAATAAACAAATATTTTTATAACATCAATATTATGCCCGTAGCTTTTGTGTATCTGCCGCAATTAAATTTTATATGACATTTCCTAGAGCTAAGACTGTCGATGTCGCTGATACATGGGTTAAAAACATGCGAGAAGTACCTAAACGTAAAAAATGACGTTAACAGGGTAAGCTCTGGCTTTCTTCTCACCTGATGGTAAGTAATGATGCTGAATCTGGAAAGAAGCTTCACACGGAACCCTTCTTATCTTATCATTAGCTGTCGGATACAGATAATGCTCTTAACGCTATTGTTATGGCGACAGAATAGACTTTGAAAAGATGGTAGTAGATAACTGGTACTCAGCACAAAATACTCCACTGAGGATCGACCTCGGGATGTCCGCATTTCCAGTGGCATACGACTGGCTATACTTCGGAGGACGTTAAAAAATTGTGTGTAGGTAATGAATTAAAGCTCGACATATTCGAAATCATATAATAAATCTGTTATTAAGACAAGTTATTTATAATGCAAATACAATCGTTCCGATCACGAATTAATCTGATTACCATTTAAAGCAACTCTCTCACGGCGAGTCTGTAGCGTTCTACATCTGTCGATCACTTATCGCTCTAGCAATGGATGCATAAAATTTTCTCCTGACTTATCAATAGAGCATGGCAAGCTTCGATTCGGTAATTAAAACTCGCTTGGCGTTCACGTATGGCTTATTCAACTTGTGTAACTAGTACTGGGTTGGTCACCATTGGACAACTGTAAGTCACAATAAAGTAGCTTGGGACCATGTAAAAGCGTGTTGGTCTAAAGTTCAATTGCGTAATGCAAATGAGTTTACTCCGACTTGCTTCAAAGTTTTACCAATTAATTCTCATTTGATCCGCGTGGGCGCAGGTTAGTAAGAGGGTTTTTATACCGTTGAGCTGTATAATGTAACTGTTGTTTAAGTCAGGTAGGTCGTAGACATCAATATAATTAAAAATACTAACAACTGATTTCAAGGTTCACAAGAAACCCATCAAGGTAAGTTCTTAGAACACGACGCGCTCGATGGCGACGCAAACATAGTAAATCTAAGTTTAGTATAAGTATCTTATTTTCTAAAGCAGATCATTTATCTTTTTTAAAACTTCATAAAGAATTACTGTTAATAAATGATGAAAATATATATGAAATATATGACCAGTGAAGCTCAGTGTTGGGGGAAAACCTCCGAAAAGGCGTCTTACACATGTGGATAAGCATCTGGAACAGGTATGCACATACTGGTGGGTTGCAGGGTGCTCCTGGAGGTAAGTCATTACTTCTGTCGTCACAATAAGGTCATAAGTCATACCTACGTGAAGCTTGAGTGTTGCGGTAGCGAGAGCACAAATGCAATTGACAACGAAAAGCCTCGTAAATTTTCCCAAAGAAGGTTGAATACATAAATCTAATCATAAACCGTACTCGATACTAGGCCCGGCTCCAGACTGGACACTTCTGATGGGCACGTATAAGAAACATTATAAAATACCAAATGACGTACCGAGCGGTTTCTACATCTAGACCGGACATACTACTTTACTCATGGACATTCAAATGTGTACTATTGGTTGATCCCCAAAGACCTAACTAACCAATTAAAAAAAAATGCCTATATCGTTGGTTTGTATGCAGTAGACGTAGGCGGGAGGGGTATAATAGCTAAATCCCCTAACTTATTAAATGAGCTCGGTTTGTCTAGTCTAGAACTTCCATAAGTACTGTAAATAGTATAATTGGTGTGTGCGTGGAAATATATTAATTATACAGAATCGTAAAAAATACGGCTAGGCAGAGAGAGAAGCCAGGTAGTGAAGGGGAGTGCCGATGTATGATGAGGAGGCCTCCTTAACCCTACACCTGGGTCACAAGTCCAAGGCACTGCCTCTGGCTCCCCTCTGCAACGCGGTCATCGATTCAATTATTAAGAAATTAATATTACGCAATTACAGTAGGTAAATATAGGTAGTCAACAAATGCTTATAAAAAGGAAATAAAGTAAACTAGATGTATGTAATAAATCTGACATCTTGCGTAAGCAAAATTAAAACGAAAAAGATTTCACAACAAGTTATTAAAAATTCTCATATTTGCACTGACCGTTCTCATGCAGGTGCACTCTGAATCTTTGGATAAGTAAAAATTATTGATATTTTTTTTATTATTAGACTTAGATAATTAATTTATCTACGTCTTTGAAATGTACTGAAATGCACACGTAAGGTAACTTACCTTAAATATTATTGGATTATTATTTTAGATGCGACTAAAAACTTAAAGGGCGACAACTATTTTTTATAAAAAAATATTAGATGAGCTTGAAAATGCAAGTATTTATAAAAGATAAATAATGGCTGCTACTTTAAGGTAACAAACATAAATGAAAAGGGCCAATGAAATTCATAGGCGAGGTACTATAAATCATGATATAGCGACTAATTCTTAACAGTGGGACAACAAATATAAAATAATTATTAGCAAATAATATAGACTTCCAAACGAGTAAAATGATTTACGGGAAATATACGGTTTCTACTATCAGTCAGGACAAAATTTTCTTATTATCTTGATGTTGCAATATTTTATTCATTTTTTTTTAAAAATCATTTTTCAAAAAATAATTAAAGATAGTCTGTCCAGGATTTTTTTAGACAACCCATTTTTAATATATTTTCTAATATACTAAATTAATAATAAAATATGTTTCATTCTATTATCAGCTCGGTGAAGGTCGATTTAGGTTCGGATCTTAGACTATATAATTTTATAAAACATACGTAAAATATTACGTACAAATTGTTTTCCAGGAAAAAATACAACATTACTTGGATTTTTGTCCTTTTCCCACGGTGCTTTGATAGACCTATAAACACATTATTACATTACTATAGAAGTCGGTTAAATAGAGGAAAGTACGTGCACGACAATGCAATTTACGTATTTTATGAGACTTTGAGATTATGATTAAACTGAAATATTATAAGTCATTGGAAGAATCAAGTTTAATATGATAAAATAAAACCATTTGTTTGTATGTATAACATTTCTCCAACATAGAAGTCCACACATAATCACTTGCAGTGGAAGCTTTATTTTACCGGTTAAAGAGGTTAATGTTACAATAAAAAGTGACCAACTCTCAGTTTTACGACTGCCCTATGCTAAAGTATAATCGGCGTAACTTCACCTAAGCCCCATGGAAATGTAAAAGGACACACGCATAGGTATTTATGTTTGTATGTTTACGTCTCAGCAATGATATGCAGTAAATTTTATTTGCATAGGTATTATATACATAAAGAGACGTTGAATTTGTTTAAAATAAAGTGACGCCTTGCTCAATAGGACTAGGCCACGTCAGAGATCACTTCTTTTCACTTGCTACGATATGGTACATATTTCTTTTCAGAATTTTTGATCCTGGCCTATCTTTAGGATGTTTTTATGGCCAAACCATTTAGCATACCTTTCTCTATTCTAGTCACTATATCTTCTCTGAAACCACACCTGTCTGTTATCACATCATTGTATAAGTCGGATAGATCTCGGTAAGTCGGCTTCTATGTCTAGGCGTAGTGGAGTTCCACATATGACGCAACGACTAGCCAAAGTTGCGGTATGGTCCGTAAATGGATTTTCCATCGTCATCAAAACAAAAAAGATGAACGTTTATCGACCACATCCAAAACATTTTTAAGAAGGGCCAGGTCACTAAACCGAGCTTAATGACGACTTTGATAAAGAGTAGATAAAGAGAAAGAAAAGAAGAACCCCGGGTGCGGTCCAATGGCTGCTTCCGGTGTCCTCGTCAGGAGGATGCGCCAGGTCTAGCAGCCGTCGGTGAGGAGGCGGCCTATAAGGCCAGCGTCGGCTAGCGGCCTACAGGGGCTCGCGTCAGTCGGTAGCCCCTGTGGGCTGCTGGCCACCAATTGGTGCAAGGAGTGACTAGACGGGCAGTTTTGGGGCGGTCTCAGAGTAGTTGCGCTCACGTGCGCAGATCCCGAGCCGTCCCGCAATAACGCGCTGGAGGTCAGGCCGGGGAGGATGTTTAGTGGGTATGGAGGGAACGCCTTTACCTCGAGTCCCACATATCCCCTGCAGTTGGCACCACCCCGCAGGTATGACGCGTTTATGCATTCGACCTCTCCGACAAAAAAAAAGATGAAAGAAAGGCCCAAGATTTGGCGGGCCTGTTGTCTCCTGCCACCATATATGAATTTACACTACCCTCTAGGACAGTCTCCTATGAAGGATGTGGAGTGTTTCATAGCAAGTTTCCATTGCATACAAATTAATTTTATGGAATCGGTATTCAATGATGGCTCTGCTGATGTAGCTTTTAGAAATTAGGATAAAAGTTGCCACTCATGTAAGTATGTAGTTTTATTTGGAATGGTTTTTAAGTATTTTTTTCTTCTTTTAATTTAATTCGTATCGTGGTATATTACTTATTATAACGGATACTTGATAAAAGCAATAAATATTTCGTCATGTCAAATACACAACGTATTTGACATGACGAAATATTTATTGCTGACGTAAATCTATGGTGGGTAAAACCTTTATAAATAGACGCATTACTAAATAATGTTGAGCAAAAGGAAAGGTTGGTTATATTTAACCATGAATGGTAGATAATGTATAATCGATAGAGGGTCGGCTATTATTGGTGCTGCGTATAAAAGTTGTTAATTACACAATTGTGACGTATTTTCTGAGGGTTTTGTTATGCGCGAAACAATAACTTGCTAAAGGTGTCAAATTGTCAATAAAGGCACGTGCGAAGAACAAAGGTGGTGGGTGTCAAATGACAGAATGCTGTTTACACTGCCTGTTACATCAAGTATAATAATCTTGGAAGGTAAAGACCATTGTGACACATATCCTTTAAAGTACCTACGATATATGTGTTACAAACAAATAACCGTATAGGTTGTTATGAACTTAATTCAAAACTCATTTCTCCTTTTTTTTAAATAGTTTATTTTAGCGCTTAATAACTGCGTAAGAGGTAACGCACAGCTGATTAGTCACCGGGATTTAAAGACTAGTTAAATATAGGTAGAAACAGAACTTGGGGTTCCACGTCCGGAAGCCTCCTTATGGCGGACCCTGGTAACGTGGTGGAGAAACTTTCAAGGCGGGTGTGTGGCTTTTGATGTCAAGTGTCCCTTGGCATTCGAAGTCACATGCCATCGTCGAGTTGTTTTTGTTTTCCCACCACGGCTAGTTCCGGACGGCCCTTTTCAGGGCCACGATCGCGCCCGAAGTCTACCGGGAGTTAGTCGGTAGCCCCTGTGGGCTGCTGGCCACCAATTGGTTTACGCCTTTACCTCGAGTCCCACATATCCCCTGCGGTTGGCACCACCCCGCAGGGACGATACGTAAATGCATTTGACCTCCCCGACAACAACAAAAAAAGGTAACTTTTTGCTTTACGATTCTTCCAATCCGTTGTCTGACATTCTGTCTCGCGCAAAGGTACGGGAGTGACTGAGGCTTTGTGCAGCCTACCTGAGGGGCTACCGACTAACGCCATCCCCTATGGGCCGCTGGCCGACGCCGGCCTTATAGGCCGCCTCCTCACCGACGGCTGCTCGAACTGGCGCGTCCTCCTGATAAGGACACCGGTAGCAGCCATCGGACCGCACCCGGGGGACTTCGGGCGCGGTCGTGGCCCTGAAAAGGGCCGTCCGGAACTAGCCGTGGTGGGAAAACAAAAACAATTCGACGATGGCATGTGACTCCGACTGCCAAGGGGCACTTGACATCAAAAGTCACACACCCGCCGAGAAAGTTTCGCCACCACGTTACCAGGGTCCGCTACAAGGAGGCTTCCGGACGTGGACGCCTAAGCAAGAAGTGACCAGCAATAACATTAATTAATTTTTCTTCGTCATCTTCTGAAAACGTGTACATTGTATCTACGCGTCGCACGTGTAAACTATCTGCAGTTCGGGATACTACTGGATTGGTGCTGCAGTCTGCGCGCCGCGGCCGCAGGATGAAATGCAGGCACGCTTGAAATTAATTTCATAGAAATTCATAGAAACCAGTAGTGTCGCGTGCAGCTGCGGTCTGAGCTCCGTTTAGGACTTGTACCTTTGCGCTCATAATACGAAAAGGGGCTGATCAGAGACCAATCAAAAACCAACAACAGGACAGATTTGACTCTCTAAATTAGTTCAGAAGTCTGGGTAGGATATAAAAAGGAACAGCAATGCAAAATTAATTACAAATCATTATGACTTTTCCAATCACATGTTATGCGTTTACATTTTTAATTAATTCATTTAAACATTCACAAACAAGTATGCTATTTCTTGTTACCATGTTACTTACCAACCAATCCATACATTGTAGTTGATTTGGATGCAACATTGTAGGTGTTACAATAACAAAAAGTGTTATGTGGGCTGAACAATGTATTGTGTAAGGGCTATCTATTTGAAATTTGCAGATAGGACAAAAGAGTGGCCTAGATTGAGTGGTATAATAACAAAGCCAAGATATTAATTGTCAATTAATGTATGCAAACATACTGTACATGCAGCAAAGTGCTTGACTCGTCATTTTCCTACCCTGCTCCCAATTTATTTAGGGTCTGTGCAGTATGCCTTGATATTGACAAATACATGCTAACAATTTGGCATTTGATTTATACGGCAAGCCGCCTGCCTGTCACTCAACAGCTTTCTTTCAACAGCACCCAGGACCACCAGATTAATGTGTTTTCCCACAGAGGAAAATGGATTTGAAAAAATTTCGGTTAGCCCTCTGAGTCCGACCGCGCATGGATTGCTTGTTTGCATTGTATAGACTCCGACTGCCAAGGGGCACTTGACATCAAAAGTCACACACCCGCCGAGAAAGTTTCGCCACCACGTTACCAGGGTCCGCTACAAGGAGGCTTCCGGACGTGGACGCCTAAGCAAGAAGTGACCAGCAATAACATTAATTAATTTTTCTTCGTCATCTTCTGAAAACGTGTACATTGTATCTACGCGTCGCACGTGTAAACTATCTGCAGTTCGGGATACTACTGGATTGGTGCTGCAGTCTGCGCGCCGCGGCCGCAGGATGAAATGCAGGCACGCTTGAAATTAATTTCATAGAAATTCATAGAAACCAGTAGTGTCGCGTGCAGCTGCGGTCTGAGCTCCGTTTAGGACTTGTACCTTTGCGCTCATAATACGAAAAGGGGCTGATCAGAGACCAATCAAAAACCAACAACAGGACAGATTTGACTCTCTAAATTAGTTCAGAAGTCTGGGTAGGATATAAAAAGGAACAGCAATGCAAAATTAATTACAAATCATTATGACTTTTCCAATCACATGTTATGCGTTTACATTTTTAATTAATTCATTTAAACATTCACAAACAAGTATGCTATTTCTTGTTACCATGTTACTTACCAACCAATCCATACATTGTAGTTGATTTGGATGCAACATTGTAGGTGTTACAATAACAAAAAGTGTTATGTGGGCTGAACAATGTATTGTGTAAGGGCTATCTATTTGAAATTTGCAGATAGGACAAAAGAGTGGCCTAGATTGAGTGGTATAATAACAAAGCCAAGATATTAATTGTCAATTAATGTATGCAAACATACTGTACATGCAGCAAAGTGCTTGACTCGTCATTTTCCTACCCTGCTCCCAATTTATTTAGGGTCTGTGCAGTATGCCTTGATATTGACAAATACATGCTAACAATTTGGCATTTGATTTATACGGCAAGCCGCCTGCCTGTCACTCAACAGCTTTCTTTCAACAGCACCCAGGACCACCAGATTAATGTGTTTTCCCACAGAGGAAAATGGATTTGAAAAAATTTCGGTTAGCCCTCTGAGTCCGACCGCGCATGGATTGCTTGTTTGCATTGTATAGGCTCCGAAACTACTGGACTGATTTTAATTAAATTTGGTATGGAGATATTTCAAAATAGATGCAGATGGAAATCGATGGAGGAGCCTTTTACCCTATACAATAATCCTTAAAATAATATTTAATCAAAAATGAAACAACTTATTTATTGTATGGAAAAAATTTAAAGCTTTAATAATGAAAAATAATAATAATGGAGATATTTTGAGACCCTGGGAAGGTTAAAGGATACTTTTTAGTGCGATAACCAACATTAACGCGAATGATGTTGCCGGCAAATGCTAGTAACAAATGAACACAAAAACTATTGGACGATTTCACAAATTCTTTCACAATTCGAATGCTAAATTATCCCTGAGCGACAAAGGCCTTATTTGATGTTAATAAAATCTACGCAGATTTTATTAACATCAAATAAGTTTTATCTCTATAAAATAAAAAGTTTAATAGTAAAAAAAAAGTAATTTCTTTTTTGAATAAGGTCATTTGAAAGAGGTTCCTTATCAATAATAATATTTACAAATAATACTTCATATTTTATTCTCATTTAATATTATTTATTGTTACATTAAATTGAAATAAATGGTTGTTTCTACAGTTTAATTATTAAAGCTAGTTTATTATGACGGGAAAATAACTTTGGAAAGTAAAACATTAATTTCATTTTGATAAATTATATTGAGAGAATCTGTGAGTGTGCTAAACTTAAACAATATTACCTACTAAGTAATTCTTAATACCTAATATATCTTAATTTTCATACCGTGTTTATCTCCTATCATTAGCTCCAAATCAATACTAGATATTGTATACTTATACTTCTAGATCTGCCATCCTACCGAAGAATGCAGTAAAGAACAAAGGTTTTCTTTGTTGCTTACTGCATTTTTCTTCAGAGATCCGAGAATCCAGAGATCCAGTCTTGGAATTGGATCCTTATATTGTATTATGTCATCATAAAGCTCGCATTATTCCTTTAAAAAAGAAAAGTAGGAATATGAAAGCTCCAATTAGTAAATTTTTTAAATGAGTAATTGTTCAAGAATCATATTCTTGTTTTATCATATCATTGGTTGGAACAATATCATTTCAAATTAATGCTAGAATTTAGGTCCTGATTCATATTTATCTAATATGAATATGATAACGGCTTATTGACAATCTAAAAAATAATTCAAATTGCTAGTCATCATATTTCTGATTCATCTTTGTCTGAAAATGTTTTCAAGTACATTTCTCCAGGGCCGAGCCGCCCCTATGTATGAAGTGTGCATCCGGCTTTTACATCCGGCTGTCAGCCTGACACCAACCCTTCTTAGGAATGATGTTGCAGGTGGTTTACTGGCCACCACACTAATGACCTCTTGGTGCAATGGTCTGCCAAAGGTTCAGATTCACCCACAAGATAGGAAGGGGTAGTTCTATTTGTGACCAGGGACAGAAATAGGGCTTTTATCAATTAACCTACTATCTAAAAATTTACAAACATAGAGAATCTAAAATATCCATGTTGGAAAAAAAGTTATTCCTTATGAATTAGTAGTTTACCTCTTGGTGAATGATGTGAAGTTCAAAGAGAATATTACCCAGCTGAAGTCAGGCAGGGTTAATAGTATCACAGCTTTTTACTTTAAACATACATATACCTAAAACATGGCATGGAGTGTTTAAAATAAATTTATGATAAAACTAGCTGACCCTCCACACGTTGTTGATGCCTAAAAAATGACAGATGACCGATGGGATGGCCATTAAGAACAGTTTATATGGGAAAATGAAATTGTTGTTTTTACTATCTTCCTCGCAAATTTTCCATATTTTCTCAGCGTTTAAACTGTCCCTGGACTACGACAAACATTTCAAAACCAAAATCAGCTAAATAGGTCCAGCCGTTCTCGAGTTTTAGCGAGACAAGCGAACCACGATTGATTTTTATATATATGTAGATATATAAATTGCTTTACATCAGTTCCTAACAATTTTGACTTCTAATGCTACAAATAAATTAGTGAAATATTTTACTACTAATAGGTATAGTAAATCAAATAATAATGGTGAGAATCAGATGTGTAAACATCATTATCCTCTTGACAACATTACAACCTTGTCAGAACTTAAAATGTAAAATATAAAATGATTTGCTTACCATTTGAACTTTTCAGGTCTCGGTGTATAAGTGACATAGGCGCACCAACATGCAGATACGCCATGCCTTGAGCCACTTGGATAGCCCAGTCCACAAGAATTCCAGGCCTGATCTTTCGACCAGACAACACTCGGTTCAATGGACCTCCTCGGGCATATTCCATCACCAAACACAAATTAGGCTCTTCCAAACACACACCCTTTAACGACACAATATTCTCATGTTGGAGCACCCAAAATAGTCTCGCTTCTTGTAACACACTTTCTTTGATAACTTCGATATCCTCGTTTGCGTCTTGCCGAGCCGCTTTGACCGCCACAACCTCATCGTTCCAGTAACCACGATACACTTTTCCAAATCCACCAACACCGATGACTTCCTCTAATTTTAGCTCACTAAACGACACTCTCGGCGGCTCGGCTAGAGGGTCCTCCTCTGTCACGTACACTGCGGGGAATATTCCAACACGGTCCCCGATTTTGCCTGTCCACCATCCTTCATCGCCAGAGATATTGGCGTCTTTTGACAATACCTCGACGATCTCCCCTCGCCGTAGGGAGAGCTCATCCTCCCCTTGTGCGACATAGTCGTAAACAGCAGTAAACAGAGCAAACGGCGGGCGTTCATCCTCGGCCGCCATGGCCGCGCGGCCGGCCTCAGGCCGCGGCGGCATCACCCCGGCCGCGCCCCCATCGCGCCTCTCCTCTTCTCTCAAACGCCCCGACACTGCTGCAACCTCCACCCACCACCGTACATAACGCTACACAACAACGCGCTTGGTTATGATCACCGTATTATTCCGCCATCTTTGTTTCTCTCATCGATCATGGCGATGTTGTGTCGAAATCTATATGATGTAGAAATTTACTATGTAATGAAAACACACGCGACGATGAGTTTCGTTTTATGTACGACTGATCTTCGCTGCGACAAAGTTAATTATTTCTCATTCATCTATCACGTTAACCGATAGAAGGACGAAATGACAACCATACCACAGCGAAGTCAGTGACAAACTGTCATTCAAAGTTGCCATTATTAACCAAAATAATACTCCTAAAAAACAAAATTGTTGTTGAGTATTTGGCGGGAAACCATGACGTTCGGGAAGTTGATTTTGGTTTCGATGATTTTAAATTGTTCAGAGTGGATTTTGTATGCAGTGAAAGAAGGGTTATTTCGAAGTGAGACAATTAAAATGTGATACCCACATTTTAATGCGAATATCAGAAACAATATAGAAAACGCGGATTCATGGCTGTATGGGCTTGATCCCTTTGCCGTCCCCTAACAGGAAGAATTAACAAGTGTTCATAGGACACTCTGACGGTATTTGCGCGAAAATATTATAATTTTAGAAAGCAGTATATTAAATCCATTATTTTTCCAAGGCACAGGACGTAGAGCCTGCGCGCAGTGCGGCAGCAACCGGTGCGGTTTGCTCCCGCAAAAATCTGTGATGTATGAACTACAGTGGAGGTACGCGTACTGCGGCTGTTCAACCGCATGCGGCTAAAAAATCTGTGACTTGCTTCAGATTTCTTGCGGTGCGGCGCCGCACGGTTTTTTGCATCCAATGAACTTGTATGCAACCCCGCGCACTGCGGCAGGAAAACCTGCGCGCAGCAGTCAGTAGTGATCGAGCCATGACGGAAGAATGTTGTTGCCGAGTGCGTCCGGCGAAGCGGCGGCCAAAGCGGTCACCGATGTCAATATTGATGCCCTAATCATCGAAGTACAAAGTCGGCCCGTACTGTGGGACAAAACTCATAGAGTCAAAACTTTTTTGGAAACATTCGCAAATCATTATATCTCTTAAAGAAAAAACCCTTCATAGGTCTCATTGCTGTTAATGGATGAACCCAATACTGCTTGCCTTTCCGTTGTCGTGCCGGTAATATTAAATAAATGCAAATCCGAAGCCTGGTTTCGTAGTCCATGCTGGTCGACCTTCCGCTACGAAAGCTGAGGAATGGCAAAACTTGCGCCTGTTTAGCCGCAATGCGCGCGCCCAATGGTTTCAAAATTTCGCCGTACCGTAATATTAAAGTTATACTTGAACATTTGTTTATGTCCTTCTCCTTCGTCAACCCTATTTCCACCTCTACTGGGTATTGATCTCCTCATAGGTATTTATTTATTCAATATTAACTATACTACATTACATAATTTTATTCTACGTAAATGATGAAGATTAGCATAATGCCTGAATGCCGATTTATCTCTCGCGTTTCCGATGTAAATATAAAGTCCAATTCATTTTAAGTATTTTTTAAAACTACCTACCTAAATAATGCAAAGTTTTAATGGAAATGAGTAGCTGTAATAACTATCATAAGTGATATAGATAGACATTAAGTAAATAAGATAAGATAATTTAAAAATAATATAATGATCCATAAGACTAAGCTCCACAAGATTGAATTATTACACAAAAATACCTTTGTATCATAAATTGCAGTTTTAAAAAACCTAAGGTCGCGGACTCAAAGATTGCAATAAGCGGGGCGATAGCGACGGCGCGACAGCTCAAGTGCGGCGCGATTCATGGCATAGGTTTATATGGAACTACAACAACACACGAGCGATGCGCTTCAGTCCACAGATTTGAAAGAATATGTCTAAAGCAGTCCAGTCAAGCGATGCCCGCGAGTCTGTATTAACGTAGTGTTGTGCATTTTATTTATTTCCTTTTATCAATCGACGTTGCCAAATCCCCGCCGTTGACGTCAAAGACCAATAGGACAAAGGGACTAATTTCTCATAACACAAGACTACGCTGCTCTTCGAGGCCGGGTCGATGTCAAACTATTATGGTCCAATACATGTAGGTTCCTAGTTATTTCTAAAGTAATGTTCCATTTCAATAATACCAGTCAAATACACGTAAAAAGTGAATATGTCTGTTTGTAAGTTAATGTGGACAACTTAAATCAATATTTAGTAATACATAAAATATACTTATGAAAATAAATATTACTTTATTTATTGATAAAACATCACAAATCATTAATTTAATAATGACTATGAATAAAATAATTCTTACGTCTTGTATGAACTTTAATTAAATTCAGCCTAATATTTTTCATCATTCATAAATCTTATTCTCACAATTACAACCCATGGGAATATGCAAGGATCTCATACCCTTAAATAAGTTCCTTAAGAATATGTTACTGACAATATTTTTGTTTTATTAGGTACTCATTTCCGATTCTAATCTTTATTTTGGTAGTTGTTCTTATACTGGTAACACATGTTCTTTGATAGTTCTCCATATTTTGCATAGATGGCACTAAGTAAGTTTTAACGCCATCTAGTACATCAAAGTGAATTCTCTAATCAAAATAAATAGCAAGTGTTTTGATTAAATAAATTATTAGTAAAATAATTTGTTATTTATAGTATCTTTCTATCAGATAATATATTTTTTAAAAAATGAATATTTATTTTATATTTCAGGTAGTAATCAACAACTATACACATATTTCGACCATGTCAGTAAGCGGTCCCATGGTGTAATGGTTAGCACTCTGGACTTTGAATCCAGCGATCCGAGTTCAAATCTCGGTGGGACCTTCAAAATAGCTTTTTTGTTGGCATATTATTTTTATATTTTTTTTTCTTAATCTTATTAATAATTAACTAATTGCCGAGTTTTGCTTAAAAATATCTTATGATTAGAAAAACAAATCTAAGATAAGTTAGAAATGTTTATGTTAGTGTGAGTGATAGTCTGTGGGAGTCTGAAGGGATGCTGGGTAGGGAGCATTATTGATCGCGCGAAAAGGGGATGGCCGTATCCATTCGCGGCGAACACCCAGCCCGCGGACGAGGGACCGCTTTACAATCTTCAAAACACGCTTAAACGCCTTAAACATTAATTTAATAAACCAAAAAGTAATACCACGTCCCCGTCTAAACGCACAAAAATAATTAACAATAAAATTTCCAACGCGCCATCGAAAAACAGTGCAAAATCTCCGCGCGAATATTATACACACCAAAAATGTGACATGCCATAGTGAAAACGCTTGAAAAACCCATCAATACTTCCATAATACGCTTAAAACTATGTAAATTTGTATATAACGTAAGGACCTCAACAAATTGTGATACGAATCGATTGATAACCTTTTGGTTTTTTGGTTGCTTATTACCTATGTGTTGAAGTGAAGTGATTATAATGGCAGATTTATTATCACCAGGCTAATTTCAAGATTATGTGTCCATCGATGTACAAAATGTGCCGTTTAAGAATTATTTTGAAGAATAAATTCTGCCTAAAATGGTGCTGGCGAAAGCGTTGGCCGGGCTTGCAGAAACATGGATTCTCTTTGAGTGAAATACCTTCGTTAAGTATTTTTTCTTAGCTGGTTCTGTGTTTAGGTGATAGATTAAGATATAAGGTACAAAGATGAATACTTTCAACGCCCCCACAACGCAAATAAATGCGATAGATAAAATGACAACAGTCAAGTGTAAATCGGTCGACCTGGAAGGCTACGTTATTATAGTGGTACAAACTAAAGATAATAAGGTTAAACTATACGGTGAGTATTAACTAGACACTATTCACATCTATTTCATTTTTATTAGTGTTCTTCCAATTATGTTTCAGTGATTTTATTTAGTTTTCGCAAAAAAATATTACTTTTAAAGCGTGCATTCGATTTACGACAAACTTAACATTTTGTGTTTTTTTTTCGGACCTAATTTTTGAAGCGATTTGAACAGATTTTTGAAAAGAAACTATACACATACTACTAATATTATAAACGCGAAAGCTTGTATGGATGGATTGATGTATGTTTGCTACTCTTTGACGCAAAAACTACTAAATGGATTTTAATGAACCTTTACAATATTACTACAATGTAGCTCATACATCAGAATAACAAGGCTATAATTAATACTAAATCTGCGCAGACGAAGTCGCGGGCAGAAGCTATAGGAAGATAAATTCTTGATAAAAACCGTAAAGCGAAGAGTATCCCCCAGCGCAGTTTAACGAAAAAGCAGTTCAGAGCGATATTTCAGATGAAATACACGCTTTTTCCTCTAAAATATTCCGTGAATGAAAATTGGAGTTCGCTACATCTCTGAAAACATTCTTATTGATGAGTGAAACTATTAGGTATTATTCATGCTTACACAGATAGATAAAATTTATTCTTTTTGAAAATTATTCACGTACAAATGGTATAGTTCACCTTTTTAATAAGTAGCTACGTAGGTAATATAAGCACATAGTTACGACATTTTAGAGAATTGTGATTACTTGGCTCTTTTCGTATGTGTACCTGATTCGACAAAGCTATAAAAAATTGAACTACTAATAGTAATATTTTATCACGTCAAAATAAACTAAACCATTGAATCTTTAAGACTCGAACGCTTAAATTCTGCCTCTTCTGCGGCGTCTTCTCTTTTCACCTCTCTCTCCCTAGCCCACTCCTAATCTTGTGCTATCGTCTTGCAAAGTCCCATAGCTGTCTGAAGTTCGCCTCCGTCCCCACGAGGTCCAGATAGTATACTGGGACCACTTCAACCGTCTTCACCTTATCCAGAAGGTCCCTACGCGCTTCCCCGTAAAGTTAGCATTCCCACAGTGCGTGGTGTACCTACTCCTCTACGTCACTATCCCCACAGTAGCATAAGCTCGCGTAATTGAGTTTAATGTGGAAAAGTCTACCCCTAAAGCAACCATGGCCTGTCACTGTCAGCAACTGCGAGGTTTCGTAGTCCGGCTCTACCCAAGTCGCCTTGAGACGAGCCAACACATCTGGGAAAAACTAATACAGCTCCCTCCCCTTGTCCGACGTGTCCCAACGTCCCTGCCATTCGGCCTGGACGGACTCAGTTACTTGAGTTTGACACCCTCAGCTCCTCCTTGGTAACATTTTAATAGGTAGGTCAATACAAACGACTCTTGCTATGGAACCAACTTCGAAATCGAAAAAAATAATCGGGAGTGGTCTCCCCTTGACTTCCTCGTATACCAGAAACGACTCAAAAGTTGATAGAAACCTTATATTTTGTTGTCATACATGCATGTTAAATTTGGTTGCATACTCGAGTTATCGTGCTAACGCACAGACACACACACACATAAATCCAAAAACGGTATTTTTGCACAAAACGTGTAAATCCATCAAAATCTAGAGCTCGAATTTTTTGACGATTACAAGACTTGCTCTGTACTATGTACACGAGAAAGTAAAAATCAGGCGTTCCATAATTAACTGGAAAAACTGCGCAACCAAAATGTGTGAAACAGCTGATTATTTAGAGATTTCGATGATGGTCCTATAGCAAGGAGCTGTTTGTATTGATTGACCTGCCTATTACAATTGATTTTTATCGACAGCCACTAAAAATCTCCTTGTACTTATAGGTAATATTAATTCATTTATTTGTGGAAATACTTTTAGCTTTATTAGTAAAACTGATATTTTATCCTAAAGTTTGTAGTTGCGTAGGTTGCCTAACATAGTAAGACGTGTTTAAAAAAAAACAGATTATTGGCCATTTGGAAATGTAACAATTTTGATTATTATTAATTAGATAATAGAAATTAAAAAAAAAGCTTTTTCGTTTGATATTCGCTAGGATTTACCCAGCAGATATTTAGTAGTTTTCAAATCATGCCCAATAACCAACCCATTGTCGAGGTAGGGCACATCGGACTCATCATCATCATCATCAACAACAGCTCATATAATGTCCCCACCGAGGGGCTCGAGCCTACCCTACATTAAGCGCGATTAGGCCCTAGTCAACCACACTGGCCAAGTGCGGGTTGGTCGACTTCACACACAACCTAAGAATTTCTTCATAGGTGCGTGCAGGTTTCCTCACGATGTTTTCCTTCACCGTAAAAGCGTCGATTAAACGTACCTATGAATTCAACATTTGTTTTGCTGTAATCTAATAAGACGAAAAAAATTATAAGTTTGTATGTATACTTTTTATTAAGTGCTTTTGATTCCTGTTTACTCTGAGTTTTGATTCATTGAACATTTACCTTTGCATAAGTAAAGTAGCAAGGCAAATAACTTTAACAATGAAAAACATGTGTAATAGCCCAATATAATCTGATAAGCTTATCTATATACTTCAATAAAGTAATACCAACTTATCACCAAATACCTACCTAAAGATAAAATTTCGGGTTTCGGCGGATTTATTTATTGTCCTAAGATACGCCAGTTAAAGTATTCTTTAAACATATGTATGTAATTAATTAATACATACATCTACTATCACGCTCATAGTCCCAAAAGGGTGAGCAGAGCTTTAGCCCTTTAGTAACATTTGGTGACACATAAACCCAGATCTGGCAGTGTGCTGCCATCCTGTCCCCTACACAAAAGGGCTACAAACGACGCAAAAATAATATACAACATGTAAACTAAATTAACCAACACCCTGCATACAGGTGGTTTGGGATCGGCTTCCGAGTTGATTACAATAATTTTTTTTTGAAAAAAAAAAAAACGATTTTTTAGAATAAAAAAAAAAACAAAAAAAAGTACCCAGAAAATATTGTACAACATTTTCTGGGTACTTTTTGTTTTTTTTTGCCTTTTTTTTAAAAAAAAATCGTTTTTTCAAAAAATAAAATATTGAAATCCACTCGGAAGCCTATCCCAAACCACCTGTATTCAGGGTGTTGGTTATTTAGTTTACATGTTGTATAACATAGATATTCAAACGCATTCCTTTAGGAAAATCGTATTCCCTGTCAAGATCTAAAGTAAAAAAGCTAACCTAAATAGTATTGTATGTTCTAACATTAGTAGGACTCTATTTTGACTTTATCTATGATTGTATTTTCACTGGATATTATCTAAAAGCGTACGAAATCGCCACGAAGTCATTTATGAAGTAGAAATAGTCAGTTATGATGAATAAAGATTATTTGTTTAATTAGTTGCATATTTCAGGGTCACCATCGGCTGGTAATTTGGACAACTTGGAATTGGCTGACGAGATCATGGACGTGAACGAAACGAGATTAGAAGACATGACGAGGGCAGAAGTGCTGGGACACATACACGAGGTAGGAAATCTAAAGCGGAAAATTATTTATGCCACCATAAGAAAGTGGCGGAAAATACATACTTCCTGGTCAGGGCGTGGCATAAAATTTTGAACTTACCTTGGGCGGTATAAAAGAAGGCTCATTGGGTTCGATTCCTGGCTAGGATTATTGATTTTTCAAAAATCGAATGATGCAGTTTTTGCTTTCATCAAAATCGGGCTCGCAATTCCTTTGAGGATTTTTCGATATTCCTTATAGTTTAGGATTTGGCCCTGAAGGCCCACTTAAAAATTCACCCTGTAAAAAAAACGCTCACCAACACGTAATTCATAGGGGTAGTATATGAATGAAAGGAATTTCGAATGGGACTAATTGCTGATGGTATTCGGTGCTTGAGACGAATTGCGAAAAAGGTCGAACTTTTGCCCACGCGTTATGACCACGCCAATCCTTCCGTAACTCGGACATTTCCCCAGTAATCATGGGCTTCCTCTCCCCGTCAACAGGTCTCCGATTTCATGGCATTTGACCTTTTCGTGCTGCTCGTATAGACATATCACATTTTTCTCTAACTTACCGAAGTTATTTTTGAAACTGGAGCATCAGATTTAAACGACTTAACTAAGTAATATTTAATAAATCTACATGTAAATAATTAAAGATGAGCAACCATTATTTTCGAAAATCGTGTTGCATGCCGTTTCAGTCGGGACATTAGTTAGTTAAGCGAAACTGCATACTTGTTGATATGAAAACATAAAATTAATGATTTAATTAAAAAAGATAGAGTCAACTAAATTAAGCTAAGCTTTTTCTAAGTCGTGCGTTCTTAGTAACGATCACGAAAGTTAAGCAACCAAGTGCGCGGTCAGTACTCGGATGGGTAACCGAAAAATTTTTCAAATCGATTTTTCCTCCATGCTTCGGAAGACACGTTAAGCTGGTGGTCCCGGGTGCTGCCGAAAGATAGCAGTCGTCCCCAAGGACGGTTGGTATCAGGCAAGGTAGCTAGCCGTAAAAATCTAATGCCATATCCTTAAGCAGTATTGTCGATATCAAGGCATACTGCACTGACCACAAATGAACTGGAAGCAGGGTAGGAAAATGATGATAGAGCTAAAATGTCTGAGTTACACATAGAACAATATCTATCGTCTATCTCTCTATGACTAAACTACATAATGTAAGTTTGTATGTGGTTTTCACTGTACCAATGTCGTAGTAAATTAATTTCCTTTGAGCTGCAATGGACAACGAGAAAACAATAAATAAAAGCAAACTCTACAAAATGATCGACGTTACCAGCAAAAACTTTACATTGTAATTTGCATAAAATTTATATAAAATTGACCTTTATCATCTATCACTACATAGTATAAAACAAAGTCGCTATCCGCCGTCTGTCTGTCCCTGTGTATGCTTAGATCTTTAAAACTACGCAACGGATTTTGATGCGGTTTTTTTTTTAATAGATAGAGTGATTCATAAGGAAGGTTTATATGTATAATACATGCATATTTACATAAGCATTGCACCCGTGCGAAGCCGGGGCGGGTCGCTACTCACTTATAAATCACAGATTTTTATGGTATTTATGTACTCATTTGTACCTATAGTAACTTTGTAACTTTTGTTGCAGTGCATTTCATCTTGTGTCATAAAACTACGTGTGAAGAGGCGCAGCGAAACAAAACTATGTAAGTACTCTATTTCATAAGAACAATCGTTACACCGGCTTAATTATTTAGGAAAAGTCTTTTATGGAAATAATTTGATAGTAGGTATGTTTTTAACCATTGTAAACGTCACATCTTAAAGTGTTTTTAGTTAAACACTTTAACCACGGTAATATTTAAAGACCGATTGCATCAAGCTATACTTTTTAGAAATTCGTAAAAAATAAACATAATTGTTTAAAAATGGAACAACCAATTCGTATGGATTAAATTGACATTTACGTTACTTTTTGCAAAATTGTAAAGCGTAAATTTAGTGCAATTTGAATTATGTTTCCACAAAACAAACGTAAAAAATGTGTTTTTGGTTATTTCTGTAAAATAGTGTAAGTAGTTGTTATAACAAAGAAAGTATCTAAGTATTAGTATTAAATAGGTACTTATTATGTCTATTTTACAAAAAAATAGACTTTCATAACATAATTTGTAGACTGTGTTTCCACAACTTCGATTACTTTATGATTACTCTACACTACATATTAGGTATAGGTATACATATCCTGTTAATGGTAGTACCCTTTCATTCTTCTTTATTTTTAATGATTATGAACGATAAAATAGCATATATTCAGTAATTGTCATTAGGAACCTTCATTTGTTTAAAAATACACTTTTATTTTCCAATACATTTGGATTTTCACTGACCGAAATTTATCTTTTGTAATTTAACTGTATTGAAGTTACGAATATTTCGTAATTTAAATGTAAGCATAATAATATGCAACTTGTAAACGATGGTGGAAAAAATATATTTATATAATTTTTACATCGAGAATTTGGTAAAAAATATTTTTCTCTCTTTCTCTTTTCCATAAAATTTAAAGGCGTTGAGTGAATAATAAGCATTAATTGTCAACACGTGCGTGAAAATACAAGCAATTTATTTAACATCGGTAGAGTCGAGGATAAACGATGATTTTTTTGTTGTATAAATGCTTAACAACTTTGATAGTTATATACAACACCCTGAATACAGGTGGTTTGGGATCGGCTTCTGAGTTGATTTCAATAATTAAAAAAAAACGATTTTTTTTTGAAAAAAAAACAAAAGTACCCAGAAAATGCTATACAATATTTTCTGGGTACTTTTTGTTTTTTCTTTTTCAAAAAAAAAAGATTAAAAAAAATAAATAAATTAAAATCAACTCAGAAGCCGATCCCGAACCACCTGTATTCAGCGTGTTGGTTATTTAATTTACATATTGTATATCCATCAGTAATATTCTTCCTTAGCCATGTCTCTAGCTATTCTTCTCTCTTGATATTTGCATCTAAATGTTTGTCACCACAAAACCTCTATTCAATGATTGCTCATAATTCATCGTCAACAAATACGTGTGATACGTTTGCATCACACTAACAACACTTTAATTGCACAAAATGCAATCAGAACCAATTTTTGAATTAACGGAATAAAAGAATTCCCGACGCCATGAAAGCACGCCAACACTCCGGTTAATGTTTCATAAAGCGTGGTTAGTCCAATATTACTGATGGATGGATCTCCCCGTTGGGGTTAGACGCTAAATGGACCGGGTTTCGCAATCATGCATATTACCTAATAGGTACTAATAATTTCATATTTTTGACCCATAGATTGAGAAGATTAAGCTTACTCATTGTAAGGAAGATAGAAATGTTTATTCGCCAGCACAGAAGTTTCACTTATAACAACAAACACATACAACTTAATAACCTTGGCTTGCGTAGGTCTGTAGGAGAACTGGGGGCCGATCGCGTCTTCACTATGCAACGTAGCCGATCTAGGTTTGATACTAAAACTACAACAAACGCCTTTACACCGGTGCTATTTTCCGAATGTCAAAACGATCCTTAAGAAACGTCAAAATTAAGATGGAGTGCAAAATTAAGATGGAGTACATTGGTTGCCTTGAATTGGTTGCTCGTAGTATATTATAAAAATAAATTTCTGTTCGCTAGCCTCGCTAAAACTCGAGAACGGCTAGACTGATTTGGCTAATTTTGGTACCAAAATATTTGTCAAAGTCCAGGAATTGTTTGGGTGGTGAGAAAATGTGAAAAAATTGCGAGAAACATAGTAAAAACAACATTTCTATCTATAATAGTATTATAAAAAAAATTATAAAAAAAAAAGAAATATTTGCAACGAATTAACTCAAAAATAACTAAACCCTTTTATAAAATTCTTTCACCATTAGAATGTTACATTATTCTTAAGTGACATAGACTGTATTTTATTTAAAAACAACTCTACTCGGACTAAGTAACTAGTAAAAATGAATTGCTGTTCGTTACTCTCGCCAAAACGGCTGGACCGATTTGACTAATTTTGGTTTTGAAATTTTTGGGGAAGTCCAGAAAAAGTTTTTATGGTGAGAAAATATGGGAAAATTGAGAGGAAAATAGTAAAAACAACATTTCTATTTTCACGTAATAATATAAACTGTTCCAGTCCTATCTGTCAAACATTCGATGTTCCTCCCGGCGTCGTTCAGAAATCAATTTCATTGATCTGTAGTTATTTAGTCAACAACAACGTATGGCAGGTCAGCTAGTCTCCGACTAGTCTCTTATTTAGTAGTCTGTTGGAGCAGTCGAGTCCTGAAGCGGAGATCGCGTTTGCCCGTACGATAACATTAGGACTTTTTTTATATAAAAGGCCAAGCAAATGACTCCATTTGTTGGAAAGTGGCAATATAATTAAATACAAAATTGAAATAGTGTTTGGCTAGGTGGCAACATTTTTCTTTCTCTCTCCCTCAATGACAGCTAGGTAACCAAAAAACTCTCTGGTCTGTTCACCATTGTCCTGTGTGTCTGTACTGATAGTTCCATTTAATAAATAAATAGTTTTGGTATTAAAGTATCAGTATATTTTATTTAATATCAAGACAATTCCACCTAATGGTAAGCAAAAGTGGATTGCTGGCATTCCTTGATTCTTGGGGTTTGATTGGTCTATGTTCAGCAGTGGACACGTATTTTTAGAACAATAACTTTTGAGAAACTCCCTATATAGACTTTTTTATGATTTTTGGTTGACAGAAAAGTATACGGCAAAACTATCGTGAAACTCAGAAAATGTAGTGTGTGTGGTCTTCTGTAAGGTGGAGGTACTACTCCAGTTTGGGCGCTCGTTTGACTGGTTAGTCCGCTGTTCCCTAGCTCGACCTTAATTATTTAGTATACTTGACTATTTACGAGCCTAGTAATAGAGACAATTATCCACTAAACCAACCATAGGGTTGGCTTAGTGGATGTCTCTATTGTGTCTTAGTGGCATGTCATTAGGGATAGATAGCCAGCCCATCAATCGATGAGGATTTCGGGTGAAGCTCGTTGCATCGCCGCTGCTTTATAATCCCTTACCATCAGAGATGAAGCCTTAAACGATCCTGTAAAAGATAAAAATAAACTTAGGTACATACCTACCTTATCAACCTAAGAAAGATAACGCCACGCCAACTTTATTTATTTTCAAGGGAAACATACGCATTTTGTTCTCTTATAAATAATTTACAGTAGTTAATTCAAGTTACAATAAAGTTAATAACATTACCGTCATAGATAACGCTATCAAAATGTTTTGTTCTTTGACTGCGAGTTTATACATGGATATGGAATTTAGAGAGCTAAACGCTTTGGCCCAGAAATAATGGTTTGTAGACACAGTTGCATCTACAACTGGGAATAATGACTTAACTTGTAAATAAATCCATATGGCTTCAATAAGGAAACCAACTTAGCTGGCTACTTATCAACTTGTATTTGAAATGTTTCCTTATTTCCTTTAGCAGAAAATTCAAATTTCTTCAACCTAAGCTTAGAGTAAAAGGCTTTTCCACTAGAATCTCGGTTGGAAGAGACCATAAAACCACCTATGTTAGTTGATTGTGACAAGATTGTAAATTCGTTCAGTTATTATGGGAGTTAGTACGTTGTCATTCTGTGAAGTGGTCGGCAGTGAATCACGTTCGTTTCATTGCGGCTCATGACGTTTTCGCTCGGACAACGCAGCCTTTGAGGTTATACTGTAACAGTGTTGCTATGTAACAAAAATTTGCTTTGTTTACGGCAATTAATTGATGATCATTTATAAACAGCATTCTTATCAGAATATCTAATCTGTTCAGATTATTTGCGAAGCAGATCAGTTCTCAGCCTGTTTTGCATCTCAATAATATACATAATTAAATTCTGATACGTTTTATTAAGGTATAAAGGCTTTTACACTTAAGAAAGTTTTTCTATGTGGTCTATTTTTAGAATCTAGTCAGTGCACGACAAAAGGATATTCGTTTCATGGGAACTGTTAGTAGACACATCCGTAGATCAAGTTTCCTTAGACTTTGAAATTTTTTGATGCTTTGATTAAGGTCACTTTGGTGAGCTGTCGATAGTGCTAAAAATAGTAACAAACTTGGCAGAAAAGTGTTCCTCGAAATGCATGCAGAGTTATCAGACTGTAACTCTCCTGCACCAATAAAGCAAACACGCCAGGTAAACAGCGTAAGCGCTTATATAATGATGTCATAGGTTAAACGATAGTTGCCTATTGAAATTCAATCCCAAGGGTAGTTGTCGTCGGTGTGTGTTGATTATGCATGCATACATTTAAGTATTCCAGTTAATTTTGGTACAGACAACAGCACGTTGGGTTACCACAAACTGTTAAATTTTCCCAATCGATTATGCACTTTATATTGAACAGTCTTAGGTTGAAAATCGTTTGGAGATATTTGACAGTTTTGTATAGCCCGACGTGCTGTTGACTGTACATATTATCATTTAGGGAATGTTCCTTAATATTATCCTTATATTAAATCGTTCGTAACCATTATACATAATAAACGTCTCTTGAAAGATAGTTGGGAATTCAAATTTTTTTTTACAATTTAAAGTTTTTGATATCGCCATAGTATTTATATGACTATGTTAGCATGGATAGGTGCCGGTTTCATACCCCATGTACTAAGCACCTTGTATAATATAAGGCAATAAGTCCTGACTCACTGTCTGACTAATCAACAATCAGCACATACCCCTGGACCAAGATAGCTGGAATTTTGCAGAGAAATTTCTTTTATGACGAAGGCAAGGGATAAGGCCGGATTTTTCGAAATTTAACACCTAAGGGGGTAAAATAGGGAATGAAAGTTTGTATGGGAATTCCGTTCTTTTTATAGTAAAATCCATAAAAATTGGTATATGAATTTTCAGTTCAAAATAAGGAAAGATATTTTAAGATTTTAGGGTTTTAAAATAGGGGATAAAAGCGAATGAAAGTCCAAACAAATCTACCTATATTTACTATCGTATATTGGAACTATATGTGTACCTATGATTAATAAAAAAATAAGTACTTACCTACCAAAAATTAATGCTGCTCAAAGTAACTATTCCACGGGGACGAAGTCGCGAGCAAAAGCTAGTGACAACTAATTCTAGACTCTTTGATGGAGAAGGTTTTTTCGATAAATGACTTCTACCTAATAAATAAGGACACGATTGTAGTACCTAATAATTAGCTCATATGGTTAATTAAAACATATTGATTTAGAATTTTAGATATTGCCAATAATCATCATAACAGTCTTTAGAATTCGACTCTCTGCTGGGACACAAGGTCTCTCCTTATTATCGAAGGAGGCTAAAGTAGTAGTCCACCACGCTTGTCCAATGCGGATTGGTGGACGGGGTATATGGTGGTCAATATCCCTCTGCTGATCCATTAGTCGCCTTCTACGACACCCATTGGAGGATATGGGGTGATACTATTCTACTCAGCCGGCACCACATGGCTATTGTTTTGCAGCAATTCAATTAATAAAATTAACCAAGTATGTATACTTTTAGTGACAGGTAGTCAACCTGTACCACTGACCTCGTTTGTGACCGTTCACCGTGAAGATTTTTATTATATTTTTTCATTCAATAATGATTCTGGTTAATTAAACGGCGTCGTGTAGCAACACCAAACATAACTACAGTGCGAGTGAGAGAGAGGGAAAACTGGTTTGCGAGTTGCCGCGAGCCTCCGTGCTTGCTCGCTGTGTTTTCCAATTCCGTCCAATATTATTTAACAACAATTACCCATGTTTCGCTGTAAGAAAACAACGTTGAAACAATACCAAACTTGTATAATTGTTCGTGAACAGTGCAACTTGTGATGCAGTGTTGTTTTGTGTAGAAAGTGATTGACCATTGCGTTCTCGTTCTGAGGTGAGTGAACCTTGGCAGCGGATCCAAGGCTTTTGCCCTTTTCAACTTCCACTGGAAGACTCCGGTTCGCCTTGATGCTGGGTGAAAAAATCTGCGGCTGGCATTGCTACAGGAATGAAATAAAAAATAAATAAATCAGAAGAGGTTTTCATCACGTAAGTTTTTATATCTAAAGATTCAAACTCTTTGCTTACTGCGAATCGGCAGTAAAAAAGTTACGAAACATAAAATTATTGAAATCGTATAATTTTCACTTACTTTTACTTACTCTCTAAATTTTAATTGAATTTTGTTACGACTACAAATAAGAAATAAAATTTGTATTTTTTATCATTTTAAATAATAATCTAAATTGTTTTAATTTAACCTACTTTATTAGTCTTGTCGAAAATCACTACCTACGTTGCCATGTATTGAGCTATTAAAGAACCAGAAAATATATAGTATTAAATAATTTAAAAACAGGTTCCTGAGATGTCTAATGCATTAATTACGCCAACTCACCAACCTCATCATTCAGATGTAAATGTGAATTTTGAGGAGAACGCGATCGAATCAAATAACTTAGCTATACTTAACGACTTTGTTTCTTTTGCTGAATAAAATTAATCGTTTGTGGTGATTCATACGTTACCTAGTTATTACTTTACCGGGTCACGATTCGACTTGCATACGTAGCAAGATAACAGGTTAAAGGAAAATGGTGGGTTTTTTCATGCGAAATTAATTTTAATTATTACCCATCAAGTAGTAGTTTATTATGGATCTAATTTTGATTTCCTTTTTCCGAGGTCACATTCAGCTGTTATAGGGATATTGAATTGTAAATGCGTAACATAATTGTTTACAAACCATCTTTTAGAAGTTACAAAGAAATTTCACAAAATTCAAATTAGGCATATTTTTAAAGTTTTTATTTAATTATATGAATTAAGTTGACATTTACGTTACTTTTTGCAAAAAAACTAAAACTTGGGGCAACGGGTCATTCGTGCGGCCAGTTGCACTAAGATTTACGTTTTACAATAAGTATTGCAACAAGTAACGTGCAAATTTCAATTTAATTCAAAGAAATGGGTTGTTCCATTTTTAAATCTAAAAGTTTTTTTACGAAATTTTAAAAAGTGTAACTTGGTGCAACCTGTCATATTGGTAGAAACAAATAATAAAATATAAGAAATTCCGTGTTAATAATTTTATTTTAGATTATTTTTAATATGAATCTCTGTCACTTATTTTACTGCACTTCCTGTCCTAATTTAAACTTCAGCTTGCACGCCAGTCCAATCCCAGGTTCGAATCTTGGTGAAGAGAAACATTTGTGTGATGAAATATTTTGATCTCGTTATTAGTCATAGATTCATAATTATGCATTTATTTGTATACTTACGTATATTTGTCCGTTATTTAGTGTCCACAGAACTAGTTCTTGTGATACTTACTTAATTGGCTTAGATTATAGAGATGTTGACGCCATTCAAATTAAAATACAAATTCAAATGTTTTATTGCGTTCATATGTTTACATTGGTCTTACAATTAATTTTTGGTATCAACATGAACAAGGTTCATGTTGATAGGGTACAGCAATATTTAATTAATAATTAAGTATGATATGATTTTAACAACAGTACTTATTACAATTTTAGATAAATAAATATGTTTTATAATTAGTTAGAATAATCATAATTTTAGTAATGAGTACATATTATAGGTAGTCAGAATCCTCATAATTGGTTTTCACAAGTATTAAAAGGTATTTCATCACATTAAACCTCTTTTATGTATTTAATACCTTATTTTAAAGCAATTGCTATATCAGAAATTCTCCTTTGGCATAAATGATCCCTAGAATTTGATTTTGAAGCGAATTAAAGTCAATGAATTAATGCAGTTTTTATAATGTTATTTGGATGACAGACAAGGATACGGCCTGCCTGCTGGTAAGCAGGTACCATAGCATATAGGCGCTTGCAAGCGCGACTCAGTCCATAATCAGACTCGAGCACTTATACTGAACTCGAGTTTATAACGGGAGCTTGAGTATAACTAACTCATCGCATCGAACAGTGGAGTCTCTATTTATGAGTCGAGTCTTGTGATTTACAGTCGAGTCAGAATATTTAGACTTCCAGACTCGAGTTTTTCAGAACACTACTTGCAACACTGTAGCCCGCGCGCGATTCATCAAGTGCTAGTTTCTTTACATCCCAATTAATTGACCCTCGTAAATAGATAAGCCGGTAGACACACTGCGCCCCCAATTTGATCACAGCTCATTTGATGTGGCTTCGTCCTACGAGGTTATAAATTAGGAGAATGAATTTATCGTTTATCCAAATAGACAGATGACTCCATCTGCGGGCCAATGACGTAAAATAAGAGTTTAAAGTCTTATTTTCTAATAATTAAAATGGCTGATTTAGTAACTTATTAATCATTTGGATTTTAATTCGTCTATTCATATTATTTTTCTGATCAAGATAAAAAAATAACATCAGATAATTACCTACCTATAAACAATGATATTATATTAAAAAAGAAACAGACATGTCATAGACGCGCGCTTTGTGTAGACTCGAAAACGTCCTAATTGGGACGTCTTGCTATCAGCCTGTGTCGAGCAGTCGTAAATCGGCCGCGTCGTGGAACTTCTGTCCTTGTCAACTTTTATTCGTGTGTGTTTCGGAAATTACTGTCACTCTGCTAAAATGTTATTCTTTATATGTTTATGAACAAGAAAACATTTGACAGTTTTAGATTGCGCAGCACAGATTTCAACACAAATTAGTATGCACGTAATATATCTATAGCTTATAATATCATTGCCTATAAATTATTATATGCTCTGTGGTCAATCCCACAGAACACAGAAAGAGGTCAATCCCCAAGAATGGCCAACAGCCCAAGAAGGGTTAACGTGTATAACTTTTAGTCGATCTTCCTTAGTGATAGGTATGTGTGAAGAAAAAGACATATTACGCATATAATTAAAAGAGGGAACAGGGTAGGCAAATATTGATAAAGAAATATAATCAACATTGCACCTTTATAAAAATCCAATATATTTATAAAGAAAATAAAATTTCGTTGGAAAAACTTGTGAAAGAAGTTTGCACGAGGAACTCTTAATTTGACATTATGATTAGCAAAAGAGAAGGGATACTCGTATGCACAGATGTATGTAGCATACGGAATCATTTGGTAATAATCAAAATATTTCATCTCGCCTTGTGATGAAAAGTGGCACATATTAAGATAGAGTTTCTGACTGTCGAATGCATTCCAACAATTGTGAATATCCACGCAGTCTCATACGCCCACCCTCGTCTGTGCTAACCATTTCAAAACAGGCTTCTAACAGTTTTTCGCTAACCACACCACATCCTCAACTCGCTAGCAAAAAAATAATAATGAACATTGTAAAAAACCGGACAACCTTGGAGAAGTAACCAGCGTTGCCGAGTTATGTGCACGTCATTACCACATTATAATTTTATTCGTACCTATGCTTAATGATCCATATTTGTCTGTCTGCGTATGATTTGACTTGCTAAGTGTCATCGCAAATGATTACTCTGTCGTCGTCAATAAGGTGCTATTCTTTTGTATTCTGATTCAGGCGATATCAAAATTTTTAACGCGTGCTAAACAAGTCTCGTCCATACAAATGTCAACGTGGAATTTATTTGAACTTAAAATTTAAAAATATATAAGTACCTACTGCCTGTTTTGGGATGACTTAATACCACTAGAGTGAAATCAATACGTCATTCAATAATTGAACTTAATGGTTTTACATTCGAAGAATCTTTTCTTTTATAAAGGCAATACACCCGAAACTGGCGATCCGTATGCCTATTGCTTAAAACATTTAAAAAAATCTCTAATAGTATACCCTATAAGTATAAATAATGTGTTTAATTGGAGTGTTATATTACTAGTATTACAATTATTGAACAATAGCGTCCTAAGTAATTTGTTTCCGGGTATTATGTTAGAATGTGAACCGGTACTATAAAAAATACAAATGGCATCGAGAGCTTTTGATTGTCTAAAAGCGTACAAACATTAGTGAATATAGAATCTGCAAAAACTGGTGAAAATTTTAAGGCTCCTTTCTAATGCACTACGCTTATTGGTTACACCCATAGTGTAAATAATCGCCAGAACCTGCCTAGTGAGTGCGGTGAGCATGCAATTCCACGGTTGAGTCACCCCCATTGATGTAACAGCATGCTACATCACGTTTAACCGAATCATTGTCATACATAGGATGTGATGATTGTGTCCGGTCGACCTTTTTGAGTAGGACCATAGAAATTTGGCACAGTAGAGGACACTGATTTACCTGATATTATAAGAGACGATTTGCCTAAGTTTTCACTGGCCGATTTCCATGATAAATCAGCAACTATAAAAGTCCACTAAGTAGTTTTTGTTGTTTATCCATAAGTAAAGGTTATTCATTCATCATCATTATTTCAACCGAGAGACGCCCACTGTTGAACATCGGCATCCCCCAAGGATCTCCAACCCGATCGGTGTTGCGTTGCCCACATCCAGCGGCTTCCCGCGACCTTTACCAGATCCTTTTCAGATTCGAATTCAGATTATAATTAATATAAATGTTTGATTGTTGTCCGTCTTTTAAGACCTATGTTCAATAGTGGGCGTTTTTCAGCAGATACCAAATAATTTTTCCATTGGGCTTGTAGCTTCTTCTAGTTGTATTAGTTAGTATTTTGGTGCTTGGGTGATTAGGTGATTTAAGTCCTACTTTTTAAAAACCCGTCGACATAGTAACAGAGTTGTTTTGTTCCGATAGTTTCAATAGTCAAACACTCAGTGGTGGAGTTGAGAAGAAGGCTATTAGCTTCATGAGAATTATCCCGAGATATTAATACGTTCATATAAAATGTCGGCAAATAACTTACAATATGCTAAATATGGTGCGCCCCGCAAAAGGTGGACCGATGATCTGGTAAAGGTCGCGGGAAGTCGATGGTTGCTGATACTTGGAAGGCCTATGCCCAACAGTGGACGTCTCTCGGCTGAAATGATGATGATGATGCTAAATAAGTATTCATGAAAATCTAACATGGTGTATTAAGTCGCCCTTTTTACAAATATTTTTATATATTAATATAATATTGTTAATCTGGTTGATGTATGTACAATAAAGTCATATTCTATTCTATTCTAAGTCCCTGCAACCTTAGACGCAAAATAAAAAGCACTCCGTTAATGTGTTTATAATTTTAACACACAAGTATACCGTTATTGATGATCGTAAACATTGGGCCCCGTATTTAATTCACCCACGATAAGCTAAAGAGATTGATGTCTGCATAAAATCACTTTGACATTCGCTCGCATTCACGTGGTATCGCCGACCGATGTACTATGTGTTTCAAAAGAAATTTCGCAACACTTTAGCTATTCTATTCTTAATTAATGGTTTTGTGACATATAAAGATTACGCATTTTGGACATGGAGTCTCACAGCACGTGTTATTACAACAAGAACTCGGGTGGAACTTCTTCGCGAGACTCGAATGAGAATTCCACGCTTCCCGGAGAATTACAAATCGTAGTAACGATAATGCGATACTCGATGTTCGAGATATGCATTTTCTCTATAGACCTTTAGTCCTGGATAGCTTTTGAAAGTTATTGCTCAGTTCTGCTTGGAACAAAGAGTAAAGCGTCTCTCTGACAAGATTTAGCATCATTATTTCATTTTTGCACTAGTATAGCCCCCGATCACGAATAGTACTATTTAACCGTCACCATGGTACCCGAGTTCGATCCCGTTTGTACTCGGTTTCGTTGGTGGTAGGACTTTTATAAGGCCGCCTGGCTAGTTACCCCCATCACATCAAAATCTTTGGTCATTAATAATAATGTTAACAGCATTATTATGTTCCGACAATTAATTAAATGATAGCCAGTCCCTCTATAGTTGACGGTTCCAGGTGAAGCTCTGGCGAGATGAAAGCCAAGAACTTCCCTGTCAAGAAAAGAAAGTTGCTTCTTTTTGGGTGCGGTAAAAGTCTGAGAAAACTGAGGGAGTTTCGGATTCTTGTGTAGACCATCGCAGCAAATGGTCAATCGTGCGGTGATGAAGAAAACAACCACAACAGCATTCTCCCAAGGGTTGGTGTCATGTAGGCTGTCGGACATGAAACTTAACTAAAACCTAGAGTAGCTTGGTAATATATTGCGCCAACTCTAAATTATTTGCATTGCAATCTTTAATAACACTTAGATTTGAAGTTTATTTTATTTTATTGTTTTTCGAGCATTTGAATAAAAGCTTGTTTTTAAAAACGATTTTTTTAGGTTCATTTTAATACTCATAATCAAAAATATCCACACACTCTGAAACTTCGTCGAAATTAATGTTCTCACGCGTTTGCATCGCCTTTGCTTTATCTCGAGCATTAGCATACCCGATTATACCGGGAACTTACCATGAAAATGTTCCTAACTGTACTGTGATATTGCATTGCAATGGTTTTGGTATAATTTTAAATTAGTTTCTAACCTGAGGTTCTAACGGTTGACAGCCATTTTCGATATGGTGCATAAAATATTTGTCATTATAAATAACATTTTTAAAACAAACAAATATTTTATGCTTAATATATACTTATCAGTCATTATCTGTTAAGTAGGAAATCATCAATATAAACCATAGTATAAGTAATAACATTTCCACTGCTTTCTCGAACAGATCCTCTTTTGTAATTCCGTATAATTTTTTTTAAATAAGTTCTATTGTGTTTATATTTTTAGTTTCGTCGGTAAGTTTTTGGCCTTCGTCTTATCTGACGGCAAGTAGGTACTCAACCATTTTTTTTCACGCACACACCAATTTAGGTACTATCAACAGCACAGCAGAAGTAGATGATCCAAAACAAAACCTCTAAATTAATTAAAGTAAAATAATTTATTAAAATTATCTTGGTGTATTCACCTTGTAGGTCTGTGTCACTAGACATTTGTTCATATATTATTTAAATAGCTATTACATTTAATAAACTTAATTTTTATTTTGATCTACTTTAGCTGTTGACAGTACTGGCCGAATTGAAATCCGGCTGTGCCTGAGGTACTCGCCTCAAGATGAGGCCCAGATTACAAAACATGTTCAAATTTTGGCACTTCTAATGTAGTTATAAAATCTATGAAACGTGCCATTTCTCTGCAGTAACCTTCGCCTTATGCCTTTTGTATAATTCGGCCTGTACAGCGACGTTTTTCAATCCGGCGCGCCTACTAGGCGCGAATTATACAGAGGAGGCATAAAGGCGAAGACACGGCACAGATACTACACATCTCATATTTTGTACAATTTTAGTAGCGGCAGAGATAAAATCGACCTATGCATCGAATAAAGTCACATCTGCATAATTCTTACTTTACAGCAGAGCGTTTTTAAGTTTGTCTTCTACAAAATTAGCTGTAACTTTTTTCTTAGTTATTTTACAGAATCGATTATTTTACCAATGATTATAAAGTATTATGAAGCATCGATTTATATGAAAGTAATATATTTTAGGCCAATATTTTGTAATTTAGAAGTATCTATGTGAATATGTAACTTTATTCTGCGGAAATCACTGTATCATATAATAACATAGGATCTTGTTCTTGGGATAAGTATCAATATTATGTGTAAATATAACTTTGTTTTATGTAACTTCTAAAGTCACATATGTAATATATGAATTTTTAGATAGTTATTTATGTTTAGATTTAAAATAAAACAGTTCTTGTGATCAAGTTTTTATTAAGGAATAATCTTAGTGTTTTAGAATTTAGAAATGTTTATTTATCTTTAATTCTGAGATAGCAATGTAAGCGTGCGTGAGACCGCTGTTACGTAGAACATAGACGCTACTGTCGATATAACCCCCCGTGAAGGCTGTGATCGCATCAATCTCGACAGCGATTATTGGTATTTGTGCTCTCGACTCCATATTTTTTGGAGACGCCACTTATATGTAACTTTATTCAACTGCTATCTCTGAATGTACTTAAGTTTTTAAAATAATAATTTTACTAGTGAAAATATAAGCCAAAATAGCCCTAAAAATACAACAAAAGCAATTTGGTAATAAAATCACATGTAACTTGATTCTATGGATAGGTCGAAATGTTCATGATAAGATTGAAAATTAAAATAAATAGTTAAATAACTTTAGCCATGTTAAATATTTAGGCCATTGCTTCATTTGCTATTATTTTCCTTTTACGAATATTATATGTATTTGCATTAAAAAATTTGCCGCTTCTAAATCTGTTGAAAATCTTGGTCTGTTCAGTAAGTCTTGATATCGACAATACTGATATAGGTCTTGGCATTAGATTTTTAAGGCCGCCCGTCTGCCTGACACCAACTCTCCTTGGAAACGACTGCTATCTTTCGACAGCAGTTTAGGCCACGCTTTAACGCGCCTTCCGAAGCACGGAGGAAAATCGAGTTGAAAAATTTTCGGTCTCCCATCCGAATACCGACCATGCGCTTGATAGCTTAGCTTTCATGATCGCTACGAAAAACGCACGACCACGGTGTCAATGACATAGGTAATTTATTATGAAACGCGTATGAATGAGTCGGGAATAAATATGCAGAACTAAAAGTAGGTACTGTGAAGCCACACGTCACACGTCCGCCGTGTAATTGGGCCGATATTTACATTCACTACAATATCTCGATGAATATTAATATTAGCTGATTATACTTATTTAATTATTATGATGCGTACCGTAATTTGAATTTGTAAATTATGTGTGTATTTACAAGATTGCGTGGGATTTAGATTACAATGTTGGGAATTACAGCCTTTAGGACAAGAAATTATTTTTTTTAAAATACCTGTGAAATATCTACGTATAGGATTCTAATTTAGGGAACGGTCCTTATTTAGGTGACGTGCATAGTTCATGCTACTAATAATTATAAATGCTAAAGTAACTTTGTCTGTCCGTGAGGCTTTGACGTCTAAACCACAGAACCGATTTTAATGAAATTTGGTACAAAAATAGACTAGACTTTGAGATAGGTAATAAGTACCTTTTGTTGTAAAAATTGGGCAGGGGTTGAAATAAGGAATGAAACTTTGTGTAGGATTCCTCACAATTGAAAATAAAACCATGAAACTTTGTATTTAGGCACTTGATAAGAAGTAGACGAACAATTTTGATCTAGAGTATTTAAAATTTTGACCCCTGTTGGGATGAAACCGGGATGAAAAATTGTATGGAAGTTCGTCATTTATAAAGATAAAACCAAACGCTTTGAATTTAGACACTTGATAAGGAATAACTAAATATTTGCACGAAGATTTTTGAAATTTTGATTCGTGTGGGGATGAAATAGGGGCTGAAAGATCGTAAGGAAATGCAAACAAAATCACACTTTCACGCCTAAGTCCTAACACTGGAACCGATTGGATAAAATTTGGTACAAAAATAGACTAGACTTTGAGATAGGTGGAAAAGTACCTTTTGTTGTAAAAATTGGGCAGAGGTTGAAATAAGGGATAAAAGTTAGTGTGGGATTCCTCACTATCGAAAATAAAACAATGAAACATTGTATTTAGATACATGATAAGTAGTAAATAAATATTTATTCTCGCGTATTTGAAATTTTGACACCCGTGGGTATTAAATAGGGAGTGAAAGTTTGTATGTAAATTTGTTACTATGAAACTTTGAATTTAGGCAGATAAGAAGTAGATAATAATTTGAATATAGCCAAATATATATCGCCTAACCCTAAAATACCTGCTACAAAACGTACTATTCAATAAGTATGTACTTTCATTAAAAAAAACATTAAGACCAATAGCCATAGCATGGACACCTCAGAGCAAATAAACCAATTGCTCTGAGATGGACACAAATATTTGTCTTCGGAATCACATCTAAAATTATTCAAATGTCCATTAGTTTTTTATCCTTTAATTATGTATAATTATGCCATATTACACGCTCCACAAATTGCACATCAATAATTTTCTGATACAAATATCAGGTTGGTAGGACCACCCGTTAGATAATGACAGATCATAAATAATGTGCTATCAGCACCTATTCAAATAATCTCAGCAAGAAGTTATATTAGCGGTTCTTTACTTTATTTTTTACTAGCTTTTGCCTGGTACTTCGTTCGTGTGGGATAGTTACTTTGGGCAGCAATTTTTTTTTGGGTACTTATACAGGATGTAAAAGACATGAACAGTCAAACGAGAACCATGTATTCTGCTCACCATCGTAACATTTTTCTTCCTTTAGACTATACCTGGGAAATTGATAGTTACGATTTTATTGAAGGTCAAAGTCATAATTTTTTTTTTCATTTTTATATGAAAACGTATTCTATACGTTATTTCTTAATTATTGTTCAAAGAAACATTATCATTTTTTTAGTATTTCATAACAAAAAATGGCTTCAAAACGTTAGCGTTCAATGTAGCTCACTCGATGTGCACGGACACTAACGAACGGGGCCACCGTCTGGCAAAATTATCGCGGTTTTTCGAGTTGCGTGCGAGTTGAGCCCTTTAGATTGCGCGTTACAATTTGTAATTTTTACTAACACCAAAAAATAAAAATCATTTCCCAGCAATATTTTTTTTTTAAATATGTGTTATTTTGATGTATAGAATACATGGTTCTCATTTGACTGTTCATGTCTTTTACACCCAGTATAATATTTTACTAAACATATACATATTTATTTTATTTATTTCTTATCAAGTGCCTAAAGGAATCTCTAGCTAGTCCCAGCGGTTTGAGCTGTGCGTTGTGATGTGATATGTCAGTCAGTCACTCAGTCAATTTCTTCTTAATATCTATACGATCTATACTAATATTGTAAGTAAGTTGTTTGTTTGTTGCGTTTTCACGCCTGAACCACTGAACCGATTTTGTTGAATTTTTTTTATAGTCTTATATAGTCGGAGACCCTGGGAAGAACATAGGATACTATTTGGCGCGATAACTGACATAGACGCAAGCGAAGCCGCGGGCGAATACAGTTATTTTTAGAAAAATGTAACCCTTATAGGGGATGATAACTATTTCACGTCCGCCACGTTGGATTTTAACATTGTTTTCGTAATCAGCGATCAGATAAACCATATAAAAATACTCATGATTTTCAAACTTTGTCACCCTATCTCCCCCTTTGAGGAGTTGAATTTTGAAAAAGCCTGAAACACGTATGTTTACTCATATATGGATAGGAGTACTCCCAGTTCCAAATTTAAAAAGATTCTTTAAACATCTCCCTAATCTGTGATAAAGACAAATTAATTACGAGTATTTTTTTCCAATAATATTTTAGAAAATCTACCTTTTAATTTCTTTGTATTCGAAATGAAAAGTAGAGTGCTTACACGGGTAAAAGGAACCAAATCCTTCTCAGATTAGTAGCCTAACTAACTACGTCCTTATATGCGAATTGATTCCATTCCACCCTTTTCAAGCAATCTACTAACAATAGTAGATTGCTTTGCGTTGTTTCATATTTTTTGAATTTGCACGGGCCAGAGTTGATTTTGTGTTCATTAAAGTGAAAAAACTCAATTAAAAATCACGTCAAAAAAAGTCTGGTGTATGGATTATTTTTCACACATTGGACAATATCTCCCTCAATCGGCGGGATGAGGTAAGAGCTATTTTTACACTGGTCATCAATGAAAAATGTTGGTTGTGTCCTACCTAACCTAATAGTTTAATTTATAATTTCAAGTGATCAATGGTATGGCGATCTTTCTGTATTTAAATTTCTTCAATAAAACAGCATCTTTAAATGTTATAATATTTCTATTTCAATGTTATACTTTATCAGTACAAAGTACCGTTTCACGTACACTGGAATGCTTGAAACTGGTTCTGCAATAACAGATCACTGAGCTTCTGTCACTTGCGACAATTCAATATGAACTGAAAAACCATAACATTAAGTTTATTTTACAAAGAACAAATACACCAGCTTTCTGATGTTGAGATAGGTGATGTATCATCATAAACGGCAGCAAAGGAATGTAAGATTTATTTCATTGCGTTAGATTGTATTTCTATTCGTTCAGTAGAATGAAAGTACATATATATGATACCAATTGGTGTCGGTTAACTTAGAAAACTGTAATATTTTGATTATTACAGTTGTGTGGGCTTTTCTTTAAATTTGTTCTAACATAGAAACTCACGATAATGCAAAACCATTACATTTTTAATTTTCTATCCAAACTTTTTCATCAGGTATTTAAGATATGAAATGACTAAATAATACACTAAGGAATGAAATACTTCTTAAGCATACTAATAATCAACTAGTTTTGGCAGCCTCAGATACTTGGCACTTTGCCGTGATAATACTTTTATATGTATATATTACTAGCTGACCTGGCGAACTTCGTACCGCCTAACAGTCGATTCTTTATTTATTTTTAATACATATTCTAAACCCGGTGCCCCGAATAGTAAAAAAAGAAAGTTAATACGTCAACAATTACATTATGTAGGTAATTAAATATTTTTTTTCTCATTATTTTTGTATTTATCTCTGTAAGAACCTTCCTTGTACTCCAAGGAAAATTATAAAAAAAGGATTAGCGAAATCGGTTCAGCTGCTCTCGAGATTTGCGCTTAGCAACATTCAGCGATTTATTTTCATATTAAAGATGAAAAAAATATTTTTTAGTAATAATAACAAACAATATTTTTATTTCACGGGGAAGCTCTCGTGTAGACCTTTATCTCACATGATGATTTAGGGACCTTATGGGCGAAAGGAGATTGAATTTTACCTTGTAACAATCAATCACGGAGTGAATGGGTATCTTATCATTTACTATCCGAACAGTAATAATGCTGTTAACATCATTGTTGTTATTTTCCGATCTGTCTGTGTATGTTTGTGTATTATATATTCAGCTATTTATCCAAAACACACAATACCATCTCTAGCAAATTGGAGCAATTCAATCCGCCATTTACACTGAAACTATAAATGTAATCGTCAATGCTTACAATGGTTGTAAAACATTTGAAAGACAATGTAGAAATTGTTGCATCAAGGTATAAACCTAGCGGCAGACTATAAAAATATCTACTGGTGGACGATTAAATTATTGATTCTACAAAACATTGCGATTTTATATCAACATGAATTACTGAGTCTATAAAACATTCCGATATTGTATCAACAAGTGTACACTATAGCTATACTAACACATTGTGAAGAAGATGTTTTTTTTACTCTACGGGTGTTGGAAATTGTGAAAAAAGCTGTAAAATAAAACTTTCACTTCTTATGCTGTCAATGACATGTAATATAAAAAAATAGCAAAATACAATCGTAAAAAATCGGGAGTGGTCTCCCCTTGACTTTCTCGTGTACCGGAAACGACTCAAAACTTGATAGAAACCTTATATTTTGATGTCATACATGCATGTGAAATTTTGGTAACCCATCCGAGTACCGACCTCGCACTTGGTTGCTTAACTTTCGTGATCGACGTCTCAAAAGTTGATAGAAACTTTATATTTTGATGTCATACATGCATGTTAAATTTGGTTGCAATAAGTTGAAGCATACTCGAGTTATCGTGCTAACGCACAAATACACAGACATACAGTCACACACACAGACATAATTCCAAAAAAAATATTTTTGGACTCAGGTCGAAAACTTGTAAACCCGTCAAAATCTCGAGGTAAAATTTTTTGACGATTACAAGCTAAGATTATAAGACTTCCTCTATACTACGTATACGAGAAAGTAAAAACGTAAAAAAAACATAGAAAAACAGATATCAAAAAATACTCATAAACAACATAAAAAGGTTGACTTAGCGTAATCAACAACACGAAGCCAAAAGGAAGGGTTCTAAGGTTCTGATCGTTCTGATTTTGGCAGTCAACGTATGTTTGTATATATGTTTGTTTCTCCGTAGCCACCTAACCTACTTTTCTGATTTTCATGAATAAGTTTGTCAAGCGATTCGTTATTATCTACCTTAATATAACCGACTTTAACCAAATGAGTCGATTTTACCTCATTTTTAATCGATTTCGTTCCTTTTTCCGTATTTGTCGGGTTCTAAACTTTTTTATTTTCTCCGTAGATGGGTCACAGTGTTTAAAACTTTTTGCTTCTTTATTGACTATTGCATTGCTTACAGCGTCAGCGCAGCTTTTTTAAGAAGACAAGAACCTTAAATTGATGGGTACCGTCTGTAGGGCTAATTTCCCGTAGAGGGTCAAACTTGGGACATTCCTCTATTTACGACGAGGGTTAAAATGCAGATAACATTTTTAGTAGCACCAAGAGTCGTCGTCGACAACACAGGTTTTCCTCAGTTAGTTTTGTAATGTATTTAATGATTGAGGTTAAAGGAAAAATATAACAGTTAATTTACCGTATCTCCAACCTCATGACTTTTATATACAATTATTGTGATGCGTCATATAGTGTCGACCTCTACCTGTCACATGGGAGGAAATAATATTCTTATCACCGTATGCGTCCTTGTCGAAATAGTTTATTGTCCTCTGGATAACAAACATAGTTACCAACGTGTTTATAGACTTAATACCCCGACTGCCAAAGGTGATTTTGAGTGTATACCTGTTCTTATTACTTTTTTTGGGTTTGGTCCCCTTTTTATGTAGACGACAGGCTGGTAAGCTGTCACTATTTTGAGGCACTGCATGACCCATACTGCCAGATGTGGCTTTATGTTGTTAAGAAATGTTACCTAAGGCTCTTCTCGACCCCTCATGGGATTATGAACCTGATCTTATGTATGTAAATTAATTAAACAGCGATAAAAAACAATATAATTTCTGACAACCCTGACATAAGGGTTGTCAAGTAAGTTGAATAGTTCGAAATATTAGTTAAGTAGCTGTTACGAGCGCAGTAATGAAAAGCACAAAATGATCAAATCTAATAGTGTGTAATCGAAATTCACGATTTTCATTTATAAAAGAAAGTTTTTCTAATTAAATTAATTTGGTTGTCTCTCCGTCAACTTTTCTTATAACTACTTTCATTGTCAATAATGTTTTCTCTGTAAATTTCTTATATTACCAATCTAAGCTTTAAAGTTTGTGGTTTAATTTAGTGCTATCTTTGACTTTTTGTTCTATAGAGTGAATTATCTTTAGCAATTTCTTTAGCAAAATCTTCACCTTCCTGTACGAATTTTCTCTTGTATTTAAAATCTTGTATTCGAAAAATCTTGTATTTGGGAAATACACTCGTACAATAATCATGCTCACAATCCCAAAAGGGGTCGAACAGACTTCAGGTAATATTCGGTTACACACAAAGCCACGTCTGGCAGTATGGGCCACACGGTACCCAAAATAGTGACAGGTTGCCAGCCTGTGGCCTACACAAAAGGGGAACCAAACCCAAAATTCAACAATCCTTCAGCAGACAAACCAACTAAAGCCACTCGAAATCAACTCAGCAGTCCGGGTATTTGTGAAATCTTTGCCTTATATAAACAAACCAACCTGTACGTACAGTCGAACCAACTGAATCATGACCCACTTGGCCGATCATTCCTTTATAATCATAAATTTAGTTAGGTTTTCTTCGCTATCATGCGTGTTGCACTTGGTACGTTTTAAATATGAATAAAAATGTGTCATTACGGGTCAGAGATCTATGCAATTTTAATCTTTGTTATCACTGCAATAAAGTCTCAATTGAAATTTCAAATAAGATGCCGTTCATAATCTAAACTCTTTTCACTACTGAGAAAAACGAATAATTTTTAAAAATAAAATTACGTTATATGTCAGATGTCAAGTACTAGTTGAAAAAATTTTAAAAGGCCATATTTATTAGATACTGTCAGTGTCTAATAAATTGATAACAGGTTCGTTCCTTAAGAAATGTATGTTCAAGCGAATTTCAACCTACTTTGTATTGAGTGACTGTAGGAAAATGATCTTAAGGTGGGTCATGATTAATTTTGGTCCAAATTTGGAACTACAAATTTACGCGTCGCCGAATTGTCTGCTTTAGTTCACTGGGTCATTGCTTCATTAGGGATTCACAATGTGGATATTTCCGAACAACACACCTACGTCTATATTTTCGATATTATAATTTCGATGTATTTTGATAACAACGTTTTCGTTGTGGCGTCTGCTTACCTAAATTCTAAAAAGGAATTTGACCTAGAAACCGATGTTCTTATTTCGATCTGGGTAACTCCCTGATAATTGGTCTTTACCAATATGGGTTAGGATTATTTGTTGCTAACACAAAGTGACTTTTTCTATTGTCTCAGTTTACAATAAATGTTTACTTATAATAATAATAAACGCTATAAAGAATAACACAAACCGCACTGTACAAGATATATTTTTCAACTGCTATAAAAACAATATAATATAAAATATTTCATATAAAATCTCATAAAAGAAATACTAATAGCACATAAAAAAGAGGTCGGCACCTCTTTTTTAGTCCAGTGTCTGTCGCCAACAAACGCTAATAATAATAAAAAAAAGAAATTGTATAAACAATAGGTACAAGTCAAAATAACTTAAGACCACCACAATTAAATATCTCTTTAAGAACATAGTAGTAGGTCTGTATCACAGATATATCAACTATCAACTAACTTGTATTATTAAATCTGTGGTCTGTATGTTTTATACGTTCACTAGTCTGCAGTCATTTCTAAAAAAGAAGTTACCTCGAAAGTTTTCAGTTTTTTGGCCACAACTGTTTGAAGTAGGACACTTTGCGGCGTTCGCAAGCCAAATTTACACCAAGACTTTATGAATTCATTCGTATAGTCTTGGTGTTTTGGTTTTGTTTGTGTTCAACAAAATTTAATTTAGAAAATATCATAATACTGATGAATATTTTTATCCCAAAATAAATTTCAAAACGAACATTGTCAAAACACTGCTTTTAGGCGCCTTTTTTTCCAATATGGTGACGAGAGTGACAAAAGTTACGAGATAAAGTTGAAAGTAAGAAAGAGTAAATCAAATCCTTCAAAACTTTTCAAGTTAAACAACGAAATAACTACCTAATATAATATAAGTTATTAGAATAAGTCATTTAACTTAAAATCTTTACTGCACATTGTGAACTATTGTAAATGCGCAATAGTGGACGAAGTATATATTTCTCTGTGTTCTGATTAGTATTCCAACTGTGCTTTGTAGTTTGCTCAAGTAATATTTATTATACGAAGAAGTACCTACGGTGTAAAATATTATGACTAGAACGAACGGATATCAAACTGAATAAGTATCCACTTATTCACTTTATTAAGTATAACAAGATTTACATTTTTAAGTATAACACCGCGTAAATGTTTTAAATAAATTTTATATTTAGGATAGGAGACAATTATTCGCGTTGCTCGCGATGTATAGCTAGTCAAACTTTTTAAATATTTGCGGTGATGATATTGTTAAATACACTCATGAGCTAAAGTTTTAATTACCCTGTTGCGACTTGTTCCGATAGATCTTAAGAATTAAATGACTAACTAAGATTGATAAGATAAGATAATACTGGAATAATGCACTGAACAAAATCGACTTGCCTCAGGCGGGACTCGAACCCGCATCTTCCGCAATCCGGGCAGCTGCGTTGACCAATTACGCCACCGAGACGTCTCGAGAGTCTCGGTGGCGTAATTGGTAAATAAATAATAAATAAATAAATCGGATTGCGGAAGATGCGGGTTCGAGTCCCGCCTGAGGCGAGTCGATTTTATTCAGTGCATTTTTCCAGTATTAATATTTACGCGTTTGTAAACGCAAAAATAAAAATTATTCCATAAGATAAGATAAGATAAGATAAGATTGATAAAAATGATACCATTTTAAAGGATACATTATAAGCCTTAAATTTATATTAAATTTTGATGTTTTGTTTATTGAATATGTTCGACCAAACCTTTTTTCATATCTTTTCATATTAACACCCTGGCACCTTAATAACATACTTTTAAATTTATAAATATTATATTTTTGTATGTCAGTTTGTACATCACTCATTTCTCTTCTCTCATGTCATGTCACTCTCATAATATCAAGGAGCTTATATTTTATCTCTATCTTCGTGCATAATATATACTTTGTAGCTTATCCTCTGTGTTTTCTCTAAATACCTATCCAATATAATAATCCCATGTCCTCCCTCCTTATTTCTCACTTACCTAAACCAGGATAGCTCCTAAAATACGAGTATGATTGAAATAAATGGTACTATTTTTATAAATTTTCATTAATCATTGGAACAAATCACAAAAGGGTAATTCCATATTTTGCTCGCGAGCTTAGATGCAGTTGACCACATTTATTTATTTTTGTCACAGTAACAAGATACAAACCAATTACATATAAAAAGAACATTACAATAAAACAGAAATAAATTGGTATCTCAATTACAACCGCGCACAACTTTCTACTATTTTTTTTCTATAATGCGGCTAGCTAGCCTAAAAACAAAATAGTAAATGGAACTGTAAAACAAGCAACAATAGTAATAGATAATAATAAAAAGACAATTAATCTGCTATTTGTGCGAGTGCTCCTATGTTATCTTTAATAGTTTTTACAAACATCTTGGGGCTCTGATAAAATATATCAGGCTCTTTACACAATGAGTCTCTTTACACATTAAAAGTGCCTATCTACTTACGTAAAGCAGTGTGAAATTATGTACAATAATGTCTATGCAAACCTGTTTACTATTACAACTTTCATGGAATTTTCATCAAATTGTTTGTAAGGCAGTGCCCACGCCACGTCTACGCCATCTAACATGCGACGAGGAAAACAACAGGCAATCAATCATCGTTTAATCATACATTCATTCCATACTCATTCAGAAATTCATTCGACCATTCATTCATTTTATATCGCATAAGGTCGGCAGTGCGCGAATATCACGTCAGTGTTACAAACGTCTTTAAGCAACGGTGACTTATCAGGAAGGCTGCTTGTCTGACAGCCAAATAAAATAAGAAAAAATTCTTCCACTTCACCCTGCGTTCCTAAAATGTCAGTATAACAATCGCACATTGTTAATCTTAAATCGATACAACATTATTCATGTTTGATTGATTTTTTGTAACTGTACTCACCTAAGGACCGTTATTCCTCAGACTAAATCCTCTTACTAATTTTACAACAAGACATATTCAAATATACGCCCACGAAATCTAGATGATAAACTCAATCTAGCGAATCCATTGAAACATTTTACAATGGAGGTTGCACAACGCATTGACTCACGCGCAGGGCGGCGCAGGAATGCAGAGCGCGCGCAGAATATGAATAGCTATCTGCAAACGATTAAAATAAATCTTCATGAACTATTCAAACGTTATATCTGATCTCACTGTTTTCACGTTGGAAATAAGTGGGTACTTATAACGTAATAAAGAGCCCTAATAAAATATTGGTATTTTTACAGGTTTCCTGGAATTAGAAAAATGTTTCACTCAATTTTAATCAAATATTTTTCATCATACTACAATTAATTCTATTTTTTCTATTCTTAAGAAACACCAATCGGAATTCAGAAGTTCAATTATTTTGCACTACCCATTGATGGTTAAAATGCTCGAATCCTTTTGGTAAGGTTTGTAGATTAGAACCATTACCTACACAATTGTAGGGAGAAACTACTTTATAAAGATTACCAACTAAATACATGCTAGCTAAAAATATTTTAGACAACAAAAAATATCGTAAATAATATACATAGATAATGCGTAACATTATAAAGATGACGTTGTTCCCATAATATTAATTATACGCTCCTCTTAGTTAACGGAGTTCATCAAAGTTATTTGAAGTAATAATGTCATCTGTGATATAATAGGCAGCAACTCATCACCACGACCACTCTGTCAAGGGTGTCGCACAGAGAAGAATATTAATAATTTTCTTATAGATTGTTCTGTTTGGTTTGTCCCCAGTATCGGACATCGGCCACAACATCATCCAAGATGCGTTCCTCATCGCGGTGGAGGAGCAGGCGCGGCAGCGGCTCCAGCGGCTGTCGGCGCTCAAGCGCATCACACCAGTCGACATGTCCAAACTATCTGTAGAGGTAAGATTAAACTCATATCGTACAGAAAGAGATGACAATAATAAATCCGATAAGAATATTTACCTTATTTATTATTTGTTCAACACATACATACCGCCTGCATCATAAAATTGGCGAGCAATAGGCGTATACATAAAGAACGCTGGGTACCGGTCTACTATGTTACCGGCGCCAATCTACCAACGCTTTTCGGCATTGGCCCGCGGTAGTCGGAGCAGGTCGGCTCTTTCCCTTCTGATTAGGACGCCCTATGGACGCTAGGCGAGCGAGAGACTCCCCACGGGGAGATGCTCGGTCGCCCAGTAATCCCCTAGGAACGGCCGACTTACAGGCTTGAGTACCCTCCAATGTCTTCGCCTTCTAAAAAACCCGGTAAAGCAGAAAATGCCATCAGCGGCAATTTGCAGAAGTCAGTCAAAAAAAAGGTAGGCGCTAATCGGTGCTGTACCCCCTGTGCCCGTAGTGTAAGTTTTTTTCGTTTAAAATACGCAACTATTGCAGTTGCGTTAAGAGCTAGATTTGTAGAGGAAACGTGAATAGCATAAAGAAGCGCAAATCATGTTTTCCATACAAATAGTAGATATCGAATATTCAATATATCGACGGCTCATCATTACAAAGAATTCGCATTTTTTTTCTCGGAGATATTGTGTTAGATGAGGTTGGAACTGTGACCAATTGAATATTTACTTTCTGATGTTTGAATTAGCAATACCAAGGACATTTCAACTAAAAAGCTAGATTCTAGTACCTACTCATAATCCTCAATTACTATTATGATCAGTAGAAGAAGTAGGGCGATATAAAGTTTCAGATCGCCCGGTAAAACGAATGAGAAATACTGTCAGAAATAGATTCAACGCTCCAGTAAGAATCCCTTCTACTTCTGACATTAATACTCATGAAACTAGGTTTCATTTCAATGCTTCCAATAAGGAATACCGTCATTTCCCTGTCCAGTATTGTACAGATAAAGTTTAGTGTGTTCTAAAGTGACGTAACCGCGTTCGCTACATTCTACGGGCGTCGGCGCGGCTCTCAGTCGTGTCGAGTGGCTAGCCGGCTACTCGAACGGTTGAGTTGAGTACAAGGCATAAGAGAAAGCGGGGTTGCCTAGAATATTATAATAAACAGAATATGGTTGCCAAAAATGCCTTTTCATGGAATTTGTAATGAAACTGTTAAATATTACCCATGTAATGCTGGTAGAGTAGAATTACCGCATATCCTCCAAGGGTGTCCTAGAAGGCGGCTAATGGATTAGCAAAGGGGTATGATCACCTTATACTCCGTTTACCAGTTCGCATTGGGCAAGCGTGGTGGACTATACCTTCTTCCTTCGATGTCAAGAAGAGGCCTCTTGTCCCAGCAGTGCAGCCTTTGTAAGGCTGTTATCATGATGTTAATTATAAGAAGAGTAAAGGCGCGTTATTACCGGTCGATAAATATCGAATGCGTTATTGCGATAACGCATCCAGATGTATATCTGTTTCAAGTATTCGTTCGATAATAAATTAATACATACATATATCACGGTCGTAATCCCAAATAAAGCCACGTCTGGCAGTATGGCCATGCAGTGCCTATAAAAAAGTGGCACCAAACCCATTAAGAAACAAACCTTTAGTAAACAAACAAACAAAAGCTAACCACCAGATGTTATATTCAAAATTATCTCAGCAATCTGGGTAATCTGTGCAGATTCGCCACCGAAACGAAAAGCGCAGAGGGGCCTAGCTATACAGCTACAGTTATTATTTTAAAAATCGATTACTATTTTAGTTATGTTATTAGCCAGTGAAAGTCGTTGTTTTTTTAAGGTGAGGTATTTTGATTAGATTAGTTTATCGACTATCGCCAGCGGTGTTCCCAAGCCGAAATGACCTCTAAATTTAAAAAAAATAGCGTGTTCTTTCCTCAAAGGCAGGCAACGTTAGTGTTGCAGATGTCCATGGGCGGCGGTAGCTCGCGCCAATCTTCTAGTTCGCTCTGAACACGAGACGATTATCTGGGCAGTAGCAAAATTAAACCTTGTTGGTAGGTATTACGGCTGTGCGATAGATGCGGAAACAACTTCAGAGCGAACTAGAAGTTTGGCGCTCATCACTTACCATCAGGTGAACCGGCTGCTCGTTTGTGCCCTTTCCTATAAAAATACAAGATTCTTCTGAGCAAACCTCATGTCGTTCGTGCCTTGTTCCACACAAGTAATTGTTTGTTGGCTCAGTCGACGATTCGTTACTCTTATTCTGTTCTCAAGCGTTGTTGATCCATCTGAACCCGGACCCTTTCGAACTCAGCTCTCGTCTTACGGAAACTCAAAGAAATTCTCAACGCTCTCTCTATCGTTCGAGTGGGCGGCTGACGCGAAAATTAATTTTGTTTAAAAATAAATGGCACTTCTTATATCTTGTCGCTGTTCAAGTGTTTCCATATTACGTCCAGTGCTACTATACACACTTAGGTACGCAATAGGCGACAGATCACTATTGTGAGGAACTGCAGCCCATACTGCCAGATTACCTGTTATCTCAGCTAAATTTTTATGAGATTGTGAGCGTGTTTGTATGTTATTCATCCTCTTCCACTTTTTGAGAGGTATTTAGAGCTTTTCATCAATAATATTATAATCCAGGTTTTTGCTTCAAAAATTAGCCCTCTAAACGTGTACAGAGCTCGATCTAACTCTAGGTATAGCAAGATGAATCAAACTCGGTGTAGCTAATTTGACGTGAAAGTGAGACAAACAAATTCACTTTCCCATTTATAATATTAGTAAAGTTTGGAAAAGTAAATTTATTAATTGAATTCTAAATATTCTTTTTTTCTCACACAATCTTCAGTTTTTCGATTCGTATGAAGTTATGGAATAATTTCATTTTTGCGTTTACAAACGCGTAAATATTAATACTAGAAAAATGCAACCTGTCCCGCCTGAGGCAAGTCGATTTTTTTCAGTGCATTTTTCTAGTATTCGTATGAAGTTTTTATAGAATGATTTTAATAAATTTTACTATTATTATCTTCTTGATTATTTTATTTGACTTATTTCCTTACATTCACCTAATTAACAACGGATACTTATACCGCTATTATAAGCACAAGAAACCTGTCTAAAGTCTCGATCATTAACTTTTCAAGGGCCTTTGATTCACTTGTTAGCCTTTCACGATTTTTTATCGCGCAATCGCGTATTTTCAAGTGCTTTAGTTCAGTTAATTGGGGTCAGATATAACTGCAATATGACTATTATGGCAATGCATTAGAATAATAATAAATAGCAACAGCGCTTTACCGCATATATTACCTGTATTAGTATAGTCAGCAGCAAAAATACATACATACATATAAACATCACGCTCGTAATCCCATGAGGGGTTGAGCCTTAGTTATAATGCAGCAAAATCAGATGGTAAATATTAAAACTTCATTGTAGGTAAATTAAGTTCTGGGAAATAAATACAATACAAATATACAAACAGAAACTAAAAATACATATAATACAAATAGGACAGTACAAAAGGCTGCCTTATTGTTAAGAAGCAATCTCTTCCAAGCAACCTGTAGTAAAAGAAGACTTAAGAATAAATTAAAATAGGTTTAAGACTCAGGTAAACATACATCATACTATTGAGAAGAATAATATAAAGGAGACTTAAATACACATAATAATGATCATAAAAGAATAAGATTAAAAGAGTACATTAATAAATACAAAAATCAGTAAAGGAGGAAATACAATACAGTATGAGGACAGGTAGTTACAAAATAATTCTTAACTTGATTTTTAAAACTTTCCAATGTTTGAGACCTTCTAATATCTTCGGGCAAAGAGTTCCACAACCGGAGAGTATTCATAGCAAACGAATAAGAAAATAAATGAGTAGAATGGATAGGGATATCTAATGTGAGAGTGGAAGATGTACGTAAAGAAAGACATAGGGAGCTGGATCGAAAGGAAAGGTATACGTAATAAACAAATTCGTAAATGATGTACCACACCTATGATTACTTGCACCAATAAGTTAAGTGTAAATAGTTTCTACATTTCTGCAAAGGTTTTAATTATAATGGATTTAGTAGTTTGGTTTTTGATTATCTGCTGTTGACTGCATCATCCGGATAAATTCAATTCTTTGCCAGCACACGAGTTCCCTCCTTCTTACATTCTTCAGTTGATCTAATTCAACAGCGGCATGTAAAAAGCATTTTGCAGGTCGTTAAGGTGGATAGTGCGACGCATATGTTATCTCTCGCACTAGCATTTGATCTCCACATCCGACTATCAGGTGGATGACATCGAATCATTTATGCTAGACATGAAAATTTTAAATGTGTCTCAGAAATTTGCAAAATAAGTCTATTTAATAGAATCGTATAGAACACAGATTTTATCGTATAAGTTATGTTTAATTAGAATAAATAGAAACATTAGTAGTGTAATTCCACTAATAAAATACACTAATATTTAATTAATGTTAGAATTAAAGTATGGTATTTTTATTTTGTTTCAGCTTAACAAGAGAAAACGTACACAACCAGAAAATCGCCAGGAATTAAATGGTTATATAGCAAACTCCACCGTATATGTTACATCCATAAACGAAAACGGAGCAATAGAAAGTAAGCCCACTATATCATCACCAAAATCACAACCGAAATCTTTGCAAGCAAAACCAGCACCAGTAATAGCGAACGGCATCCAAACAGAAAAAGAGAAAGAGAAGGAGAAGAAAAAGGAACCAATCGAAGTTAAAGAAGAAAAAGTGGAACCGGAAAAACACGAGAAGGATTCAAGTGAAAAGAGTTTAAAAGTGAAAGTAGAGAGTGAAGTGAAAATTGAGAAGATAGAAAGTGAAGTGACTAGTGATAATAAAGATAATAGTAAAAGTGACGCATATAGTGTTGCAAGAGAGCATCTGAATAACGGTAGAAGTGAAAAACTGTTGGGTGAAGCAGATCACAGGGTCAGGGCTACAGCTGTTGTAGAGAACAATAAATTAGGACCAGGAGAAAAAGGGTGAGTTTTAGTACCTAAGTATATAATATAGATTATATATCATTAGTGGTTGTATACAATAAATGTGGTAATTTAAGTAATCTTTTAAAAGTTAATGGGAAAAGATTTAGGTAAAATCATTAAAGAACACTAAATTGCAAATGAAAATTTCTTGCATAGTAAAATTAATTTAAAACAATTCGTTTGAGACGTTTGAGATATTATCTACTTTTGCGAGCGCTGCATGAGTTTTGATTTTATTCAATAAGAAATAGATAAAGTGTGCAGTTATTGAGTGAATGAACTAGGAAGCCGTAATATTGTCACACAATTCGTCTCAAGGTTTCGATAAATTGCTGGTAACTTGAGTTTCGGAACTCTCTGTAATAATATAGGGAAGGGATACCTATATCTTTTTAAGCACCCATATCAAAGGTTAACATGTAGACTTTTATAATATGTAATAGGAATTGTTCGTTCTGTTTCGTTCGCTGTTGTATATATATTGTAGAATAAACCCCTAATCGTTATATATCAGTTAACTATTATTTGCGTGAGTCAACTTGGTTTCAGCATATACCGCAACTGTAACATTGGAGCATAATTTTATTATTCATACTAATATGTGGTTTGAAAGATCATTCCATATTCTATTTGTTTACATGCGATCACGTCAATTCACTTATTAAATTATGACGTGTTAATACTCCACATGACGTAAATGCAACATGAATGGGACTTATTTTGCTGTTCATCCGTGTGTTGTTTATGCGCAAATTAAACATTGCTGAATTAATTTATGATTTAAAATCCCTACTGATGCCATTAATGTTTTTATCTACACTCATGTCATAATATTCGAATTACGATATCAAAGGTGAACATAAAATGACATACTTTTTAATACAGATAATCAAAATTAAAATTAAAAAAAAACAACCTGTTACATAATGACCATTATAACACCGGTTCGACTCATTATGATACAGTTATTTTTCTTAAATACTCGGGAAGGCAAAGGGATCTAACCCATACAAAAAATTGGACTCCTAATAATTTGCAAAAAGCCACAACAAATAGTTTGTTGCCAGAAAAATAAAAAAATAATAATTTTACAGAAAGGGAACAAACAAACAAAGGTTAATTAGGATTTAAAATAATTAAATGGAAAATTGACGAGCCCCCTTATGTTATTGTTTTTAGTGTGTAATTATTCTATGGCTCGATTGGTCGCGTTAAGAAATCCCTCTTGTTGGTTCGCTGTATAACGCAAAGAGTATATAATACACTACGTTTACGGTACGTTTACGGTATAACGCGTCACGGCGGCGGGCGGGCGGGGCGCTTCTGATTAGACAGTTCTGGCGGAGCGCTTGGTGATTAGTAAAAAATAAACAAATCTGTGTTTCCAATACGGTGCGAACAAGCATATTCAAATAGAAAATGAGAAAAAAGCACTTGTTTTGGAAAACGTAATATTTGTCTTTTCTGTTGTTTTAATTGAATTTATGTATGAGTGTAGATAAAGTAGTGTATGCAACTGCATATAACACGGGTATTAAAACACTCGTTACTATTATGAAACTCGCTGCGCTCGTTTCATAAACTCACACTCGTGTTTTAATACCCTTCATTATATGACAGTTGCATAAACTACTATAATATGTGTACACATTTTTTCCATTTACAATCATGAGAATGATGTCACATTGATTTACTAGTCATCCCTGGGAATACCATTCTACATTTTTTCTGGACTTTTCGAATCGCCTAGTAGTTACAAGTTAGAACAATTACTTATAAATCTACACATTGTAATCATCCAGGGTGATAGATAATCAGGACAGTGGACATAGATCCACATATCTAGCTTTAGTATTACATGCATTACCTGTGTTGTGTGAATAACAGAACGCAGATCTAAAAACCAGTTAATTTTCCTGTCCGCTGAATGAAGCGCCGTGCCGCAAACAACGGATAACGGCTATTATAGACGAAGTCACGTTATCTTGGAATTATACTTGAGATGTAAGTTTGTGACGTTCTGACACATTAAGTCAACAGGAATCTTAGTTTCTTTTAGGACTGATTAGTTGATGTACATGTAGATGACATTGTACTTTTAATACCAAAGAATAAAACATCAATTGAAACAATCAGTGATTTGCAACACATCAGCACAATATTGCAATCGTTATTACTTGTTTATATTTTTTTAGTATACCTGTGATTACTATCACATTTCTACTCATGACTGTTGTAAAATGATTTCGAAATCATTTCAATTATTAAACGTCTTGGAGAGCCAATAGCCACTGACAAATGATTTCTTACTATTGCTGTGGAAAAAGTGAATGGACTTAAATATTCTTAAAATATACCACACAATATTATTGGATTATCCACTCGCATGAGGAATGCCCGCCCTAAAGAAATAATTTTCAGCTCAGAGAGGATATAATAAAATTGACTGTACCATACCTTGGTACAAAATCAAAGAAAACTGATAGGATCCATTAATATTCATTGTTGTCATGTCATTTGGGTTATTTGTACGCGTAAATACTTTAACGTATGTCATAACCTACATATAAAAATCGTTTGCATTTTTTGATTGATCATCATGGTTATTACAATGAACGTCGTCATTCTAACCTCTTTTCTCTGGAACTCGATATTTTACCCGCTAAGTTATAGGAAAAATAATAATTGTAGTTTTCTACAAAATAGAATTGTTTTTATGGGCGTTGTGATACCGCGGTTTAGAAGTAAGTACTTTAAAGAATTGACTCATATTAATTTGGGATTACCAAAGCCGGTATTTATTGATTATTCTATAAATGAATGAAAATGAAAATGAACGAATGAATGGATAAAAATCTCTTTATTTAAATAGACTTTGCTAAGTACTTTTAAATTGTCAAAAGCCCTACCACCATTTTGGTACGACATAATTATTATTATGCTGAGATGAAGAAGAAATGGCGAAAGAAACTCCACATCGTAATGATTTCAAAACATCAATACAAGTCAATAAATAATTATCAATATAATTTTTACAGTTTTACATGCGTAAATTTTGGGTAGTTATTACTCCCACGCATTTGAATTATTTATCTTATGAAAAGCTTTTCTATATAATAATTATTCATTTAAGGAACGAAGTAATTTAAATTTTGATACCCATCACCATTTATGTTATTGTTAGATAGGTACTAACAGACATTCCTTTTAATTTAGGTGCTAAGCATACATTTAAGATCCTCCGGTTAGCAATATTATAAGAACACATGTGTCGTTAAGTCGTAATTTGGTGCGTTTTCAATGAATATAAATAAATAGGAAAAGTTTTACGAACTAGTTCAAATATCAGTACCGTTGATATGGTATACTCATGTTATCTAATACTAGTTTATTCATTAGGTCAAATGAGGTAAAGTCTAAGGGTACAGTACATTGTGGAACAATGGCATGAATTGTTTGACGTCTGATGACAGTAACAAGATTGATGTTGGTAACAATAGCAGAGTTAATGATGATGTTTTATGTGATACATTTTTTATGGCATATCGAAGTAGATGGAAGTAACGGTACTACATGCATCACGGACTAATTATCTAAAGTACGTAAAGTATACATAGCGTAGAAAAATGTGATTGATAGATACGACGGTATGCTACAATGGATTAATTTCTCGCAATTTAGACATTTAAGCTACAATTCAGTGACTACTAAACTAGCTATATTGAGTAGTGTTGCATTTACTTAAATATGTAATGTCCTCAATGACAATCTGGGTATTGCAAGCGTTGAACAATTACCATCAAAGGTGTGTAGTGTGTTTCCTACCATTCAAGCAAGCATAAAAAGAAATACACTTGTATAACATTATACCTATTACTAGGAGCCGGGGTCGTATAACTTTAAGTACTTACCTATGCTATACCGGTCTTCTTCAATATTTCGAAATTCATTATCCTGTGGACATATGTTATTTTAAGAAAAAAGGATTACAGTTTTTCTGTTCCTTTTCTAGTTTTTTTCTTTGGCGACACGCTGTCACTATTTTGGGGCACTGATTAACCCATACTGCCAGATGTGTAACCAATTGTTAAAGCTCTGCTCTATCCCTTTTGGGATTAATGAGCGCGATTGTATGTATGTTCGATTTTTTCAGCATGTTCACTTATGGTCCTGCATTATTGTGCACGACAAAATCCGTACGAATTTACGCTATTTACTTCATTATTTTGGAAATTTGTAAAGTTATTGTTCTTGGCATTTCGTTCTCGTTGATTTTCGCGGAATCTTCACTCCACACAAGAGATCCGTTAAATCTTGCCGCAGCCTTGCGGTGTACGTGATAATATTGCTGTATCGGCAGGTAGATCAGTCTGTCGCCGGCACTTGTCTGAGTGACACTTGTTGTAGAAAAGTCACTCGACAGTTGACCCTTTTGTTTGTCGTCTATTCGAGAACGTAGGGTAGTGTTACCTGTGGCTTCCCTCCCCCACCTGCTGCGCCCGCGCGTGGGACCCGTTTTTTCCCGTCTCTTTCCCACCCAAGTGTAACCTTGCGCTTGCGCGTTCATCCCATTATTTGAAATTAGAATTTTTTAAACTTACCTGCTCACCGGACGTGTCGTGCGCGTTTCTTTTTCGACAGTTCATGTGAATTCTTATGGTGTAATTAAAAAGAAAAGTGTTTGTGAGAGCCACTGTTTCTAAGTGAAATGTGAGATTTCTGTGTTTGCCCGTGATCAGAAAACCAGGATGCACTACAAGCAGTTGTTTAAAAGGTAATTTCATTGACATCATCTGCGTGTCGTCTATTGATTACTTATAAAATTTACTTTTATTTATTACAAGCCTATGTCGTGAGCAGGTTTAGTTTGTTCAGGTGTTTGAATACTACGACATAATTTGTTTTATTGCGTGGTGAGCAACCTAGTCTCGTCGTACGTATTCGTAAGTAACAGTAATTTCAAGTTATAACTGTCGTGTGTATATTTAAATTAAAAGTTTTAGGTATAGTTAGCTTGTATGATGTATCTTCTTCAAATACAACCAAGATTTCCAAGGATATACCTACCTCCTGTGTGGCCTCTAAGTTGCAGCCATGTCATTACAATTTTATAGCTAAGTCACGTCTTAGAGGACGTACTCCTATGATCGTTATTGTGTTCGAGTGTAATTATGTCATTAGGAACGTTAGAATCATCCACATCTATTAAAACGCATTTAGGCAATTTTGTATTAAGCTTGGATATACTAGAGGAATGTAATACCACAAGTGCTTTTTATTATCCAATGTTTCCCAAGAAGGGTAACGTATAAATTATAAGGATGGGTACACACGATTGCCTGGGGCTGTGCTCGACCAGTAATACCTTGTAATCAGAGTTTCGTGCTACGCACTACACGCCTGAGAAACAGGGGCATCTTAGGGTTCCACCCACGATTATGGCCAGTGGAATGTTATGTTTTTAAATTAACGTGAAATATTCCTCGCTAGTTGGAAGTTATGGGCATCTTAACGTTGTTGTTGCAACCCGTCCCTAAGTCAACCAAGAGAATCAAAATTCACACTTAAAATTTAAATATTTTTTCAATAAAAGTACCAACAATTTCCTCCATCATATTCGCATCTAATGGTAATAGGTAGTGGAGTGCAAATTATAGCAAGTGCTGGTGCTGAAGCAAGTATGAATACGTGCCGTAGGTAGGTCCTAGTTACTCTCACTTCGCAGACAAGGTTCTTCTTCACGTCCATTCTGGATGGACTCCGTGTTATAAATACATATGTTTTATGTCAAAAATATGGCCAGTCTCATCCATGCAATGAACATGACAGAAAAAGGCAAAAATTAAGACACATAGTTCTATAGCTAATATCCCTTACTACACAGAACCAATTCACGCTTACTCAGCTTTTTATAGCTGCTGAAGACATTACCTAGGTACCTAAGTTAGATTCCTGTGGCTATGCGGTTGATCATGCGTAGAAGTTACGTCTAACTACACTGCCATTATTTGCTTCTAATTGTATTCGATATAGGTGGAGGTAAATTATTATCAGTTTATCGTGTATAAAAAATGCTGTTTTTTTCATTTGAATGCATCAAATATTGTGTTGCATAAACCTCTTCTCCGAATTTTGCGATTCAAAAATCAAAAATACTTGCACCTCGATTTTTAAAATTGTTTTATACCACAGAACATGGATATAACCTCTCTCTATATTTCGTGTTTTATTCCGTATTTATACTGTAGTAGTATAAACTGAATTAAATATTAATTTTTATCTAATAGATTTATGGTAAAAAAGTGCAAACTTATAGTGAAAACGTAATATAAGCTTCTAATTACAGATTTGCTTGATACAGCATCGGATTAGGTAGGTATACCTACCTCTGGTGGTAGGGCTTTTGACGATTTAAAAGAACTTACTTAGCAACGTCCATTTTAATAAAGAGCTTTTGCATTTCATTTACATTTCGTTTCATTACCTAAAGTCGGTAAATTAATCACTATGTAAGTATCTGAGAGGAGATATCTTCATACTCTTTCCAAAAATCTTTTATTTTTGATCTTTTTTCCCGAAAAAGATCCAATTCCCCAGTTATAATAAATAATCAGCAACTTCAAATAGAATTTATGTTAACAAGGACATATAGTTAGGAAATATTTTAAAATAAAATACCAGACTTTAAAGGAAGTCTGGACGGATAAATTACATTCCTAGTACTGCAAATGGGTGCTCGTCGCGTAGAATGGACAATAATTTCCGTCGTGTAATACGTCTACTTAAAAAGCGTCCATAACAACCGCTTCCACAAAGGAAATTTATATCAAAACTGGTATTGTCTCAGGCCTTTCAACTGACGAGTTTCTTAGAGAAGCCCATTCCACTTCTCATAACTCCACGTCTCCTATTTTGTGTAGTGCTACGTGATTATGTATGTTACGCTTATTGTTTCAAGGGACATTTTCTATTGGTTAACAATGCGTGTTTGGCTATGCTGCTTGTGGATCAGCGCGCACAATGACCATGTTCAGTATTCTGGAGCCGTTGTCGTTTCCCGCGATGTAGTGTTAAATATTTGAGTGCCTGCCAGATTATAGCTAGATTGGGACTGTAGTAATACCTTTTACAACGGCATGTTCTCTATTACCTAGTAAGTAAGCTTCTCAGGAATTAGAAATTTAATGATTAGCATCTCAAACGTTACATTTACATCCACCCTTTTCGTAAATCTAGTCGCGACAGCTTCTTAAATCTATTAATTTAGTTAAGCAATAGTCAGCTATTTTTTTAACAACATAAAGTTTAAAATTAAAAAACAAATCTTTCCGTCCTAAAATTGCTATTAGTTTATCACTTGAGTAATTTTTTTGTTGTGAATTAACGCTTTTTAGTCAGTTAGTATGATTTTCATTTAAAAGCACTGTACATTATTTTCACTTTAGATTATAATTTAGTGGAAAAACATTTTTTTTGTGAATTTTTCTATTATGTGACATATAGAAAAACAGCTAATTGTTCTTCGTTGATTACATTCTTGCAAGTACAAAGGGACTGAAACCTTTATCACTAACTAAGAAAATAAATCCTCATGCCAATCACATATTACTTTATCAAACCCAAAGCAAACTTTCACCTGATTTTAAGCTTCACAATAAAATGTCGTAACATTCGTAATCTTAAAAATGTTATCTTATTTACATATTTTACGATGTTTATTCACCTAATGCATATTCATTGTAAGCATTAGTCAATATTTATTAGTTTAAGATTTACTTTCTTTTAAAATGTATCATGAACTAAGTATATATATAGTTTTCCTTTTTTTGACAACTGTTGCTGTTTCGCCGCAGGTGGTTTTCATCCGACCACGCGAAGCCAAAAGGAAGGGTTATGATTTTAGCAATCTGTAGGAGTACACCATGTTTATTTGTATTTACTTATTGTCCTCCGTAGCGCCTATACTATTTATCCGATTTTCATGAATAAGGTGGCAATCGATTTGTTATTATGGTCCGCGTAACTTAAGCTACCTACCTTTAAACAACTTTAACAAAAGGACGAGTCGATTTTACCTTTTAAACCCCTTTTAAAGGCAATCCTTTAAAAGGGGTTTAAAAGGTAAAATCGACTCGTCGAAGGAATGCAATCATTCCTTTCTTTTTTTCTGTCGGGTTGTAGTGTTTTGCACTTTTTGCTTGTCAACATTTTTTTGTTCTTCCTACACTGGTGCCATCTATACTGTATATGGGTTATGGGACAATATTCTGGCCAGCCTTACCGATACCATCCTTCGGGAATGCTGAAGGGCGCGAGTGACCCCTTGCTGCGATAATCTGCACGGAGTTCAGCACAGCATCTCCATCACTCGGCTTATATTCCCACGGGATGAGAAAGAGAAGCATCTATTTGTGATCGGGATGTACCTTAATGTTAATGTATCGTATCAAGAACTTGCTAATACTACAAAAATAAATTCTAAATCTAAATCAGGATTTTTCGGGAAGTTTAGTAAATTAATTTTAACATTATAACCATAAATGTATACATACATAAGATATAATAAATTTTAGATTTGAAAATAAATATTTCTTGTGTTTATGAAATTATTAATGATTTAAGAACACTCCGTGAATTTGTTCATTTCTTCATTTCGACAATGACAGTTTCGAAAAATTCATGATAACCTTTCATAAGCAAATAATAATTCATTAACGTAAGAAATATTAACTACATGTTTATTTTCATCAGCTATTAAAGTTGTTCTGTTTTTGCTAAATTCAATACATCTTAAGCAGGTGGTTATAATGTCATTACATTTTAATTTAATATAATTCATTTCACACGAAACGTTAATAAAATACTGCTTTATATTTTACTTTTTGTAGTTTTAGAACGTTTCTCGATATGAATCGGTCAAATATTCGTGCTTGGGCCACAGAAAACCTTTTTACGTTATAAATTACTTAGGCTTTATAGTAACTACCTTTACATACGAGAAGTAATTTCAATTCTAGTAGAGTTGAACTGAACACTCCAGTTCTCATAAAAAGTAGTGATTGTGAACAACCAAATGTGAATTATGACTCTTTCCAAATCAATACTATGAAAACTGTAAAGGGAGGATAAAACTTGTTGAGTTTCTTGCCGGTTCTTCTCAGAACAAGGCCTCCTGGTAGACTCTCGAACCGACGATGGCATCAAAATTGACTTTCATAAGTGTACAAATTGTACCTAAATGAATAAAGTAATTTTGACTTTGACTTTGACAATGATAGGCATAATTGTTATTTTTTGACTAACAACCTTTCACTAATTAGTACATCGATCGGGATGACAATATAATTCACAAACCACTTTTTTTGAAGAACCGTTAATTTTTTACTGATTTAAACATGTGTTAAAAGGCACTAGTTAAGCACACTTGAGATGCCCCATTTTTTACAGAGGCCAGGTACTTCTTACAGTAAACGAACCGTAAGGAGGGTTTCTTATCTTTCTTCCTTTTAAAGATTAGGGGCGTTTTATGCCGGTCTACTTAAGAGTTTTGTTAAATTAATACGTATTTATGAGGACTTAAATTTTTTATAGAAGCTTATAATAGACCTACTTACTTAAAAATGTGTCCGTGCTGGATGTCACGGATTATAATGACTAAAAATATTATGTGCATAGTTTTAAATATAGGCAATGGAAAAGCTTATTATTTTTTGATATCTATTAATTATTATTAAGCTGAATAACAGATTATTTTTAATCTGATATTGTTAAAGGATATAGGAAGTTAAATTACTAATATGTTTTTCTAATAATGTCTTTAGAAAACAAGTAATCTATGACTCATATCATAATAGAGTAATTATAATAAGGTTATTTTGTTGGAAAGGTTACTTGTTCCAGAGTGTAACCACCAATTCAAGGATAACATGCAATTTTCGAACTATAATGCATGATGCGTTAACAATAAGACCGAAAAAATATATTTATGATACTAATAGATAACTTACTTAACAAATTAGTATGGAAACATTTTAAAATTTGTACATGTTAGTATGTTATATTAAAAAAAAACTCAAAAAAAAAGCGAAGTAGCTCTAAAACAACTGGAGATGTTTTTTATATTGTAGATTATCTTCCTCCCGCGATTTCGTCCGCGTGGACATTTTACCCCCTTAGGGGTGGAATTTCAAAAATCCTCTCTTAGCGGATGCCTACGTCATAACATCTTACCTGCATGCCAAATTTCAACCCGATCCGTCCAGTGGTCTGGGTTGTGCGTTGATAGATCACTATGTCAGTCAATCAGTCACCTTTGAATTATATATATTTAGATAATTTTAATATTTAAATATTCATATGACCACCTTGATAAGAAAAATCAACAGTATTTTCGTTTTCTGAGTGTGTTACGCAGGCGCAGGATGCTCCACTCAGTATGGATAAGGTCATCGTGATCATCAGTTCTTTTATAGTTGTTAAAGGGAATGTAACTTACATAAGTATGGTTGAATCAAAATTCATGTTTTTGTAACATTTATGGTATATGATGCTCCAGCAATCCCTGGAATCTGCGGTATACCCAACTCCTCACAAAGACATAGGTACCTATAGTGTTTGGGCTTGTAATGGAGTAGAAGTTTTGAATTTTAAATTGAATGCTTATCTTTGAAACTGTTTCTTATACTTAATGAATTCAATAGGATTTTTTAATCATTGAATGTTATTTTCACCTCTAAAATAGATATGGAAAATTTATCAACAGACATGGGCTGCGACATAATTAGTCACTTTTGTTTACTACATAGGTGCATGCTCCTATTCCAGCCATTATGGTAATATCAGAATCATAATTACTAACTAAATATCTTATTACGAAATAAGCTGTAACGATCATAGGAGTCGCGTTACTTGTAACATGTTGGATAAATACTTCTTTATTATAGCCAGGTATTATGACATGAGGTAGCATTTAAAAACAACACACGTTATACTTAATGACTTTTTGTTTTTTTTTGTTTACTTTTTATTGGACTTATGGATAACAAATACACAGATACACAGTGAGGATTTTGCAAGGATGATCTTGTTGATAGTAGATCTCTATTTAGTCAACCCAAAACTGTGAGTGAGATTCCGAGTGAGACGCCCACTGTTGGACATAGGCCTCCCCAAGGATCTCCAAACCGGTCGGTCCTGCGCTGCCCGCATCCAGCGGCTTCCCGCGACCTTTACTAGATCGTCGGTCCACCTTATGGGAGGCCTACCAACGCTGCGTTTCCCGGTACGTGGTCGCCACTCAAGGCCGTCAGTCCTCCTCGCAATGTGCCCTGCCCACTGCCACTTAAGGTTCGCAATTCTTTGGCCTATGTCGGTGACCTTGGTTCTCCGGCGTCTGATATGATCACGCAGAGAAACTCCGAGCATAGCCCTCTCCATTTCCAGTTGAGTGAGATACTATGTTGTTAATTGGGAGGAACAAAGGTGATTTATAAGTTCAGGTTAGTGGACTACTATCGCATTTTTAATTTTCTAATATTTTCAAGCAATCGGTAGCACCATGCAAATTTAATGTTCTCTTAGATTTGCGCGAGAACTACACTATACTTTTACGACCTTAACTCGCGTGTATCAAATATGGCTAGGCAGTGAGAAAGCCAGGGTAAAGAAGTGGGGTGCCGGTGCATCAGTTGGCCTCCTTAATTCTACACCCGAGTCGCAAGTCCCAGGGAGTTTCTTGCGCCGTTCCTCCTCTGCAGCTACTAATTCGTCGAACCGGTGGTAGGGCTAATTGGGAATATACATATTAGCGGTAGTTTTAATTTTAAAATAATTTAATAGGCACTTACGAAATTATAATTTTAAAACTAGGACAATTTACCAATACCCGGTTAACAACCACTTAAAGTTATCATTATTGCTGGTATCATCCTACAATTAAATTAATTTTTTCTTTTTTTTGTTCCCCGTTGTGACGATTTAAAAGAACTTAGTAATTGAGTATATTTAAATAAAGAATTTTTGACTTTGACTATGCACTGCTTCTGGTTCCCCTCTCTGCAATGCGATGAATCCATGGAATGCTAAGTTTTCGTCACATACCATCCTAATTTTATGGAACCTGTAGGAGCATATACATAAGGACGCACTGCAAAATGTATGTAGGTACTTAAAATAAAACACTTTTTCAAATGAGTAATAATAATGAGTTGTTTTTCCGTGTAGTTAAAATACTAAGATAAAAAATCGGGAGTGGTCTCCCCTTGACTTTCTCGTATACCGGAAACGATTTAAAAGATGATAGAAACTTTATATTTTGATGTCATACATGCATGTTAAATATGGTTGTAATAAGTTAAAGCATACTCGAGTTATCGTGCTAACGCACAGACACAGACACAGACATGCAGACACACAGACATAATTTAAAAAAAAATATTTTTGGGCTCCGGGAGGTCAAAAACGTGAATCTCAAAGGTCAAATTTTTTGACGATTACAAGACTTCCTCTATACTACGTATAAATGCTTTATTTCAAACCAGTGGGATTGAGGTAATTGACTTCAAATGAAAACTTTTTATATTATTTTAGTTCAAACTACATTAAAATGACATAAAGCAATAAGTAATAAACATGTTACATTTAGTTCATACTAATGTTATTTTCTATAAATACTTAATAAAATCAAAGTTATACGTCCGCAGCTTGTAGATCAAATTCAATCGTAAACGTTTTTAAAGCTTTCTCCTTTATACTCACGAACATTTAATGGTTCTCGTAAAAAACAAGTCGAGTTTTAAACATTCTGGAACATTCTGTTAATGTGTCTATCTGACGTAACATGTGTGGTCAAATTATCGAATGATTAAAACCAGATTTCCAGGGCCAGGGCATTCTTCATAATTTGTTATTTAATAACATTTATCTAATAATCGACTTTTTGTAGGACGTGTTTCACTATCATAATCAATATGCTCCATGTTTCACCTACAAAAAACGGTCACCGACTATTGGACCAGGGTGGGCAGCCTTTATTCGTTATGGAAAAAAGTTAAGACATAATCATTGTTATTTTTTATAGATAAAGGTAAACTAAATAGGTAGCCAATGAACTTTGTAACTTAAACCTAATGTTCATGTTGAGCCATTGAGCGCCTTTTACCATCTATACGAACGGCGAGTGGTTCTGAAGAGCTTTTTCCTTAATCCCACATCCCTTCCTTTTCCACTGAACGTACTGACTTACGTTGTCACCGACAATCGGTCGCTACAATTTCAACGCGAACTAAGAAATTTGACAACTCATTTTTATGTCACGCAGTCAAGAAATGGAATCACATGAATTCATATTCAAAGAGGCGAGAAGAAGTAACTTGTAAGTCGGAAAAGCAAGAGTGGCTACTGTTGCGTTTACTTTAACTCGCGCACTAGCTATTTTTGCATTTGGCGTTCACTTTTGCTTACCATGGGGTGGAATCAGTGTTGCCAGGTCTTTTCCAAAAAAATACCGAACAGTGAGCAAGAAAAAAGGCTCCTCACTTGTTGTATTGCCGATCCTTTAACTCACGCGCAAAAAACCGACAAAATAGGAGCGCTGGGCAGGACGAGGAGCATGACGTGCGGCATAACGAGTAAGGTTGCCATACAACGTCTCTACCTCCTTTCTCGTCTCTTCTCTCGTCTTCGTCACTCGTCGAGTGTATGGCTGGCCCATAAGTAGAGATACTACGCATCATGGATGCCGATTGCGTAAAATTTGACAGTCGATTAATTTATTAGGGAGACAAATTAATCAGAAAAAAATACCGAACCTTCCATACTTCGGTATTTTTGTCATACAGAACACCGAAAACGGTGCTAAAATACCGAACAGTTCGGTAGAATTCCGAACACCTGGCAACCCTAGGTGGAATGGGGATGCTTGCTTTTCCTTTTTATAAAAAATACACTGTCTACCTTTCTCTTCAATCCGAAACATAGCGAACTGCTTCACGGCAGAAATAAGAAAGGCGGTGGTATACCTACCCGACCCTATCCTACATATGGGTCTACCACCTAGTAAAATCATCCAATCCCGATACTTTTTTGACTGAATGCACAAAGCTAGTGCAAGAGATTTTTTTTATACTATAGATACTTACTTGGAATATTAAGGGTAAATCACTTAAGACTGCAAGTGCGTTGCCATCATGGGGACTAAGATGATATGCCTTCCATGCCCAGTAATTACACTGGCCAGTAACTAAGCTAGCTAGCTTTAACTAGCGTTAATAAGATAACATAATGCGCCTCGCCTTGTCGACCTGCAAGTTATTTCTTCATCTTGGTTCACTCAAAATATTGAATAACACAGAATTGTAAGATGGATAACACGTCCTAATAATTCATTTATAAACCTGATCCGATAATGCTTTGCGACATATGAAGAAAAGCCTATTTTCAATTTCAGAATTTAATGTCTGTCATGATCTGCATTTCTTTGAAATCAACGATACTAGCTTTCGCCCGCGACTTCGTTGACGTGGATGTTTTTTTTATTGAAAATAGAACCTATATTTTAAGTTAGACTTCTAGACAATACATCCGTGAAAACTGCATTCAATTCCATGCAGTGAATTTTGCGTGATGCGTGTACAAACATGCAAACAGACAAAAATTATAAAAACTGTTGTTTTGGCTATGTTGTTCTATTAAAGACCCCCGATACGTATTCGTTTTTTTGCAGTATCTATTACACTTCTTGTTTAATATAAATATACAGACATAGGACTATTAAAAGGTTATAACTTTATGCAGATACATTGAAAGTTGAACGAAGGAATATTTTAGAGTACAATATGTTGTGTTATATTTTACCTATTGACATTGTATTTTACTTAGTATTTCTATATTTTGTTTTGTATATTTGCACGATTATTTACAGTGATTTGCCGTCGCTTAGTTACTGTAACGTAAGTCACTATTTATTGAAATTCCGAGAAAAATATAGCAAAACACCACTAAATTTTTAGCGGTCTCACGAAAACGAAACGTATTTGAAAACATCAACAAAGGATCATTCATCGTAAAAAACACAAAAAGAAATGGCCTCGGAATACCGATGCATAATCTGTGGATTCCCAAAAAGAAAAAAGTACAGGTAACCAATTTCGGGGATGACGTAACGGCCGGTGTAGCAGACCGTGGTGTTTTTTTAAAATTTTTTCTTTGCTTTGGAATTTTCTCAACGTTTAAAGTCAGATGTTTGAGTAAATACGGAAGTGCTATTGTTTTGTTTTACTACGGATAAGTTGCGAGTGATTTAGGACTGACAAAAGAGCCCGTAGTAATCAACTGGTACTTACAGTACAGGTAACTTACATAAAAAGTAAACGTTGAATTTTGTTGCTAATTTAATTTCGCATAACTTAAAATGTTTGCCATTTTTACCAAATAAATAGAAATCGAAATACAAGACAAAAATCTTGTCATGATAAAATCCCGTCTCGACCTTCGTGTATTCCCACTAATCTTAGTGGAGTAGTCCCATGATGGGACTACGGGTATTTTTTTTCAAGATTGTCAAAAATCAAACAAAGCCGGGTCGACAAGGTAGGTTAAATTGTTCCTGAACCTCTGGGAAAAAAATACCAGTAGTCCCATCATGGGACTACTCCACTGGAACTAACTACTGGGAATACACGTCAAGCTTTGTCATGACAGGATTTTTTCTTGTGTTTCGTTTTGTATTTAATTTGGTATACATTTTAAAAGTAAAGGTCTTTACTTTTTTCTAAGTTAGTATCCACTTGTAACTTTTTTTCCATCATGAAGTCCCATCACGAACGATCGATACTCACTTAGGCGACACACATTCATTTCATACCTTATAGATATTTTTTCATTATTTTGCAGTAATTTATTATAGTAAACTGCCTACTTAGACATATATTATTTAAATCTGGGGATTTATTCAAAACAAAGGATTTTTTTTCATGAAAACTGGTGTAGGGTAGGCACTCCCGAACATTCTCGTAACTTGTTAGTTCTCGATAGACTTACAATTTAACTTTTTTTTTGTACAACATCAAGATAGTTTAGGCATATTTCATCCAAAACATACAATTTCAAACATAGACACACCCTACGGACTGCAGACTAAAGTTGATCTTTACTTCATAAACAAGCTATCTACGTGTAAAAAGCGAAGGATGAAAGTGCATTCATACATACATACAATTCCATAAAGGGCTGGCAGAGATGATGTATTACAAATAACCCTGTATCATCAACATTTCAGCCACATGACGTCCACTGCTGTACATAGGCCTCCCCCAAAGAACGCCACAACCCTGTTACATATACATTTTTATTTAATCCTAGTCGGATAACTTTATGTTTCTTACACAGACATTTTTTCTGTACATTGTACACACAATGTACATAATAAGATTTTATCCGCTACTGCCTACAAATTTAGCTCCTTAATAACAGTTTCTACAGATGTATACTAGTAAGTGTCAGTACGTAGGCAAATGAGTGTGTTGAAAGTCTCCCGTCCTTACACCAACATGTCATTGATTGCTTGTCATTAACTACCTAGATGCAGCATGATGAAATTGCACGTGGCATATTTAATAAGGATAAATTATCCTTTCAACGCTGATGCAAAACATGGGCCTTTATTATCATAAACGTCAAACTGAAGACGCAGTTTGTGTAATGTTAGGGTTTCATATTATTTGACTATATTCTATGCGCAATGAATGATAAGACCTTTTTTGCGTTGGAAACTGCTTTACGCATACTTTGGGGCAGGTGGGGCCACCCCAAAGTTATGTGGGACTCACCCTGTCAGGGCATACCCACTAAAAACTGACGTGTCTAGGTCGTGGCTTTAGTACCACCGGGTACTTGGCGCAATCACTATGTGCGTCAAAGAGGGATGACATTCCCGCACCTGGGTCCACTGGGGGAAAATGAACGACACGATCTGCTAAATGGTATCTGTAATCGTAGCTTGTAGACGCCTTACAATGGAAGTAACTTACGTGCGTTTGCAATACCATTTGTAACGCCTACCTACTATAATACAGTTATCGTCGTCTATACATACATATAGACTCAATATATTATTATCTACATAGCGTAATTAGAGGTCTATAAAAACAGGATAATGCCCGAACATCCACGAGATGGAGAGTAACACCTTTGCATTGCAAGCGTCTATAGGCTGCACTGACCATAGGCCGCATGCTTATTTGCTTTTTTTGTATAAATATCATCATATTCTGATACGAATTTTCTTTGAGTTTGTCGTAACATAATTTCTTCTTGTGAAAAAATACAGGCATCGAATAATTTTATTAAATCATCAAACAAAACAAACTCGAAAAATTTCTGTAGTAAATTATTTTTACGTGTCTTCAACCTGATTTCGAGTAACGTCGGGACTAAATCGAATCAATATTTAAAAAAAAATTAAATTACATTTGGATTCTGAGCTATATTATTCTAAAGTTTCATTAAAATCCATTCAGTATTTTTTGGTGAAGGAGTAACAAACACACCTACATCCATCCAGACCAACTTTTGCGTATATAATATTAGTAGGATTTAACTTAAATTACTCTACTTATAGCTGAAGTAGGTACAGCTGACGTAGGTCTATCATGTACAACTACGCATTCACCAGTTTATTAAAAACAAGATGCCATAAATCAGGAAACTTTTAAAACGACGTCATTAAAACATTCTATACATTCCTCGTGGAGATTAAGGCGTGTTCACACGGTGCACGGCAACAGAGCCTTATCGGTTGCCAGCTCTTGAGCTAAATTGTACTGCTATTAGTGAGGTTAAGTGATGGTCGGTTACTAGCGTTTTTAGTACAACCCAGATTTGTTTTTGTATTGCAATGAGGTGTTTTGGCTTGTTTAATATTGTAGCAAGGCATGTGTAAGTAGGATTGTTGCTTTGGCTTCGTCAGTCCCAGATAGATCATCATCAACAGCTCATATAATGTCCCCAACGAGGGGCTCGACCATACCTCACATTAGGGGCGATTAGGCCTTAGTCAACCACGCTGGCCAAGTGCGGGTTGGCCGACTTCACACACGCATTTCTTCATAGGTGTGTGCAGGTTTCTTCACGATGTTTTCCTTAACCGTAAGTAAAAGCGTCGATTAAACGTACATATGAATACAAAATTTTAAAACACATTGGTACGTGGCAGGGTTCGAACCGGTGCCTCCCGGGTGGGAGACGATGCCCTTACGCACTACGCCACCGATGCTTCCAGATAGATCAGCACCTAAATTATAATCTCGGGCATTATGCCGGAAGGCCTGTGCTTGGCATTAGAACAGATCTGGTAATGATAATGATATATCTCTACTGCTACTAATACTAAAATTACGAAAGTGTCTGCCTGTTATGCTTTCACGCCTAAACAAATTTTTATGAAATTTGCTATGGAGATAGTTTGAGACCTAGGAAAAGGACAAAGAATACTTTTTGGCGCGATAACTGACATCGAAGTGAGCGCCGCCGCGGGCAACCACTAATATTTTATATTCTTAGTTTATCTCTGTTAGGTATAATAACCTATCTCACATCAATAACTACAAAAAGAGTTCTCAGAGTTATGATGCATTTGTGTGTACGTAAAATAATAAGGGGAGTAATATAATGGGGGAGTGCATACAGTAACATAATAAAAATCAGTAGAATAAAGGAATATTCCACACTAATTTTGATGTAAAAAATATTACTTATCAACATTAGAAGCAAAGTTGGAATATGTGATGATCAAAATTATCTTGTTCATAATTTGTTGTTAATTTAGCAGATTGATGATTTATTTACTCTAAACTATCTAGAGAAGAAAATAGGAATTATTTAACATTTTTGTTAATTTCTGTACACGATAATCACACTACAAATAATAACAGTGTGTAGTGTGATTATGGTTATGACTTAGGTATGATTACCGCAGCCTATAGTCTTTAGTCTCAACTGAATTTTATCTTTGTATAGCGAACCAGTCAGTTCAACCAGTTAATAGTTTATATTTATACTGTAAAATTACGTGTAAAAATATTTCGTCGACTACAAGTCCATTACGAACAGATGGCTTCCAATTTGCCAATTTAGCGACACTTAAGGGATTATACGGTCATTTTGCGCAATTTTCAGTTTTACACTCCGGCATTCCTCGATTCCCGTCTCGTCATTTCGTCATTAAAGTAGCGTTTCACACTTTGCTAGAATCTTCTGCAATCTTTACACACTTTTGCTTGAATGTTTTATCGTTCGAGTCAATTTTATGAGTAGGTACTTTATAGCGAATAAAAATTGCATCGTGTGCAACATGCTTAACGCTAAGATACTTCACGTAGCGGCGGATAACATGAAATGGGATGCTAAGCTTAAGTTGAAAATGCTATAATAATCTTCTAGTTCGATATTTTAACATAAATAAAAAGGAATTTAAAGTTATACAACTTGTGGTTTTATGTAAAAGAATATTATCAGATTTTGTAAAAATTTTTAGTTCGCAGTATAATTTCTACGTCCATGTTAAATGTTTTTCAAACATTATTATACTTAAAACGTTATGTTAAAAAAATACCTAATATCCGCGGAATAACAAAGAGTTATAATAACAAAATGTATGTACGGACAAAATCATAGATATCGTAATATTCCAAGTTGAAAAATATGGTCATATTAATTAACATTTTGGAAAAGTCTTGGAAAATAACACGGAACAACAATAGCGATTAAAAGATTAGAATTAAATAAAAGTTTTTTCTGACTGACTGAAAGTCATTACTTTAGCATAATGATATCCTAGTATTGAGATTACAATCCTTTGTGGACCTAAAACAGAAAACTGTTAATGTGGACAATTATTAAAATACATAGGTACATATATTATCCCTCTGTGAAATTATCTTTGCTAACTCAGGTTCTCTCTGCAATAATGGCAGCTTACTAGGGTTGACACAATTTTTGGCTTTAATAATTTATTATATTTTTTTGGGTTATTTTGAAACACGTTGTATACTGTTTGTATAGATTTACATGCACATTGTAGTGGCGGCGTTGAGCGCTCACGCATTGAAGTACACAGGGACAATGAAGGTACGGTCAACATAAGAAGTAGTACCTTGTAAGTACTAATCATTCATCATTAATGGTTGCAACTGTTACTGCAAAACCGTTGGCGTGGCCTTGCTATGACATGGTACTAAAGTATTAATCTACTTCTCATGCTGACTATACCACCATAACAGCCCTTAAAATTCGACCCACTGCTGGGACACAAGGCCTCTCCTTGCTATCGAAGGAGGTTTAGGCAGTAGTCCATCACGCTTGCTCAATACGGATTGGTTGATGGGGGTATTCTTCTTCCTTGCTTCCTCATGACTGAGGGTCGTGACCACTTGAGGTCGTCATTTTGTGCACCAAGGCTCTCCACTTCACACGGTTTTCCGCCTTCTGGATTGAAGTCTGTAGAGTTCCCTGGCAGGCTTCCTTCACTGCATCGGTCCACCGGGTCGGTGATCTTCCACGACTCCTTTTTCCTTCCACGTGGCCAACCACAATAAGCTTTTCCAAGCTATCTGGTTCACGTCTAGCCACGTGACCGATGTACTGCAGGATCCGCTGGAGTCAAATGGTCGATAAGCGGCACTTGATCTGTTTGAAAATAGAAAAATATTCGCTTACGATTACGGTCAAAATTTTACGCAATGTCAAGATATTTATATCGTACATAAGTAGTATTTTTTCCCCAATGAACTCGTACACTTTCACATACTTTTATATCTTATACCTAATGACTAGTAGCCTTAGTAAGTGTATCATCTCATATCACGATATCTGATGCCCCCCTCGTATGTACGGATAAGACGAAATACAGTTATGTCGTGCGACCGTAACCGTATATTCGGGCTAGTGAGGTGTCGCGTATCATCAGATACCTAATACGTCTCGTGTCTTCAACTTATTTATGGTGTTCACATGTGCGGTTAATGTGTAATGGTACGCCGAGGCAAAACGAATAATCGGTTAAGTTGGTTGATTTTAAAGAATGGTTGTTAAATTACGTCAATCTTATTATAGTTAATCAGAACACAAGTTACCAACATTTTTTGCTCAACCTTTTTATAAATAAGGTAAAAGTGTAAAACACTGTAATCTGACTACCGAAAAGTTAAAAATAAAGAAATGAAATCGGTAAAAATCGTGGTTTACAAGGTAAAATCCACTATAACATACATCAAATTGGGATGAATAGCTTAGGCCTCAGGCGCTACGGAGGAACATGCACACAAAACATACATATTACATAGACTGCTAAAATCATAACCCTTCCTTTTGGCGTCGCGTAACTGGGTCAAAAAGGTAGGTTACATAACAAACTTAATTGAAATATGAAGTAATTATTCTACTCGAACAGGTATTTAGGATTTTTTTCTAAAAAATAACAAATGACTTTAGTAAATTAAAAAAAAATTAGATATTACTTTCATATTTTTCGGAACATTTTACGAACTCGAACTGTAATCTACAAACGAAATTAAAAGTGCCTGAAAGTTAAATTTATCAATGCAGTAAAGAATTTAAAAATTCATACGGTGTGCGCTTCGAAACAATGGCCGACAATGTAACATGACCAATGAAAATCTTAGAAAGTGTTGATATTAATTCGCTAAACACATTCACTTGACGCTGCTTGCATCTGAGCATTGTGGTGAAGTAGGTACTTTCACTCTATGTAAGTTAATATATTATTAGTTGATAACTACCTATGGTAATCAATATGTGAATCATTATGCGATATTTTTGTAAGCGTTTAAGCACAAAATTATTTAGCTAAGTCTGAAATGAACTTTTTTTTTTATATATTTTTAATCTTATATTATTATAAAACCATCATAATTATAGTATTTTAATGGAACAGCTTGTAAATATCATATTAAATAATACTACTCCACCATAGAAAAGATGACACCGAATACTTTTCATAATCATAATCGAAAAAAATATTTTAAATTCAATACTTTGTTTCATCGAAAGGCGTCTTTTATAAGGTGGCTGAACTATAATAACTTAGTTTCTTCTAAGTAGGAAATTTTAAGCTGTGACGGTAGGGCTTCTTAATAAGGTACCACGCATTTGATACTTTACAAACGTCTATACCTTTAGCTGTGGTACATTTCACGACATAAATAGATGTATTGTTTTAAACTTACGTGGTCACTCTTTCATCTTTGACAATTAGTTCGGCCGTGACCATGGCGCATGAAACTCCGCGTGGTATCTAAACGTAGTATAAATCCTGCTTTCTCATATTTAAAAAAACATAAATAGATGATCACAACCGAGTTCCTAAGTTAATTAAGAGTCTTCACAGAAATATTTATATTATTAAAATAATATACAACATGTAAACTAAATAACCAACACCCTGAATACAGGTGGTACGGGATCGGCTTCGGAGTTGATTTCAATATTTTTTTTTAAAAAAAAAAAACGATTTTCCTTTTAAAAAAAAAACAAAAAGTACCCAGAACATGTTGTACAATATTTTCTGGGTATTTTTTTGTTTTTTTTTTTAAATCGTTTTTTTTTTAAATACTGAAATCGACTCCGAAGCCGATCCCAAACCACCTGTATTCAGGGTGTTGGTTATTTAGTTTACATGTTGTATACTGTACGCGATGTGAGGGGGAGGCAGGGAAATTAGAGGCAGAATCGGAAAGTAATTATAGGACAAATTTTAATGAGCAAATATTTTACATAGACGTTATCAAAATCACAGCCACAATGACGTATATAAAAAAAGACATAAACAGGTAATAAAGTATGAAAGGAGTTCGGTTTGCCACATATACTTAGTATCTTTTTGGCATGAGAAATAATTTGAACAGTGTGTGAAAGGTATACGTGTCTAATATGCAGAACCATCTTATAAATAATTAAGTTTACATTTTAATTATCACTTTCTGCTGTGAATTGAACAGTAATATGTATGCCTCTGAGTTGTGGTCTAATTAGTCCTAGTGAGTTAGCATCGTAAACTACTTTCTTATAAAACCACAGTCACATGGATGGCCCGTTTAGAATCAATAGGTACTACAATCGGCAAAGAAAACTGGATTGTACACAATTTCTCTAACTACAAGTCAGTGACGTTCTTTGACTTTCCCAAACATTGAGTTTAAATTGTCCAGACCACAGATATATCAATAGCTGGCAGTGTCTTAATACAATGACTACTGGACTGGACTATCTGTTTAAATATTGTTTTTTTTAAATATAAATCTAAGTTTTTTGGTTTATACGTGTGCAAATTTATTCTATTACTTGATAAATAACTGATTCACTGCAATGATTGCATGTTACAGTGGAACAGGACGGTATTTTGAAAGAAAAACGGATATTTCTTTCTGACATACGTACGTATTCACTCGACATTATCGGACGGCGAACTGGCGGCAATGTATGCGCACTGGGCAATCTAGGGATACAATTGTCACAATTTAAACGCCGGCTTCGTCTATCTCCTTGTATTATTAAATCTGTGGGCCAGACGGCTGCAGGCTACGCTAGCCTGGGAAATTTATGTCACATACATACAATACCGCTCACAAGTCCAAAAGGAGTTGAGCGAAACCTTAGGTAACATTTACAAGTAAAACCAAAGCTGGCAGTGTCTTAATACAATGTCAGATTTCCAGCCTGTAGCCTAAAAGGGGCATCAAATCAAAAATAATAAACCTCTTTGAACCAACAAACAAAAGCCAACAAGTACGACAAACTTCTTTGGTGAAAACTTATTGCATCAAGAAATATCTGAAGATAAGTGCAAAATGAACCATGGCCATAGGTGTATTGATGTAAACACCCGTTAAGTTACGCCTTTCGTCTTCTTGATGTTTATATAATGTTCGGAACAAATCGCCTACATTTTCCCACACATATCTGCTTGGCGTACCTGACGTCTATTGTAATGTTTCATCGATTGTTGAACTTGCCCGCAAGTGGTTTATAACTCATAATATTTATATCGGCCGATCGTTCGTAGCCACCTTTAATGTAAACATTAAATTAAAGCATTATTGTAATTGAGATAGTACGTAATAAATAATAGAGGTTTAAATATATGCTGATGTATCAAATATTGACCACTATGAATTTAAAGTAACCACCTTGTTGAAAAACTAATAAATAAGGTAAGTAGTTTCATCTTAACTGGGCGTCAAATATTTGCAAAAATATTTCGTTCGGATCAGTGCAAATTTCAAACATTTGATGAAACAATGTTTACCATAAAAACATAAGCTCCTAGCACTGACAAACTTCGACAGCGAAGGTGGCGTAGTGATTTATGCAGCCGCCTGGATTGCGGAAGATGCTGGGTTCGATTCCCGCCTGGGGAAGGTCGATTTTTTGATGTATTTCTTTTTCTAGTAATAATAGACATTTTATTTCCCTGGAGCTTGTTGTATAACGAAGGTAATCTGACTTTAGGTGCTTTAGTCTGCCGACCCAAGATATGTTTCTCAACTATACTTGGTTTTCAAAACAGGAGGCTGCCTTATCTATCCATATGAGTGTGGAATAAAACTAAACACCTTAACGTATTCTTATAATTATTAATTTCAAATTATTAATATAAAACCGGTAGATAAAATAACTTTAAAAAAATGTTTTTATATGCGATAGAAGCTAAATATTATTTAAAAGTATTTCAATAAGCATATTCTTTTTGATTTAAATTGTGATAGATATTTTCTTATTTTAATTTTCCCACGTACATGGAAAAGCTGCCTACATTATTATGCCGCGATAATAATTGATTCAGTGGTCATTCATTGGCTCGGGCAACGATTAATTCTTTCATTAAAGGCATTGGATCGGTTAATTAGCACGGAGGCTTATAAACTTTATTTTCACAGAGAAATTATTTAAGCAGTTCCATATTTAAAATGGTTTTAAGAAATACGCTTTTGTTATTATTTTAAGTATGGCGTAATGCGGGAAAAAAGTAAACTGCAAATTTTGATCAAACTTTGATTGCCATCTTTAGTCAACAACAGAAACACACCACAAAATTGCGGTATTGATTGCGGTCGTCTATATGGTGGAAGTAACTGCTGTTATTTCGATGTATTCTCCATGGCTTAGGTTTACCTACTTTGCAAAAATTATATAAGCAACTTTTTGATTTGATGAGGAATTAAGTTATTAAATCCAAAAATCGCTAGACGTTCGAAATTGTTTAGTTATCGTCTGTACGAGAACGCAATTTGGAAGTCCTTTGAGGAGCCCTCTCTCTTATCATCTTATCAATGCTCTTGTCTCATAACCAAATAACAAGGATTGTACAAAATTTAATTTAATCTGTGGGTAAAAATCAAAGAAAAAATTTTTTATTTTGCATTTATTATGCAACTATGAACATGATTTACCTATATAGTTTTATTTAATAACATCAAAAAATATAAGATACGAGCTTTGTTCCAATTACGCCAACTGTTTTAGTCATTTGGACCACCGGGTTGCTAAACTGGATCTCATTCATTGAGAGATTTTCGAGCTTAAAAACTAAATAACAAAATATTTTCATAACATAAGTAACGAACTTATTAACTGGTATTCACACTTCTTTCAACGCTAGTCACAGAACCCACTTGCTTTTTACTTTCTCGTACGTAGTATAGAGGACGTCTTATAATCGTCAAAAAATTTGACCTCGAGATTTTGACGGATTTACACGTTTTGAACCTCCATGAGTCCAAAAATATTTTTTCCTTTATCACCCAAAGTTTTTTCTGCACGGTTTGAAAACCGAATATACCATACTTTCCCATGTTTTTTTTTGTTTTACGAAATTGTTAGTATAACTTGGTGCAACCGTCCGTAACTGGTGAAAAGTAAATTGTGATGGCAACAGAAATATATTTTTAATTTGATTTGATTTGATCTTCGGCCTTATCGTCACTTACAACCAGGTGAGACCGAGAGTTTCAATGTCAAGTAAAAAATATGGATACCTAATCAAGCTGTTTTGTTAAGTCATCGCAGTGATGCAATTATGATGCAAAATTGTAATTGCAATGACATAGTTTCGTCGTCCATAGTCCGCCCCTGTACTACGCAATTAACGTTCTCTTCAAAATAACATTTATTTTGCTGAGCCTACCGAAAGGTTGTTGTTGTTTATGGAACATTTAAATAACGGCTATTACCAACTGTTTGTGTTAAATTTCTAAATAATACACAGTAACTTAAGCTGATAAAAGTAAATTTAAGCTGATAGTTTATAATAATATAATAGGGGTTAAAGTATGAAATTGCCGAATTTTTCCTCATTATTCATTAGTGTATAATTCCTTTAATTCAATAGGTATGTCCATTATTCTTTTTCTATTTTAAACTTCATTACAAGGACATATATTTATGTAGAAAATTTTATTCTTATTTTTATTTTTTTCACTAGAAATACATCTTCAAAAACAGCTCGTCCTAAGAGGTGCCCGTCTCCGTTATAAAAATATGAATATTTTTTTACAGGTATTAATTCTCAATTTCTTTCTCTAAGTATCCTATAGCTTAATGTTGTCTAAACATATCCACAAAATTACACAAAATTTAGATTTGTAGTTGCTTAAAAAATGGCAAATATGTTTGTATGGAAAAATGAATTTTCGCTAAATTCTCTATACAAAACGGCAATTTCATACTTAAACCCCTAATATTATTGTTAATCTGAGTAGGTACCTACATATGTAGACAGAATAACATATTATTATATGTAATTCTTTGAAAGGTTATAGACACTGAAATGTAAATGTTATTTTACTCTGTATAAATTGGAAGAAGGAAAGAAAAAAAATCAATGTTGGTACCTACTGTACCTACTCAGACTTACTGTATTTGTTCGTATATATTAAAATTTGATACTTTTTGAACTACAATACACTAGCTATCCCAGCCACGCGTTGCTGTGTTACTTTCATACTACTGACCTATAACATTGTATCTGCAGTAAAAAAAATATGACTACTTATCAAGATAAAAACCATCCTATCTCTCAAGTTGGATCAAACTGCACCCGGTCACGGTAATATTATCTATACCGTGACCCGGTGTACAAATTTGATTAGAATCAGTTGAGTAGTTTAGGAGTCCTTCGCGGACAAACAACGTGACCCGAAATTTATATATATTAAGATAATGGTTTCAGAAGAAGAGTCATCTCTCTGCTTCTTTTTTTTCATTCTCCCTTTTACGGGACGGCAAAGGGATCTAGATAGAGTCATGTCTTCAGTTTTCTGACTTTTTTCTCGATGTTTGCATTAAAATGTTTAGCTGTTACACATTTTAGTGCATCTAGGGAGTGCTTGGCGTGAAACGCATGGCAAAAAACCTTATGATGGCGATTGATGATGTTGAAATCCCACTATAAAATTTTCAACGTCATACACACCCCAAAACCTTTATTTCAACGATTCCTCATAACTTCTCGTCACGGATGCATAAGCACCAACATAACATCGCTTTCACAGCACAAAATTCACTCCGAACAATTTTGAATCCTCGAAACAAAAATGATCCTCCCGATGTCATGTTTTCCGCCAAACATGCTATCACAAGCGTCGGTGGCGTAGTGCGTAAGAACGTCGTCTCCCATCCGGGAGGCACTGGTTCGATCCCCGCCACGTACCAATGTGTTTTCAAATTTTGAATTCATATGTACGTTTAATCGACGCTTCTACGGTGAAGGAAAACATCGTGAGGAAACCTGCACACACCTATGAAGAAATTCTTAGGTTGTGTGTGAAGTCGACCAACCCGCACTCGGCCAGCGTGGTTGACTAAGGCCTAATCGCCCCTAATGTGGGGTAGGCTCGAGCCCCTCGGTGGGGACATTATATGAGCTGTTGATGATGATGATGATGCTATCACGGTAACCCATACATAACGACTTCGGTATTTTCATCTTTTTAAAATTTTGCATTAAAATATGGGTATCACACAGTTTAATGCTTGGACCTCATGACGGCGACTGATGAGGTGATAATTCCATTATAAAATTTTCGTCGTAGTCATACACACCAAGAAACCTTTATTTCCATGATTTCTCATAACTGATCGAAAACAATAACACACTTTCAGTGCACAAAATCCACTCCCGAGATGGTTTCGTGGCTTTCGTTCCAAACACTCCTACAAAGTTTTTTCTATACGTTTACATATAAATAAAAGTTTCATGTGAGAATAATCGTGATTATTAAGAAATCTAACACTACGAATCTTCAGTTTTAAGTAATTATTTCGCTATTTGCGTAGATATTCGTATGCAGATCAGTTCCCACGGCTCGCCTCTGGGTGTGTCAATAATTGGAAGCAGTGAGCACGATTTTGTATTGATATTGAAATGGCTGAACTGCACGCATTTGTTAGACTAATGGACGCATGGATGGACTATTGTACCGATGACTGTGGTTAGTGGCGTTGTTAGTGACACATGACTTGTTTTAGTCCGTAAGTATTATAAAGACTAAAGTTTTTCAAAAAGGAGGAGGTTATAAAAAAAATTACTTATAACATTATAATCTATCAACATTACCCAATAAGTTTTGTCATATAAATTAGGAAGGAACTGGCTTCTGTCCCACAAGATTACTTTTTTCAGAAGTCAGGGCTACACTACATGTACAATTGGTGATTGTTGCAATGAAGGCATTTTTATCAATTCGACCGTATGTTTTTTTATGTTTGTTACCTCATAACTCTTTACTGGGTGTACCGAGTTTGAAGATTCTTTCGACCTTTGAAGCTAGTGCTTGTCATTTAGTTCCATTTAAATTTGATCGACATCTGACGAGTAGTTTTTGAGTTATCCCTAATAATGCGTATTTAATTGACATCGATGATATCGTAATTTGATCACTTGTGTGTAGATTATTGATTATGAATTTAATACTTAAAACACTAAAAAGCAAAGAATAAATTATTATTAAATTAAAAAAAACCGCCTTCAAAACTATAAACGGAGGAATAAAAAATCTGTTTATAATTTTTTTTTGTTTTTTTTAGGTCGGTGCCAACTTCAATATTTGGAATAAACGTTAAAGGTATTTGGGACCGACCTCAAAAAAAAAATAGATTTTTATAAACAGAATTTTTATTTCTCTGTTTTTAGTCTCGAAGGCGGTTTTTCTATTATTTAAAAAATAATCATTCGTCAATAATTGTGTTGACATTTTATTTAATTTTAAAGATGACGATTCAATACTTATTGTCAATATAGTAGATAATGATAATATCATATTATACTTAATGATGTGCAAAATAATGAATTAACTGATTGGTTAGTGAGTAGTTCTTCGAAATTTTATTCTTCATTGAATTAAAAATCAAACACTTTGCGTAGTTGTATTACGGAAATAATCATATTTTAACAACTACAATATTCTGTTTTTATGAAAATAATTATCAGTGATCATATTAACCGAAAAAAATCTGCTCAATTCACCTATTCGTGTTAAACAGTTTATGAAAATCAACAACTCACTAAGTAATCCTTTTTATTATTCTTAGCTATTATTCAAATACCGTTTTTTTTGAAACATTGATTTTGTTTATAATTTTTATTTGGCATACTTAGATATGATTGCAATTTATACATAAACATGGGAAAAAAATCCTGTCATGGATTTATATTTAATTTAGTATAAATTTCAATCATATCTAAACGTGCCAGATAAAAATTTAAAACAAAACTTAAAACGTTTCTATTCATAGTTTACCAGTCACCTAGAGACCCTGCCGTCCCAAGTTAAATAAATAATGAAAGAGAAATTCGTGTGCTGCTAGAATGATGCATGATTTAGAAGTGTGACTGAGAAGGGTTCATTTGGATATGTTTCACTGTAATCCATAAGACGCGTATTCATTACAGTTTGTTCATAAACATAATTTAGTCTATAGGCTGCGGTGACCGCTTACCTACCATCAGGAGGACCATATGCTTGTTTGTGCGTATGCTTGTTGCACCAATGTAGTATAAAAAAAATTGCATCAACATGTTTCTGAGTTGCTGTCCATATGTAGCGAATTCAAGACAGTATGGTAAATAAAACTACTTTTAATGGATTTAACTCGCGTGTATTGAAGGATATTTACAAGACATCGAAGGATATTTGCAATAACAACACGTGAAACCCGTGAAATACACGCTAGATTTATCCGTAAAAGTACCTAGGTCATCATACAACCTTTATAATTTGACCCAGACCTAGGACACAAGGCGTCTCCTTGTCATCTAAGAAGGTTTAGACAGTAGTCTATCACGCTTGTCCAATGCGTATTGGTGGACGGACTATAAGGTGATCGCTACCGCTTTGCTGATCCATTAGTCGCCTTCTACGACACCCATTGGAGGGTATGGGGTGATGCTATTCTTCTCTGCCGGTATCACATGGCGATAGTGTAATAGATAAAAGTACTTAGATTTGCGCAACACATTAAATAAAACTAGGTACAGTTTTATCTAATATGTGTCGCGCAAATCTGAGAAAACTATAATGCTCCATAAAAGTTTGCCATAATTACGTGGCTTTATGTCTATTGTTTTAGTGTCAATAAAAAGGTGGATAGGTAGTAAGCGAATTTACAAGTAAGTCCTTTTTTAGGCATTAAAAAGTACCATGAAGCTTAGTCTATGCATAATGGTAGACGTCTAGTATGTAATAACTTGCAATGGTAGACACTTGTCTACCATTGCGAGTTATTACTATTAAAAGTTGGATTCTAGCCAATATGTACTTATAGACTTTCGAATTCAAATGCAAGTGGCGTTATAATTTGTAGTTTCAGCTAGTTCGAATTTAAGCTTAGCCGTAAAGGCATTTCGCAAAGGTTGTAAAAGTGACAATGACTGAACTGACTGGTAATGAAATAATATTTCAACTTTCCACTTTCTCCTCCGAGCCACCGGAGACGCGTATTGTTCCGGCCAACTTTTATTACCTACTATAATACTATAATATTATGTGCTATTCTAACTTACTGCTTTAATGTGTTAGCTATTATATATCTACCTTTTTTTTTGCTGACGGGGAGTTCAAATGCATTTTTACGCATCGTCCCTGCGGGATGGTGCCAACCGCAGGGGATATGTATGACTCGAGGTAAGGCGTTGCCTCCATACCCACTAAACATCCTCCCCGGCCTGACCACCAGTGCGCTATGGCAGGACGGCTCGGGATCAGCACACGTGAGCACAACTACACCAAGACCGTCCCAACGCTGCCCGTCTAGGCACTCCTTGTGTACCAATATTAGTGGCCAGCAGCCCACAGAGGCTAACAACTAACGCCAGTCCCAGTGGGCCACTGGCCGACGCCGGCCTAAGAGGCCGTCTCTTCACCGACGGCTGCTCGTCCTGGCGCGTCCTCCTGACGAGGACACCGAGAACAGCCATCGGACCGCACCCGGGGGACTTCGGGCGCGGTCGTGGCCCTGAAAAGGGCCGTCTGGAACTAGCCGTGGTGGGAAAACAAAAACAACTCGAAGATGGCATGTGCAAACACTTCGAATGCCAAGGGGACACACTTGACATCAAAAGCCACACACCCGCCGAGAAAGTTTCCCCACCACGTTACCAGGGTCCGTCACGAGGAGGCTTCCGGACGTGGACCCCATTATATATCTACCTATGCGACTTGTGAATATTATTTATTATTTCAATTATACGTGTTGCCTCGTAATAGGATCTCCGGCACTATGTTACTTTCCAGTTACCTAAAGTTTTCGTTGAAAAAGGATGGCAATACTTACACAGTAGCACTCAACCTAATAAGGGAGGTAACTCCATTAGTCCACCTTCAAAAGTAAGCTGACGTATGACACAATACCTTCTAGTTTGATTTTGTTGGAAAGTCAGGCTGGGTACAAACCCCACAAGCAGGGGATAAAATCTGTGCAGGCCGGTCAGTGACTCCCTGGTACCAACACCAACATTATCCATCACTAATTATCATATTTTCAGCCGGCACACATGTTTCTTCTTGTAACCATGGGTCCATTGGTAATTTAAAAAACTAAATTTATGATATATTGACTAATAGCCGTAGGTCGCTATATGCTATGGTGACACCACCATAAAAACAAAAAAATCGGGAGTGGTCTCCCCTTGACTTTCTCGTAAATCGGAAACGATGCAAAAGTTGATAGAAACCTTATATTTGGATGTCATACATGCATGTTAAATTTTGGTCACCCATACGAGTACTGACTACGCACTTGGTTATGGAATAATTTTATTTTTGCGTTTACAAACGCGTAAATATTAATACTAGAAAAATGCACTGAAAAAAAAGGCAAGTCGATTTTTTTCAGTGCATTTTTCTAGTATTAATACGCACTTGGTTGCTTAACTTTCGTGATCGACGACTCAAAAGTTGATAGAAGATCTTATATTTTGATTTCATACATGCAAGCTTTTAGCTATCGTGCCAACGCACAGGCACACACACACACAGACATAATTCCAAAAAAAATATTTTTGGACTCAGGGAGGTCCAAAACGTGTAAATCCGTCCAGATCTCGAGGTCGATTTTTTTACGATTACAAGACTTCCTCTATACTACGTAAGTATACGAGAAAGTAAAAAAAAATTGAAACACAGATATTGCGCGAATCTTAATTGATCAAATACTTTTACTTTATTGAACATGACATGCTTTATCGAGTACTTTGGTCATCTTTAAATTATTTAACTCAACAAAATCATGCATTCCACCGAAAATACGTATGTTTTGACCCCGTTACGTTATTATCAAGTGTTTGATGACTAAGCGCTTTGTTTCCAACTTAGACGTTGTCCACTGGTCCGTTTCAATATAATACTGACTTTTCATTGTAAAGGTGACGTTATTGGGTAAAAATATAGTTGAATAAATGAGGTTTTTGTGTCTCCTTCCATTCCTTTTTTTGAAAGCGAGCAATACAATAAGATAACGAAAATGTTGAGATAAACACTTCGATCATAAATTTTGCCTATTTAATACATCTATTTTAAATTTTTTTATTTGAATACTGTATTTGTTGAGTCAGTAGCTTATTCCCATATACCTACTACGTCAGTTTATTTAATGACCTAGTTTTTCAATTAGACATAACTTGTGTATCTAATGTATTCCATATTTGAAAATAATTTCGAACGTGTTTTAAATCAAATCAAATCAAAATTGTTTATTGTTTCATGTGGTAAATAAGATGTTACACAATTTACATTTGATCGCACATGAACCCTGTAAGGGCACTACAATAATAATTACAAAACTATAACTATTAAGATTTTTCTAAATTGTCAAATTAAAATAAATACTAATCTAAAAAAATAATAACAATGCATCAATACTTATAAATTGTTTTACAATATTTGAACAGTTCCAGAACATGAATTTAAGTTAAATATTAACATTACATTATTACATTATTAATTAATTTTCAAACTAATGAAAAAAGAAAATTTTTAATAGCGAAGTTATTGTTAATTGTAGTTTTCCAATTAAATTGTGTGCTTCATTATATTATAATAAGAATGCTCTTTCTCACCTCTGACTTGTATTTTTACTGCAGTGATGTTCTAACAGATTTCGGTACCACCAGATTAAGTGCTTTCCGATGCTTGAAGGATTGACTCTAGTTGAAAATATTTTGGTTACCCATATGAGTACATACTAAGTGCGCATTGGAAGCTTTACTTTGTTAACCGACTTCAAAAATGGAGGAGGTTATCAATTCGACTGTATGTTTTTTTATGTTTGTTACCTCATAACTCTGTACTGGGTGGACTGGTGCTTGTCATGGTGTCCCATTTAAATTTTATCGACATCTGACAAGTAATTTTCGAGTTATCCCTAATAATGCTCCCTAATATTTAATTGACATTGATGATATCGTAATTTTATCACTACCGCCTTCAAAACTAAAAACAGGAGAAATAAAAATTTTGTTTATAAAAATCTAAATGTTTTTTGAGGTCGGTGCCAACCTCAATATTTGTAATAAACGTTGTCACTTGTATTTGGGACCGACCTCAAAAAACATTTAAATTTTTATAAAAAAAAAATTTCTCCCGTTTTTAGTTTTGAAGGCGGTTTTATTTTTTATTTTTAATGCTACGTAAAAGGCTCGACCTTAATATCGAAGTTCTCCTAAAATCTTCCTGAATAATTCCATAAAGTATGCAGCTGCTAGCAATAGGTTGCCAGTTAATAATTTATTGAAAGGTAAAGAGTGGGATTGCATGGTTTAGTAGCTCTCATAGTAAGTACTGGGTTTCATTTCGTTTTTCTCCAATTATAACTGGTGAGTAACAATTAGAAGGCTGTAGTGTAGCAGGAAAGCGGTTTTATTCATGAAATAGTAGAGAGTGCGGGCTAGTAATTAACGCAGCCGAGATCGCACAAAACGGCTCGTGTTCGCCATCAAAGGAGTGGGCTTGAATGTGAGCATATAATAATTGTGAAACTACGCCAGCATATAATTATTTTTACGAAACATTGATAAAATTTGATTCGTGATTAAAACGACAGACGTAATAGATTTTTATGACTATCCAACTCTAATAAAATAAAGTAGGTATAATATACTCTTTTAAATATAGTACTTAATACTTAATACTTCATATATTTAAAACACAAAAAAGCAAAAAGTTAATTATTTTTACATAAAAAAACCGCTTACAAAACTAAAAACGGAGAAATAAAAATTTTGTTTATAAAAATCTAAAAGTGTTTTGGAGGTCGGTGCCAATTGGGTGCCAATCTCAATATTTGGAATAAACGTTGTCACTTGTTTAGAGGACCGACCTCAAAAAAAATAATTATAAACAAATTTTTTACTCCTCCGTTTTTAGCGTTGAAGGCGATTTTTTGTTTAAAAATAATTTATTTGGGTTTTGTATCATTCTAGTTTACTCGAATATCAATTTTCTAATTTGATGACCTATTGGGGGAATTTCATTTGTATTCATCATATATTTTTCGTAGAAGGGAAAATCAATTTGGTCAAAGTACCAATTACATCTACTTATATGTATGTGTTAATAAAATCAAAATGAAGAGTTTTAACAAGTTTGTTACGGGCATTTTTTTATTTAATATATAATCTTGTGCTAACATTTAGAACAATCTAATATTTGAAACGTGATGTGTTTTTCAATGTTTTTTTACAACTATGACAATTCATAAATTGAATAATAATATGTTTTACGTTAAATACAATAACAACCTGAATTAGATCTAAGTTAATACCAAATAATAACCCATTTACCTTATCAAGTTTATCGGCTTTGTTCATATTGTAACTAATAGATAATGATAAATTAATAACCTTCATCATAACATAACAGTGCAGCAGCTGACGAAAGATCGATATTACAAGCTTGTCCTACAATAAAATCCGTTCAAATCACATTACGGTGACCGATGTCACACTGACGAGTGTTCCCGCGAACCACTCATTTTGTTTATCAGCCTTTTGTTATCTGTGGTGAAATAATTAGTCAGCCTTTCATACCTGCCAGTACGAACGTGTGTTTTGTTTCTAAAAATGTTCATTTCTTTTTAATCGTCGCAGATTGGGAGTTGAATTTATCATCTTTTGGAGTTTTATTCTAGTGTGTGAAGTGTTGAGTGTAGGCTAGTGTTACACAGGTACACCTGATTTTGTTAGTGGGCGTTTTCACGGGTAGGTTGCTTTAAACCTATATTTATGTATCTTTCGTGTAATCATAATGAATAGACTGCATTTGTCCGACGGTATAGGATTTTTTTATATAAAAAGGTCGTACAAATGACTATTCCCTCTGCAGAAATGGAGTCCAAATGTGAAGATAGATGGGATTTTTTTTTTCATTGATTGCATCTATTCGACAAATTATTCGTAAGACGTTTAATTATTCAATTGATAATAGCTTTTTAATGTTAAATATAATTGTTATAAAAAGAAAAGCACCTAACTGTTATTTTGTTCTAAATCATTATCCATTGACTTACATTCCTTTTTTGTGAATGACAATTACTGTAGAAATATCAACAGCATACAAGTAGGCACGAAAACTAGAAGTATATTATAAGCACGATTCCGTGGCTCCGCAAAGGGTGCATTTGAGTACGTATTTTAAGTGGAAATAAGGATTATTTATGAATGTTATTATGGCATTGACATATTATATAGTAAAGGTCAGGGATATCCTTTTCATAGGAACCTCGGTAGGTTGGCTGGTTAATTGCGAATTTATTTGGCTTCGCTTGCGATCCCATTAGTGGGCGTTAATCTAATCAAATTAACAATGAAACTGTTTACGATGTGAAAGTAGTAATTCATGTACCTATATTTAGTAGTAGGAAAAACGAAAGCATACATACTAGTCCATACCCAATGCTGCCATAGTGATCTGTATGGTGTAATGGATGCGTGATGTGATATTTAGAAAAGTTAGTATAAAACTAGAAAATACACTGATAAAAATCGACTTGACCCGGGTAGAAATCGAACCCAGCATCCTCCGCAATCCGGGTGGCTGCGTTAACCATTATGCCACCGAGGCACTGTTTTCGCCTGTGGTTTTCGCCGTCGAAATTTGTCAGTGCTTGGTACTTATGTTTTTATGGTAAACATTGTTTCATTAAATCTTTGAAATTTGCACTTCTAAGATCGGAACAAAATATTTTGCAAATATTTGACGCCTAGTTAAGATGAAACTACCTTATATTATGAAATAATTTTTGCGTTTACAAACGCATAAATATTTTTAAAACTATAAAGTATAATTTTTAATAAACTAACTCAGTGTATTTTCTAGTTTTAAAAATATTTACGCGTTTGTTAACGCAAAAAATATTCTATAAGTTAGTTTAAGTTAAAAGTTAGTCACTTAGTTAAAATGCAAGTGAATCACTAAGTAGTAATCTTAGCATTCTTATACTACTTATGTCTAAATGGTGCATTCATCAACTGATAAGGAGAAAGAGCCAGAGATAAGGTCCTTTCCCAGTTTGTTTATAGGCGTGAGCGGAAGTAGCGTCACGGTGGCGGTAGTCAAATGGTCAACTTCCGTTTAGATTTTTGTTGGCAAGTTTTGGCTATAAAAAATAAACATTTTTTGTAATAATTTTTGTCAATAGGAATAGTTTTTGTAAATGTGATTTTTGTATAGACCAAACTTAGATTTACCTAATACAATAGGTATTCAAAATCAAAATCACACTCAGTGTAGTTAGTATTTTTTTTTTGTTTTTTTCTTGATACAGATGACGACAAATCAGAGTAGGTACCACTTATTATATTATCTGTGGTACCACAAAATGTTTTCAATAAACTTTGAAGTTGAAAATTTTATTGAATAAAAGTTGACTTGCTGCTGTTCGATCTCTAAAGCGAGTCAATTACAGCGCTAATAATAACCTGGTTAAAAAAATGTGGTAATAGATACCTTAGTACATTACGTTTATCATTTTATATGTATTACCACAGATAATATAATACTTTGGTATTACGTATAATAATATATCATCTGTGGTATTACGAAGTTGCTTACCTACATAGAAGTTGGTACAGACTTTAAATCTATTTGCCATTTAATGTCATTTTAGAAATCATATTTGTAAAGTAGACATGTACCTAACGGTTGATTAATTTTTAATTATTTTAATGTTTGACATAAGCTTTTCCTGCTTTTTCTTAATTACAATAATTTAGGCATAGTTAGAAAAACGCAAAAACCATTTTTAATTCACAATCCTTTTACACAGACAAGTAGAACGTGACTACATTATCCACGTTAACAGCATTTATGCTCGTGCATTACAAAATAGTGCAAATTAAAATGGCGGTGAAAGCCACCGTATAGGACAAGGGTACTCATTAATTTGGCTAGCGACTCGTATAAATAGTCCCGTAGAAAGAGACGCAAGTAGATTAGCGAAATATTTGAAAATTGGGGTCGCCTACATATCATCGAGACACTATCTGCGAAAATAAAATCAATAACTATAAATCGATGACTTGATAGTGCAAGGTTTTGTTTTTCCGACGTTTCTTACATCGTAACTTTATTTCTACGATGTCACGTTACAACGAAAATTTTATTCCGAATAGTACTATTTTTGCGATTGTGGTTACCCGAAAATTTTACAATGATGCGTTCTAAATAAGGGAAACTTTCGCTAAATTTATAGATTTTTTTATTCCCATCCAATCCCAGTTTTTGAATTAACATTATTTCGTAGAAAATTGTTTATCAAAATTTCCCGAATTTTTGCGCCTTTTTTGAGTTGAAGAGCGAGGAGCTGGGTCACTCCCACTATATCTAATTTTTAATTAATAAACCAGACATGTAGACATACGTACAGGGAAAGGCGTGTCCAATTTTTATACCGACGCAAAAAAACGCTATTCATTCTTAATTCAATTTAAAACAAAGTGTTACTCCTATCAATGAGCGGGCTCGCGGACAGAGGTATTAACCCTCCATAAATTCCCGTAGTAAGCGGCAAATAAAATTTGAAAACGGCTCGGAAACATGGGAAATTGGGCTCCTTTCATATTTGCACAGTCTCGCCGTTTACGGTTGCCAATATCCGCCCCCGGCTGCCTTTATACGCACAATTTTGCCCAAACATTGTTAAAGAAATGTTTTATCATGCAAATTAGTTTCACGGAAATCTCTCTAAATGGTTGTGGGGTTAATAAGAGCTAATTTCTTTTACCTACGAAATTTGCTTAACGTGGAAAACGAACATACCCAAAGGCCAAAAACGAATTTATAAACACTATTAACAAACAAGCAAAAAAGTTTAAGGAACTGTAACTGGTTGCTAAGCAACGAGAAAATATTTATCTAATCACTTTCTCGTTGCTTAACAACCACATCAAGAGCTTGTGTACAAACTTCAAAAAATGAAATCGGCTAATTTCTACAATTGTTAAAGTCGGTTAAAATGGTGGTGTCACGTGAAGCAGTAGCTACTGCCCTGTCGAAGCTAGCGCCTGGTGCCTCTAAGACCGGGCGGTCGGCTGTCTGGTATTTATGGCAGACGTTCGACGCCACTGAAAGATGCACCAACGGTTGGGCCAGAAGGGACGGGACCAGGATGGCTTCCCGATGAAAAGCGAAAGCTTCCCGATCCCTGGCACCTGTATATTTGGTGTCAGTGCTGTATGTTTTACTGTCGACATACTAGTATAGGCTTTGTTTTAATAATTTTAAGGCCAATCGTTGCCTGACACCAACCTTCCCGTGCAACGACTGCTATTTTTCGGTAACACCGAAAAATAACAAACACGCAAACCTTTACCTACCTAGGTACTATCCAAAGAATTTGGAGTCGATATTACATCATTTATGAAACAAACGGTCATTACGCATTGTATATGTAATGAAGATTTAGTTTGCGATAAACACTATATTGCAATTCCATACTAATAAATGCCGTAAAGTCAGTTATATCTGCAAAGGTAAGCGTGTAATTATAATTAATTATCTAGGTACCTGTTTAATTCTATATTGCGTAGTGTAACCTAATAGGCACGTGGAAATTTTACTTAGGGAATACGGTATAAAATTATTTTTATTTAGAATGCGGAATTGGTCTAAACTTTAATTGCTGAAGTTGTAGGCATGCAATTCTAGATATATCTTGTGCAATTTAAAACAATACAACCTATTCGATTCGGTGTAGTATAGCTTAGTTATTAAAAAAAAAAACGAAATTTAACTGTGAAAAGTGAGGTGAAAAGTGTGCTAATATTTTTAAAACAATATTGAACTAGACGGAGAATTGAAGCTAGTCCATGGCAAAATATTAAAGTAACTGCAAACTTTAAGATTGTATTCGATTTTATGAACTTACATGGTAGACCTACCTATGCACAATCTAACGTAGTAGTTAAACCTAAAAAAAATAATGCAATTAATGAATGAATGAAAATGAAAAAGCTGTTTATTTAAATGAACTATGCTAAGTGCTTTTAAATCATCAAAAGCCCTACCACTAATAATTACACCATATTAAAAATACAAAAGCCCTTATGTACTATGTCAATCAATAAGAAATGTTTCTATTGTCAAATTTTACAAAAAATAAACAGTTATATACTAAAATTAAGAAAGAAAAATAGTTTTATCTGTACAGAGAGTAACAGAATGCAGTTTGTACTTAGTAAAAGTTTTTTGTAGCTGCATACACGTCTTTTAATATTTATCATTTGAAATTCCTCATTTTACAAGCATATGAAGAGGATCCTTTTCACTCTTATCATGATAAAAAGAGAAGGCTTGTCATGTTATTATGTCACGTGCTCTAAACCAGGCGTTCAACCAGCTTGGAAGCTTTTAAACTAACTTTTTTCTTCATAAAAATGTGCTACTGAATTGATAAGACAACATCTCTAGTGTATTTGTTTAGTGTTTTTTACGTTGGTGTGTGTATAATTATTTCAAATTTAAAAGAAACAATATAATTTTTTATTTAAATCATTATTTTTCTTGTTTCAAATCATCATCACAACAGCCTTTTTAATTGAACCCACTGCTGGGACACACACAAGGCCTCTTCTTGTTGTCGAAATAGGTTTAGGCAGTAATCCACCACGCTTGCCCAATACGGATTGGTGGACGTAGTTTAAGGTGATCAATACCCCTTTTGCTGATCCATTAGTCGCCTTCTCCGGGTGATGCTATTCTACTCTGCCGGCATCACACGGCTTTAAAAATACACTTTTCTTATAAGTATAATTTGTGCTTTGATTAATTCCCTTTTAACTAATTTACGTATTTGATAAATATTTTTTTTCTTAACTTTTCTAATATTTTGTAGTGGGTTCTTACGGAACGAAAACTGAGCAGAAAATTGGATAGTAGGAAAGTTTACTAAGATTATTATAAAGCGAAAATATATTGATGAGTGACACAAACAACCGTTGTTATGCAACAACGGGTTCTCAACACATATTTTGTTTCGTGGGGTCCGAATTTAGACTATAGGATTGTATCTATCTTTATAAGTAGTCCTAATTTTTTATTCCAAATTAACCACAGCAACGTGTGGCGAGTCAGCTAGTATTTATTAAAAATATCTAACGTTTGTTGCGGTGTTACTATTTTAAATTCCGTGTCTAAATTATTAAATGGGTTTTAATAATTAAACTAAATCCAGCTATAGCTACTACAGCAAAAGATCTTCACCAAAGATTTCATTTGTTTTTGGATACTTCCTACACATACCTTTTTTATGACGATGGAAAATACATTAATGGACCATACCGCACGCTGGATAGGCGTACGACGTGTGTGAGACTCACCCGGAACTGTTCAGGAACAACGCCGACGGTGAGACCCATTAAAAATCCCCCTAAGTCTTTCTGGAGGCGTTTTGAGCTCTTTACTTAGGGTGCGCCATTTCACCAAAACACTTCGTACATACCTACCTTCTAGTTTATAACAAAAACTAGCTACGCATATGAGTACCTACCTGCGTAATATTATGCCTCAAACCTCTTATCTTATTATAATTTATTTGCCTCAAATGTTATATTACTTTCCAGATATTGATCATTCTTAATCTGTACTTTTCCATCGTTCTAGATAATTCTGCGGCTGTTAAATAACAGTCTATACAAAAATCTTGAATGGGGTGAAAAAAATTTAAATATAATGTGTGTGGGCGCGCGTCGCTCATTGTGTCTGATATTGAAATAGATTGTATTTATTTCACTTATTTACATGTATATATATATATGCCTACAGTCTCTTCTATACAATATGAACCATTGATAGACTTTTCAAAATTGGAAAGGTTTATAAAGAACTTTAGTGTCTTTAAAAATAATATAGTCCAAGATCCCACGGCCCCCAGACGTTACTTAGTTATTTATTTTTGAAGTAACGAAACTTAGCCACAGATACTTAATAGTGTTTAAGAGTATACTTATCAGGAGCAGCTAGTATAACTATAACTCGCTAGTTTGGCAAGACGGCCCGTTTATAGTTAGCGGGTAAAGGTAGACAGGAACATAATCTTATCTACTTTTGTTAAATTCGAAGTTCCGTTTTTTAATATTATCAAAATTAAATAAAGGGTAAAAATAAATAAATAACTCTGTTCATTTAGGCGGTTTTTTTAACTTTACGAGCAGCTTGCAACAGAGATGGTTCAGGAAACATTATCAAGATAACATTCTTTTGTTCTGTATATTGTCTCCAGTTTAAAGGCGTCGGCAACGGCATAGACTAAGCACTTTGTATTTTGAAATATTAATGTAATTTTGGCAATACGATTACGAGTAGTACTTACTACAATATTTTGATTTTGATTTTGTTTTTCTTCTAGAGAATATTTGAGTTAAAGTTAACTCAAAAACTTCTCAAAGTGAAAGTCATATATTTTATTGCTACCATAGATAGAGCCTATGTCTATTTAATAATTAAAGGTTTATAATTTAAACTTTTTTTTGTCTATTTTATCTCTCACTGACCTCAATTGCCTTTTTAATTGTACAATTGATTGTATCCATTTAAACCGTGTGAAAACTCGTAACAAATGAATTGTATAATTTCTATGAATTGATTCAACTGGTAACGAAATAATATTGCATACAATTCGAAACTTTCATTCGATTTACATGACATGCTATTATATTTGGCATCTGACTGGCAGGAGGGACGTGCGAACTATCTGCGGACGGGCAGAATGGAGTTACTCATATGTGTAACAATTATTATATACGTGCTGAATGATATTTGTGGGCCTGTCATTGAATAGTATTAAATCGATAGTGCGTAATATTAGATATGTCTTAACAGATATACTATTGTAGGGGACTACAATACAGTTTCAGAGACGAGGCGTCCACTCTGCGCTGTTCTCGAAACGACCCCATAAAGGTTTGTGAGGGTACCAATGATTTTAGTGTATTTCCGGGAACTCCCGGACGAGTCTAATACACTTGTCTAACCGACCGACAGTGCGGTATACAACATACAACAAAAAGATAAATAGTCGAGTAGCCAATGTTCCGGCTCCTATCTTGTACGAGATTTTTTGATCCTACCAAGGGTATTCTTGAATGACGAAAGAAGCGGTTGCTGCCGGGTGTCTTATCCAGCGGAAGCACTTCTAAACGCTCCGCCATTATGGTTTTTAATTTATTAATTCAAAAATTAGACCATCATAGTGACGTAATTACAGCGTGGCACGTCATCTACATTTTCATAGTGACTGCAGTCAAATAAGTCTACATTTTCATAATGGCTGCAGTCAAATAACTACATATTCATAGTGACTGCAGTCAAATAATTCTACATTTTCATAGTGACTGGAGTCAAATAAGTCTAGATTTTCAGAATGAATGCACTCAAATAACTATATTTTCATAGTGACTACAGTCAAATAACTCTACATATTCATAGTGACTGCAGTCAAATAGTTCTACATTTTTATAGTGACTGCAGTCAAATTAGTCTACGTTTTCATAATGACGCAGTCAAATAACTTTACTTTGTCGTTACGTAGTGTTGTGTTTCTGTCGATGAGTAAGGTTGACAAAAGGATGAGGATGGAGATACTACGGTGACTTCTTACCATCAAAGAGGCCGTTTGTTTTTTTATGTTAATTGGTTGGCAGATAAGTATATAGGCATGTCTGGTAACCTATAGACGCTCGGAACATTGACCTAATACTCGCGCTCTGCCAACCCTTACTCACGAACATAAACACTACAAAAATGTAGTGTTATACGGTCCTCTGTATAGTGGAGTTGTTAGATTGATGTATTTGAATCTTTCAAAACCATTAATCTTATGCTAACCGACCTATCGTAAATTTATTAATCAGCATTCACAACACGACATTAATAGGTTTCACAGCTATTAATATCGGTGGGGATAAACAATATAAATAGGCTTCGTTTCTCTCATACTACGGGCTGCCGGATACATCCCCTACGTTGAAAGGCTACGCAGATATCGAGCAGTATTATTAGGTCACAAGAAATAGAATACTGCATTCACTTTACGACCGTAAAGGCAATGCTGTTTATTTGTATAAAAAAGCTTCGCGGACTTCAATGCTGTCTTGGTGTGACACCGGTTTAGCCGTATAGAATAGAATTAGCAATTAGTGTCTCTAGCTAGACGGTTAATATTTTTTAAAGAAATACTTTTCTCTTTTTATATTAAATGGACTTGTGATGGACAATTTTATCAAACTTGGGATTGCACTACTTATAAGATTTCTCAATAATATTTTTTACAATTACATTTTATAGGTTTTCAAGAAAAATCTGGAAAGAATGAGAGACCAGTTAGATTTATTATTTCTATTTCAAAATCATTTTGCATTACAAAACTAATATTGGATGGTGTTATTAAAGTAAGGAATTATGCTAATGCTACCTGTACGTACACCTATAATTTTTCTAACTTTAAAAGTCTTCTGGTAGAAAATGTGGTTTTCAACTAGCGAAAAATCTGTCATACTTCAGGTGATTAACAATATCAATACATCTTCAAAATACGATGGTATTACAGCTTCCATGTTACTGGGTGTAATATTTAAAACCTACCATATATCTAGGCATTGAACACAATCGATCTTGAGACGTTAGACACAGGCTATGTAGAGACAGTGAATGTGTAAAGATAGTAGGCGTATAAATGGGTCACATGCACAATGGGACCCGCGTCACACCTGCTTTCGAACAGGTACACTATTATAATACTCCATTCATAGGGGCTCTTGTTAGCGAGCGTGGGCTAACTTATAAGCGGTAGCGGCAAAACTTCTAGTGCAAACTTATTCGTCAATAGTAAATTCTCGCAAAAATCTATTAGGAATGTCGTGTTTTCATATTAGTATAGTAGGTAAAAGGGCTGTTTCCGTCAAGTCAGTTGAGATGCTTTTATTGACTGTCCAAAATAATTTATTCCTCGAATTTCGTATGGCATTAAGAACTCGTGACGTCATAAGCTCCTGTGGTGAACTAACGGAATATTACTCTGGAGATAATTTGAAACGAAATAGATTTTCTGGTATAACATGTTCTTCTCTTTTACGCATTTAACACCTTGTAATTATTTTTGAATGGCATTAACATAACACCCCCTATTGCTTAAGACGGCCTATTGCTATCCGCCGCGACACGACGTGGCCGGGCTGAGGTCCGAGCCTTTAGAAGTACCCTCAGACATGCCGCTCTTTTCGGGTTCAGACGCCTTAGGGACGCTAGGTGGTTGAGAGACTCCCGAGAGGGAGATGCTCGGTCGCCTAGTAATCTAGGTATATGTTGTATTTCTGTTTTATTTGTATACTAGCTGTCCCGGCCACGCGTTGCTGTGGTAATTTCATATTTCTGTCCTATAACATTGAATTTGCAGTTTAAAAAAAATATTTTTAGCAAAAAAATAGGAAAACCGACTTCAATGCGTACAAATTTAAACTAAAAAGTAAGAAATAAATAATATTTTTATGAAGTAGTTGAAAAGAGCGTCATAGTAAACCAAGGAAAGTATTGATACACATTTATAATTTTTTATTTATAATTCATACTCCGATATATTTGGAGTCAGTTGAGAGTGGATCATTGTTTCATCCCCAATGAAATTATCATTTCAACAAAAAAGTACCGAACCAATTTCGGTATAATTTATACGGGACCACCTTTGAAGTATGACCTTCCTAACGAAAAAAGAATCATCAAAATCGATTAATTTTTGACGGAGTAATCGCGGAACATACATACAAAAAAAAAACATACAGTCGAATAGAGAACCTCCTCCTTTTTTTGTTTGAAGTCGGTTAAAAACAAAAAAAGATTAAATCAGGTTGCTAGTGTCGGAGTTTATACCGGACAAACATCGTGAGACGGGAATTATATACAACATGTAAATTAAATAACCAACACCCTGAATACAGGTGGTTTGGGATCGGCTTCTGAGTTGATTTCAATAATTAAAAAAAAAACGATTTTCTTTTGAAAAAAAGAATCGTTTTTAAAATTAAAATTATTGAAATCAACTCAGAAGATCGCAATGACGCAATCGAGAAATGTCAAATAACAGAAAACGGCACGCTTCAACATGCTAAGGCGGAGTCTATTATAATCATTGGTCTGAGGTTTAACATAACTGTCATTTGCGTTTTGTTATTCCAAGTCTGATTCTTTTTTGTTATACCACGTTTTATAGTGACTGACGTTTCATGTCAAGTCACACGGGAATGCTGTCGAACGGGATAAAAAGTATCCTATGTCCTTCTCCTGGCTCTAAACTACCTCCTTGACAATTTTCAGCTAAATCGGTTCAGCCGTTCTTGAGTTATAAGTGCAGTAACTAACACGACTTTCTTTTATATATATAGATGTTTGTACTTAAGTTATATATTATGTAGGATATTTTTAGTAAGTAAGTAATGTCATTTTGTCATAATATTTATAACGGTATAATTAATTAATTGATGCACCATCAACCCCTTTTTTGTTTTTCTTGCTATTTCTTTCCATCCAAAGGTTGCCTGGAAGAAATCGCTTTTTAGTGATAAGGCCGCCCATTGTACAATTTATTTTATCGAACTATGTCTGTATTATTTACTTTAATTTTGGTGTACAATAAAGCTTATTCATTCATTCATTCATTCTAAGCTTATATTACTTGTCGATCTAATTTAAATTTACACTTCGAAAGGCTATATACACGAAGATAGATTCTATAGGTAAAATATAAGCTCCTTGGCCTGTATACGTAAGATATTTTTAAAAATAGAATACTTTCACTATAATATAAGCAGTCTGTTAAATTTGAGTATAATGTATTTTAAAATGACTTACAACGAAGCGTAATTTCATAGGGGAAAACCGTAGTAAAATTTTCACCAAAAGTTGTAATTGACTAGTAATTGCCTAATTTGCTGAACATATTTTATTTAGTTTAGATTTTTTTCTACCATATCGAAATACTTTCTGAGATTGAAGCATATCAGATATTTAAATATCTGGTAGTTGCATATTTAAATATATAAAAGTTGTTCTGAACCTATTTAATTTTTGAATCGGCTAATAAACTAAAGCATATTATTTTTAACTCAAAATATAACCACAACCAACAACTTATTAGTGTATCACATCGCCTTTTGAGTTTTCTCAATAGATTTTGAACTATATACTTGTGGCATTAGAATAAAAAATATTGAAGAAATGGTAAGGTTTGGTTAGTCTGAGAAGCATAAAACAAGTACCTATTCGAATTCACTTAAGTGGATCAGGAGATCACTTATACTCCTAACTGTTATCTTGCTCACGTTAACCGCAAATTTTTCATGAATGTATTGTTTCGTGCAAATACTATCTAGTGCTTATCAAATGCTGATCACCCGCATCAAAACACAATTGAATTAAAATGCCGTTTTGACTGTTACAAACATTTTTCGTGTTAACGCTTTCAATTTTAAGCCAGTGGATTGTAAATGAATCTTTTCTGCTTTTAAAAATATGCTATGGAAATAAATATCAATTTGAAAGCAGTTGTTATAATTTAAATTAGTTATAAATATTGTAGCAAATGAAAATCATAAATAACATATTTATATTCATAAACTAGCTGTCCCGGCCACGCGTTGCTGTGGTAATTTCATATTTCTGTCCTATAACATTGAATTTGCAGTTTAAAAAAAATATTTTTAGCAAAAAAATAGGAAAACCGACTTCAATGCGTACAAATTTAAACTAAAAAGTAAGAAATAAATAATATTTTTATGAAGTAGTTGAAAAGAGCGTCATAGTAAACCAAGGAAAGTATTGATACACATTTATAATTTTTTATTTATAATTCATACTCCGATATATTTGGAGTCAGTTGAGAGTGGATCATTGTTTCATCCCCAATGAAATTATCATTTCAACAAAAAAGTACCGAACCAATTTCGGTATAATTTATACGGGACCACCTTTGAAGTATGACCTTCCTAACGAAAAAAGAATCATCAAAATCGATTAATTTTTGACGGAGTAATCGCGGAACATACATACAAAAAAAAAACATACAGTCGAATAGAGAACCTCCTCCTTTTTTTGTTTGAAGTCGGTTAAAAACAAAAAAAGATTAAATCAGGTTGCTAGTGTCGGAGTTTATACCGGACAAACATCGTGAGACGGGAATTATATACAACATGTAAATTAAATAACCAACACCCTGAATACAGGTGGTTTGGGATCGGCTTCTGAGTTGATTTCAATAATTAAAAAAAAAACGATTTTCTTTTGAAAAAAAGAATCGTTTTTAAAATTAAAATTATTGAAATCAACTCAGAAGATCGCAATGACGCAATCGAGAAATGTCAAATAACAGAAAACGGCACGCTTCAACATGCTAAGGCGGAGTCTATTATAATCATTGGTCTGAGGTTTAACATAACTGTCATTTGCGTTTTGTTATTCCAAGTCTGATTCTTTTTTGTTATACCACGTTTTATAGTGACTGACGTTTCATGTCAAGTCACACGGGAATGCTGTCGAACGGGATAAAAAGTATCCTATGTCCTTCTCCTGGCTCTAAACTACCTCCTTGACAATTTTCAGCTAAATCGGTTCAGCCGTTCTTGAGTTATAAGTGCAGTAACTAACACGACTTTCTTTTATATATATAGATATTTAGTTTTTGATTTTTATTTGTGAATGTGAAATTTTAACTAAGCTTTGTATTGTTATTCGATTGCCAAGAAGTGTAATGTTTATTAACATCTTTTTTCTTCAATTATTTAATAAAATTTTTTGTAAAGATAATGAAATAACTAACATACTTCATAATGTACACAATAATAATGAACAGATATTTTAAAAATTACACGATTAGGAAAAGGGGTTCAAACGATAGGTCTACAGCTAACCACTATCGCAATACAATTTGCGAAATACAATTTTGCGCTACTTGCGGTCGTGTGGCGGGATTTTCGTAATGTTTGTTATTTACGCGGGTGCGGCACTCAGCTCACAATGACTGCTGGTCGCTTAGCCGTTGATCCAGCTACATTCAGTCGGGCTCACGGAGAATCCGAGTAGCCTCTTCAAACACTAAGAGCGGAGTACATTAAATTTGAATCATATCGATATCATATTTAGGCGGCAAGCGGTGAAATTATTACAAAGTATATGAGAAACCTTTTCCACGAAATACGTAAGTGCTTATCGCGCTGCTATAAACTTTGATAATCTCGTATGATTTAATAGCACAAACTAGCGCTGCTTTTTTTGTCTCGGTGAATTTGTGAATACTTTGCTTGTTACAAACGTGGTGCGTGGTACAAGTAAAATGCGACCGATTCTTTAAAATCTTTAGCTAAATCTTTAAATATTTCATTTTGATAATCATACACGAGATTTTTTTACGAGATTAAGTCGCCAGCATACGAAGTAAAATGAAGGAATTGCAAAAGCTAGTTTTTATCGAGAACACCACATGGTAATACTTATCGTACCGTGACTACGAAATCTGACTGATCTGGACTGCTCGACCGACCTCAGTAAATACAAAGCTGAGTGGTAGTCCGTTTCGGCGCTGGCTAACTACCTTTAAGTATAATTTTTTTTGTTCCTATCTTTTATAAGCCGAATAAAGATTTCTTTCTTTCCTTCTTTCTTAATCGGGCATTATCGTCTATTAGTCCGTCGTAAACATTTGGAAGTTTCTACGATGTGTGTCGCCACGCGAATCGACTTTGATGAGAGCGCGCTACGTTGACTGAATAATATCTATTACCATGTGCCCATTAAAAAATATTATTATTATTTAGAAATGACACTAAATAATAATAATATTTTTTAATGTTATGCTTGTTTTACCTAGCTAATAGATTTCTATTAACGATATAGGGAGAGATGCGGCTCAAAAACTAAAAAATATATACCTATATTTCCATGGATCAAAAGGAAGCGTGATGGGGTTGATAAATTGTGAAGATTTCACTTTACTCGTGGGTCTGTATATAATAAATATTACTTCAAATGTCTCTTTAAGAAGAAAATCGTTTTAAGTCGGACATTAATTTATTACAAACAAATATGCAACAATAAAAAACTAATAAAATTATATTTTACAGTATTATAATATTCAACATTGAAAATCGCTTTCGCTTGTCTGTCGGACTGTCGGATCGAGATCGTGCGTCTGTTCCCGGCAATAGTTACAGAGATACAGCGAAGCGACAATAAAAGTAAGCGCCCGTTCGGATCTGGCGATATGATCGCACGAGTTTTGCGATAATAATGCATACATGGAATTAAATATAGGTTTCCATTGTTTTACAAATGCAGTATTATTTCGTTCGTGTAGGTATTTGTTTTGTTCCTGTATGTAAATAAAAAAATTATATCATGATAGATTTTAAATTCTTCTATATTACAGACAAATCGCGTATGATACAATTAGTTTTAAAATACCCTGAGTATAAGTTTAAAACTACGTGTAAAAATATTGGATTTCTTTGATCTTACTAGAAAAATATACAACCATTTAGGACTACCTACTAAAATGAAGTGACCTTAGGAAATGAAATTACGACTATAATAATGATCTTCCTAGACGAAGCTGCATTCGATTTTCCTGCACACGTCCACATGATTAAAAGAATCAAGGTTCTTCATGAGCTACCGCTACCACAGAAGACCAATAGAGCAAATCATAGAGACAACAGTTGACAGAGTGTTTATACTCAGGTAATTTATTATAGTAACAATTGAAAAATTGTTAATGAAACATCTTTCATCAAATTAATGTTTTTCTAAATAATTGAAATAAAGCTTAGGTCAGGTATATAATCTAAGAAATAAAGGTATTTCTAGTATACATATATTATATAACATTGAGAACTTTATAGCATCCAGCCAGACCAAAAGCATCACAGACTCTACTGACTGAGTAGTTGTTAGTTTCACAAGTAATTTAATTTTGCCCAGGAAAGTGCAAATCATTTAAAATTTCTCGCCTGACACTGGGATGATTTGATTACTAACTTCCGTAATTGGTTAGGGCTAGGCAAATAAAGAAATGTATAAGGTTCCTGTTTGATTTTACCAAGCTAAGTTTGAGGATAATGCTGGTATTATTAAGCACAGTCAATCTAGGTAACTGAATCACAGGTTATTTTTTATTATGTTTTGATCCATATCTATACCGTCTTATAATATTACTAGTTGACTTAAACTAAATGTTACGAAGTTACTAGTGACTTAGATGGCTCATCTCCATTTAGTTTTGGTATGTACGTGTTTTTAGGAAGTCTATGTTATATTTAACAATGTAATACACAGTAACTGTACTGTCATTAGATATTCAGTTATAACGGTTTTTAAATATTCAACATTCACTGACTTGGCCTTGAACGAAAACGTTATTTCATGTTCTTTTTCGTGATGGTTCGATTCACGAAACATCCGTTTTATGTTAGATTTTACAACTGAGTCCTCATGCATCAAACATGCGAGCGTGTGTCTGACGAAACCACGACAAAACTCCCGTTGCACGAGAGCGTTAAAAAAATCTTTGTTGTAATTTTACTTCTGACCATCTGGTGCAACGATTTGAATTCAGTCTCCTATTAATGTTGTTAGTTTCCTAGTGTATAATCCAAGGCCAAAGGCGGAACGTTCCGTGCCTTCAAGTAGTCCGGGCTCTAATTAATCACAGAGCAGACAGTGTTCGTCGCTTTGTGGTTAGCCGACAAATGCCTCAAGTTCTTTACCAATCTTATCTTTCTCGTCGGGTCTATACTAATCCTTTGTATGCCGTGTTGTATTCTTCTATGTATTCTTGACTGTTGAAACTTGCATCGTCTTTGGCTTTTCACAAATATTTATCTTTATTTTATAATATTGTCAATATTATATATAAATAAAGATAAATGGTAAAATCGAACCAAAGCTCACTTCGAGTTCATCTGTCAAAGTTAGGTAAACCCCTGTTTTTGTCGGGTAAATTGTAAACGAAGTTAACCATGGAATTCTATAACGACATAAGATCTAATTATGAGATTGATATTGATTGAAGTATTTTTATTTCTGTTAAATTTTCGTTTTCGAAGTGAGCGTGAAGTGTATAGAATAGAATATAAGAGTACGCCTGTAACTTATTTGTAGTTTGTTGTGAAGAAACTCAAATACAAATTGCTGTATCTAATTGCGTTACAGTTTTATTATACTTTCTAGACAGCAGATTATGCAACTCATAAAGAAATAACTGTTTTGGGGTAAAAAGGAACACGCAATTCGAAATATTTTATTTTACTACAATTAACTATTCTATCTACTAATATAGTTTTTGTTTTTGTAAGGTATAATTTACCTATTTATTACTAACCTATTTTAGAAACCTCATTCTATTATATTTGAGTAGTCCAATGACGAAACAGAAAGAGCTCTTTTAAGAAACTTTTGTCAATCGAAAGGTATTTCTAGTATGTTACAACTTAATTTAATTTTATAATATTCATGTGAGTTTGTTTGTTCGCTAAGCTCAACCGAAGTTTTCATCGCGATTTCCCCCGTGCTTAGTACCTAACAGTGGCGAGTTTACCAGTAGGCTGAGTAGGCTGGAGCCTAGAACGGCAGATTTAAGTGGGCGGCAAATTTGGGCCAAATTTAAATGCGCCAAAGGAGCCCCGAAAATTGTATTTTTTTAAATAAAGGGACTAAACTGATGTAATTAAGAAGATAGAGCACAATAAGGTTGCAAATGTAATTAATATGATTGTGAACTAGGCATATGCTCGATGGAAATGGGGATCGAATTTCAAAAGTAAGTAGGGGCGGAAAAAAATGATTAGCCTACTGGTTGCTTAAATTTATTAGCCTACTGGCAGCAAAATTGTAAATCCGCTACTAGTACCTACTAGGTACATTCAGCTAGTGGTCCCGGTTGCTATCGTAAAGAAGTTAAGTCAAGGACAGGAAATGGTAACTTGTAAAACTCTGTCACCAGGCTAACCTGTACTTACCAGGTTAACCACTCGAAGAATGTTGGAAATTTAGACCGCCTATAACAGGAAAAGCACTTTTAGATCTCGGCCTGACGTCGTCTCAATACAAATTATATCAAAACCCGGCAATCGAATTTCTGTTACAATCAAACACTGCTAGAAAGAGTAGGTAGGTTTAGGACTCACCAAAGCCGCTATAGCTGGACAGCTTCGGGTGCTCCCACTCACTTATAGATTCGAGTTGATAAATATAATAAGATTGAAAACGTCCAGCACTTCGAGAAAAGTCCTTTTTCTTTTTAAACCGCAAAAAAACACGGAGCTGCGTTCGTATCGAACTTCGCGGCGGCCATCACATTTTCTATTTTCTTATACAGCACCGCATTCTAATCGGCGTTTGCGGCAATCGGCGGGAGATTTGAATCTGAAGTTTGGGAAGGGAATGAAAGGAAAACTAACAGTGAAGTCGTAAAAAGAAGATGTCAGTCAGTTCAGAAAAACACACACGGAAAAATAACTTTTCCCGAGAGACAGGAAGATTATATCTTTGTGGCAGGAGAAGGTTGATGGCGCCGTGGTCGTGCGTTCTTAGTAACGATCACGAAAGTTAAGCTACCAAGTGCGCGGTCGGTACTCGGATGGGTAACCGAGAATTTTTCTCTGTGCTTCGGAAGGCACGTAAAGCTGCTGGTCTCGGCTGCTGTAGAAAGATAACAGTCGTAGCAATTGTGACAAAATCTAAATTAACCTTCACATGAGCGATGTCGCGGCAAAATGCTAGTTCATTATAAACTTTTCATAGGCTTTAGAGGTCAGTACGAATATACCGTAACAGAATATGCCGCTTGTTGTATACCTTAGTTATTGTTCTGGACAATGTCGTATGAAAACACGAGTAGCTAGTGTACTAGAAAAACCAGTTTTCGTCCAGCTTTATTGAGAGTACCTATGCACAGTATCTCCTTGGTTCTTAACTACCATTGGTATCCCCTTTTTACCCGCTTACGGTGAAGCCCAAAAGGAGGGTTATGATTTTAGCAGTTTATGATGTATGTTTGTATTTACGTATGTCAATCGCTTCCTTATATTAGAGTCCGGGTAACATTTAAACCGACTTCTACAATAGGAAGAGTCGATATTACCTTGTAAATCCCAATTTTAACCGATTATATTCCTTTCTTTTCATTTCGTAGTCGGGTTATAGTTTTTTTTTTAACTTTTTTACTTGTTATAAATACGAGTAATATACCATGACGTTCGTAATCCTAAAAGTGGTTAATCAGAGTCTCAGGTTACAAACTTGGTTACAAATAAAGCATTTATAGAACATGGGCAGTATAGAACATGTAGAACAGGTCAGCCAGCCTGTCACCTTCATAAAATAGACTTCTAACCCAAAAAGTAACAACAAATAAAATCCAACAACACAGATGTTACACTCTTTAGGCCGGTTTCAATATTAAATCCACAGTTAAAAACCACAGTTTTGTTGCCAAGTGACTGCTGTTTGTTTTTGTAATTTTTTTAGTAAGCTTACTTTATCTTAGCAGTCCGTGTATCTTCTTTATCGACAGTAATTTTTAAATATTTTCTAAGACTTTCTTTCTATTTTGAAACGAGGTGTTCCTGTGATCAAAATTCTTTCTCTTCAAGAGAACGTGAAGTCTAATTAATACGAAGTCCGTTACATAAGCGGTCTGAGCGCAGTGAGCGTGCCTGCACGCGTCGCCGCCTTGCCGGTTGCAAGAACGGATGTGCTCCCCTACAAAACACATTATTACGCTCATCAGTTTTTTGTCAACCTGTTGCCATATGCTTTATAGCATCGAGCAAATAACAATAAAGGTTTTATTGCTTAAGAGGTTGTTTGTGTTTGTTTACGATTTTTCGGAAAGTCATCATAACAGCCTATGTAATTCGACCCACTACTGGGACACAAGGCCTTTCCTTGTCATCGAAGGAGGTTTAGGCAGTAGTCCATCGTGCTTGCCCAATGCGGATTGGTGGACGGAGTATAAGGTGATCACTACCCCTTTGCTGATCCATTAGTCGCCTTCTACAACACCTATTGGAGGATATGGGGTGATGCTATTCTAGGAAAGTATTCACTGTTTATAAGAAGTACCTTGAATACGATAACGAAATCTGACAATATATCAATATGGGTTTTTACAATGCTATTTGGCTATAATTTAAAAATCACCTCTAAAGTATTGACTTTATATGACTGATTCAAATTAGAGGGAATTATTAGATATTAAGAAACTTTAGGCACGTTATAATTTAACATAGGCATTAAGAACATCATATCTACGTAGATATATCTAAATATATATAACTCAAAGGTGATTGACTGACATAGTGATCTATCAACGCACAGCCCAAACCACTGGCCGGATCGGGCTGTTATTTGGCATGCAGGTAGATGTTATGACGTCGGCATCCGCTAAGAAAGGATTTTTGGAAATTCCACCCCTAAGGGGGTAAAATGTCCACGCGGACGAAGTCGCGGGTGGAAGCTAGTAATACATAAAGTCACACTTTTTCCCCTAGGGGTAGGCAGAGATTACTTGCTTGCTACCACTTGCTACGATCCTTACTTATTTTTTCGCTTCACACAGTCGGTCACAGTCAATATCTACATGCTTGTTGAATATGCAAAGGTACACGTACATAATACGCTTTGAATGTATTGTTTTAATGCAAATAAATTATGATTGAACTATTAAATAAATTGTTAAACTATAATTAAATTAAAATTGTTTCCCGTATTCAATCATTAGGACTTTTTTTACACACATAAGTAATAAGATTCAGAAATCGAAGGTTCAATAGGAAATCCAGGAGAACTAACCTGTTATCTTCCGGTACCAGTTACTTCCTAAATACGTCAGGTATATGAAATGGCTTGTGATAATATATTCCAATATAATTATTATGTAGATAGTATTGCACTAGACATAACGTGTTTTGTGGCAATCAGCTACGCTCCATTGCCCATACTGTGATACCAACAATTGTTTTTTTTTCAACGTAGTTTAACGATAGGCCGTTGTCCGAATGAAGTAACAATTACAGTGACCTATAAAATTTGTTTACTTATGCTAGCAGAATTTTGGAGTGTTAAAATTTTAATATTCAGTTCATTTTAAGTTTCTTGTTTTCTAAAAATTGTCAATATCGGTATCTACTTATAGATTGGCAAATGGATTCAAGATTTAATGCCAAAAACAAAATATTGTTAATCAAATCATAATTTTGTGGAAACTTCGGATAGGTAATGATAATGAGATATACCTACCTGAGTTTAATAAAATAGTAGATTCAATACGTACTAAAAGTCATCTAATCAAAAGGGCGAATAAAATGGATTATTTTATATACTTGACAAACCGCAAACATTGATATTATTAGCATTATAATTGGTAGATATGTAGTTAATTATTTAGACGATCACCTGAAATAAAATTACAAGAGGGTTGTTTTACCCTTTTTGCTTTAGGAAGTGCTCACGTTTTCCCTCTAGTTATTGTTTAGGTTGTCAAAGCTTATGAAACTAATTGTTATCAATATTGATTTCAGACCTCGGAGACGATCCGGATCCAGTATAGTGGTGCTAGGTGCAGACGAGGAAAAGAGGCCACCACCGGATGACGACAAAGAAATGCTCACCATGCTCTCTCTGTCTTCCGACACCGGTCAGTACCTACACTATATTTTTTATGTTATTTAGTTGGCAAACAAGTATACGACCAGCAACTGCCTGGTGGACGGCAGTCACACTCGCCTTTAGTTAGACGCTTGCGGCAGTGATTTGACACTTGCGCACTGCCAACCCTTGTCTGAAGCAAAAAAGCTACAAAATGTAGTGATATTTTTCTTTTATATGATGTATATACTAACTGCCCCAGTTAATTGTTGGCAACACAGCCACCAGCTGAACCTAGAGGTTCACACAATAAATAATCAAAAACGACTCTACAAAACTCTATATAAAACTTAAATTTTAGAAACTTATAAAATAAGTATCTGGTTTGTGGCCTAAGGTAATCTGATTTTTTTGCTGTTAGCTAGTTGGCTTTAGACGTCAATGTAGTCTCCTCTCGCCTTGGAAGTTAATCATCACTTGAGACTCCTAAACGACATGCAATATGCAAGTCCAAAATAGAAGGAAATTCTTCGTTATTTGGAGCTTTCAGGGGTCGCAAACCACCAGTTCAAACATGAAGTTGTCGATGGACATAATCGATCGACAAGCGCATCTGTACATACATTTCTCTCTTTACGAATATCTGTCAAAATTGGATTTTTGTCGAAGTTTATAGTCGAATTTTGTTTATAAAAATATCCATGCTCGGGGTCAGAATAATAGATAGATACCTACTCTAATCTTACGGTTGTAACAGTTGGTCATATTTCTGGCTTTTCGTTCCGAAAGTATATACTGTATATAGGTATTTCTTATTGAAGGATGAAATACTACTTACGCATAACTGGCTACTATGTTTTGAATGACTTAATTGAAGTTAGGTATCTTACACGTTCAGTCATTCATTTCGGTTTTTTGCAAGTCTGGTATTCGGATGACCTTGACGAATCAAAAACACAAAAAATTGAAGATTCCAAAGTTAAATCATTTCGGCCTTTCATTAACAATGCTTAGATGATAATCATCTTAAAATAGCATAAAAAGTTAATGTAACTTCCACGTATATTTGCTTGGATATTATCTTGGATATGTAGGTACATCAAACTGAATCAATCTATACTTATATTTTTTCCTTCTCGATAGAGGATTTGGTGACAGTTAGATAATTAATTAATTCTGAAAATTGGATCAGAATATTTTATAATTGATTAAACAAATAAAATAAAATATTCAACTATATTTTTTATATAAGTAATAATTTAATGTGCCTAAGGAATATTTATGTATGATTGATAGTCAATCTAGGCTTGCTCTCACTTTCATCGGCATGTAATCTTCAATTTCTCCGTTAATATAATTCCTAAAGTTGGTTAAAATTGATATAGTAATTTTTCCCACAGTTAAAGTTGAAAAATATTAAAATTGAGATTGACAATTTCGGACAGTCAGACATTTCTCAACCCTTCTTGAAACAGTTTTAAGCCAGCTTGGTGTAGGTTACAAATGAGACTATGTGAAATGTGGACTAGACATATTATAAAATCTAAATAAAATAACAATGACTTAAATTAGAAAGTCTAAAAATATACTGAACCGATTTCGCAGCCCATTCGTTCGGCGTTATATTTCAGCTAATTGGTTGATAAGCAAGTGGGCCGCCGCGCGGTTATGAACAAATTTATTCGGGTCATTTACGCTTTGACGGGAATTACTCCACGGTTATTAATTTTCCCGGTAGGTGTTTTGTAACCCTTTCCGTAATTGGAAGCTTAAATCTTAACAGCTGCGTAACGTCAATAAAAGTCGTTATATCATCATGACTGTGTTCGTGCACATTTGGATTAATGGTATATTCTACTGTTTCCAGGTCCCCACCGCGAGATGGCGGTGGACGTGCCGGACAGTTTCATCGCGAGGAACAAAACACCGCCGCGGTACCCGCCACCTCGACCGCCACAGGTACGCCTTCGGGCCTCCAGAGATGAGGAGCCTCTACTCCTGTCGTCCGGCGGATCAGGCACCAGCTTCGGCAGCAAGCAGAGCACCGTCCTTCAGAGCACCATAGATATATCAGGCCCGAGCTCCGACGGGTCCGGCAGCTTCAAAAATAACAGCACTATAGAATTACTTTCCTTACCTCAGAGTTCAGACGGTTCGGGAACAAGTTTCGGAAGCAAAAAGAGTAAAGGGTCTTCGGAGACGGCAAAATGTGGGGACTTAATATCGGAGAGATCTGAATCGGTCGCGTCGAATGCTACGCACAATTTGAGCGATCATAAGATCCAGCTTCTCATATCTAATGGCGAAGATTCTTTACTGGACTGCAGGGAAGGTGTTACTTACTCAGCGAGGACCGACTCTGTGCTGATACGGGAGGCGGTGTACGCCTCGTATAAGTTGCCGCCAGGGTTTGATACGACCCCGGTGCTACTGGGCCGTGAGGTGGCGGTCGATGTGCCCGAAACCTTCGTACAGATCGTCAAAACCACCCCAAAGTACCCTGGTACCGTGGACAGAAAGAGCGTGGCATTTCAGGTAATGGGCACACACTTGCTACGCATGACACTCATTGCATCCTGGGTCGTGGGTGAAGGAATTTTCTTTAGTGAGACAACAGTTTATTAGTTCATTGTTTTCTTGCTATTACGGTGGTAAGGCTTTCTTGGTGAGGGATTCTTTCAATAACTTTTATAACTGCCAAATACAATTTTTCAATATCTAAAATATTTATGGGAACTCTGAATCCACTTTGGTATTACTTATTTCACATATTCAAACTAAGTTGATCAGATTGCCTTTTAGAGAGAACTATGGCTTATTAAGTTTCTTCAAAAAAGATGTGTTAAGGTTTTGCAGATATCTTTGGTATTGCTGCTGCATGCTGAAATCCTTGTGAAATATAGTGCAATTCATAGGAAATGACAAGTCAATTTGGATTTCACCTTAGATCATAAAGCTTCTAGTTAAACTTAAATAAAAATACTTTCTTACTTGTAAAAGTATAAGGCGGTTATAAGGTTAATTGCTGGGTAATTTGGTACTAACATTCGTGATGGTGTTATGATAACTCTAGTCACAATTACCTACCTACTTCATTTTAGAATTAAATTACAAAAATTTCAACAAATAAATTACAAGTCAATACGTCTAACATATTCATTTGTAATTTATTATGTTGAATGACAAGATATTGATTGTGTCATGTAACAATGAACAATTGGTCTATTAATATTTTGATAAGCGTTTCATATTGTTTCAAATTGGGCACGCTTTGGTTAATAATATTATCACATAAGAAAATATTTTATTTCATCATAACCATATTACATTATAAATGAAAGTTACTTACTATTTATACATTCAAACACTTGAGTAGATTCACATCATAATTTTCGACGCACTTCCTAATAAGTATATCGCGTGTTTTGGTGTAATAATTGATATTAATTTCACAGTGTCAATAGTATCGTCACGTATCACTTGAAGTAATCATCATCATCATTATATCATGCTTTGCGCACTAAACGCTCTGTCCGCGAAATGATTGGTCAGTATTGAGAAGACTGGATCTAAGTTTATTTAAGGCAAAGACTGTTCTCCGTGATTTAACGCGAAGATAAGACTGAGTGGAGCACCCAGCGTCTGCGTCACTCACACTCAGAAAACTAAAAATCTTTATTTTTCTTAACAACACTTAAATGCACACCTTTTGAAATGTTCTCATACTAATTTGATGTGTACCTAAGTTGGCCTAACTAGTTTAAAAGTATGTTTTTTCCAAATTTACCCTCTTATCGAGATCAGTGGCGGAGCAGGACATAAATTTGATGTGGGCAAGGCTCTCGGCACAGGCCCTAAGACCTAAATTTAACGTGAGCGAGGTATACGACACGAGCCCGAAAATTAGGTTGGAGACCCTTTAGGGTCCAACAGTCTCTCGGGTGGGGCGCTAGGCCCCTCAGACCTTTGCGGTCTGATGCCATAGGCGATCGTCCACGTCGTCGCCTACGCCTCGCACCGCCTCGCTCCGCCCCGCTCCGCCCCGCTCCGCCCCGCTCCGCCCCGCTCCGCCCCGCTCCGTCCCGCTCCGCCTCTTCACGAGACGATCGTTCGAAAATTGCGTTACCCCTTATCGCCCCCTTATGAGAAAAAATAAGTAAATATTTTACAAAAATAAGTCACATAAAATTCAGGGAAACATCACGCACCCGATTTTCGAAAATAAGTATCAAAATATTCTTAAAAATTAGCTGATCGAAATGGCAGCACTCATCTTCGGCCTTATCGCGTTAATTAAGCTGGTAGAAACTAAAACCAAATCGTTTACGTTTCTGTAGAGCTTTATAAAAACGGTTGTTAAAATGTGAAGACGCAAGCGTATTGCATTTGGTTAAAATAATAACCGTTCTTCATCGTGATTTTATTAACCATTACCAATATTTCAAGATGGGAAAGTGCCGGTCAATACAAAAAACTACGGGACCAACATCGAAATTGCGAAAAAAAATCATCTGTTACATACATTATTAATGCGTAGGTGTTGCACTTTTGTATGGAAAATCACGGTATACGTAATAGTGTACGCTACCTTGACCTTACAGAAGACCGTAGTCAAGTACTCTGCCTTTTGTAGTACTTTTTTTACGTAGAGAAAAGTTTTCGCAGTTGATTAATTGGATGGAATACGCACAAGATTGGCAGCGTGCAATTGGCTACGATAATTGCTTACAATCAGATGGTCCCTGCTTTAACATAAAAATAATTATATGGGAATTAAAAAGTTATCCTAAATCATTTTAGAATCTGCGGCAAAATTATTTCTAGACAATACAAAATCGCTTATATTTCAACTAAATGGGTTCTAATAACCCGTCAGGTTTATTTTTAGTTTAAAACTGAAAAGCATGAGAATGCTGGGTTCGATTCCTGCCTGGGGCAGGTCGATTTTTATCAGTGTATTTTTTTAATTTTTAAAATATTTACGCATTTGTAAAAGTAATAATTATTCCATTTTAATTAGTTCGGGGATGCATAAGGTTTACTTTATATTAATACTTAAATAACTACATCAGGGAGACAGCCTATTGATAAAAGTTTTACTCATCAGTCCGAAAAGAGATATTATATTTGCTAAACTTATTAAGTGTGTTTAGGTAATAGTATGAACTTTTATCCTAAACAGATTCTGATCTAAACCAAAAGATCCTCACAGGCTGTTGTAAAAGTCTGTAAACATTTGTGTTGTCATTTTGCTACAAGTAAAACAATATTTATTTCTTGAGATTGAAATTTGCCTTCAGTTTTGTATTATAAACTAAATAATTTATAGGGTCACTGGCAATGTGACGTATTCCTGTTAACACGTTATAGATGAGGTCAAAAGCTACAGATTTTGTCCTATAATTTTGTGCCCTAAACGTAATGGTTTCTGAGTTATGCGAGGTTTTGTTAGTTTTTAACAATAATCCAGATTTGACCATTTAAAATCGAAAACTATCTTACTTTTCCAGTTGTTTCCAAGTCTAATTTGATAAATGAGAATCTGTGTTAACAAAATAAATAAAAACTTTGTGTTGGTGTATCGTCTAAAATGCGTGGGACCATCTTGTTACAATAATTTTATTACCCCATGTCTTATTAATTCAGGCAGTTAAAAAGTTCTTCGTCTATGTTCATAGTTTTGACTTCTTTTGAAAGCTAAAAATAAGAATATTTTGCTCATTTAATCTTTTAGATTTTTTTAAAGATAAATTCTTAAATTGTAATATAATGTAAATTTAAGCTTATGCTTAAACCATGGTCTTATGACCATTATTATGAAAAGGACTGTCGTTTATGGCCAAGTAATTATATTTATTTTGATAACACAGATTGTTTCCTGTTAAATAAAGTTTAAATAACTTGAATAAAAATGATAGTTTAGTTTCCATTTTAAATAGTCAAATCTGGATTATAATAAAAGCAACAACCAAATCTCGAATAACTAAAAAACCATTAAGTTTAAGCCACAACATTAAATGAGAAAATCAGTTGCTTTTGGCCTCATCTATAACATTTTACTTAACAGGAATACGTCTACATGATACATTTCTAGTAAACCTGTTTAATATACTTGGATCTACTTTATTTTTATTGTTTAATTACGCTCATAATTTTAATACTCCTAGGTAACGGTATTATAGATATTTATTATTTAAGAGATATGCATTTATTTAGTGAGATTTAAACATATCTGATTCATTATTTTTGTATTTCACAAATATACCTAGTAATATAAATTCAATCTGTACAGACATATTATCAAAATAATACTAAGTTTCACACATTTTCAGTCTCAGATTCTATATAAAAGTTTTATCTGTACCACACCTCTTTATATTACGTGTATTAATCATTTTCTTTTACAGGTTCTTAGATTATCTATCGTAATTACTATTGTAATAACTGTTTATCATAAATCTTATTTATCTTTGCATGTTCTGGGAAGTTATTGCAATCTATATCTCATGGGATTATTTTATATGAATCGTGTTTTTAATGTAATCTGAATCTGTTGGAACGGGGGGATATTATATGCAAATAATAATTACCTACTTTCTATTTATGTGGGATTTCAAAACAAAATAAAGCATGTAGAATGTTACGTAATAGCTAATTTTAATAGGATGGAGAAAATAGACAATAGTTTGCATTTTTGGATACTGCTGTCGCAGTCTTTGATATGCGTACAGAAAATGCTCAAGATGAAAACTAATCTTGTAACATATTTAAGGAGTATTTTTGAAGTAGACCGCCGCGTAGCGTTCATCATTGTCGCATCTTAAGCTAAATTTCTCCATTCTGTAAAATCCTTCAAAAGTTAAATGAGTTCTGTTCATTACAGTTACAATAAATGCTTATCTAAGATAATTATGTTTTTTTTATAATATCTAATAATTTTAATGTGATGATACAGAACTCGTTAATCTTAGGACATAATATACCTACATACAACGTAACGTTGTAACAGAAGTAAGGCACTTCCTGGAAGTAGTTTGCTACACTGCCCATTGTGGCCATGCTATGCGTTTGTAAAGAGGATAATTTAGTTTTTAAAGTAAGTATCATTGTTAAAAATGATTAAATAATAATGACCGCTTTGCATATTAGTATAAACTACATATTAAGAGTGTGCATTATTTGTGTTACACGTTGTATGAACATACGCTTCAAAGCTGGTTTTGACTTATTATGCTTTATTCAAATTGATAACTAAATAATTGTGCAAAATTTTTATGGTACATGGTGTTTGGTACTTGGGGTATGAAGCCGGCACCTACCTACCCATTCTAACATAGTCATATAAATACTATGGTGCTATCAAAAACTATAATTTGTAAAAAAAATAATTCTCTAGACAAATAGTTCTATCAAAAAAACAAAATGTATGGAAAATTTTATTAAAAAATATTTTTACAATTTTGAATTTTTAATATCACCATGATATTATTTATATGACTATGTTAGCATGGGTAGGTGCTGGCTTCATACCCCATGTACCAAACACCTTGTATAGGTATTCTTCTTTTGTCAAATGAAATATTATCATAGCTTTTATTTATATATTATATGTAATAAGTTTTGTGAAAGCAAAAAATACTTTAACCTTCAAATTAAAAATAAAATGAAAAGTCACAAGGTCACTCCTTGTCATCGAAGGAGGTTTAGGCAGTAGGTAGTCCACCACGCTTGCCCAATGCGGATTGGTGGACGGACTATTAGGCGATCGATGCCTCTTTGCTGATCAATTTGTATGGATGTTTTATTGAAATAAATACACTTAGTATATGATTGCTCATATAACATTCAAAAGAAGAAGGCAAAGACTTTGGTGTAGCCTCTATCCTCGAGTTTGAACCAGCACTAGAGAAATCTTTCAAATCTTTATGTGTTTTTAAAGTTGTTTGAGGTTTGCTGTACAGAGGCTAGTGTTACATATGCATATTATTTTAAAGCCTTTAAAATAATTTTTAAGACTAATATGTATTGTAAAGTTTAAAATAACAAAAACCCAAAAGTTTAATTGTTTTCCATGTGAGGGAAACAGTATTCGAAAGTACGAAGTACGTAAGTTAGGAATGAGCAATCCTGTGTTCTTGAATTTTATGTCGAGCCAAATAGGCACGCAAAAATAGTTTAAATGTCTTCCTTATATATTTTTAAATATAATATTCTTATGCACCCAGCATATCAATTAACATCAATATTATGTTGAGAATAAGTTAATTGATTTTTAATAATAATTAAGCATAATACAGTCAAAACCGAGCAGATTCTTACATATTAAGGCACTTTATGTCCTCGAAATAATAGTGGTTATATTTACTTACATTAACTATTCTCGATTCTATTACAACAATACTTCAGAGTGTACCTACTTACTTATATTTTTGTTAAAATAAAATCGTTCTTATTGAGAGCGCATAAGGTGCAATAATAGTAAGACTTAATTCTTCTGCGCCGTCTACATCTATATCTACTAATAATTCAAATTGTATAAGAGTTATGTATGAATTAAGAAATGATATAATTATATGTATTATGTAGTAATTTGTATTACTAATCTAAATATATGAGTCATTCTTATTGAAATCTACGGAGAGAAATCAAATGGGAAAAAGGGAATAAAAATACTATGAAAATACCATGTTGTTCACGGTACAAATACTACTCTAAACGCCACAACTGAGAGCTTATGAACCCTTTCTCCGAGTTAATATTTTTATTTGTTCAATTAGCCCTGCTTTTCTCCGGAGGAAGCATATTGAAATTTCAATGACTGTCCTGTTTTTATGCTAAATTCTTATTCTTGTGGCTGTCTCAGGATAAATTTATCTTTAACTTAAGTATAGTGTAGTTACTAACTGGTCATCTTAGGGGGTAAGGACCATTTCTAACAATGCTTTAAACCAATTTCTAGTTTGCTATCGTCTGACAGTTCACAGTCAGTTAAGTATTGGGCAAAGCATAAACATCTAACCCAGTATTTTGATAACAAACATTTTTCAGAGATAAATAACTAGATATACAACACATAACAGAAATAATGCAAACCCTAAAAAGTAGTTTGTTTGGAATCTGATTTAGAATCGTTAAAATAAAAAATGGATAAAAAATTTACCCAAAAATAATTAAAGTATGCCTACCTCAAATAATTTGACAACTACAATTGAGTTTTTTGAATTGGTAATAAAGTTAACTTTACAAAAATGGTACGATAAGAACATAAATATACACGGACATTACACAACTACCTATTTTAAATAAAAAAATACTGAAATTGAATAATTTGCATATTAGTAACAAACTACTTTCAGGGCTTGCGTTATTTCTGTTACACGTTGTATATACTATTTTAATTTTTATTTACTTATATTAAATACATTCATAGTGGTATTTAGAAAGAATCAATTACTTATGCACTTTTAATCAAGCAATCCTTAGATTGCTGCCGGCTCCAGTTGTGGCCTATAGAGTGATTGTACAAGCAAACTAGAAAAATAAACTTATAAAGCAAAATTATAAGGTAAATTTTCCCACAGCAGGTGAATGGGACCGCGAAGAGCGTGGCGCCGGCGGTGCCTCCCCGGGAAGTGACCAGGGATGCACCGCCGAGGCCGCCCGCACACGACAACGTCACCAAGGAGCAGATGGAGTCCATCAAGAAGTACCAGGTCAGTGCCGCTTTAGATAATGCAATAAGTCAACAGGAAAAGATGATGTCTAAAATCAAAACTAACCTAATCAGAGAAGGCTTAAATAACACTACTCACACCATAAATTATAAATGTAAATAAATATAGGCTTAATACACACTATGTTACATTTAAATAAACACAAAAATTTGACCTTATAAAACCCCACAAAAACAACATATTGTAAAACTTGTGGCCTACATGCTGTCGTACGGTGTAGTAAATAGCCCTGAGACACATGCAGGTCACAATACATAATAAATTATAAATAACAAAACCTCACTAAAAAAATCAAAGAAGGCTAATAGATACCTCTATGTATGATACATAGATGATGTCCAAAATCAAAATAACCTAATCAAAGAAGGCTAATAGATACCTACGTATGATACATACATAAACAGTAGCCTTAGTATGAGTTTTGATAAATTTCGAGCTCGATCAAACGTATCGTCTCTTTTCATACATTGCCCACTGTTTCTGATAGTTTACGATAGAGGCGCTAGTGGGCAATGTATGAAAACAGACGATACGTTTGATCGAGCTCGAAAACTAACAAACTCATACTAGGGGTACAGGTGCGAAACCCCATCTATCCCGTGGCGTGGCGTGGCTTATTCCCAGTTCTCAACACCAGCTTTGTTCCCATTTGTGACGAATAGGCAAAACCCGAAAGATGGTTATCCTCAGTCGTCACCAGTACGACAGATGGGTATGTCAAGAACTGGGATTTTTCCGTTCATTACCAGTGGGAACAAAGCCAGTGGTGAGTACTAGGAATAACCCCAAGGTGCACCTGTGCCAAGGTCCCAAGCCTTTAAAGCACCCTCACTTTAGGGAGTCTAATTGGTGTAGAGACTGGACCGCGGGAGATGCTCGCTGGTTTGAAATCCTCTCTTGGTTGGTTTCTCCCGTCACGTATCTCCTCTCACTTCTGATGCATACAGTCAATCTATTTTGACACATCCTTCCTTCATGAAACCAATTTGAGCATTGATTACTTACATTACACCAGTGTATTGTCACTTTTTTACATAATGCACTAAAAATGCATCCCATGCGACAGCCGGCTGTCGCCATTTTGTCAGGTACTCGATATGTTAATTATGTATTTCAAAGAAATGTCTAAATGAGTTATCATCTTAGTCCCCAGGATGGCAAACGCAGGTGCGGTGTTAAGTGATTTCCACTTAATATTGCAAGTGTCTATAGGCGGCGGTGACCACTTAACATCAGATGGGCCGCAAGCTTGTTTGCCATCTCGTAACATAAAAAAAAATTAAAGCTCCAAAAAAAATTCTGTTTAATTTTAATAGAAAATTATCAGTTGAAATGAACTAGAACCTTACAACTTTTAAATTATTTAGGTGGATTTATTACCTGGATCTACAATCAAGTTTTTTAGTTAATTTTTGTAAAAAGCCTACATTTTATTTTATTAGTACATTTGAATGCCACCTTTTGACGTTCAAAGCTTTTTCATTACAATCGTTCTTTTTGAGGTGTACTAAAATTAAAATTCTAAGTCATCGCAATCAAAGGACATTTTTCCGCATATTGTGACACTCGCAAACACTATAAGCTTCGTGCTCGCAAAGGACTAAGTTTGATTATCTATATTATTATATAAAATTCAAAGTCCTGACAAATTGACTGAGATATCAACACACAGCCCAAACAGCTGAACCTAGACACTTGAAATTTTGCATATAGATTTTACTTCTCCGTTTTTAGTTTTGAAGTCGTTTTTTTTTTATTTAAAAATATATTTTTTTTGCTTTTAAGTGTTTTAAGTATAGAAATTTCCAGGAAACTACCTCGAAATCTTTTAGACACACAAGTGATAAGATTACGATCATCGATGTCAATTAAATATGCATTATAAGGAATAACTCAAAAATTACTCGTCAGGTGTCGATCAAATTTAAATGGGACCCAATGAAAGGCACTACAAGCACCAGCTTCCAAAGGTCGAAAGAATCTTCAAAATCGGTCCACCCAGTAACGAGTTATGAGGAAACAAACACAAAAAACATACAGTCGAATTGATAACTTCCTCCTTTTTTGAAGTCGGTTAAAAACAAAATAAGTACTAGGATGCATCACAAATACCTCTACTGAAAATAATCCAAACCTGTGACAGTAGGTTTAGTGGCCACGATTAATCATCCCTCAACTAGCAGCTTTCGTGATAACTGACTCGCTATAAAAACGCAAATTGAGTTTTAATAATATTTTCGGTAAAAAATGAATTTCGATTTCTCGAATTCGCGGAGTAAAAATGTTTGCCAATAGTTTTGGCACTACCCCGCTCAATCATTCAGAAAACCAACATTCTTGCCTATTGAAAATTCTAATGAATTTTATTATTTCGTGGAAAGCGTCGTTGAAATAATTTGATTTCCATTGTTTGGAAAGAGTTGTAATGGACGTTTTTATTTGATACCCGCAATACATAGTTTTGGGATTGGGCGTTTATGTTAATCTTTAATTTACTAAAAATTGTTCGCATTTAAAACGTTTGTGGGAATTGATATCTCTTTCAAGATTTTAAATGAGAGGAAAACTATTATTGTAATCCGTGGATTCACTACTGGTGCCGGTTTCATACATTCTATTCTATTCATAAAGCACTAGGGTGAATGCACACGTAGGTATAATATTGGTTGAAAACTAAAAATTACACTGAAGAAAATTGACCTGCTCCAGGTCAGGAATTGAATCCAGCATTTTGTGCAATCCTTGCGGCTGCGTTATCCACTACGCTACCGGGACACTGCTTTCGCCATCGAAAGTCAGTGCTTGTTGCTCATGTTTTTAAGGTAAACATTGTTTCATCAAATGTTTTAAATTTGCACTTCTAAGATCCGAACGAAATAGTTTTGCAAATATTTGGCGTCCGTAAGAAATCATTCCTAAGTCGTCCGTCAGTCGTAAAAAATCACCGTCCGCGTAATGCTAGCAAACTCGCAAACGGACTACTGACTGATATACAGGTGAGCTTTTTTTCGGGTCAGTATTTGGAAATTCTAAACTATAAGAGATAGAGAAAAACTCTCTTAGGAACCGGGATCTTAATTTTAGATAAAATAAAAATGGTATTTAAAGAAAAAAGTCAATTTGAATGCTTTTTATTTTCTTTACTTGTCATTTGAAAAACTGCCAGTTAGTGTCTACTACTAAAGAAAACTATTAAAGTTTAACTAATAAAGAAAACTAAAACGTTAATTTCGACAACTTCTAGCAACTTAAGATCTATGATCTCAATACAATTTATGGTTTGTATAGTGATATACAATCGGAATAACAAAAAAAATTTTTGTTTAAAATATCCGATTTCTCCAAATCTATTAAAATTTTAAAAATAAATTTAAATACCATTTTTATTTTATCTAAAATAAAGATCAAGGTTCCTAAGAGAGTTTTTCTCTATCTCTTATATAGTTTAGAATTTCCCTATACTGACCCGAAAAAAAAACTCACGGTGTATATCTTGCACCTACAGTGTGATACAGACTATAGGCCTGCACTGTGTCTTAGATATATGAAACGTTACTAGCTATGAGAGAAAGAGAGAAAGAAAATGTGTGCTCGCACCTCTCTCTCTTGCCCCTACAGTAATACACGAAACGTAACTCTCTCTCTTTCTATCTTCACTAACTTTTATCTCCCTCTAAATTTCCGTTCCGTCACTCATTCACCAGCTTACTCCCCAAATCAAGCGTGCATAAAGAAGTTTTACTTCAAAAAGAAGAAGAACGACTTGGTTTTGGCCGAATAACGCCCAAGTCATCCAATAATACATTGCATCTGTGACATATCCAAATACTTTACAGTGGACATCCAAAATACACGTGTTATGTACGACCGTTACACTCATATAGTGTCTTTGTCTATCATTTCCTGCCGAAGCATTGTTGTCCGGTCAACATTCAAAAGTTATTTTCAAAATCGGCTTTGGAACAGTTACTGTGTATTGTTCTGTGATGACTCTTTCGAGAGGTGATTTTGTTTGCGATAAAAAAATAGGTACGTAACTGTTTTCATATTTGTATTGTCACCGCGCTTGTAGGAGTGGATAACATTTAAATAAGTGAGTATGTACATATATTGTTTCCCCTTTTTATTTCACTTTCGTAAAATTAAGTATTATGGGAATTGATTTTAAATATGAGCGTCTTAAATAGATTCTTTCTAAACAACTTTCTATACAGTATATAGTCTAAGATCCGAACCTAAATCGACCTTCACCGAGCTGATAATAGAATGAAACATATTTTATTATTAATTTAGTATATTAGAAAATATATTAAAAATGGGTTGTCTAAAAAAATCCTGGACAGAATATTTTTAATTATTTTTTGAAAAATGATTTTTAATAAAACATTGCAACATCAAGATAATAAGAAAATTTTGTCGCGTGCTTATGATGATATAAATTTTTTTCTATTATCCAATCGAGTGAAAGTAACTGATATCGACATACCTGTTCATACCTGACAACCCAGTAGTTCGCGCAGGTAAATAATAGACAACCCAATGCCTGCACATTCTATACGGTTTCTACTATCAGTCAGGACAAAATTTTCTTATTATCTTGATGTTGCAATATTTTATTCATTTTTTTTTAAAAATCATTTTTAATAAAATAAAAAAAAATTGTCTGTCCAGGATTTTTTTAGACAACCCATTTTTAATATATTTTCTAATATACTAAATTAATAATAAAATATGTTTCATTCTATTATCAGCTCGGTGAAGGTCGATATAGGTTCGGATCTTCTACTAATAGGAAAGCACTTGGTACTTTTGGTTTTTTTCTCTTTGTTAAAAATAAATAATCATGATAACGTTTTTATAAGATAATACAAATTCGTTAGGTGCCTGATGAAACCTATACACTTTGTAGCAAACCTAATAATAATTTTATTAAAACAAAAATATTTAAGTAGGTCTAGCAACAAGCTTTAATTTAAAATTTAATATTTTAATTATGAGTGTGTGGTGGATTATATCACCATACCCATGTTATAAAGGAATATCTTTTTAGAGTTTAATATGTAAAAAAATAAATACATTTTGTTAAACCACATTGGTGGCAAAAATGGTGATGGGAAGCGGTCACTGCAGCCTATGGACACTTGCAATACCGGGGGTACCTATAACACATGAGTTGCCGAAATAACAAACTTTTTCACGCCTTTTTGAAGACACTCATGTTGTAGTCCTTAGGGAAAATCTCAACAGGGAGTTTATTCGCAACTGAAGCGTACGCGGAAGAAAATTTCTTCTGAAACGCACAGTGTCAGTACTTGAATGATATGATTATTTTTCTTGTTATTCGTTTTCTAATTAATTGAACAATTACTTAATATGTCACATTAAGGTATTATGAACAATGTTATTTGAGCATTACGAACTAACTGAAATGTATTTATTAAGTCGTGGCGTAACGTCTGTAGGTAGAAGGTACTGTAGAGTAAAGTATACAAAAAGTTGACCTTTTGACCTTCGCTATGAATAATGATAAGCAGCTATTCAAATCATTTACCGTTTACGATTTCGAGATTTGATAAAAGATGTTTGTTTTGGTACAGAGCTTTTCCCCAACATGGCTTATGTATTTGGACGTTTTTCCGCTACATAAAACGCGAAACAATGTCTTTAATATATATGTAATTTAACTTATGATAAAAATACAATAGCGAGCAATATTTTCAATGGCGAGTTTGTTTACGTCATAATCCGGTAATGTTTGTGTTGTTTGAAAGAATTCTCAGAAATATATTCTTAAAAGGCCTCTAGGTGAGCTACGCAGCTACACTACACGTTTTTTAAAAATTGGGAACTGGATATTTTTATTACCAGCAGAAATAGATTATAAATAATAAATACTAGCGTTCCGCCCGCGACTTCGTCTCGTGAGTTTTTTTTAAATCAAATACAGACTCACTCAGGAATAGTAGTTGCATTCTAATAGTGAAAGAATTTTAGAAATCAGTCCAGTTGTTTTTGAGTTTAATCGTTACAAACAAAAAATATTGCCACTTTATAATATTAGCATAGATACAATTTTCAAAAGTCCGACAAGTATCTCTCACCAATGTGTCCCCACTACGCTCTCGTGCTCCTTTATGGGACTCAGTACCCGTTCGTTGTGTAATATCTTCAGTACAAAAACGTAACTTTTTTTAAAATAAGCTTGCGGCCCACCTATTGTTAAGTGGTTACCGCCGCCTATAGACACTTGCAATATGAAGGGTAAATCACTTAAAGTGTGAATCTGTGTCTCTGTATTTCTGTATATTACACCGTAGCTCCCGAATGGATGATAAGTTTTTCATAGTGTATTTTTTTAATGTAAAAATCGTAATTATTTTGTTGCGTTACGTGCCCATTTTCCTATATAAATTGAGCTCTTAACGCAACTAAAATAGTTACTAGGTGGTATACCCATATGTAGGGTCGTCTGGGTAGGCACCGCCGTGTTTCTTATTTCGGCCGTGAACCAGTTCACTGTTTTTCGGATTGAAGGGAAAGGTAGCCAGTGTAATTACTGGGCATGGAGGGCATATCATCTTAGTCCCCAGGATGGCAACGCACGTGCAGTGTTAACACATTGACTGCGGTCACTGGTGAATGAAAAAAGTGAGTCTCGATGAAACTTAATGACCAGTCCGTGACTCACCATAGGGTGCATAGGGTCACAGAAAAACCCACGGAAAACAATGGAAACAATTTTTGTTTCTATTAATATATCGAATTCTATGGTAATCCAAATATTTTATGATACATATTTGGTATGTCCTAAGTTGGACATCCTAAACTTTAGTATGAGGACACTTATTTACACGCTGTTTAAACCATAATTGCCAATCTCTTTACATGTGCAGTTTGTGGATCAGTTTTACGCAGCGGACCTATTGTGACTTGCGGGTTCAATATAACAATGCCTATAGGATGTTGTTGGGCTGCTAAGGCGATGTAGCGCATCCGGGATGTTTGCAGACGCACACATTGACGGCTTTGCTGCAATAATTAGGAAAAGGTGCGTGTCTATGCTTACTCGGCTCAGCACCAGCAGCATTCTGAAGGTGTTCGTGGATCGGTGGGACTCTCCACTTTTGCAGAGGGGGTACACTTCCACGTTATTAAGTAATTGTAGCTGTAATGTCTTTGTATGCTTACACTAGAATTTTAAGTATAAAATTGATACTAACACAACTTATATGGGCTTTGCCTGAAATAAATTTATTATTGTTATTGCGTCGAGGGTGAAAAAGGCAGTATCTGAGTACGGAAAAAAAAATCTTAATGCTCGCTTTACATTCACAAACGCGAACCCGCGAAAACGGTCTACATTGATGATATTCCATAAAAACAAAACACTAATGGAAATGAATAAGAAACAGCGTATAGTGTTTTTATGTATTCGCGCCTACGAATATGATTATGGAGCATACGGTGGAGGAAACTTCCTTAAAAAAGGTGCTCTATTTCAAGGAACTGTGTCCATCCTCTTTTTTACCTGACAACTGCGAAGTCCTTTTGGCTTCGCCCGGATTGCGGCAGATGCTGAGTTCGATTCCCGTCTGGGGCAGTTCGATTTATTCAGTGTATTTTCTAATTTTAAAAATATATAAGCGTTTGTAAACGCAAAAATAATTCCATTCCAACAACAATGTTGAACAATTATTATTTTTAACAACAAAATATTAAAAACCACTATTGCCAATGTCGTGTTAAACTTTAAAACTATTTTGCGAAAAATACAGAGGAAACATTGATGAAATTAATTCCATCGTTGGTTTTGTATAGTCCGGGGAGATGTTAATAAATTTACATTTCCTGGGAGTCGGTGTATCGATGGAGCTTAAAATTTCCATGAATTACTCTCAATTTCATCAACGATTCCTGGGAATTTATAAATTTAAGCTCTATATCGTTCTTATTATAATTAATATTAGAGAAACAACAATTACACAGTGAAAATATTTCCTCAGAATCATAGGATAAAAAAACAAAATTACGTTAATAAGAGAATTATTTCAACAAGAATAGTAATAAGTACTCGTAAGTATTTTTACATTGCTTGCTTTATACCTGCATTATATCGCTGTTGTAGTTTTTTTTTTCATTCTAGAGCTTTAGAAACGTACAGAAATACAACACAACAGAAAGATTTGAAATCGGTACCTTCACTTTTATCCTACTTTTGCTGTCTGCCCACAATTTCCTTGGGGCGGCGTAAATTATGCTTTCTTCATCTATATTTCTCAATCAACCACTGCCACATTTACAGTTTTCATTGTCATATAATCTTTCACGCCATAACCCTCTTTGCTTCGATCTGTATTTCTCTCTATAACCACATTCGCCCGTATTCACAAACAATACTTATCATAGTAAGAAACAATGCTATGCAAAATAAGGCAGTTCTCAGTGCGTGCATATGGCAAGGATAATGAAGTCTCATAGTGCGCGTGGACGCACAGGGTCTGAAAAAAACAATTCATAGACAATACTTAAGTGGGGATCGGAACTATCACATCAACAGCTCATATAATGTCCCCACCGAGGGGCTCGAGCCTACCCCACATTAGGGGCGATTAGGCCTTAGTCAATCACGCTGGCCAAGTGCGGGTTGGTCGACTTCACGCACAACCTAAGAATTTCTTCATAGGTGTGTGCAGTTTTCCTTCACCGTAAAAGCGTCGATTAAACGTACATATGAATTCAAAATTTGAAAACACATTGGTACGTGGCAGGGATCGAACCAGTGCCTCCCGAGTGAGAGACGACGCTTTTACGCACTACGCCACCGACGCTTCCATCGGAACTATGCGTACTTTAAAATGGACGCACAGCTTAGGTAGCTAGCTAGCTATATTACCTTAGACAAGGATTCTTTGTCTAAGTATATTACACAACGCACAGGTCGAGATGTCAAAAGGAACGTTCAGATGTCAAAAGTTTAAAGTTTGAAGGAGGTTTGAAGTAATAAAACGTCAGTATCTCAGAGGTCATTATATTTTAACGATTTGAACTCGGCAACAGAATCGAACCAATCACAGAGCTCTATTCAGTGCAATGGGTGCAATACATTTACTTATTCAAGAGTCGAGAAACCTCATAGTAATGTTTGTGAATACGGGTGGTTTTCTTGTCGCTTTCATTGTAACATGCTATTCATCTCTTCTCATTACATGCCCATCTTATGCCAATCTGTTCAAAATTTTCTGCCTCTGGTGTTACTTTCAAACTTCCTCTTATGTTCCATGTTCCTCATTTTATCCATTCTTGTTACTCCATACATCCATCGTAGCATTTCATCTCAGTCACGTGAATGTAAATGATAACATGAAAGTGCGGCACACTAAGGATACAAAGACAAGATACAATATACAACTAATAAAATTTCGAGATTGAAAGAAAATATTAGTGTAAGTAACTGTCACATAATTGAAAGAAAATAGAGGTGTAATAGTAAGCTTTGGCGAGTTTTTTAATAGTATCACGCGAGTGTTGTAATACCAAGTTATGTGCTGTGACATACACTACTTTATCTACACTCTTACATAAATACATTCAAATAAAACAAAAATAGGCTAATATTACGTTTGTCGAAAAAGAGTATTGTTTTTTATTCAATTTTCCATTCCATTTCATTCCAGCATTTTTATGTAAGTAAAAATGTTATGAAAATTTCATGGAATTTGTTATTTTAGTGGCTTTTTACAAAAGATCTGATGGAGTTAGAGGGAGGGAGAAGAAATTTTTAAAAAGTGTCAACTAATAACTCAATTTGTCGGTCTGGAACACTTTTGGTATAGGTTTGTTATTTTTATGAAAAATAGCTGTAATATAATTCGAAATGATGTTATTTGGTCACTATGTTACAGGTTGCTTTTTGTTATTTTCATTTTAATTATCTGTGCTAAAAAGTAGGTAGCTATGTCAATATAATGTTCACCTTTGAGATCATAATTCCAGTATTAAAACATGACCATTACGAAATACAATATTATTCAACATTTAAATAATTTCCATTATATCTGAAGTGAAATGCAGGAGTTAGGTATATAAATAAACAAATAGAACAGTCAGCATCCGTAGTAGATTCACTTTAGTACCATGTCATATCCACGCTAACGCTAGTGCATCCATAGCATCATTATGTATGAACGATTACTATGACAAGGTTCTAAAGTGGCTACTTCTGAAACTGACGATACAAAAACAGTAACAAAGTAGGTACAACTACGAATTGTATAAAAAGGTTTTTCAAATACGGCTCGCATCTCTTTGACGAGAAAGACACGAATTTCACGTCCAATAATAAATACTCATTTCAAAAAAGTTGGGGAAAAAATGTTTTTTATACTGAAATTTTTTGATTGTATAAATCATTGAATTCTTAGTTACACGGGGTAGGATTACGATTGACAGCCCTACAACTTAACTATAGACTATAGACGCTAGCATGCTACGTATTGCAATCGTCCATGGAAAAGGTGATAAGGAGGAGGTAAGGAGGAGATATGCTTATTTGTCCCACAGTAGAAAAAAGTCTAAAATGATGTACACACTAGACGCTTCAAGAATATGGACACAATACTTTATTTCTAATTACGATACAGTCACTAGAAATCATAAATTACGATTTTTAGAATACAAATAATATCATATTAGTGATTAAGATGTTACAACATCTCCTTTAGTAGCTATGCCTAAGCGTTAAAATTTTATTTTGATTATAAACGCTGTTTTATTACAAAAATAGGGTTGTCCAATAATAGGACCTCTTTTATTTTCGTGTTCCCCTGCTCCAGAAGAGTTCTTATATTTGACACAATAAGTAATGATCTGCTCGAAGTGCTTTTATTACGATGTAATTTAAATGTTTCACTTAACTTATCTAACCTAAGCTTTCTTACCTAAATCACTTCAAAGAAAAAGTAAGACATTATGATTACGCTGAATTAAATTAAATAAAAAAACATTCAGCTCTCTTAAATTAGTGATTTGTGTAATGTTCTAATTATCATATTATTACTTATAAAATCAAACATAAGAAATTAAAAAATAAAGATAACATAATTATCCGCGCCTCCAAATAATTTCTTGTATTTGTGAATATAGGTACTTAAGTACTTGCAACTATAACATGTTTAATTGAGAATTTTTAGTAAAAGTTTTAACGATTAATATTTTTGTAAAGTTCTAAAATACAATATTAATTTCTATTTCAGTTTGTTGTTAACACAGACAGTAATTTTATAATAAAATCAAATTTCATCGCATAATTATCGTAACTCAAAACAGGTTTTTTATAGACCTCGTAATTGAATCAACATAAATACAGTAGGTAACCATCTTGACTCTGATCCACTCTACGTGTGACATAAATAAATTGTAATCCTATTTGAATATGCATGACGAGCAACGCGGTTTGTGTTGTGGCAAACAAAAATGAAAACTCATCCTAGTTCTTAAACTTAGCAATATTTTTTAAAATGGACTCAAAATTACAAGCTTTTTTATTTTATTAATTATTCCGTTTATTCATGGCAGAAGCTGCATGTGTTGAAATTCTGTAGCTTTTAACACAGAGCGACAAATAAAAAATTTGAGAGATGTTTTGGAGCGATAGCATGGTATCGATCGGGAAGAGTTTTGGTTCGATTATTCAAAATTGTTTCGGAGTTTATTTTTTGCAGTGAAAGTGGCTTTATTTTAAAGCACAACCATCCGTGTTGACGATGAGGAATCATTGAAACAAAGGTTTTGTGGTGTGTATTATATGACGGAATTATATATTGCAATTTCCAGCTCTTCAAAAATCTGATTTTTAAATTGACGATTAGAAATGCATTTGTATTTTTACAAGCTTTTATTTAACATGCACTGTTCTCTTATCATAAAGTTAAAGTTATAAATAATTATTAGCAGATTATATATAAGTACTCTTTATTGCACTTGATAAAATTTAACAGCCTGACTACTTAGCAGTACCTACAAAACATCTTGTGATTTTGTCTTGTAGGATTGAAGTTTATGTGGAAACAAAAACTTTAGTGTTTTGCGATCAAGTTTTTATGAAAAGAATTTGGCTTAGCAAAACATTCAAATACCGGTTTCTCTAGTGGAAATACTTAACAACAACATTTGAGGTAGTGGCCGGCAAATACTACGAAACTTGAGAATTATAAAATTAGCGATTAAAATAGGAACTTATTGAATAAAAGTTTGTCAATGTTCATTATCGTTGTCAAACATTTTTGTAAGTATCATCATCTACATCAGTACCTATAATTTTACCCCGATGAAGAATTGTAGGTACATTCAACAGCACATCAGGTATCACAATCTGTCAATTTTCCCAATAGATTTTGTGCTTTATAACACAAACGCTTAAGGTTAAAAATCAATCGGAGAGTAGTTTAATCTGATGTCGTCGGTCGAGCTTTTTTGGAATTATAAGCGTGAATATATGTAAATAAAACATAAGTTGAACTATAAATGTTTCGCAAACCTCAAAAATGCCCTGACTACTACGCCACCAAGCAAACCAGGAAAATTGGGTTCAATCTTTTCAATACGTCATTTTGTACCTCTTTTAGTAAATATTCCATACAACCAGTTGCAATTCGTTGCACCTTTCTTGTGATTTTATTAAAAATATCTTACCTAATCCTCTAACATTTTTCAATGATCTGATACTTCTTGTTTTTGCTACCCAAGTTCCCAATTTTATACGAGAAAATCAAATCATTTTTCAATAATGTCACATGTAAATTTACCTAGTAGCAAGGTTCAAATGATATTTAATATTGTTTAGTTCTCTGTAAGGTATTTGAACTGTATATTATTTATGATTTAACGTCAGTTACAATTAGATGCTTCAAACGAGCCCGTCTCCGAAATGAGCTAACGCCAAAACACGCTCAGTAATTATCCTTTAATACGTAATTACCACAATGGCCCTCGGAGAGCCATCATAAAATGGGAAATTTCGTTTGAGAAACAATTTTCACTTATTTTAGACCTAAAATTGCCTGGAATTGTTAAAAAATATTGTTTCTCAAGCTCCTTTAATTGCGAAAAAATAAATAAATGTTTAATTTATTTGCGTTTCTGTAGTAGGTATAATTTATTTTAAAGATAATGAGAATATTATGTAATGGTCGGGTATCAATTAAATGAAAGAAAACGGGATATAAACCACGTAACTACCTCTGATTTTCAATTAATCCGAAATTTGTACGCAGTTTCATGCGCCATGATCACGGATGAACTGAAGTCCTATGCAAGTTGATGTTTACAAGACTTCCTTTATACTATGTATACGAGAAAGTAAAATTGCGGCGTTTTATATCACAATAATTGCGTGGAATTGTACAAAAGCAACATTAATTATCTAGAAGCAAGTTTCTAAGAAAATGGACCAAGAATTACGAGTGACAGTTTCCCGTTAAAGGCCCTTCATTATATAAAAATACTTGATATTTCCTCACTCAAACCCTGAAGCGCTATTTCCAAGCATTCAAGTGTCTACAAGTAAGTTTTAGCGAGCATTTAAGCTTCTTACCGCATGCAGACTGCGGCGGTATTCATAAAAGCTTAATAGATCTATTCTAGTTCTTATACTGCTATAACTCGTTATGTCTTCATACGAGTGACAAGAACAAAAGTATTAATAGTTTAAGACTTAACAGTGGCACATCTTCACATATTTCTTACCCGGACTTCTGAGATGAGTTTAACAACTGTCTGAGTATGGAATAATTTTATTTTTGCGTTTACAAACGCGTAAATATAATACTAGAAAAATGCACTGAAAAAAATCGACTTGCCTCAGGCGGGACTCGAACCCGCACCTTCCACAATCCGGGTGGATGCGTTGACCAATTTCGCCACCGAGGCACTGCCTTTCGCTGTCGAAATTTGTCAGTGCTTGGTGCTTATGTTTTTTATGGTAAACATCGTTTCATCAAATCTTTGAAATTTGCACTTCCAAGACCAGAACGAAATATTTTTGCAAATATTTGACGCCCAGCTAAGATGAAACTACCTTACATTATGGAATAATTTTATTTTTGCGTTTACAAACGCGTAAATATAATACTAGAAAAATGCACTGAAAAAATTTCAAAGATTTGATGAAACGATGTTTACCATAAAAAACATAAGCACCAAGCACTGACAAATTTCGACAGCGAAAAGCAGTGCCTCGGTGGCGAAATTGGTCAACGCGTCCACCCGGATTGTGGAAGGTGCGGGTTCGAGTCCCGCCTGAGGCAAGTCGATTTTTTTCAGTGCATTTTTCTAGAACTGTCTGAGTTTCACAGTTGTAGCACAATATAGAGAACGATACAGTACTTTGACTCCACATACAGTGACGAATTGACGCGCACGCACACTTACAAACGTCGTTTACACGGTTGTTTTTGCCGTTTTGCCGGCTTTGCCGTTCAGACCATGCTTAGCGGCCGTGTAAACGACGTTTGTATGTGTGCGTGCGCCGATTCGTCACTGTAATATGGAGTCAAAGTACTGTATCGTACTCTATAGGGTTGTAGGCTTTTGTTTGTTGCTTCACTGAGAATTTACTTACTTTTTACCAAAGGAAGGGTTATAATTATGTTACATCATGTTTAAGCCAAAAGATTTTAGAAGTCTATGCATTTAAGTAGGTATGTTTGTATTTACATAATTATGTTCCTCCGTAGCGCCTAAACTATTAATCCGATTATGATGAATAAGCTGTCAATCGATTCGTTATTATGGTCCTGGTGACATAAATTACATTTTAACCGACTCCAACAATAAGAGGTGTCGATTTTACCTTGTAAACCCCCATCTTAACCAATTTCTTTCCTTTCTTTTTTCCGTAGTCGGGTTACAATGTTTTACACTTCATGCTTGTTGAGTTTGATGTCCTTTTTTAAGAGAAAGGTAACACAGTATTTCATCAGTTTGATCTGCCAGTCTAGTACGAATGACGCCAAACTGATCGTGTAACACAGTGACTGACGAAATACTGCTGAAAATTTAGATATTTTTGATAATTTTCGTCAGTCCGGCGGAGACTGATGAAATACTGATCATGAAGTAGACGATAATTTGCCAGCCTGTCGCTATATTGAGACACTACTTGACTCGCTGCTAGATGGGGCTTTATGTGTAACTAAATATTACCTAAAGTTAAGCTTTACCCCTTTTGGGATTACGCGATATGATTCCAGTTTATCAGGGGCGATAAGGAGTAATGCATGCAATTTTCGAACGAATATGACGGGTTTATAATAAGACCGCAGTTTTTTTAAAATGTACTTGTCAATCTAGACTACTTATGAAACAAATTAGTGTGAGAGAATTTCAAATACAGAATTTTTGTTTTTAAAATGTGTAAAATAGGCCTTACTAAAATAAAAAGGTGACATAACTCGGAAACTACTAGATTATTTATGAGAAAAAGTAGCAATTTTAAGTAGAAAATTCAATAGCTTTTTCTTTTTCTGTGTTTTCTGAATGTGTTATTCAGGCGCGGAATCAATAATTTTATTTCAACAAATTGTTATTTTACAACTTTTTTGAAACTTTTTCTTTTATTCTTAATAATTTCAAATTGCATATTTACTTTCGAATGCTTATATTGAAGGGTTTATATAGCGACAGTATTGTATACAGATTTACAATTGTGACACATGTGTAGTATTCCTGGATGCTGTCGTGAACATATTTTTAATAAGAATTATATTAATTTTACAATTTCAATTTCTTTAGTCATCATAGTATTTATATTAGCATGGGTATAGCTCTGTATATGAGTATTCGGAGTATACCTGTATTGTAAAAGCTTAAAAAGTTTAAAGTACTACCAGAACCTCGCCTAGCATTACCAGGTTAGCATCAAAGTACAGTTGTATCTGAGATAGTGACCTGTTAATTGTGGATTTGCATAGCGAACGGGTTGTTGATCCCTTTCAGTGGTACCTTGCGATTCTTGCTTAGACCCTAGTATGTTTTGAGAACAAACTACTCTATGTTTTCCTTGGATCCACAATATTATTAAACACTTAGAAGTCTAATTATTAGAATGACGTCATTCAGCGAGTAATAATGGATTTGTTTAAATGTTTTAGTATCAGCTATTCGATTCAACGCAATGTGCAGTAGACAGCTGCGCATCATTAGATGGCATGGACTTTGTATTCTTCGTAATGAGCGCTATGGATTGTCAAAAGTGGGTTTAACATGTTGCTCGTTCTTAGAAGTTGGAATGCACCTTAACGTTTTGAATTTAAGAGTCAATTTTAAAGCGCATTTTGCTCTTGAACAAAACTCGATTGTAAAATCTTCTAGAAGGAGAGCTCAAAAACTGATTGATCCATTGTGTCGCTATCCCAGTCTCAAATCATTAAACTAGGTTCGAATAAATGGAAGAGAATGTAAGATTAGTATATTACCTATTTAATTTCCTTTTCGGCTAGTATTTGTTGGATCACTTTTGTTACTTTTTAGGTTTGCTGCTTGTTTTATGCAAACGACAGCCTGGCATCCTGTCACTATTATAAATCACTGAATGACCCATATTGGTAGATGTGGCTGTCTGTAACCAAATGTTATCTAAAGCTTTGCTCAATCTTTTTGTGATTCTGACCCTAGATATAGGTATAGGCAGATATAACGGAAAGAGTTTTCAAAAATTGTTTTATTTGGAGGCTTAGCCATTTATTTTTTTCTGTATCCATATAATTTCTAAATAGAGGTGTGTTATAAGTTTGACGTATCTCTATATCTGTGTTTATGAATGTGGCATTGTAGCTGGATGGACAAATGGACCATTTATAGAAACACATTATTGTATTGTATTAGAAACACACGTAAGATATTTGTATTTCTACCAATCACAGATTTTTCAAATATTTTTTGAACGGACCGTTTACAGAAAAATAATATGTTACAAAATGTTTATTTCTACAAATCACACTGTTTAAATATTTTTGAATTTAGAATGTCAAAAACAATTTCGAATATTTGTTTACTATAACAATATCGATTTGCATATTTACTTTCGAAAGCTAATAGTGAAAGGTTTCTATAGCGACAGTATGTATATTAACAGCTATACAATTGTATGTGCTGTACGTATACGTATTCCTGGATGGCATCATGACACACGTACAGCCTATAATATATTCTCAGCAGAAGGATGAACAGGTGTAAACAGAGTGCCGATCAAAGCCTATACAATATGTGAACAGTTACCCACATTGCTCGTTTTCAAATAAAATTCCAGGTCGGACAGCGTGCGAATCGTGGATATGGCATTTATATTAATGTTGAGGGCTTCAAATATGATGGGTTTTTCAGTATTATCATTAACAGTCTTTACAGGTTTATTTGTAATACACTATTAACCCCCAAATAGTATTACCAGTGATTGAAATCGAAAATCTGGCTGCAAGTGTTAAAAAAATCCTGATTTCTGTCAAAAAGTCCGGTCTTTGGTAGTAAATAAAACTCAGTAGATAACTATGATTTATTATTGTTTATTAGAATTATTTGTACTTAATACTCACAAAATATCATTTCAAACATCTTACTTGTACTTATATTTCTGTCCACTAGCAACAGCTTTCAAAAAATCTTTTTTTGTGGAAATTTCACCGTGAAATTCTTCACACGTCAGTTGTTTAAAATTATATTGTGTTAGTAGTAGTGCTCTTATTGACTCCACAGATAATCTGTTTCTCTCCTTCGTCCACTGAGAAGTCATGAGAGAAAAAACCCTTTCCACATATGCGCTATGGGGCATGATACTAAAAAAGTACCTACTGGCAAATCTTCAGTAATCAAATCTATTCATTTAAACTCTAAAATTTTGCACTAATTAATTTGATTGATCTGTTCAGCAATAACTTAAATAATTTTTTCCATTTATTATTTATGACTAGGTAGAAAATTATCTACAGTTCATTCACAAAACATGAGCTCAATCTATCATAGTTTATCAAACTTAAGTTAAGGTAACATGAATTTTTTACCGATTTTCGAACATCACGAGGTGAAATATTGGCTAAAATTTTGAAAAAAATACGTGTGAAACTAAACCAGTGTAATAACATTAATTTCAAAATTTGTACGAGTTTTAAACTAATCTTGTAAAATAGGTCTTCACAAAAAAAATTACATAACTCTGAAACCACTAAATCTATTTTCATAAAATGTTATTCTTTTTGTAGATAATTTCATTATTTAAATACTTATTCATATTTAGAAAAAGTAGACGCTTGTTAATAAAAAAAAACAATAGAGTTTTTGTTTTCTAAGTGTGCTATGCGGGCGCGGGATGCTTCGCTCACTATGGCCAAGGTCGCCAGCACTTATCGTCACCTTAAATACCTACGTGATATCTGGTCACAATAGTTTTATTTGGTTAAAAATGTCACGTGCACTGTGCATAGTTTGGTTCGTAGTCCGTGTCGTAGGGCCGAAAGCCGGTCCCTGAGTCGGTACTGCCAGTGTGCCGCTTGCCGCAGCCGCGCGAACACGCGATTGGCCGCAAACGCGAAGTGACTACTGTTCCAATTTCAAATTTATGTCAGTGACGTGTTTGGTTTTCGTATATCACTTGTTTTTTTTTTATAGATATTGACAAATGGCTTGATTCGTATGTTACCTTTTTGGTGTTGTGTTTTTTATTTTTTGTTCTTATTACTTTAGTAATGTTTATTATGAGTGGATCTTGTTTATAAATAATTCAAATATGCAGGCTATTAAATTATTTATTTGTAAATAACAATTATTTTCAAATTGCACATTATGCGTTCACATTTGTGTACTTAAATAGTTACTTAAAATATGAAATTTTCCAATTACTCATCGATTAGCTTTATGATGCCAATGAGAGTGTGTCACTTTTTTAAGAAGGAAACTATAAATATAAGTAGGTACCTAGTTTATTAAGTACCTAGTTTCTATGTACATATTAACGAATTAAAATCATACACAAAAACTATTTTTAAACCGTGTTATTATTACTTACAAACTTCAAGCTGGGCGATAATAATGCTTCGTCAAGAAGTTCTTAAACAATTTTTTCCTCCTCATTCAGTTACATTTCACAATAGGATCAAACATCTAATAATCTAAAGAAATATCTCAAAACAACTGTAAAAGAAACAAACCATTACATGACAAAAGACAAAAATAGAGAAAAATGATAATTATATTATGAATGGTATTACATCGGTCACCATGCTACGATGTTTCCCAATATTTTTCTCATAAAATGAATACATCTTTTTCATATACGAATAAAAAGGCGCCTTGGCCGATCTCCGACGTCAATTTCGAAGCCAATGAAGGCTTTGGGACAGGTTTGGTCGATGTCTTTCGAATTCCACGAATTTAGTACCTATTTAAATACACACATCTCTATGATATTAAATCGTAGCGTGCGTTCGTAACACGATTTCAGGTCAAACTTTTTTATTTTGTAAAACTATATCAGAAGTTTTTGGCAAAACTCACTATAAATTAAGTAAACAACTTAACTTGTGTAATGCACACACCGCTATTTTTATGTGTACGTAATAAAGTGGTGATCGGTACAAGGTCAATAATTAGGTACAACGAAAATGTTCACTAACCGTAATTATTATTTTTTGTATCACGAATTTTATTACATCAAATGACAGCCATTGGTTAACTTAGCATTTTACATATTTAGTGAAGATGTAGAGATATACAATCGTAGGTAGTAACCTATAGCGTTTTGAATTTGAGACTACCACAAAAATACTTCATTTTATATTTATTAAACTTAAGGTTGAAAAGCCTGTACAAAGCGTACGTGCTAAAAGTTTGACAAATAATTCACATAGCCTGAAGAAGCAATAACAAATACATACTTAAAATCAATCTATACTCCTTTATCTATGCTTATATTATAATGAGAAAAGATTTGTATGTATGTATCAGATAAACTCAAAAGTTTCTGAATTGATTTTAAAAATATCGACACTATTAGAATGCTACATTATTTTTAATTGACATAAGCTGTATTTGATTTAAAATAAACTTCACGTGGACGAAAGCGCAGGCGGAGCGCTATTATTGTATAAAAATGAATTGCTGTTAGTTAGTTTAGCTAAAACCCGAGAACGGGACGAATTTTGATTTTAAAATATGTGTGAATGTTCAGGAAAAGATCTAACGGTGAGAAAATATGGACAAATTGCGAAGAAAATAGAAAAAAAAACAATACTTATATTTTCCCATATAAACTTGATTTGATGTTCGTCTCGTCGCATGGAAGTCAATTTCTTTCATCTGTTATTATATAGTCACAAATATGCACGAGAACTTTCTTTACTTACTATTGGCTAATTTCCATTATTATTATTTTCAATTGAAATGTGCAGGCTATTAAATTGTTTATGTGTAAATATCAATTATTTTCAAATGGCACATCATGCGTTCACATTTGTGTACTTAAATAGTTACATAAAATATGAACTTTTCCAATTAGTCGTCGATTAGCTTTATGATGCCAATGAGCGTGTGTCACTTTTTTATAGAGGAAGTCTTGTAATCGTCAAAAAATTCGACCTTAAGATTTTGACGGATTTACACGTTTTGGACCTCCATGAGACCAAAAATACCGTTTATGGAATTATGTCTATGTGTGTGTCTGTGTCTGTATGTCTGTGCGTTAGCACGATAACTCGAGTATGCTTTAACTTATTGCAACCAAATTTAACATGCATATATGCCATCAAAATATAAGGTTTCTATCAACTTTTGAGTCGTCGATCACGAAAGTTAAGCAAACAAGTGCGAGGTTGGTACTCGGATGGGTGACCAAAATTTGACATGCATGTATGACATCAAAGTATAAGGTTTCTATCAACTTTTGAGTCGTTTCCGGTACCTATACGAGAAAGTCAAGGGGACACCACTCCCGATTTTTTAACAAGGAAACTAAAAAATAAGTAGGTACCAAGTTTATTGAGTAATTTCTATGTATGTACAAATTGACGAATTAAAATCAAACAAATACTTTTGGCTTCTTTCCATTATTTACCGTTTATCGTTTATTTTATGTACTCGTTTTATTTCGGAAACTATAAACTGATTTTAATGATATTTTGTTAATGAGTTTTGCTTGTTTAATAGCATAGTTCTTGTCTTGATAAGTAGTTATATTTTTTTTAAATTTAACCACAAACACATTTGGCGGATCAACAACTATGAAAATAAACTTCGATTTTTAAATTATTTAAGCGCTGTAAACCACCGAGAAAGATTCTTGATTTTTATTTCTTCTTCTATATAATTTATGTATTTATTATAAATTACCATTTTACAATTCACAATTATAATATTAATTTATGTATGCAAGCGTAATTAATACTATATCTACTGGTTTTAACCAATTGCTTCTTTATTTTGTGATAAAGCCATGCAAATCGATGTTGTTCCATGAATTTTACGCAATCGAAAACTTACGTCTCATTAGACTAATCATGTCTGTGTTAATTGTAAAAATTGGATTAAGTAAAAATATGTTTAAAGTAAAAAAAAAACAACTATTGCCTAAATTAAGGCATTCGTAAAAATGCAGTGAAATTATTTTTCTTGTCTATCTATCTAAGTATACACATAGTGAAAACTTCGAATACAGTAAATGAAAACTAACTCTTGTTTTAAATTTCATTACGAAAGATTTGAATTAACTAAAAGCACAAGAATTTGCTAGTCTTTTCTAGCTTAGTATCATCCAGCTATTTTCCGCTTTTAGAATTCTAAACCAAAATCTTTATATAAAAATTTGAGAGTTATTCACAAAGCGAAAGAGATATTTTTTAAGTACCTAATCCTCACTTTTATCTAATTTTGAAGAGCTTAGAGTTTTCATTTGTAAAGGTGAAGGTGTTCCCTTAATTAATAAGGTACTGTTGAGGGAAAGGGTAAGAAGGATTAGAACGAGACTCGTTATGAAATTCAACAAAGCTAATTAAGAAAACATTTTCAAATTAGGAAAAGGAAATCGTAATTTCGTGATGTTCTTAAAATATCCTACTTGCCTGTCACGGGCACATAATAAAAAGAAAATATTTGCGGTAGGTACTTCCTTGAATCAGTTTAACATAAGTTCAGGAATAAGTATTTGCTTCTATACTGAATGCAAGCGTAAGAAAAACGGTTTACATTGAGGCATTATGCAGCGGCACATGGCTATTTAATTTTATAATCGCATAGATTCGATCGAAAGCGCCACTCTATTTAAAACATTTTAACATTAAGACACTACGTAAGTTATAAAAATTTCGCTCAATCATTCTTGTATTAATTCTCGCGCCAGCTATCTTCGCATTTGGACTCCACTCCTGCTTATCATCAGGTGAAATAGATTGCTAGACCCTTTGCATTTTTTCTATTTTACAAGATAATAATTAAAATATAAGTTATCTAAAAGTTAAAATATTACGCGGCTACAAGAGTAAATTTTATACGGGAGCCTAGAAGTGGTTTTATAATTATCTGTTACCAAAATACTTACAAATTTGCTATTTTCAGTTGTTGTTGTGAATTATTGAACACACCGGCAAGGGTAGGTAACATTTCACGGCGTGAAATTTGACCCTTTTCAATGTTACTGCTGAAATATTACCTTTCTCGATGCTTGATTAAAAATAAATAAATTATGAAGGCGAAACTCTAAATATACTATGAAGTAGGTAGATGGTCGAAGTAGAAAATTAACTGCTCTTGCAAGATTTGTGCAGTCTTATGCCCACGCAATATGATTGAGAATTGAATGACAATATAAAACTTAATATGCAGTCTCTCAACAACTATAAGTACTACCGACTATTTTGAATTTCCTAATATTATTTTTAGATACATTCTTTATTTTAAGTTTCGGTCTGTTATCTTTTACCAAACGTTTGCAAGCATTCTTATGTATATGAATCCATTCTTCATGCACTTCCTTATGGCTAATAATTGTACTTAAAAACAACTAAATTGAACTATCAACTAGATAAGGCTATTTCTATCCTAATTATTCAAACTTATATTGGTAGAACCAAGTGCGGCGAAACTTTTGTAGGTAAGTAGATTCAAATAGGCCCCATCCGTAAAAATCAGGTAACTCTATGTACTTACCCTTGGACTTGCATGCAAGCATGAAATTATTATCGATGGACATAAATCGTTCAAGGATCTTTCTCTATCTTTGAATATCACTGAAATTAATCAATTAATGTCGATTATTCGAAATGTTTAAAAATTATGACAAATTAAAATAGAAAATTAAAGACGAGATTAAAATCCAGTTCTGAAAAGTGCTGAGATCTCGCTCCATTCACTTTTTAACCGAGTTCAAAAAGGACGAGGCTCTCAATTCGGTTGGAATGTTTTTTATGTATGTACACCGATTACGCCCAGATTTCTGATCCGATTTAAGTGATTCTTTTTTTGTTCGATACGAAATAGCTGCCATTTGGTCCCATAAAAATTTTTCATGAATCGGTTCAGTCTTATTTCCAACGGTTCCAACATTATGCGTCGATATCTCCGAAAGTTGTTAACCAATTTCAATGATTCTTTTTTTGTCTTAAAGATCAAAGTCTGAAAATTTTAAAGTTTTAAACCTTGAGGTTTTATGTTATTCTGAAAAATAACGGCAAAACTCCTGTCTTAACTTTAATTAATAATAACTTTTGAGTTGTGAACCGATTTTTATAACTATCCAACTCTACTTTTATTCTTCTTCTCTAAAATCTAAATGTTTTCTTGAGGTCGGTGCCACCCTCAATATTTGGAATAAACGTGGTCTGTCACTTGTTTTTGGAACAAGCCTCGAAAAAACGTTTAGATTTTCATAAACAAAATTTTTATTTCTCCGTTTTTAGTTTTGAAGATGGTTTTATTTTTATTAAAAAAATATTTTGTAGCTGAAGTTCGCGGGTTCGATTGGCGTCACAGTATTTATCATGACAGGGTTTTTTTCGCTTTCGTTTTCTGTTTAAATTTGGTAAAACTCCAAACATTTCAAATCATGTCAAATAAAATTATTAAATTACAAATTCTTCGAATTTTACTGTCAACATTTTTAATCGATTTTTTCGTGATCGAGCTGCTGCTGTCCAGCGTAATTAGCTGCGTTCCACCTTTTGTAAACTTCAAAGAGTATTTAGATTAACCCTTAGCTTCCTAGCATAAACGAAATTGCCAGTGCACTCCAAACTCTAGTTTCAATGCTATCAGACAAATTGTTTAGAAAGTTCTGCGTTCTAAACATATTTGCACTGCTAATATAGACTTCGGGCCAGCTAATTTGTTAGGCCTGAATATACAGAAATAAACATTAAATGCATACATGCAAAGTTTTCACAACAGGGAAATGTTCGAAATACGGTATGTCTAAACCTTTTTTTGTTCTCTGTCAGGACTTTTAATATAGAGAAAAAAATTGTACATGTTTGTGCATTTGTAATTAGTAGACTCGAACTACTGGGCTGATTTAACCCGATTTTCTTTTACCTTGATTGTTACATTTTCTTAAAATCCTTTAAATTGAGATCTTATTTTCGAAAGAACACAACGCAATTGATTATAATATTTATGGTTCACATATTTTAGAATAAGCAATTATTTTTAGAATTTATATACAATTGTAATACTCCTTATTGCTTATTATAATATAACAGTCAATATTTTATTGAAATAAGACACAAATGTATGTACTTTATTTTAAGAATAACTCATATCCCGCATAGACCATAGATGGGACTTAAACGGCGCAACTAATTCCGGAAATTGAACCGCAAAACAATTTACTCGTGTTCCTCCACAAGGATACGAGAATTAATGTTCATGTTTTATTCGAATAAAATTTTAATATCCCTATTTTGCAAACTCGGAAATTACCAATCTACGATGTCCTCTCTACATGCTGTGGGTTGAAATTTGAATGTCTTATCTTTTGTCTTCAAAATACACTAGAATATTTCTCCTTTTAAGTTTATTAGGGTCAACAAATATGACCAGCACGACCTTTTTACAATTAGCGTAAATTTAAAAATTGAACAACGTATTCCTATGAATGTTGTTGGCATTTACGTTACTTTTTGCAAAATTGTAAAATTTAAAACTTGCTGCAACTGATCGATCGTCTTATACAGTAGAGTAGTACATATTTTGATAATTCTATGAGAGTTAATAGTGTCAATGTAGAAAAGAGAGGGGTAAAGAAATAGTAGACTACAGCCAAGTACGCGTTGAAGCTTATAGCGCCTGTCCTAGGGAAAGTAGAATAGGGGCAATTAGCGGCGAGCATGGTGCACCCGACATATTGATGTAAGCGTCTATAGACTACGGTGACCACTTGTCATCAGACTCCTGCTACCCTTGTGTAACGAAAAAAAAAATGTTGATTATTATCGTTACACTCGCGAGTTCGTCCGTGGAATTTTTATTTGAAAATAAAATGAAGCCTATACTACTGAGTAAATGTAGCAATGAGAAATGAAATGAAAATGAAATGAAATTTTTAAAATTGATCTAGTAATCCGAATAAGAGCCTTCATCTTACAAAAGCCACAGTCAAATAACGCTACTTTTTTGTAGCGTTGTGTTTCTATGTAAATAAGGTTGCTAGAGCACCACGGGGTCGGGGATGGGGTTAGAGTTGATGTTACAATCGTCTATTAGGTGGGCTACATGATTGCCAACCATCATAGCATAAAAATAGCGGGCTAATTTTTTAGTTAGTACGGTGAGCATCTTCTACAAACACCGAGAGAAAACATTGTACTTCCCCTATTACTTATCAGACCTTTATGAATTTTAGGATGGTATAGAAACTATGTATGTATGTACGTCCGTCGGAAAGTCCGGAAGTAACTGACACATGCGCGAAATTTTACAAAATGGCGGCGACACAATAGGGGTTATACAACATAAAAAAATAAAATACAATGGCTGAGTATAAGCGATAAATTGTAAATTTATTAACAAGAAAAAAATATCACTAAGAAATCGAAAGCAATACATCAAGTAAAGTTTTCTTGCTCATAACTATTTTATAAAACCATTATTTCATGAAGAATATTATAATTTCGACACAGTTATAACTAACTTTTGCAACATCGGATGAAAGAGTGCCATATGACCACGTAACAGTTCGACTCGTATTCATCTAATTTTATAGCCATTTTATAGTTGAAAATGAAATGAAAATGCTTTTATAAATGTTCAAAAAAATCACTCTCTTTTCGAGTTAATGTTTAATAGGAATAGCACAAAAGCCCAAACTTTCGCTTGCTTTGTATAACTTTTAATACGAAAGTGGTAGGTCTTTATAACTCAATACAGTTGTTCGACAAATCTTTCTAGTGTTATATTGGAAGCCATTGTGTTGTGTTCAAAGCGTAAATCTTTTCCGTATTTATTGTTAAGAAGTTAACAGAAATTGGAAAAACATTATAAAAATATGTCTTCATATTTTACAAGTTTCCGAAAAAGAATATATAATAGATTGGTTTTAATATAAATAACATAAAATGAGAACTAAAGTTTATAAAGCAGTTTAACATTGAAGCACGTCGAAGTTTTACGAATGTTTGATCTAAATGTTTATTTTCCTTGTAATTTTCTAAGCTTTCTTTGACATCTATTGCAAACTCAATGAATATTTTTATAAACTTTTTACCACAGGCTATAAATATAAAACTTTTTTAAAATTTTGTTACTTAGTCGTTCGTGGCGGGTAATTTAACTCATTTTGATCACACTATCAAGAAAACCTTCAAAAGAGGCGAGAACGAAGAGGCACCTTGCAAGCCGTCATAAGGCGAGGGTGACAAATCCGGTGCTTAGGTACAGACAACAGCACGCTGGGTTACCACAAACTGTTAATTTTTCTCAATCGATTATGCACTTTATATTGAAAAATCTTAGGGTGAAAATCGTTTGGAGAAATTTGACAGTTTTGTATAGCCCGACGTGCTGTTGACTGTACATTTATCTCTCACACTAGATATCTACACATTCAGACTCCACTTCTGCTTCAATCAGGTAGAATTGGGTCATTTGCTAGGACTTTTTAAAAAAGTATTAGGGTATTTTGACCATGAAAATGATATTACCTGCTCATAGTAAAAAATAACGTAGGTATATACCTAATTAGTAAAAGATAACAAAATTGTTCCTATCAAATTACTGATTAAAATTTTTTCAAACATTTTTTTCCGGTGTCAAAATAAAATTCAATAAACACAAATTAATAATAATTGCAAAGCAAGGTTCGTTTCCTTCTGTTCATTAACACGCTGCCCAATTTTCATTAACGTCAGAAACATAATAAAAAATTGTTTGTGTTGACTAATTTGATTATTCAGTGAATTGCTTTTATCAGCTGTTAAAACAAAATTTGTCTGGAGGAAATTAATGTATAATTACATATTTTTAACATTCTTACCTACATAAGACATAATACCGCTCGTGATGATTCGTCTTGCGTATCTTATCAAGCTAATTGGGTGTGCGAAAAGGCAGTATTATTTTCCCCAGATCTTTTTCAAAGTGCATTTTATTTTTGCCTCACGAACGCGGGTAAACTATGATTGTGGGAAGATGCACATTGTATGTGTGCGATAGTGTGGGAGCGCTTAGTGCCCTGACTAACACCCGTATTCACAAACATTACTATGAGGTTTCTCGACTCTTGGATAATTAAAGGCATTGCATTGAATAGAGCTCTGTGATTGGTTCGTTTCTGTTGCCTAGTTCACATCGTTGAATATACTGACGTTTTATTACTTCTAACGAGCTTCAAACTTTAAACTTTTGAAATTTGGACGTTGCTTCTGACATATCGACCTGTGCGTTGCTTAAATGTGTTCGGTTGGCAGACATACCGTCTGCGTCGTGGCAAGCAGTCACCGTAGCCGCTCGTAACACTATCGTGACACTCGCTGCCAATAAACCCTTCCCTATCCTGTAGAGCACTGACAATCTTCCTCACCAACAGAAACACACTACAAATAAAAATGTGCATGTATGTCTACACAGTATGGCTCTCCTGCGTTCATGAGATAAAAATACTCCACGACCCGGCCTGTTTGAGTCGAGGTTCTATTATTTGAAAGCACCTTCAGGCATTGCGGTCCCTCCCAATACGCCATAGAGACTCTAATCGGTGTAGACTCCACAGCGGCAGGTACTCGCATACTAGAAGTCCTCTAGGGTTTCCTTTACAGGCTAGAGGATCCACCAAGCTCTTCGCCTTCTCAAAGAACCGGTGACACCGTGCCATTTCATCAAAGTTAAAAGTAAAATATCCTCCAAAAACATCCCGCAATCCATGTTCCAAACGTAATCGGATGTGGACACAGGACCTTACAAAGTACACTAGCCGGTGGGCCGTTTGGATGGGAAAAATTAAATTAGCGAAATATTTGATAACTCTTGAGCTTCATTTAATATTGTAAACGTGCTGCTATCAAAAACATAAATATCGTTTATTCGGTTGTTCCGAGCAATACACGTGTACTCGTGTCACAACTGTCGTAGTTCGCACCATGTTTAATTCAACTGAATAAGAAACTAAAAAGAACAATATACGAATCAGAAAACTTTGTCTTATTTATCTCAGTATAATGTATTACGTTGTGGAGAAGGGTCAATTTTTTATCTAAATTATTAAATTGACGCCTAGACTCTGCATCAGTGTATTTTATATGAGTGATTAGTATGCCGAGATACTAAAGCGTTAATCTACTACATATTGACCGTACTAACTTTTTTAATAATGTACACACATAGTATAAACTAGAGATAGACTAAAGCAAAGAGGTAAAGCCTCGCAGTACGATGTACTCGATCGAACAATGTCCATATTGAACACCGCACACGATTGCAGTTGCCAAAGGAAGCTTTATTGGACTGGTTCTCGCTAGTTTAGTAGATTGAATTTTAGGGAAATCAAACGAAACATAGTCTTTAAGCCTTTGACGCTCCTGTAGATAGTTCGTTACCCAACATGCCAAAATAAAGAAGTGAAAATATTGACTGGGTTAAGTTAGTTCACGGGACATGAAGCAGTTTTACAATTATACATACTATTATTATATTTAGACCTTTGAGATCTAGCAGGCCACTGCTATCTGGTTCGATCCCAAGGAGAGAACAAATTTAAACCACTTTGGTTGGTCGGAGACATACATACATACTTGATAGTTTGTCTATTGACATCTCATCTGAATGAGCGTGATAGCCCATAATCCCAAAAGGATTAAGTAAATCATATTAAGTTAACATTTGGCTACACGTAAAAAAAACACATCTGGCAGCAACGGCCATGCAGTACCACAAAATATTGGCAAGTTGACAGCCTGTCGCCTACATAAAAGGTGCAAACTCAAAAAGCAACTAAATTAGCAGTGACCCGATAAGCAAAAGCCGACAACCCGAGTGCCTAATACAAATGGCCAATGGATTCCATCGAACGCCTAACGAAAAGTTTGGGTTAAATTTGGAGTCTCTCAACTCGTATTATTACAAGAACTCCGGTAAACTCCTGAAACTAACGTATTACTGAGAGAACACAATGGAGACCGTCCTGTCAAATGATAGAGTAGCGTTGATAATCGGAGAAACTAGGCACTCAGGACAGATGCTACACTGTTAAGCATCTGAGCAGTGGGTTGTTGGCAGACCTTTCTTCAAGTCCGTCTGACTATAATAAGCCAATTACCCAATCTGTCGAGGATTCCATGTAAAAAGCGATTTAGCCTTCGCCCCTAGAGCTACTTAATACCAGGAGAGATGAAGGCCAATTACTTACAATTCATAGGAATAAAAAAATATATGAAATATTATATTACAAAAACATCATTAAGACCTTGTGACGCACATTCTGGATAAGTTACCTATAAATACACACCAACAAACTCGATAGTTGCGCAAACAACAACGGAAGATGTTATATTTTTTTTATTGATCCAAATTAGGGAAGACAGTGGATGAAATGGCGGCAAGTTACGGGGCAATATGTGACTCCCGGATTCCCTTTAAATTAAAAAGGAAGCTATAAAACCATCATACTACCTGTCTTCCTGTATGGATAAAAAAGTTTGGCATTGGGAGGATGGATGAAAATCGACTACACGTGGCTGAGACGAGAATGCTACGATAGATGTGTGGAGTAACAAGAATGGAGAAAGTGAAGAATGAGTTTATTAGAGGAACTTTGAAAGAAGCACCAGTGGCAGAAAGACTGAGAGTTAGCAGATTGGCATGGTATTAACCACAGATTGACTATTGGGTGCACATTTTCTTACATGACTTTTCAATTCCTATCATAGGAGGTCCGAAAATATTTCTCATACCATTTAAAACCACAATGATCATTCTCCATAACTTCATAAAACATAATCATTGAAATTCATAATATCATTAATCATACATTTTTGGGCGAGTGTAGCGTTTTATGCGCCTACATGGGCTGGGTGATGGGTAGGTTAGGGTTTTTTTTTTATGACCAGACGGAGTGCACTGTTTTTGTAAGCAACAAGGTAGTAACAGTATTAATAAAAAATATGATCACTAACTGTTATTAATATGTGTTAACGGAGGTCTCCGTTGGTAGTAATAAAAATGTATGAATAAAAAAAGTGTGAAAGAAGAGTGATTATTATGAACACAAATCGGTAGTAAGACAAAGAATAGGATTTAGAATATTATGTGAGCCAATATGGACCCTTTAATATTAGATTGATGTATCTGTGGTATGGACCACGTATGGACGGACATATAATGAGAAGACGGGCACGTTACAAAGAAAGTAATGATAAGAATGTGGATGAATATAGAGTTCGGGGAAGTCCGAAGAAAAGATGGATACTATGGACAAACTGTGTGAAAGATTATAATGGAAAGGAAGGGTGTTAATGTTCAGATGACGGCTGATCGAGGAGACTGGAAGAAATTATATTACGCCGACCACAATAACATTATGATGAATGATAAGATAAGACAGTTTGATTGCAATCAAGTCGTATTTAGTTTAAAAGTCTTATGTTTTTCCACTAAAATATAACTGACTAGCTGTGCCCGCGACTTTGTTCGCGTGTTATGATGTTATATAGCCTATAGCCTTCGATAAATGGACTATCCAAAAAAAAACAGTTTGAATCAGTAGTTTCTGAGATTAGCGCGTTCAAACAAACTCTTTACTTTTATAACATTAGTATAGATAAAGATTTTGCGCTCCTGAAAAAAATGTATAGCGACCAGGGGCCCAATTCTCGTGCATTCGAACTTTTTCCGTGTGGTAATTATTTCTATTCTACTGAAAAGTTCGAATGGTTTCCTAAAGATCGTATTCTCAGTACCAATAGAAGAATTACCAATCGAACTATGCAGTCGTACATAGCATAGACAAACAATTACGTTTCGTTTCGAGCGTTTTTAAAACACCCTTGTCAAAATTTTTAAATTGTAAATAATTATAGTCTTTAGGCTAAAATTTTATGCTGAATCCATTTATTTTTACATTATGTATGATACAAAATATATAAATTGGTTGGTACTAATCATTACAGAAAATATAAAAGGAAGTCGAATTTATATTATTTCCTAACGTACATTTAACTAAACGGAATGTCGCATCTGTCAGTCAAGTTAGTGTCAACAGCGGCTCAGCGGATATTTTTGTTGTTGTTATAGACTTTATTAGATTAATTAAAAATGAAAAGCTTTATAATTATTGTGATCTCTTGATGGAAAATGTGATTTTACTGTAGAAATACACATAAAAACTATGTTAAGTGTAGCGAAGCCGAAGCCGCCGCCATCTCCAAATCATTTTAAGATTATTTACGAAGTCCGTAATGAACATATCGATTTTGAATCTCACAAATAAACAAACAAACAACCACAACCATACAACTTAACCTCAATATCGGGAAGTTTGACAGGTAGATTCGTATACGAATTCCGACTTCTACTGGTATTTAGCACTCGAAGCGTTCGAGTGACGTTCGTTCGAAATTATTCGATTGTGAAGTCCTGAGAATACACAAATAGTGTTTCCTTCGAAAAAAATTCGATCTTCGAAATTTTTTACGAATGTGAACTTTTTTCGAATGCACGAGAATTGGGCCCCTGCTTTATGAGGTGGCGGAAACCACTATAAAATTATCAACGTCTTACACACCATTGAATCTTTATAATCGATCCTCAACCCGTGATGTGCATCAAGTCACTAGTTTCATACGTTTTCACACAAAAATACAATTTTTAAATGTTTCAAATAAATATCTCATTCATGACATTAGAGTTAACAAACATCTATAAACTGTATAAGAGAGAAAAGCTCTGTATGTTTGTTGTAATGAATGGACTCAACAACCACTGGACCGATTTTATTTCACTTATAAACTTAGTCTATATTTAATTTAAAAAAATACACGCGGGCGGACAAATTCTAGTAATTCCTGTATAAAAATACTACTGAAACATTTCATTTAGTTTCATACATTTTTTATGGAAACACGCCTATCAATTAAGTTTATATCCATAATCTACCCGGCGAGAGATTGAGCCGCTTAAATGAAACGGATTTTAGCTTAACGTTGAATTCAATAAAGGTTTTGAGATACTTTACAAAGTTATTGACATCTCACCTTATGTTTGCGTATCCGAAGATTTAAATCGTTAAATCGTAAAGTTAAGTTACTATGAGCTAACAAACTTGCTAAGCGACTTCCTTCAAGGTTAGTTTCTTGTTATATATTTAAAATTTCTTATTAGATCACATGAAGTTAAGATTTCTCTACTTTGTTTAAAAGATACATCATACATATATAAATATTTGACAAGAAACTATTACGCCATAAATCTATTTACAGCCATAACTACGAAATGTGAATGCAAATTTGGTACTCAAGACGTTTGAGTTCTTTATTACTTCCTGCAATATTTATATATGCGGAAAGGACGGTGATATTTCACTGAAAACATAGTTTCATAATAATATATAACTAAAGTTCTCTCTACTCTACTCACATTTTCATTGGTTTGTTGCAGTCAAAAATGTTTATTCTGCATTCTACATTTAGCTAGTTATTGGGATGTTATCCGACACATTTGAAACTTTAGAATTGTACAAAAGATATTTGAAAACTACGTATAGGTCCTAGAAGTTTCCCGAATTCTGTATAACTGAATAACAAAAGCGCATGAGATTTTTCTATTTTCCTTGTATGAGTTGGGCATGTAATTTTGGATTGTCTTCTTGGATTTCTGAGAGGGAAATGATGTATTTTCTTTACTTATTTCATCATGTTTTAGGTGTAACTTAACCCTTTGATTATTACTATATAGTAGATATTTTTAATGTTCCAAATTGAAATCCGTTTAATGCTCAATGACAACGAATTTTCAACTAATTATCTCAATTTTTGTCACAAGGTTTTATGGAATGCAAAAAAATATCTATCGGGTTGGCTGACAGTTTTATTGGTCGATTCATGACAAAACTTATATTACTTGATGGAACTACCATGTAAGAGAAAACAATACACCGACAAAACGACAAATCATTCCAATGAATTGGCGAATATGTATTACGTTTCCCGTGTAACATTTTAGCGATAGGCGTAATATTGGTCTATATTTTTACGGTAAAATATTTATCTATATAGTGTGAGGTGGGGGCAGTAATCTGCCGTTACGTAACCGGCAGATGTCCTCATTCCTCTGACAGAAATATCCGCAACCACGCCGTCATCACGACCCAAGTGAGAAGCGGATGTCGGAAATAGGTTGTGATTTCGCGCGAATTAAGTTAGCAGCTTCGTTTTTCATCGTGAATTGAAAATATTTTGCATTACCAAAAAATGTACTTCATTTAGTAGGTATTTTAAAAATGATATCTACTTTCATAATTTCAAATAAAGATCATGAAAAATTAATACAATTAAGAATATTTTAAGTGTGCGACATTTTGACATAAAGCTGATTATTCTGTAAAATAAGCAAAAGTATGAGGTTGGAATTAATATTAAGTAGTACGTAACGTAAATTCAAATACACAATCGTCTGATACTTATAATGCTAAAATATTACCCTACATTTACGACGATTTACCTATTACCATAATAATATCCTAATAAAGTAAATATTCCCGAAAATATCCCAGTTGTCATAAAAATAGGTTTCATTTGGTTTATTTATTCAAATATACCGGTCGAAGCGTACGTAATTAGGGGATTAGTTATTCAAATGAGAACTCTCTCGTATTTTATACATAAGGAATTATTTTATGTAAACACATAGGTATTCAAAATTGCGTATAGTTAGAGCACGATACCTATTTCAGGCAGAATAATTTAATTTCTCTGAGGAAGGCCTTGTTCCTAGTATCTACAATGGTTTGAGTTTTTAGCCTTTTAGTAAACCGTGTGGTATATAAAAACATACGATTTCCTAGGAAAAATGTTCTAACACTGGCGATCTTCCAAACTAGATAGAATGAGAGAAAACGTGAGTTCATCCGTGAACATGGCGCATGAAACTGCTCAGAAATATCGGATTATTCACTAGACAGAGGTAGGTGGTGTAACTAAATCTCGTTTTTTAACATTTAATAGATAGCAACCACGTAAGTTAAAACAATACAAGATTTATTTAGTAACTAAATCTTATACTTTAATAAACAGAGCGTCGGTGGTGTAGTGCGTAAGAGCGTCGTCTCCCACCCGGGAGGCACTTGTTCGATCCCCGCCACGTACCAATGTGTTTTCAAATTTTGAATTCATATGTACGTTTACGGTGAAGGAAAACATCGTGAGGAAACCTGCACACACCTATGAATAAATTCTTAGGTTGTGTGTGAAGTCGACCAACCCGCACTTGGCCAGCGTGGTTGACTAAGGCCTAATCGCCCCTAATGTGGGGTAGTCTCGAGCCCCTCGGTGGGGACATTATATGAGCTGTTGATGATGAAATTTTAAATACTTGCAGTACAAAAATCTAATAATTTTTAATAATCTTCAGAATTGACGCTGAACATGTTAAAATATTACATGTTACTCTATCTAATAAAATGCTAATTAAGTATTAAATAATCTGAAACATTTTGTTGACTTTGTAAAATAAGTAGTAAATGAACCTTGACAAGTATTTGTATATCTGAATTTTTGGCGTCAAGTTCCATCAGGTGAAGAAATTTAATCGGCGAGCATCTCCCGCGTGGGAGTCACACCACTAGTCTAGGTCGTCTTTGTATGAATGAATGAATGAATGAAAATGAATGAATGAAAAAGATCTTTATTTAAATGGACTTTTCTAAGTACTTTTAAATCGTCAAAACCCTACCACCATTTCGGGACGAATAATTATTATTATGCTGAGATGGAGAAGAAATGGCGAAAGAAACTCCACAGCTTTCAATTTCGTAATGATTTCAAAACATCAATACAAGTCAATAAATAATTATCAATATAATTTAAGTTACATTTTAACATGCGTAAAGTTTGGGTAGGTAGTTATTACTCCCACGCATTTGGATTATTTATCTTGTGAAAAGCTTTTCTATATAATTTAATTAATCATATTATTGAACTAAGCAATTTAAATTTTGATACCCACCACCATTTTATGTTATTGTTAGATAGGTACTTACAGATATTCCTGTTCCTGTAGATAATAAAGTTTGATAACTGGTTTTATACAAGGAAAAACAATTCTTCGTACTTAGCTAACTCGGTTGAGTGGAAATGGTAATTTATTTTTCCTCGTAGAAAACTGTTTAATTGATTCTGTTGTGGGTTGAGTAAGGAACATTAACAGGTTGAGCAAGGAAAAAATAATGAGGAGGATGAGACGTCATAGGATGAATACGGAATAACCCAATTTTTCTTCCTAGCCAACCCGGTTATCAAACAAGATTTTTTTTCTTCATAGTAAACTATTAAAATAGGTTATCAATTTGACATGGATGTATGTAAGTAAGAATTGCTCAGTTTTTGTACCTATATACAAACATCCTGGCAATATTACATACATCCAGGTTGAAATGATAACCTCATTTAATTTATTAGTTTAATACGAGGAAAGAAAATCGTGCTAGCTGCGATAAAAAAAAAATCCTTGTTATAGCCAGTTATCAAACTTGTTTATCTACGAGTAAACAGGTGGGCGATTTAACAAATTTTTAACAACTTAAGGTACAAACTAAGAACATTAATCAAGATTTTCACTGTCTTGCCAAGAATACAAAAATCTATTATTAGAAGCATACACGCCAACGTACATAACTTAGACCGGACGGACCCACATGTAAGGGTCAGTAGAAACCTCTTACAGGGGTACATTGGCAGCCCAACGTCTTTCACACTTATTTTGGCGTGAACTTTCCCCTGAGTATATATACTTGTTTGGCCTAATATTTGTCGCTTTCTTAAAAGGGTTTCCTTTAAAATGTTGTGTATAAGTCTTTCAAGACCTTGGCTGCTAAAATGTATTATTGTGAACTTCTGTCCTGCTTGTCGCCTTTTGTTTGTTGGTTCACTCAAGGTTTTCTTAATCTTAATATAATAGAATACATTTCTACGCTCACACCAAAAATCTAGCCCAAATTAAGTATCATTAAGAACTTGTGTTATGGATACTAGATAACAGACAATTTATATATATATATATATATATTTTTAGGAATCAGGACTGGAATAAAATACGATAAATAAACAATTTTACTTTCAATTAGATTTTCACCATAAATAACAAGTAAATGCACAGAAAACCACTCTTTACACAATAACCGAATAATAAGGATGAAATAAATGACTCAATGCAAATCACATCGATCACCACTGTGGTGTCCTCCGGAATGTCGGGAGAGGGTTGTGCTATAACACTAAGTCACTCTATGATTCACTATACACTGTGGTGGCAGACGTCCGCTCGGTCCGGCGGTCGGAACACGACTGACTCAACCGAGCCGTCACCGCCATTACGGCGTATACCTTTCCAACCGACCTCGCTCTTCAACGTCCGACAAGCAAATGGGCTGAGAGCGAACTAACGATTGCTTTTATGGCGGCGTTGTGGTGACGTCATGATTCGCAACGATTCATTCTTCATTTCTGCTAACACGGCCTATCCTGATCATGCGCCGTCCTCGGCCGCATTTCACAAGATATCGTCATGGAAGACCTCAACAGGGTCAACCTGAGCAGACCACGGCTCAGCACCGGTGTCATCATTGTCTTCAGCTTCAGAATCTGTCGATGAGAAACAACATGAACACAAAAACAAAACTTTTTTGTAAAGTTGCCTATTCTTTCATTCCTCACACAATCAAGGCCCTCTTTCAATGATACACACGATGTTATTTCTTAACTTCTTCTACTTCACTAACAATCATCGTATTACAAGCTTCATCGACCACACACATCGCTTATTCTCACTATTCTACGTACAAGGCTAAGCCATACGAGATTGCAGGACCAAAGTCCAACACATATCAATGGATATGGATACAAATTTGAAACCCAACATATATCGAAAGATATGTCTGTAAGGTAGTGCGCGCAATCAGGGCGCGCAGCAGTGCGCGCAGGTAGGGTGCGCAAGCAGGGCACGCAGGCAGGGGCACGCAGGTAGGGCGCGCAAGCAGGGCGCGCATGCAGGGCGCGCAGGTAGGGCGCGCAAGCAGGGCGCGCAGGCAGAGGCACGCACGTGGATGGTGCGCGACTGCCGGGTAGGTCAGCACGCAGACTGCGACGGACCCGGCCACGCAGCTCAGGAACTGGCACACCCGCTCGGTGCCTCCATCTGTCAGACGCTCGGCCTAACCTGACGCTTGGCCTTACTCGGCCCAGGTACTCTACGTCGGTAGTTAGGAAGGTACTGCAAGGCCGGAGCCCAACACATATCGTAAGATATGTCTGCAAGGCCGAAGCCCAACACATATCGTAAGATATGTCTGCAAGGCCGGAGCCCAACACATATCGTAAGATATGTCTGCAAGGCCGCAGCCCAACACATATCGTAAGATATGTCTGCAAGGCCGAAGCCCAACACATATCGTAAGATATGTCTGCAAGGCCGGAGCCCAACACATATCGTAAGACATGTCTGCAAGGCCGAAGCCCAACACATATCGTAAGATATGTCTGCAAGGCCGGAGCCCAACACATATCGTAAGATATGTCTGCAAGGCCGGAGCCCAATACATATCCACAGACGTCTCTGCACAGCACCTTTCGCGTGCGCCTGGGGTAACGCTCCCATACACACACACGCACACAGAGACCTTCTTCACAACTTTACTTTCAAAAAAATGCTGCACAACTCTCGGGACACCATTTCCCTTTCTATATTCGATATTAAAACAAAATCCCGTAGATAAATCATCCAGCGTGCAACCCTTGGCAGAAGATCTCTCTTGCCCTCAGCGGCCCCCAGAGCATTGCAATCGGTTACGACTTAGAAAGCCATCCCAATCAAATAATGCCCAAAACTTCGCAACGCTATGACAACCACCAGCGTCTCCAACCCATATGAGCAGCATCGGCCGTCCGCGCCCAGGGAGACCCCATTAAATATACACCAACACGTTTCACACGATGCAACAGCGGAAACAACAGGCCAGGTCCAGAAATTGGAGCGCCCGCATTGCGCCTCAGTCTGTCAGACGCTCGGCCTAACCTGACACTCGGCCTAACTCGGCCTAACTCGGCCTAAACTGACACTCGGCCTAACCTGACACTCGGCCTAACTCGGCCCAGGTTACATATCCAGTCTGATCGCAGTTGCACTCGAAATCTAGTGGCGTAGTGTGGCGCTGCCCAAAAGCACTAGCTGGTCCATGGCAGACCAAGTTGCTGTGGCTAGGCTTGACACAAATGGCCAGAAACGAAACTATGCCTTCCGCAGCCAAGCCGGCACCTGCGGCCGCCACCCCCACCTGGGCGTTATTAACGCCACGCATCACCACTTGAACCATCAGATCCTCACTCAAACCCCGAACCATACGCAAACAAAGCAGATATCGACGCGCGTACTCGGCGTATGTCGGAAATTTGTCGGACGTTGTGTTCATAACCCTAAAAAGTATTTGCGCCTGTACAATTTTATGGCACATAGACTTAAACTCTCACGAAATTTTACCATTATGTGGTCGTTGGTTGACCATTCACCTAACTAGGTTTTGGAGTCTCGTTTTAGACAATGAGAAACTCCAGCAAGACACTAAATCATTCCAACGGTTAGCCAATTTTGCGCGTTCTACCCCCTCGCATCAAAGTTATTGATAGACGATAGATCAAAGTTAGATACAAAGTTACTGTGACACCTTGCTTTATTTAATGCTAGCATCGGCAAGCACCTGCGCTGCGATTAGGTTGCTGTCCTCGCATCGGGGGTAGGACTAACACTAACACGATCAGACGAGTTTGGCGTTACATTCTTAGTATTTCTAACACGAACACGTGCAGACGTGTTTAGCGGTACACTCACAGTATTTCTAACACGAACACGGTTAGACGGGGTTGGCGTTACACTCGCCGTATTTCTAACACGAACACGGTCAGACGGGGTTGGCATTACACTCGCCGTATTTCTAATACCAACACGGTTAGACGGGGTTGGCGTTACATTCGCAGTATTTCTAACACAAACACGGTTAGACGGGTTTGGCATTACGCTCGCAATACTTCCAACATGAACACGGTCAGGCGGGTTTTGGCGGTACACTCGCAGTATTTCTTACAAGAGCATGGTCAGACGGGGTCGACGTTACACTCGCCGTATTTTCCCCAATGGCATTTAGTGTAGACACTATCGCGCTTAACATCTCCGCCATCGAATCGTTACACGTGACCCGCGACGGTCACTATGATGATGTTGTAAATCGGTTCTGTTGTGACGAAGTCGCGAATGAGTACGGAATCTACTGTATCGAGACACGCTACATTGAGACCGCGAACTACATTCTACGTGCCGAGTAGACACAAGAGTATCACTCCTACGGAACCGTGAAAGATTTTCACTCCTAGACAACCGTGAGCGCGACGCACGACTACAAGAACGAGATCTATGATGGTATCGATGTGATTTGCTTGTATATACCACGCTTAATCTCATGGCGCGGTGGCGTATTTTCCGATTTTGTGACGGTAGCGGCATAATAAATCGAATCCCTGCAACTGCTTGTTATTTTCTTTTTTAAACTAAAAAAACCTCTAATGTAGGCGTAGGAACTTTATCCCAATTCTGATTTTAGGAATCAGGACTGGAATAAAATACGATAAATAAACAATTTTACTTTCAATTAGATTTTCACCATAAATAACAAGTAAATGCACAGAAAACCACTCTTTACACAATAACCGAATAATAAGGATGAAATAAATGACTCAATGCAAATCACATCGATCACCACTGTGGTGTCCTCCGGAATGTCGGGAGAGGGTTGTGCTATAACACTAAGTCACTCTATGATTCACTATACACTGTGGTGGCAGACGTCCGCTCGGTCCGGCGGTCGGAACACGACTGACTCAACCGAGCCGTCACCGCCATTACGGCGTATACCTTTCCAACCGACCTCGCTCTTCAACGTCCGACAAGCAAATGGGCTGAGAGCGAACTAACGATTGCTTTTATGGCGGCGTTGTGGTGACGTCATGATTCGCAACGATTCATTCTTCATTTCTGCTAACAATATATATATATATATATATATATATATATATATATATATATATATATATATATACTACCATGACTCGTGAACAAATATTCGTGTTCGTCACACAAACATTTGCCGCTACCAGATCGGGGCCTACTATATCCCGTATGAAGTCAGCATTTGCTAAAGAGAAGGTGACAGCTTAACACCAAACAAAGTTATCGTAATACCAAAAAGCATCAACATTGAGCCGAGATTCCTCGTCACACAAGTCGAATTCTAATCCACAGCTGAGACCTTCTCGTTTCCTATTCATGAGGGGAAATTCCGGTATATTGGTTACGCATAATGAGTGACTCCTCTCTATTGTGTCCGCAGCATTACAATGCCAAAACCTACGCCTTTTGATTGTCCTGTCCACGAGCTACTACACCGTGACGTCAATTAACTCTGCGATATCAATAATTAGTTTTGTAGTTAACTCTATGAAGTACTTAGTCTTTATTCATGATAATATTTTTATACTAGTGTTTTTAATGGAATAAAAATAAGAAAAATAAGGTAGCCGGCAGAGTAGAATATCATCACTCCATATCCTCCAATGGGTGTCGTAGAAAGCGACTAATGGATCAGCAAAAGGGTATCGATCACCTTATACTCCTTCCACCAATCCGCATTGGGCAAGCGTGGTGGATTACTGCCTAAACCTCCTTCGATGACAAGGAGAGGCCTTGTGTCCCAGCAGTGGGTCGAATTATAAAGGCTGATATGTTGAAGATGACTAGCGTTTTATATAAGAATAGATTTATGTGGTCTAATTCTGTACTTTTTGTCGCTGCATATAGTTGTTTGTGATACGTGTCAATAGTCCCTTAAATTTAAAGAAGTAGATATTTATAACTTAATAATTTTATAAAGAGGTAAAGTTTGTAGTTTGTAGGAAGTAACTGAAACGATTTCGAAAATTCTTTCAGTATTTAGAATGAGCTTTCAGGGTCTCCACCCTGAAAGCTCATTCTAAATACTGAAAGGACTTTTTATACCCACAAGCGTGTCCCTACATGCGGGTGTAACCGCAGGCGAGTCACTAGTAACTTATTTAGTCTTTTTTTATATATTTTTGTCTTCCATTAATAGAATTTAAAAGAATAGGAGTGCTTTTTTAACACACGATACATGGTAAATAAAATACACTTGTAATCAGTCAGTTTTTAGTATACAAACATATCTGTTACCGAAAGTGAGTAGAAGTTACTTTTGAAAGTAAAAGTATATTCGGCTTACATTAGGTACACATAGTCTTGTATTCAAATCGCTTGAAATTAATTGTTGGTATTACTTTTCACTGTTAACTACTACGGTGAACTAATACTCAATTTTTATAAAATATAAGTATTGTATCTGATGTGATGCCTGAACTGGGTTATGTAGGTTACCTCCACCTTACAGAAGATCACAGTCAAGTATTTATGCGTTTCTGTTAGTGAGTAAGGTTGCCAGAGCACCACGGGATAGGAACGGGGATTAGGGTTGGCAGCGCGCGAGTGTCACGTCAGTGATGCAAGCGTCTATAGGCTACGGTAACGGATTACGACCAGCCAGGTCGTATACTTGTCTGCTAACCCAGTGGTCGGCAAACTTATTAGCCAAAGAGCCAAATATTATGAACCTTACAACAATAAAAAAGATTGTGAGCCAAATCCGCTTGTTTAGTAAACTTTATTACACTACATTAGTAGTACACTAAATAAAACTATATTAATCATACTTAATAAACATTTGTTAATGCGAAAAATGTCGTTTGTATCAGCTTTTTTGAAATGAAAATATTATTGCGCCTTCGGTGGAAATTTGTGCCGCAGTTAAGGAGCCAAAGAGCCACATGTGACTCCGGAGCCGCACTTTCCCGACCACTATGCTAACCAAATAAATAACATAAAACACACTGCAACAAATGAAAACGCGATACAGACTATTTTCTGTTATGACACTTGAATTTTCTTCACAAATCAACCGGGAACTGTATGAATTTATATTACAACCAGTGTAATATGATAAAAAAACTAAACTAAAACTCACAACAGATTTCTGTACAAAATACCCGTTTTATCTGTTAAATGACAGCATTTGATTTATTGAAGTAAATAGTTGTTGTTGACTGCAATATACTCGTATTTTGCGGGCATCCATTCTACAGGTGTACCTACGATTTTAATGTCTGTTTGTGTAGTTATTAGTATTTACGAATGCTGTTATGATGCAATTATATGGTTTATGACTTGGTAAATAAGGCACATAAATTATGTTTTGTGTTCAGTGGCTTGTATGTCACGTAGTGTTCGTTTATATTATCGCACACTTTCAAATGTTGACTCATAGTTTATTTATATGTACCTATTTCTTTCATTAAGTCTAACGAATGATTGCTTAAACTATTAACAGCAAATAGAATTCGTGAAAATAAACTTCATAAAGAATCTTTTTTGTACTCTGTTTTAGTTCTAAAATAAACAAAAAAACTTCTCTATATCTTTATTCAAAACTCTTTATCATCCTAAGCACTTGCAAATATGCGATTAAAGTAATATTTGGGATCGCTACCAGGCGAAATAAAAACTTTTTTCGAAGTTAACTATATTTCTTACTTTTATTCCACTAAAAATTGTAGTGAAAATAGCATAGCAATTTTAATAAAACTTAATATCAGAATTAGAAAGAATATCGTATTAATTGTCTTACAAGCATAAAGTTACAACAGACACATTAAAAACTCGTATCAGCATGGAGTGCGCAAGCGCATCTTTTGCAAAACTTGCCGAATTGAGCCGTGATGGCGTCTATCGACATGTCGTCAGCATTATAAACACCCGCTTTTCCGGTTCGCTCAACCCTGACGCGGTGCCGCATAATGACGTAGGGTCACCACAAATAACTTTCCTTTTTTGGATTTGGATCACATAAGGTTGCAATTAACGGGAAAAGTCGAGCTTTATTTCGCAAATCATCATAATTTGTATGACTTTTATGATAACGTACAATATTGTATGTATAAGGATATAAGATAATTAAATTCTAACATACCTATGTGAAATAAACCACTTATTTCTAGTTAATTTAATTTATCAAAAATATTACAGAAAAGCTCTCAGACGATTAAATTTAAAAAAGTAAAATTTAGACATTGTTAGTCATTTGAACCACCAATTTTCACTAACCATATTTATAGGTACGGTACATACATACTTAATTACATTTATGTACGTAAAAATATTGCTGAAGCCTTGAAAAACTCAGATTTATTTCCAACGAAACAATAGAAAAACTTACTTTCACTGCATATCACACTTTTATTGTCTATTGTCATAACCTTGTTCTAACGTTATAAATCAATGAATGGTGGAACGAATAGACCAGCGGATTTCTATATTTCTCACTGTATTTTAAAGACATATCACCCAATGATGCAAAGCCTAAATATAATTCGAGATTTAATAGCAACATATCGTTATTCGATCTCTGCTACTCTCCGATTAATACTTCGTAGAGACCTCAACTTGGTTGCCAAACCAGTTTTGTAAACAGTTTTCAATATTAAACACCGTAGCTTTTAGAAACCGATAAATATTGCCGAGAGTACAAATTAGTGTAATTTGTTAGCGTCTCGTATGGAGCAAACAACTTTGAGTGGACCGTTTGATCTATGAGCACTTTTTAAATTACAGTAATCCAGGAAAGAATAAGCAATTATAAACGGGAATTTCGTTAACAACAAGCTATTCGTATATACGGCTGGGCCCGTAGACAAGTGGCAATCGCTTCATAATGTTAAGGTATCGAAATTCGTCAACATCGGCCATATTGATTAGATGTCTACAGCGTCTTAGATTTGCTACCAAAGTACTTTGTTATACGATTGGTTATGTGATTTAACGAGACGTATGTCAATACCATACATTTTCCTCTCGTTTTTAAATCTCACCGAGAGTTAGATGGGCATGCGCGTTCCTCCGACGTTTAAATTACCTATATGTTGTTCAAATGTCAAAGCAACGGCACTAACGCTCACCAAACTCTTTACTCATTTCTACACTGTAACAATACTGTAAGAATATATATGACCTAATAATCAACAAACACCGTGGGTAAGCTAAATAAGATCGTTTAAGAAGGGAAGAAGCTCGAGCTGACACAATGACCCAAAGCAAAAAAGATGAGCAGGAGTGGCAGTAAAATAAAAACAAACCGTGATTCGTGAAGCACGAAGTTATTATTAATAAGAATAAAGAAGTCCCTAACGCAACTATTAAGTCGAAATGAAGGCTGGTTTTACTATAGGCATTGATAGGTTACTATAATATATTATATTGTGGGAATAATAAAACAGTTATTTTGTTATCTGGGAACGCCTAACAAATACGGAAAGTGGAAGTGGAGCGCACAATTGCTAACTAGGGCGAGATACCCTGTGTCAGCCACTCTCGTGTTGCCGACCTGCAAGATGTCAAAATTATATCTGTTTATATAATATCTTAGCCATGTGATGTCGGCAGAGAAGAATAGCATCACCCCATATCCTCCAATGAGTATCGCAGGTAGAAGGCGACTAATGGATCAGCAAAGGGGTATTGATCACCTTATACTCCGTTCACCAATCCGCATTGGGCAAGCGGACTACTGCCTAAACCTCCTTCGCCGACAAGGTTGTTATGAGGATATAATAAAAAAAAACTATATTTTGAGATACGTACCAAACAGCGAATATGTGATCAAATAACAACTAATCTACATAATATATGCCTAGTAAATAGTCACACCGTTTTGAATTCAAAACTGGACTTCTTACTACCACGCGGTAGCCTCCGTAAACGATAACGTGAATTAGAACAATACTCATTATAATATTGCAACAACAAACAGACGTGAAATACTTAAGCCTAGTTAGTCCCTATAGAATGTTTCTCGCTTTGATTTATTGGAACCGTCAAAACAAAACAGGATTGTCACAAAGCAATTTTTCACTCTGAGAAATGAACAAACCACACTTCAGTCACAAGTTTTCCCGTAGAATCGATTCCGAGGTAACAAGGGGAAAAAAGTCGAATTGATAGAAATAGCCTTTGACCAGCTACGACTAGCAACAAAAGGAAATTTATAAAAACATTCTTAAGCCATTAGAGAGACTTGTACTTTTGGCTTATTATGATAATAATAATGCTTGACTTAAATACTTGGGCTGAAATGATAAAAATACGCCGACGTAACTCTTGAGAAAATTACGGATTTATTATGGTATTATTCGTAACTAATGAGATTAAATAAGCTTTAGGTCCTATTCAAACTACGCTTTTCAAATGAGTAGAAGACAACGCGTGTTTTCGGTCCCGTATACTTTGCGTTCCAATTCACGACGCACCTGAGTCGACACTAGGTTGTAGAGACTAGCCAACATAATAGACTATGCAAAGACTTTAAGCGACATAAGCGGACTCTCGGCGGAGATACCTGTCGACAAGAAAACCTCTACGGAAAGTTCCCCCTACAGGCTAGACAACACCACAAGGTCCTCGTCTTCGTCGTGGTCGTGCTCGTGTGAAAACGCTGTAAAGCCAGCAATAATCATTAACAAAACACTATGCGTCGTCATATGCATTTATGTCGATATCAATGTAAAGGCCAATTTATTCGTAAACAACGCGCGTGATAGAAACCCGCGTCACCTGCAAAAGCACTGCAAGTCACTTTGTTAATATATTGTAATAAAGAATATAACTAGAAGAATATTTTTATATAATAAAATCGGATTAATCATGAAAAGAAATATTAAAAATAACGTGCTTCTATTCCTGTATTGACTTACATGATTACTATCTAACAACTTAAAAGATTTCTTTACTTTTTGAAACACTCTCTACACTTTTGTCAACCATACTTTTTTCATGTAAAAATATTCTTATCTAAATTGTTAAGAACTTGACAGTGACCTTGGTTTCCATGGAAATGTGTTACGTAAATACATTTGCCTGATGCTCGTCAAAGCAACGCAACGACACCATTGAAGCGAAGACGAGCGGCGTAAAGATTTTCGAAACAAATGAAAATCAGCATTATAATGATTTAATTAAATCGCCTTGTAGCAACACTTCAATACAGCTGTCTCATCTCCAATGACAACCTGTTTGTTAATCATAGGAAAACCATGACTCGGAAAGAATTAGAGTTGATATTTCGCTTTGCTCATGTCCAAATAGTAACCGGTGCTACATTTTCACGAAACTGGAGATATTAAGCTTTTAAACCTGAACCTTATAGCATTTATCTTAAGATACTTTTTGGAGTGTCAGAGAAGGCTGAAGAGGAGATAAACTTAGATGGGCAACTGATTTCTAATGCAAAATATATAGTGCTGATTTTCGTTTGAACTCTGTTCTGCTCGTAAAGAAATACAAACTCGTGCTCGTTATTACTATTATAAGTTCTAAGTACTTCTAAAACACCCACTCACACCCTATCCTTTTACGGATTTAATAAATTACCTTTGAATTTGAATCATCTAATTGAACTAAATGTAATTCAAGAAGTGAACTTATATGGTGTAATAAAAAGTATGCTAGTTAAAAACGATTATCTTGATTTGGTGTAATTTACTTACAATTGTAAACAAACAGCTTTTGTTCTTTTAAGGAAAAGCAGTTTTAGTCTAACAGGAATATAGTTCAGTATATTCTCACGTGTACAGATGCTTAGTTTAAAAGTAATAAGAATATAGAGTACGATTTATTTCTTATATTGTTTTTGTTGGATTACCCTATTTTAATCAGCTTTTCGTAGCAAAATCCAGATTTTGGTTACCAGTTTGTATGCTTGTTGGCCATATTTTTGGCAAAGACGCGCGCTTCCATCATAATCATCATCACTCATTAGTAAGATTTAGAATTCCAAGAGCTTCCCCGTCTAACACAAAAATTTCCTCACGATGTTTTCCTTCACCGTAAAGCGTCGATTAAACGTACATATGAATTCAAAATTTGAAAACACATTGGTACGTGGTGGAGTATACATAATAAAAACACTGCTCTGAAATAAGATTTAATTGATACACCTTCTGAACTACATTGCTCAATTAATTAATACATACTATAATAGTTTAAGTTATCTATTATACTAGTAATTCAGTTAAGAAATTATTAAATATCATCCTATTTAATCTTCCATTTTGTGCTTGTGTCACGAAAACTTTAGTTCGCCCTACCACTAAGTCGAAATTTTTTGCCAAATCCTTTACTGTGATTGCAACACAGTTGTGGAATAAGTTGCCAACAGTGATTACAGAGAGTTCATCGATTACTTTCTTTAAACGTAAGTTAAAAGAGCACTACCTATCCAATTTATTATAGATATGTATGTGTAGGTTGTATAGTATTTATATATGTATGTATATTGATACAAAACATATTACTTCGATTAGATATGTATGTATGTTATATTTTTAAGCATTTAGTATGTATATATTATGTTATATAGTTGTCATGATATTCTTATTATATGTCTTTATTTAATTTTATAAAGCAACTAGTAGTACACATTATACCCGTAATTAAAGTTTAATTATCATACAAAAGCTAGGGTTGGCTGGAAGAGATCTCTTCTAGAGATAAGCTCACCTTTGTACATGTCTTTATTAATGTATTTTCTTTCATGTTTTTATGTGTACAATAAAGAATAAATAAATAAATAAAAATAAAGTGATTCTAAATTAATAATGTGTATTGGAATGAACATAGCATTCAAATGCAAGAATGCATGGACATTATTTGTGTCCATTGCTCAATTTAAGCATGAGTTAAATTATTTTATCATCACCAATGTTCTGGGAATAGGATGTAACGTACCATGTATATTTTAATGATAATATTTTAGCATTCCTACGCAAGCCTCCGCCGCTATAAATAGAAATAATTAAAAACGCTACTGCAAAATTTGAACAGGCGTTGAGTTTATAAATGGGGAACGGTTTTTATGGACTTTAAAAATGTAAAAGTTTTGTTTGCGCTGCAAAACTTTGTCCATTCAATAAAGTTGGGTTCATAGCCGTATCAGCATTCATTTAGAACAGGAAGCGGGAAGTACGTGACAAACATATTGTAGCTATGGCAACCACCTCTCAACATTGGACAATGTCCCGTGCCGTTGAATCAATGCACACCCTATCTTTTTGTTCGCATGTCTCACTTACACCTTTGTAAAAGTGACAGAGACAGACAGTTATCGAACTTCTGCAGTCAGGTGCAAGTTTTTTTTATAGTTTCATCGACTTTTATCACCGGTAATGTTAACTTACTGGAGGCTGGGCCTTACAATTATTATCACGTTACTTGGGAAATTATTGCTAATTTGACGTCATAATTAATCCAAGCTGCGTACAGGTTGTTAATTAACTACTACTATTACAATTCAAACTAATTTGTTCAGTGCCGTCGACGTGTAAATAGACTCGATATGTTTTGACAACGGTTACTAAATCATCTACTTGTCTACTGATACGTTTGAGTTTACAACAAACAAACAAACATTCAACTTGCCGAATGTTGAGCGATCACATTAAATATAGATAGTTATTTGCAACATCAGTGATCATAGATAGTTCTTGGTAGTATTTCAAGAGCTGCTAAGCCGTGCTGCTGCTGTTGCCTACTCCATGGAACCCGAGATACCTTAATTTTCGGCAAAAGCACCATAATTCGAAAACGTATGCTAATTTGTCTTCTCTAATGTATTTCCTTCGCGCGAGCACTCTATATTCTCTGGTTTGATCCCTAAGCCAATTAGATAGGTGCGTTTGTTTTAACCTACCTGACAGTTCCCACCATTTTATCATAGTCCATCGTCATAACAATAAAGTTTACAGATTTGGGTTCCGAAGAGAGAGAAGAGGTAGCAAGTCCCTCGGTAGTTGAGGGTTCTGACTAAAATTTTATTCTATTTTGAGACCTATAAAAGCTAATCCGCTGCGTCTTACCTTACTTATTGACACTCTTACCGCCATCTACAGCATTTTCGGTCAGTTAGCAAGCCGCGCAACGTACTATACCCACTCGTGCAAGCCGTGGAGAAAAACTCCAAATAATTTTCTGATTCGCGGCATGTCAAACTCGACGTAGCTTGAGTAGGTACCGTTCTCGAAATGTTCCCGCTGACAGACCATTATGGCGGTGAAAGTGTTAAGTATAACGATTAAAATAAATTAAAAGCAAAGGAAATATTTGCAATATATTCCTGCTTAAATCTTTGTTGCCTTGTTGCCCAAGTAAATGACGCACGCCCTAATACCAATAAAGCAACAACACCTAATAAGCACCAGGGAATAAAACAGGCGAGGAGACGCCTAAAGCGATGATCGTGTTGACCCGACATGGAGCAAGCAAACAGCGCCGGATTAATCTCAGAAACAAGGAAATACACTCTGGGAATACTTATAGTAGTATAGGCGCAGTACCGGCAGGAAAATGGAGGTCGGTAACCAAAAAATCTAAAGCTCTAGAAGAGAAACTCTATTATGTATATTACGTGAAAATTCGTCGCCTTCATCGAACATGGTATCAAATAAAGGTAAGGCCAAAAACATCACACTTACTGTTTCAGATCCTTAAATAGATGGCAGAACTATCTTACCTCTAATTAACAGTTCATTATAGCTAATCAGAGTTGTTCTTACGCCGGTATACTTAGCTAAGATAGGATAGATATCCATGCGAACGTACAATAAACCTTACCAAAGAACGCACACTCAGTAACTCTGGGAGACGAGTGGCCAAAGAAGTTGAAGTGATTTATTTGTGGAATAATAATATTTAGCTGCATTCACCTCTCATCTTAGATACAATTTACTTTTAAATTGAGTTTTTGTTATGGCAGTGGATTTATGTAAGATAGGATAGCTATCCATGCAATCTTACAATAAACCTTACCACTAAAGACACTTGGGAGCTCTGGGAATCAACTGGTGAAAGAAGTTGCACTGATTAAAATTTACGCGAGTGCCACTTCTCAACTTAAATAAAATCTGCTTGATGCTTATTACGTTTATTTACGTTGCTATAAATATTGACTAGGTTCCTATAGAAAACGTTTAAAAAAATAAGAAATGGTGCTACTAACATTATGACTTTAAAAACCATAATTTACGATTTTCATAATTCGGATCGCCAATTTGTTTTGTACACTTTTTCATTCATGACAGATTCAGTGGCATGTACAATTAGCAACTGCTAATCATGCCCGAGTCAATATAGCACTTATTGCCATCTTTTAGACTGTGTGAGTGCAGTTCTGCGGTACATATAGGCCTCGTTATCTCCGGAAGTTGGAACGTCAAAGGATGAATGCTTCAAATTTTGAATAGACTCTTTTACCGTCTTCGTGGCGTGGCCATGTTTGGATTACTACTATTTACTTGCAGTTTGTGCTAACGAACTTTGTTTTAGCAAATTTTTACACTTTTATTGCTAGGTAGAAAAAATAGGTCTATTATATAAGGGATTTCCCAAAACTAAAGTTTGTAACCGAGAAGCGAACAAAAGTAGGAAAGTAGGTACTTATTAATTTTTTGTAGACAGGAATGATAAAACTCGTCAATAATAACAATATACCGAAAATACCGAAATTATGCCAACTTTTAAAACGAAGGTAGCTAAAATAGATAAAATTACAAATAACATCCGTATATAACGATTTTTTTACATCGCATTACTTATAGATGTAGGTACTATAGCATTTGCCCGCGGCTTCGCCTGCGTGTATATATTTTTAATTTTATTTTATTTATCTCCATAAAGCAGTGAATTTGTCCCACAGTAACATATTGCTAGGCTTTTCTTGTGTACCAGTTTTATCCAAATCCGTTAAGCTCTTGTCGCGTGAATGACAGACCAACAACTAAACTTAATACAGTAAGTTTAGTATTAGATATCAATTCAATATCAAGTCAAGTAAACGTTAATTGTTCATTATAAGTAATTAATTAAATTTCGGGACTCATTACAATTACAGTATGACGTCATTGCAAATCTATTATGTTACCCAATGTTGACCACCTGTTCGGCCACTCCACAATCACTGTTACTTCAAGAAAACCGGATCGAATAACGTAATATAATTCTACCTGTCCAGTTTTGTTAGTCAAAGGCGTTGTGAGGGTAGCCCTTTGAACATTAAATGTTCCTTAAACGAGATGAAGTGGTAATCTTATAGTTTTGCTCGTCAAGTACTTTTGTTATAAATTTTCAGGATAATTTGACGTAAATGTCTTATTAATTCAACAAAATGGAATATACGATTAAGTAATATTGTTTAGTGGTTCGTTTTGCAAATGTTATTTTTAGTCTATTTTGTATACTTGTAATTTTTTTTCTACACTTATAAATCAATATATATTCGTAATAAATATATTTGTAAATCAATGGAATGCTAAGAGTTTCCGTCTCTGTATATAGTAAATACTGGCTTTTATTTAACTATGAACTCATTCAAAATAATTTCGGAACTTTTTTGGTAATAGTGTTATATTATACGAAACAAATACTTTTTACAAAAACGTTAAAAACAAATTTGCTTAGTATTTACAGGCACATGTTTTTTGGCTGATTTTAAATAAAAAAGCGCGTCACGTTTGTCAACTATTTGCGGACATTTTTGGAAGAAATATTCCCTCGCGCGTCTCCCTTTATAAAAGTTTTCGGAATAGTACTCGCAATATTTGGTCGCACATGAATTTTCTCAAATTGCTTGCTGCGAGCCCACATCGCGTTTTTCTTTCTAGATGAATAATTTAGTTACTGCCTCACGTATTAGGTGAAATGCTTTGCGTCCAGTGTGCGGAATTACATTTGCGAGCAATTGCTAGGAGACGTGTGTCTGTAGCACATTTTTATACATTTTCTAGAGAAAGAAGTCCTGCTTTTAGCATAAACTTTTCTCTGATTTTATTACCTACAATTTATCTTGGAATCTTTCTTATGCACCAACTAAAGTCATTTGATAAGATACGAAATCTCTTAGCATCTATGGATTAATGTGTGGGCCCATCGCGTTGCAGAGAGGGGCGCCATAAGAAATAACTTGAAACAATATCCGTAATAAATATTAGCAAAATATGTATAGGTACCTGAAATAAATAATCATTTGAATTTTATGTTTGCCATTTGCCGAGCGTCCATAAAAATCTAATGCCAAATCCTTTAGGAGTATTGTCGATATTAAGACATATTGCACTGACCCCTAAAACATATTGAGAGCAGGGTAAAAAAAGATTTATAAATTGAACTATTTTTTTTTTGTATATTAAAGTAAATAATGGGAAGTCTGCAGTAACTTAGTAGTAGCAATAAACTTCAATTTAATTTTACTACTATTATAAATGCAATAATTGGGTTGGATCGATATTTGTTACTTAATCACGCCAGAACCGCTGAATAGATTAAAATCTAGAATAGTAGGTACATGGTTACTTTTCGGTACACTGAACTGGGTTAAACCAGCGCTGCTTTATCAGGCGATAAAAGGTTAAGAAATTAAATACAAGAAAAATACCAAAACCTGATGATGATGTAATCTTTTTCAAACCTAGTCTCGTACCACAGAACACAGAAAGAGGTCTCATACCTACCAAATTTCGAAGAGACGAAACTATTAAAAACTCTTTCTCAGTACCTTTTCCACGCAAAATTATTCAACATCCATAAAATTACGACGTACTTTTTTCATTCACTTAAATAACGTTACAAAACCGTCGAATTCCATTCATGTATTTTATCTGAAAAGTTTTCGCCCATCTCATTTTATGAAGTAAAGTGCACAGAACAATGGACGGTTACTCGTGTATAATATTACGATAGAATCCAAATCTACTAATGTATAAAACACTACGCTATTGTAATATACATTACTTATTCACATGGTAATGTATCATGCTGTCCGAACATTGGATAACATGAGAAAAAAATTAAAACAAAGATGTTTGCATTGATTCGTGCACCACTTCTTCAGATGGGAACGCTGCTTCTGATAGTCTTATACTTAGCCAGTTTGACAATTGGCAATACGCAAAGGCGATGCTAAGTCCGACATAACCATAGTAACATAACCATACCTGCCTTACAAGTATCCTTGAGGATTGCATCACCTCCTTTTGTAGGGGTCCGGAAGATCTTATTCCATCTTTCCTGCCTTTCTCTTTCGCTCCTCCCTGTGGGGAAAGGAAAAGGAGAGCAAGTGAAGTGTGGAAGGGGAAAAACAGCAATGATATCGTCGAATACAGCCTCTGCCCTGTTGGGGCGTCTGTGAATAAAAGCGGAGGTAATTCTATCAGGTCCCAAGAGAAACTGTTAATCAGTGAATACTATTTCGTATTAAAAATCGTATTTCGCCCGAGGAATATTCTAGATTGCACGTGAGGAGGCTCAATGAGAAGTAAACAAGTTCGGGATATGTTGTTATTGACATCGCTCTGCCGAAACTCAAAGGGATTTGTGTTTGTTTTGTTTATTTAAATAAAGCTAAATACGGATCGTGTTTTGATCATTCAAAATGAAATAATCTTTGAGAATTAACATGGTTGACAATCAGTCACTATACGCTGCTGGTGACGGTAACCGTAGCCTGCGATTTCGGGGTGATTGTTTGAAAAGTTTTGTCATAGAAATTGAATACTTAGGATACTATGAGGAGGCTACTAATCGTCTGCGGTCTTCTATAAAGTGGAGATAATGCAGCAGCAAATTCGAGCAGCTACTTCTCTGTTCCACAAGCTTCCTTTGTTCAACTAAAATTGCATGTTAGCCCCCTTAAGGCGACGTTATGTGGTAACAAGCAAATTTGCAAACCATCATCACGCCTTAACAATAAGAGCGGAAATTTTGAGAAATACAACATAACATGACAATTAAAAAATAGAAACAAAATCAGTGTTTCAAAAATATGCCTAAAAAAGTAGACTACTTACAAAGCAAATTAATGAGAACATTTTAAAATTTGTGCATTTTAGTATACCAAAAAAGCCTTGAAAATGTATCTTATCAAAATAAAAAAATCGGGAGTAGTCTCCCCTTGACTTTCTCGTATACCGAAAACGACTCAAAAGTTAATAGAAACCTTATATTTTGATATCATACATGCATGTTAAATTTTGGTCTCCCATCCGAGTAAAGACCGCGTACTTGGTTGCTTAACTTTCGTGATCGACGGCTCAAAAGTTGATAGAAACCTTATATTTTGATGTTATACATGCATGTTAAATTTGGTTGCAATTAGTTAAAGCATACTCGAGTTATCGTGCTAACGCATACATACAGACACACACACACAGACATAATTCCAAAAACGGGTTTTTTGGACTCAGGGAGGTCCAAAATGTGTAAATCCATCAATCAAAATCTCGAGTTCAAATTTTTTGACGATTACACAAGATTACAAGACTTCTTCTATACTACGTATACGACAAAGTAAAAATGACATTGTTTGGAAACTACCACCTATTGGAAGTTCTCCTTATTGGAAACACCTATTGGAAAAACTTTATTCGTCTTGTAGATAATTTGATTATCTATATTTACCAGAGAAGTAGCATACTGTTAAAAAATATCAATAGATTTTTGGTTTTTGTGTATTTTCTGATTGTTTTAAGCACGCGCGGGACGCTTTATTTAGTATGGCCAAGGTCGCCAGCCCATGTCACCCTCTTAAATATCATTTTAAAATCCATACATAATTTTTGGTTTGATTAAACTCATGAGTTTTAAATGATCCCTTGACTAAGAAACATTGAGTATTTAGTAGGTAGTAACGATTTCAAATGTAGGTAAAAGAGAGTATACATATAAGAAAACAAATTCAGGAATCTAGTTATGTTGCTTATCATTTCATATTTCTGTATGCATTTTTATGTTCCATATTTCATAGATACAGGGAGGGGAAGCACTCAACATGAATAACTATAAAAATATTCGCACCATTCACTTTTATGACTCGAACTGCGTTACCGAAATGTTACCTTACAAACTTTTATACAAAAACTCTTTTATAATGTTCTACATATCCATTTAAATTAAAATTTGACTAGCTCAGATATACGCTGAGAAAAAATAAAAAATAAAAATAGATTTAACGTAACTTTCAGTTTTTAATAATGAGGAATTTCAAGAATTATTCACGGGTTTATGAGTAGGTACCTACTGGAATTATGTAGATCCAAGGTCCCGGGTTCAATTTTCAAGGGATAACAAATTTGTGCTTGGTTTGGTTGCTTGTTCCAGCTACGACTGTCATATAAAAATTGCCAAAACAATAGTGTTACAGCATTTTGTGTTCCGACAAAAATAAGATAGTGGAGAGAAATTCGCTTCTTATTAATTACCATCAGGCGAAATAAAAGCAATTTTTTTAAGATTATATTACGTATATTACAAAACTAATATTTATTTAATTATCAAAAGTTATTTAAGTCTTACATTGTTATGGGACCAAACATTAATAGGTAATATTTTTTCATAAGGATGCAATTTAGTTTTAAGTCATTGACATTTGATGAATTAGTTAATGACTCTACATTTGGTAAGGATATATGGTATTTGGAAAAATCTCCACCGATAAAAAATGTAATGTCAATAGCACATCAGGTTACCACAAACCGTCAAATTTGTGGAATTTGCGCTTTAAGATACATACCTTTAAGTTTGAAAATCAATTAGAGGAATTGGATAGCTGTGGGTAGTCTGATCTGATCGTCCGAACAATAATGCGAACGCACGTTCAGACTCACATTAAAAAAAGGTTGCAAACGTGTAAGCATTTTTTTCTACACGCTACTAAAAAGCGTGACCTTATGTAATGCTAAATGAAACCAGTTCATTTAATGGGTTAAACCAGTTTACTTTATTCAAATTAACTTCCGCGCATCATAAACTATGAGTTTAAAATAAACACTACGCAATTTGGAAACTTAAAATGTATAATTGAGTATTTGTTATGACTTTAGTCGAAGGCAAATGACATAGCGGAATTGCCGCTCGAATCTGGAGCAGCCTGAACGGGGGTAGTACCTACACCTTACAAAATCACTACATGTTTGTAGTGTTGTGTTTCTGTTGGCGAGTAAGGTGCCAAAACTCCACAGGTTAGGGTACTAGGGTTAGCAGCGTGCCTGTGTGACGTCAGTGATGCAAGCGTCTATAGGCTACGGTAGCTCCTTACTACCAGACAGGCCGGATGCTCTAGCAACCAAATAACACAAAAAAATAATGATATTAGAATAGAATAGAATATATCTTTATTGTACATCGACCAAATCAAAAATACAAAGATTATTAATCTAATACTAAACCAAAATTGATAATACAATCTTCTGTACTGTTGCGTTTCTATCGATGAGTGACTTAAAGACCTTAAGATTTTCTAAGCTTCGAGAGATAAGGTCATATCCCATCATAAGATAAGATAAGATAGGCAATCACTCATTGGTTGAGGGTATCAGGTGAAGCTCGTTTCCGCCACCAGCCTTACAATCACATAACATCAGGTGAGATTAAAGTTGAGACTTACCTGTCAACGATAAATAAAAAACTGACAGTGTGTGAATACCACTTTAGTATTCCAAATGTCTATCGACCGCCAAGCAGCTTGAGGAACTGCTTCTATATAACATCATTAGCATTAAATATAATTTGTATTTTGTTTGTTTGTACATTGTAAAATATGTGGCCTGCATGTAGTCGTAAGGTGTAGGCATTAGCCCTGAGACGCATGCAGGCCACAGACATTAGGCAACTTGTATTACTACCTAAGTCCAATAAAACCCAAAAAAAACAAAATATAACAAAACCTCAAAAAAAAGTCTATCGATCATCTTACTGCACATTTATTTATGCCACATTAATGGCAAGCAAACACATTGCCTGACTGATGGCAAGCAGTCATTGCAGTCTATAAGTTCTTCACTTTATACATCAATATTATGTAACCACACTTTATCTTCAAAATTTCCCTTGCACAAAATGCTACGTTTTTGTGTATTTCTTTAGCGCACCACCGTAGTTCAAAAGTCTTAAGATTTCCTTTTTAATAAGCGTTGTATGCAAATAGTCCTTAGGGAACTTCCAGCCAAGAAAGCGGGCGCGCTCAATAAAGCGAAATATTCCTTTTAGCTCTTCACTTCCTTTTAGTTCTTAAGAAGTGGAAATTGAAGCTTATGTTCGGTGTGAACTGGAGTCTCTGTTCATTACGTTTTACCGTTCCATAAAATTCTATTTATCATTATTGAAAAAATCTTTGTACTTTCTTACTTTCTCGAGTTGCATTTTAGAAAACATGTTTATAGGTTAATATTTCGTTCCACATAATGCCATATCTGGCAGTATGGGTCCTGGAGTGCCTCAAAATAGTGACAGGTTGCCAGCCAGTATTTATCTCTATCTAAATTCTATAATACCAGTATAATACAACTTTTAAATATGGCTTAGAACATTATTTACATTCTAGATCACTGAACGATTAGTTACTTTTCCACCAAATCTGCTTTGTATTCCCGTGAACGGTGCATTGTTGAATTGTGCGAACTCTTAAATTGTTCCTATGTAAAACTTGCAGAGCTAATGCTGGTAAAGATCACCTATGAGTCGGCCTATAGACATTGATATAAGCACTCTAATGGTATTATATCTATCTATTAGATAGGCATAATAATTTGATACAACTTTCCAGTTACAACCTTAGATAATACCTGGTTACAACACATCAAGTTCAAAAGATTAGTTAACGTCTAGTATTATTTATATTGTGTTAATGGCATAGATTTATTATTGGTGACGCTTATATATCTTTGGTTAATATACAGTCCTAATTTATAGAACATTATTATTTGTTATTTTTATATTCTTTGCCAACACACCTCATAATTTATTTCTATGTTCTTCTAAGAAGCAAAACGATTAGCTACTTTTAGTAAATTATGCTATATAATTTATGTGTGGATGACGCCGTGGGTATTGGTCAACTATGTTAATGTATCGTATACTATATAACGAACTTAATTTATTAATGTATGACTAATAAATCAAAACTATAAGGATAAAACTTGTTGAGTTTCTTGTTGATTCTTCTAAGAACAAGGCCCCCTGGTAGACTCTTGCACCGATGGCATAAAACTTGACTTTCATAAGTGTACAAATTGTACCTAAATGAATAAAGAAATTTTGTCTTTGACTTTGACTTTGTGTTTTTCTTAAATAAAAGGGGTGCATTTTGACCCTTTTATGCAGGCGACATGCTAGCAACCTGTCGCTATTTTGAGGTATTAAATGGGCCACACTGACAGATGTGACAGAAGCTCTGCTCAACTTCTTTTAGGATTATAAGCATGATAGTATACAGTTATCTATGTTATGGCTAGAATCCATAACACTTACTTTCAGCGACAAAGCCTTTGTTTGTATGTCTGTGCAATATTATACTATTCCTTCTTTTCGTTATCATACCGCAAGGCTTATTGATACTTGAATTATAATACAAAGTACAAATCAATATTTTATTAGGCTCATGCGATTGTAATAAAGATATCTTTCTTTATTCTAGTAAGTTGTATGGAGTTAGGGGTAAATGTTGCGTATTTACTCACAACACAAGTTTTTAAAGTAAAACGATAAACAAAAATATAGATGTAATATAATAAAAATAGCCTATCGTTTTGTCTATTATATAACTAGTAACAGTACAGATGGAGTGGTAAAAAACAATGACACTTATACATTTTAAATAAAATACTTGAAGTACGGGACGGGGCTGTTTATTTTTGTAAAATAACATCAAAAATATATATAAATCCTTTATTGCACACATAAAATTGTTATAAAACATACCAAGAAAGAAGTGTACAAGGGTGATCTTATGTCTAAAAGAGATCTCTTCCAGCCAACCCTAAAAATTCACAAGCGGGATTATAGTGTACAAGTAAATGTAACACAAAAGTATTATAACAATTCTAATTAAAATATACATACATATACAATATACATACATACAATATATTATCTACATATATAAATAATATACTATACATATGACACTTTTGAGAGGTAGTGCTCTTTCAACTTATGTTTGAAAAAATTGACCGATGGACTCTCTCTGATCTCCACTGGAAGAATATTCGTCACGTCACTACAGCAAACGCCAATCAGAGCGCATGACTTCACAGCTTGCGAGTAAATTCATATGGTTATAATTTGATAATTCCCTAGCGAATGTGTTATGTATGACGTGTATGAATTGCATTTTTTATTTAATTAGCTGACCCCGCAAACGTTGTTCTACCATAAATGTTTTTTTCTTTTTAGTTGTATGAAATATCGTTTACGACTTACGACCTATTCCCGTTTCGGAGTTCGACCACAAACACCATGATACAAGATAAATTATATCTACTTTAAAATTAATTTTGCAATATCGTAATCAGTAAATAAATGGTAAAATGTTATAAAAATATACTATATTTATGTCGATGTGCAATAAAGTTTATTTCAATTGTATTCTATTCTAAAACCTTTACAATTTTGTGCAGGAAATTGTTATAAATTTATTAAGGTCTTAGCACACCTAACAAACAATGAATAGTTATCCTCAATTATATTTAAGTAATAATATAGGTACATTTTGATTTTATCTTGATAGGTTAAATTCATGATTTAACGAGCTTTAGTTTTTCATGTAACGGAAATAACTCTGTATGATAGGTTACGCGAATATAAAATTCATACATACGGTGTTGATTTCTCTGTATTTTTATTACACCATAAAGAATAACGACCACATCACTAGATCTAAAAATTATCAGTAAAATGGGTGTAAAATGTTTATGTGCCCTTAAACAACACCGGACGGTTAAATTTCGCATGTCGGTGTAGGGTTAAGCCTAAATTATGGCGGTGTCCCGGGAAAACCGGAAAATATATCCCTGGAACCACTTACCTGGGTAGTTTATCGAAACTAATACTGGTATGTTTAACGTGAACTCAGCACTTATGAAGCTAATCATGAAAATTGTAATAACTTTCGTACGTATGTTGCATAGTAGGTACATATTAAGATTTTATCAAGGATTGCAAGGTGATGTTAGTATGCAATTATACAAAAGACAGATTATAATTATCTACTTAGTCGGTAGTTACAACATCAACTAAAACATAAATTTTTAAAACCAAATGAGGTGATCCGGCTGCAGTCGAACGAAGTTACCAGTAGTAAAAAATAAGTCATGCGATGATAAAATAGAATATAGTCAATAGATTTATTGTCAATCATTATTATGGTGAATAAGGTGTTACAATGGGGTAGGTATTATTTATTTATTTAATGGTTCATTGTACACGATAATCACAGAAAAGGAACACATTAGATTATAAAAGGTACAAAAGGTGTGGCTTATTTCTAAAAGAAATCTCTTCCAAACCACCTCTGATAGGAAACACGTTTTAGAAACGCCGATGTCGCGTGTGCTAATATATACGTACATAAACATAAATATTATTACCTGAACTAAAAAAACATACTTTTATATTATACACTATTATATGAAAATTTGGAGCGACAGGCAGACGCAATCAATAAATCCAAATATTTTAAAAATATTTATTATAAAAAAGCTAAGTCAAAGATCCAATTATCAGAGAAAGAAAGAAAATGAATTAAAATTTAAAATATATTAAAAGCGATGTCAATAGTCCAGTAGGTCATAATTATAATATAATCAAAGTTTGTTTATTAATTTTGTATTTATCGTTTACAAGTCACGATATTATGGTAGGGAGATGCCATGGAGTCCTGAAAACGTATGGAGACCAGGCGACTCACGTGCTTGTCTGTCGTTGTAGAATAGATAAGGTCTCTAATCTCACTTAGCTTTGTGCTATTTCCCCAGAAGACGCGAGAGAGCGTAAAATTAAATGTTGGGGACATTTTCGCGTAAACTGTCTAAAACAGAAATATGCTTTGCTGAAACTTTTAGATCGGTAATGATTGTGTCTGGAAAGTCATAAGTTGGTTTGGGTCACGAAACACAACTTGAGCTTTAGAAACTACTTAGATAAAATGCCTTTATTATGCTAATAAAAAGTATAATAGTAAAAAAAATATCAAAGTATCCAAGACATAAAGTAAGCATGTATTTCATTGTTTACAAAAGTTCGTTATAATAGCTTTTATAATTCGACCTAATGCTGAGGAGATTTAGGCAGTAGGCCACCACGCTTGCCCAATGTGGATTGGTGGATGGAGTATAAGGTGATCAATACCCCTTTACTGATCCATTAGCCGCCTTCTGCGACACCCATTGGAGGATAAGGGGTGATGCTATTCTACTCTGCCATGACATGGCTAAGTTCAAAAGTTATTTTATGAAAATTGCAAAATTCCCTTTTTTTTTAAGTCTGTTACTATGTTAGTTTTGTGTACCTAGTGTTTTAAAAAATATATCAAATTAAAACGAAGTTTATTTAAACAAAATAATACTAATTTTCAATTCTCATTTCCAAAACTTCTGATTGAAATACGTGTATTAAAATCGTATCAGTGATTTCTGTGCCAAGCGAACGGATGAGACCGGGCGAGATATTAGTTAATATCAGAATATAGAAGCATCTTTTTCTCTATTGAAAAGCAAGTGATAAAGCAGATAAAGATTGTCCATTTCTATGTCAAGGTGACATTCAAGGCAATAAGCAACAGCCAAGAAATATCGGCATCTGTCACCTGCTGGAATAGTTTATTTATAGTAATAGCTCCGGTTATTGTAACACCATGGCCGTAACAATGTGACTCCTATTATTAGCGTCTGTGTCATTTCATCTTCTTCTTAACAATACCTTTGATTCGACGACAATGAGTTTTATACTTCCAGTATTTCTATTGAAGAAATTTCCTATTTTTAGATTCATTTTTTATTTGAAGATAATTTAATGCCTTTTGTCGCGGACGTTTCTATATATTCACTTAATGCATTTTAAATAGAATATGACATCACTTGTGTGTTCATATTGGCAATATTATTGAATTCCGACTAAAGCATTCAATAGATAACATCAATCTATAATCGGCTATCAAAGCATTATCATGATAATATTGAAATTACATTCTTCGACAGGTTTTTTTTAACAACAAATGGAGTCTATATACACGTGACGTTCTAAATTTTTGTAGCCCCCAATAAATATGCATCACTTAACATACAAATTATACAACTGTTTTGCAAAACAAAAGCAGCGTGCCCATCTCTTAAGTTGCTTAAGAGATATGGCTCTTATCCTTATAGAAATACAGATGTCAATAAAGCAAACTTTATTGCCAGTGTAACTGAGAGCTGAAACGTTTTCATTGTACGCCCCTCGCAGCGGCTGTTATCGTCATCACAGCACAATATCTGCCGTGACAAACTCGAGATAACCAGCCTCTGATAACACCAGTCCTCATACACTTTTCCGATAGTCAACACGCATTGACTTCGGAAATGGAAAACGTCCCGGTTTTTCTTCCGTCAGATGTGTGCTAGTGTTCCTTAATATGTAGTGAATAATGGCAAATATTATCCAAACTTTGAACGCTTATTTGCTCGACACCTCGAAATGCTGTATGACAGTGGACCGACTGAAACAGTTTTGTCTGTGCCGCAAATATCAAGGCGAAAACGAGGTAAATTCGTGGCTTCTTATGAAGTTCAAATTTGCATTTTCATCTCTTTATCGCACCTGTTATGAATACAAGAATTTCAGTGGTTTTATAGTTTTCGAAACCATATAATATGCATTCGCTGCAGCTTTGTATCTGCAAAACAAATGTGTGATATTGATAAGATTTATATGTCTACGAATGCGAGTACGTTGTTGAATTCAATCGATCATAACATACGATTCTGTCTCACAATTGTTTGGCTTTACCCATTGTTTTCGTGTCACCTACCTATTTTATCACATATTAGCGCTTAATCCACCTTTCGTCACTTGGATTTTACGTTACTCAGTAAAAATGCGAACGGTGAAAGAACTTTTAAAATCGGACCGGTAGTTTTTGAGCCTATTCATTACAAACACACCAAGTTGTAAATCTTTTGAACAAAAAATATTAGTGTAGAAAATGATAAGAACTCCTTCCTTAACTAATAGTGAATCATCTCAAAATATTGAAAATTGTTGGTACACAATTTATCAAATATAATACATCTTATTCGTATATCCAGCTGATAGGCAATCTCTTATCGATACAGCGATTGCAACTATCTAGTTCACACAACAAAGTATAAAATCAATCTCTTATAAAGAATTTCTGATAAACTATTGATCACAAAGTATTCATGATCTAGATACAAAGCGAGCTGAACAAATATTGGCGAAGATAATAATTATTTAGGAACAATTTATCATTGTTGGTGGGAGTATCAACTTCTAGTATTAATTTTCTTCAATTTTAACGCCCTGACAGCGTTGTTAAGATAAATTTGAGCGGAATAAATCGCGACAGGCAATCGCTGCCGGAATTCTCAAAGGACAACATTTTGCTTTCACAAAATCGAACAAAAGTTGAAGGCCTAGACAAGTGGCAAACGATACAACGTTTCTATCAAATGAATGTAATTTTTTTTACTACTACTCACATACAACATTTGACTCGACGGTCGCCATGGAGTTTTCTCAATACCTATATATTATTTTAGTTAAACATTGGATGCAATCGATTGGCCACTTGACTTGGGCCTGTTCTGTTCCCAATCCATGTCAGTGTCAGATGCTTCTGGTGTCTCATATAAGTCTTCAAACATGCTCCGTTGTCCATTGGTTCGTCCACTAGGATTAGATCTAGAGAGTTCTATTCCCACGGGAGTACATATTTTGCGAGTACCTAAACTTGCTTTCACCGTAGACCTTCTAACGCTTATTGTTAGAAGAGATGGAAGCCAAGACTTTTTGTCACGAATTAGCTTCCAGTGTTATGGCTCCTTGTGTATTGCTACTGTGTAGTATATTATCTCCTCTCATGTCATTCATAGATAGGTGATGATAATATAAAGGTCCAATGAAGTTGCTCTTTTTTGTGCGTGATCTTTATTACTAAACGCGTAAAGTTGAATTTGTCCGCTTCTAAAATTACACGACCTAATTCCCTTAGTGATATAGATCATATCGCGAACGTGAACAGATAAAAAGTACGTCTTCTGCTATAAGCCTAGATTTTGTAGGATGATTAGAAAGATCACAGCGAGATCACAACGAGACGTGACCATGATGAATTAGCAAATTTTTAGAAGTTGAATACCACTTTTATTGGCAAGTTAATAAGTGTTAGTACTTTCCAGCTGCAAAAGTTTTGCATGGGGCGTGGAAATTAGTAATTACGTATATAACTTAAAATAGCTGCTCTGGAAGTTTCTAAACTAATTTATAGTTAAACAGCAAACTTTGGTCGCGGCTAACAGGCTGACTGTAGCGGTGTTGTGCGATGTGTGTGATTAAAAAAGGCTACATTGAAATACAGTTTTTAAAAGATTTATTTCTTTCAATTGTCGTATAAAAAATGTTTACTCAAAATCATTTGAGGTAAGTATTGTTATGTTCTGACAGTTTGAGATAAGATAGTCAGTACTTCAGAGATCGAGGGTTCCGAGTCAAGCTTCGACTTGTCTGTCAAGAGAGATGAGGGCCTATAGCTTCGTCATTTCAGTCGAGAGACGCCCACTGTTGGACATAGGCCTCCCCCAAAGATCTCCAACCCGATTGGTCTTGCGCTGCCCGCATCCAGCGGCTTGTCACGACTTTTACCAGATCGTCGGTCCATCATGGACGAACTGGTTTTCCGACGCTGCATTTCCCGGTACGCGGTCACCACGAGAAGAACTTAACAATAACCTTAGCAATAGCTTCGCGGGAAAGTAAAAAATTATACTATTTCATTGATAAAATTATATTCACATTTCTTAACAAAGGCTGTATAATTTGCGACAAAAGTAGATAAGGTATAGCTATAAAGTATTATTTTTAATAAATTTTCTCCATATGCAATAACGAATCTTAGGTATAAGTTTGCAAAAAGATACAATTTTTTATGTTTGTCAGGAATTTTAAAACTCAAACTTCGTTGCGGTTTATATTTCCAGTTCACGCGACTACATATTGTGATAGTGGTTGCTTAACTTTAATTACATAAATTAGCAAAGTCGTTTACGTTATTCGAATAAAAATAATGTACAAGCGTCTACCGGTTTGGTTTTTAAGTAGTTAAGATATTGAAACTGGAATTTGAATATAAAAAGGATGTTTGATTCAACTTTATCCTTCAATATAAATCAATACAGAGCGTAGTTTTGAAGAACTACATTATCAATATCCTATATTTATAATATCCTTTTACGTAACTTTTTGACTGTTTTTCAAGAAAACGTGTGATTATTGACCCTTTATTTTTTTAAACTAAGGCCCGTATTACAGAATGATACTCAGAAATCAATCATATCTTGAGAATCATTTGTCACTTTCTAACAAGCACAAAGTGATAGAGACGTACAACGGTCAAGTAGGTGTTTATTCTTGAGACTCATTCTATAATACATGCCTAAGCCTTCTCTATACTCCGTCGTTAATATTTAAAATACATAGTTTAAGTAACATTTGGTTACACATAATTATGGTATTAGTAGTGTAGGCTTTGTCTAAATTTATTTAATGAAAAGGTTCAGCAAATGGCTCCATTCCACCTGATAATAGGTAGAAGCGAAGATAGCAAGTGCGAGAGATATATTCCCGCACTAGACACCATCGCCTTGATGACCTGCAAGATGCTTCGTCGTGCTTCTTTTAATGACAGTATTGTAAAAAGGAGTGAATACGTGTGCTGGCAGTGAATTCCATTTGAGTGTGCGACATAGAAAAAAGGTGCCAAATTTCTTAGTTCGCGTTGGATCAGGTAGATCATGGGATTTGGAAAAGAAGCTCATCAAAACACTCGCTTTGGTACAGACAGTAGACCGCGCTCTTCATTGAGCAACAACGTGACGACGTGACGCAATTGGAGAGGCTCAAGATGGTAATAGAAGATATAAAAGCATTAATCCAAAAAAATAACCAAATCTTCAGTGAAAAAACAACAGAACAAATGTTACATTATTAAAGCATTTCAGCAGAATTTTAATAATAAAAACTGACTTTCGAAAACATTTCTGTTTTATACTCAACAGTAAAATAAATTTTGTTCGTCCAGTAGATAACATATAACAGCTAGATAGACCCTTCAAAAGAAACTCTGAAATAATATAAAAGCGTTATCTAAATGCAATATCCACTTCGAGAACTATCAAAAATAAGCTTGAAAATACACATATTTTGCATCTCTTTCTTCCCTTATCTTGTTGATAAGATCACAGTGATAAAGCTGAGTTCATATTGAGTAATCTCCGCATACAGCTCTATTCAATCCCGAAATTCACAGAACTAAAGTCGTGATGTAATTGCATCTTTTATTTGAAATAATTCATTCCATCAGGCTTTAACTTCTGAGTTAAAGAGTGATCGATCATGCTACCGATAAATACTATTTACACGTTACTAATGAACACACTTTGCCCTAGAAGGCGTATAATAAGACTGACATTAAATATAAGACAAAATATGTACTTCAAAACATAGACACATAAAAACACAAATATGGAATATAAAAACCTAGCCAGTCCGCAACAATTACCATTTACAATAATTTTATAACACTGTGCTCTATGCCGGCTTGTCATACATACTATGTATAAAATACTGTGTATCAATTCCTAAACTTCAAAGTTATAAAGTGATCATGCTACCGGTAAATCTATTTACCTTTTACAACCACTCCGTGAGAATATAGCGTGTGGCTTTGTAATAATGTTCGAATTGACCTTGTTAATATAAATGTCGTGTCCGAGTTATATTATTGCTTTCAATTTTTAAAGGTTTGATGCCATTCTGTTCCAGCTTAGTCGTGTGGTATAAACTTGCAAATCGCATAACGAAATTACGTTGAGAAGTTTCTGAGATTCACAAGCACAGACATACAGAGTGCAAATATTTTATGTATATCCCTCGGCTCCTTTACTCTATGTATACGAAATTTAAAAGTCACAAATTTTCGAATTAACCCAATTTGATAGAAACATCGATGGGTTTGTATGAACGTAGAAAATTTGTTGATATAAAATAACTTTTAATGTCAGTTTGAGTTTATTATTAAAATACGTAAATGAGTAGTAGATTATCAATAATAGAGAAGTACATCCTTTCCTGAGTTAATGTGGCCGACATTGACTTAATGATAATTGTTCTATTATAAAAAGCTAATAGATTTATAGTTAATAAGAGCTAATAGGTAACTGATAAACCAACGCGTAGTTTATAATTTTAAAATAAATTCTCTATGATATAAAATTAAAATATTTCTATTAAATAAACAGCAGCAAAATTATCAAGTATCAAAATATATCATCACAATTAAAACTTTATAAAAAACATCTACTTGACTGTTAGTTGAAAGCACAAACAGCTTTTATTTTTAAGAATTCGGAAATTCTGTTTATAATATTAATAATGTACTTCTGCACTACCAATTATTACCTAGGTACTTACCTTAAAATTGTTCTCATACTGGCCAACAAATAAAGACCTAAGTATTTTATAAGGCGTTTTCCTCTTATTCTAATGGAATCCATAAATATTTATGGTAATTGATAATTACAAAGTGATGTAACAGTTTACTTATTGTAATACGTAATAGTTACACTATTCATTTGAAGCACGGCAGTCGGCCATGATCTAGTGCTCCGACATTAAAATCAAAACATAATTTTTAATAACTTCTGCAATTCTTAAGTGAGTCGTAAACGGCTAGATATAAAGTCTTTTATAACTAATAAAGTGCAATATTCTTTATATTATTACTGGATAAAGTCCATTAAATTTACATGCGAATACTTTATTACATTCGTGCTCTTCCTATCGAAACGCCTAACTGGGTAACGTTCGTGTTAACGCCATAACTTTAAAAGTCGAGCCATTTGTTAATATCTGCGAGAACAGTGCCAAAAATGTGTCTATTGTTTAGGTGAACGTGTATGTTAAAAATTGCATTGATATTCGGAGTGTTTGGTATGGCGTGTGTATTGTGTCTGATAAACCGTTAGGCATCGTGATCTATAGATGATGGTGTCGTCATCGCCTCGTGCGCAGGCCCGCTCCGAACACGAAGTCGACCCAGAAAGAATAAAAGCCTACTCCGTAAGTATCGTTGTGTAACTCCATATTCGTTAGTAACTGTTCTTATGAGTATCTTAATTAAATATTTTATAGCATCACGCGAGACTGGTTTGAGAGAATAATACATTACTGGTGTTAAAATTTAAATTTCATTAGTAGCACTTGAAGACTACGATGTTAGCATGGTTGAGTGTAAGAAATTGTATTTGATATTTTCACAATTTTCTCAAGGCATAGATAATAGTGATGTTATACAATCTAATTGGCAACATACTTAAATGTTGTGAAAGTATCTATTGTGTTATAGAAAAAGATAATTGATTGTAGAAAACAAACAATAGAATACACTCATTATCAGTAAACGTAATTCATATTTTATGATTGTTAAGAATCTAGCGAAAGAAAGTTTACTAAATATAAATATTTATAACAAAAAAATATTGATGAATATAATAAAAGGGCAGTTTTAAATTACAGATTTACACGTTAAGTTCAAATTTATACAAATGCACAAAATGCTCATGATAGAAAATGCAATTAATTCCTGTAACAGTACCCAAAAATCACATTTGTTCGAAACCAAAGTAACCAAATTGCAATATTCCGTGATCATCATAGCCACAAAACAATGGATTGGATTTGAAATGACTGACAATATTAAAATTGTTGTATTTTGGTTACTTTCGCCTAAAATCATTAGATGATGATAAGAAAATAATAACGCAAATTATGATTTCACTGTATTTCGCAAATTTATCACAAATTCTGATCTCAATGTTCATTTCACAGAAAGAAACTGAAAGTTTGTGCTGACCCAACTTAAAAGAAGTGTCATATTTGCAATAGTATTACAAATTTCAATGAAACTGATTTTAAATATTTATTTTGTACTATGTTTACTGATAACACTCGGTAGCAATTTACATTCAAGATTTTTGAGATTAATATATTTTGATTCTAATTATCATTTCATAATACGGTCCAGAGAAGGTTAAAAATGTAGATTGCCTTTTTTGTGATGGTATAACTACTTTGAACTAGTTATTGTATTGTGTTCCGTTTTAAGCAAACACATAATGCGCATTCTTAAGTTAATGTGCACGAGCTATTTCTTTAAAAGCAACATTAAAGTGGGTCAAGTGATCATATTTTAACTGAAGAAAACAAATGAAGGTGCACTAAACTAAGAAGGATTTCTTTAGATATATTCCAAAACAGTACCGACCGCGCACTTGGTTGCTTAACTTTCGTGATCGACAGCTCAAAAGTTGATAGAAACCTTATATTTTGATGGCATACACGCATGCTAAATTTGGTTGCAATAAGTTAAAGCATGCTCGAGTTATCGTGCTAACGCACAGACACACAGATACACACACGAACATAATTCCAAAAAAAATATTTTTGGACTCAGGGAGGTCCAAAACGTGTAAATCCGTCAAAATCTCGAGGTCGAATTTTTTGACGATTACAAGAATTCCTCTATACTACGTTACGAGAAAGTAAAAATTAGGACAATATAAATCAATTTGTGACCGTAGGTATGAAACTTTACTTAGTCCATTTGAAAGTTAAAACATGCGTGCTATCGCTTTCGCTTTAGCCCTCGTGGGAGTGTACATTCGCCACCATAAAGCCGCGTCCCACTTTTATATTGCGTAAAGATTACGTTGCCCATAATATCGCCTGAGAAGTAATTGTAATTGATCAATTCGTTTTCATGGTGCTATTTGTGATTGGATTTCGAAATTGCATAGATTTATAATAACTGACGTTTATAAATTGGCAATGAATTAACTAGGGCAAGACCAACAAAATTTACTAATGTGTAAGTTATGCGCATGTGTGCGTGAAAAATAGTAATAGCAGTCTGACATCTGCTGTCTTTTCTACGTGACTGACAGGCCGACATAGGCCGCCTGCGTGTACGTGAAATGGTCTCGTCTATCTCATTCTAATATGTGTGTTAGTATGCTCTTTCTCTTTTACATTGCCGATCTACAGTTTCCTATATCTATGGGAAATTGTGAAAAATCTAATCATCAATGTAGTTTGCACAGCATAAAAGCCAAAAAAATATAATAAATTATAGGTAGGTAGGTAATTTTAAAATGGAACCTCTTTCAAATAAATTCTTTTAGATAGGTTATTGTATTTACTCGATTGTTTTTTGAATGTGTCGAAGACAATACACCAACGATGCACAGAAAGTAGGACACCAAAAAAATCTTCCCATCTCACTGTAGGTTGCAAGATACTTCCACTACTCTGATTAAATCAGAGAGGAGCATAAACAAAGGCATAAAACAGTCGTGATATCCAGCTCGTTGGACATGAAATGCACTGAATATTCTGGATCAGAGATCACTGTCCTAGCTATAGCGATCTATGATAATTGCTGTTTGCACAACGCCTGTCCGAGTGGATCTATTTATGTCCAAGACTTTATAGAGAGGGCTTCGATTAATTAACTCTGCATTGTATTCAGATGTCTGAATGAATATTGTGTCATGTGATTAGGTATTCTAAAGAAGTTTGGGCGGAGAAATGTTCGTAATTTTGAATTAGCACAAAGTGCCCGCATGTCGGTATGCAGCGGAGCGTGACAAATAACGTGTAACAGAAAAAACCCACACCCTGCAAGGAGTTTGTTTAATATGCAAATGAAACAATTTCACTGATTTTTATTTTAAAATAAGTCATTTTGTGATGTCATTGTATACAATGTGTCCCTTTGTAAAATGCAATTCTGGAAAGGGGTGAAACTTAATTATCGACAAAAACATAGGAAAAAAATATTTCATTTTTTCACTAAATTATTCAGATATTTATTACTTTCTGTGGACTCTATGTACAAAAAACTCAATTCTTAAAAAAGTAGTGGTGCTATTTATGTAAAATAAAAACAATAATAATTTCAAATACCTTGTGTACATGATAAAATATAACAAATAGGTCACAAAAAACAGGATATCGGTCTTTTTTTTTTACAAAAAATGCACTTTTATAAGGTATTTTTTCCTTAAAACCTATTTTTTTTTAAATAATGCCTCTATTACCATAAAATTGTATGGAGTTATTATATTAGCTTTCAAATAAAAAAAATCTACACTCTTAACTTAAATAACAACCTGGATAAACATTTTTAAAGTTAGTAGTTAACTTTGACACCAAATTAGTAGTTAACTTTGAAAGCTCTTAGCTAGACCGATTTCAGAGTAAGAATTTATACTTTTTCTAGACTTTACCCAGGGACACACTGTATTTTTGTTTATAACGTACCATTTTTGCAAAGTAGGTAAACTTTATTACCATCACAGATAATATAATACTCTATACTATTATTACCATAAAGAAATCTTAACCTTAGTTAATTAATAAGGTTATACTTATGTTTATTTAATTTTGGGTGAAGGTTTTGTCCATTGTTTTTCTTCATTCTAAAGATTCAGGAGGCCTATTTTCACGGTGTGAGTTATTTCTGTTACACATTCCTATCTAACTGCTCCATTTTCATTGTAAAGTCATGAAATTCGATGTTCTTTAAAATAGAAAATAAGTAAAAGTTGCATTTTCGTGAATATTTAAAATACCGCTCAACTAAACTGAAAAGGAATTAAAAATTGTTCACATTTTTCTCTTGTGAAGCCATTTAACGAATGCTAAGCAAGAGTTGAGTAGCAAAATAACAAAGGAATATTTTTGCAACAAATTAAATTATTACATCTCTTGAACAGCGAGCGAATACCAAAATGGAAAATTTATTTTATCGGTGCAGCATTAAAAATGCAATATCGCAAGAGCTATCTCAAAAATCCACAACGTATTAATAGGTCAGCCGTATTCGAATATGCGGAAAGAAGTCTAGATAGCGTTAAGCTAGTACGAGTAAGTATGTACTTTATTACCTTAGCAACAGGGACTAAATTTAGATGCTTCTAGTTTAGAGGATTTTGGTAAAATTTAAAAAGAGCTCTTTAGAGTTACGAACATTGATACGACTTATAAAACAAAGAGTATGCGTTGTAACATAATTAGTTTATTTAATTCTCAAAATTGAGTATTTCATTAATGAACATTTAAGTTTAGTATCATTGAGCCATCTTCCTTTATTGACAACCAAACGCTGCTCAATAATATTTATTGCCATTTGAAAGTGATAGGATACCTACTCTGCAATGTACCTATATTAAATTGATCAGGAAATACATACTAATGGCTCATTTTACCTCTTGTGAAAATTTGCAACGAACGATCTACAATCTACATAAAGTAATACAAACCTTCTTAAACAGCCGTTACTGCGTTTAAATTTAACCCACATACGTCAGGCTTTCAGGCGTGCATTGTCCTAAATAGGCCGCTATTCGATGCAGCTCAGTGCCCACTTTGGGGAAGTTCGGAATCAAATTATGATTTCAGTGAATTAGTTACACTACACGTGCTATAGAAATTCAGCTAAAGTTTGTTTCTATGTATAATATGTATTAGGGAGTAGATATGAAAATTGATTTTTTTTCTGATATAGGTAGATACTAAAAATTAATTTGAAGACGATATGTTTAAGAAATATTGTAGCATAGAAAGAATACTTACATTACTGACATTGAGGCTGACATGAACTTATTTCCGATACAGCAACAGAATGGTCATTCAAATTATATTTTCCGTAATGAGCCACAATACACGCCAGTTAACGATTGCGTGACTTATTCTAATATAGAATGCTCTAAAAAGGTTTGATCTAAGACTGATGACATTGCAATATAAGCATTATTGACTTCATAAGAGAATACTAAACAACCAATAGCGCCTATCAAAACCGGTGGCCACTGAAAATAACTTATGCTTAGAGTTCTGAGTTCGGATTCGGATAGGTTGAATGTGTTTCCATACCTTTCTTTTGTATATTTTCTTCATATGCGTATCCTTATTGCGTCATTTTATGTATCTAGTGTGGTAATATTTTTTTTGTTTGCCTAATCTTTATTCGAGGCATACAAAACATTGGGCTTTGTTCATTGAAACATGGTTTTAAAATGCAAACAGCCTGCCTCCAAGGTCAAGGTATACCTAATTTTGACTACATACGTCAGCACTTTAAATATTACACGCACATCTACAGAGGAAGAAAGAGTAGGAACTCATACTAGAACCTTCAAAAGTAGTATAGCATCCTCTTCTCTACAATAATTTGAAGATATTTCTTATCTTTTTAACCAACTTCAAAAAAGGAGGAGGATCTCTATTCGACCGTATGTTTTCTTTACGATATCTATTTCTGAAATTGAGAAATACCGTGTTTGGAATGAAAACCCAAATTTGGCGGGCATACGTTAAATGAGCACTGTGATGAGAACAATTAATCGAAAGAGATGTCTCTTGACCTAAGGCTGTGAAGTGCTACTGCCTTATTAGATGGAAATTCCTTTACGGACCATACCACCACAAAATTACTCCTTGGTAATGCACTGCACGTATGTGGGAGACTTACCGAGTATACCCACTAAAAACCATAGGTACCCTCGCAACCTTATCAGATGTTTTGAGAACGGCGCACAGTGTACGCCTCGATTCTGAAACCTCTTCGGGCTGCAATACTACTGCATATCCCTATAGGTGAATACAACATAGTACTTATTATTGTGTACATAAAACAGTAAATAAGAAGAGTCGTAGTTTATATAAGTACCTATATGTAGTACTTTTATTCCTTCACTTGAAAAAGAATCATAATTTTTAAGATTAGCATCATAATAACTCGAGATAATATTTAGACAATATTAGGAGTATCGATACTGACTATGATCTTGCTTCTTATGTATCTATAAAAATAAACTCATTATTCGTTAAAAATATGAATATAGTAAACTTGAAATTTTCCCTCGTTAAGTAAAATTCTCGAAAGCAAAATGCTCCGGGGCTTTGTTTAATATAAATTCAGTACGCGCCACGGATTCCCGGAGCTTGTTAACGAAAAACTATTCTTGAAATTGAACTAATTTCATGACTATTTCTTTTTAGTTAACTTTTTGTGTTGCAAAAATAGAATTATTTAATGCATACAGTTAAGACTTTTGATGCAAAATAGACTGGATAATACCTGTAGCGCAATGTACTGGACGACGATTTTTCTTTGAATGCACTAGAAATATATTACTATCCACTGAGTGACAAATTTTAGCATTGACAAAATATGCCCTATATGTGTGTATTGTAAGAATAACATATTATGATATTGACTCCCACCGAATCAAAAATTTAACGTTTGTGAAAAACTTTTAGTCTTTAAAATACTTGTTTGGTGACTGTATTAAATGAAACTTCATAAATCCTTTAAAACCTAACCTAAACAGTTAAGCTACAAAACTAATAGCTAATACTACAGAACTTATGATTATACTAAGTATAGAATGGAGTCTGCGTCCCCCAAACAATTGGGCTGCCTCACGCCCCGCCACTGAGCTGTTGAGCCAACTGCTCACCTTACATTTAGACGTCACGCACACAGTTCCGCGTGTACACATATGTGTGACTTCTGTGTAATAACGCAGCTTTTGGGAAGAGATCTTATCGAGATCCGGGGTTTGCTAACACCTACTATTAATCATTTACACCACAAACAAAAAACTAACGATAAATTTTCTTTATTGCCAACAGGAACAGCTACGTCGCCGTAAAGAAACAGAAGACCGTATAGCAGCCCAAAATGAGTTCCTTAGGACGTCGCTCAGAGGGTCAAACAAGCTTCAGGCTCTTGAGTCCACTCCACCATCGTCAGGGACAGCCTTCGTCAATGATGCATATGAAGACGACGCCAGCGATGACTCTACACAACTTTACGCTGTCGTCGGTAAGTTTCTTTCGTTACATACATATATTTTTTAAAGACGTTCGACGTTGGATATAGGTATCCATTATTAGTAAGCGAGGTACTGCACGGTAGATTAGTCACTCGAATATGGAGGGCCCGAGCTAGGGCATTACCGTACAGAAAACCTCAGGAAATAACTCTACATGTTCGAAGAGTTGTTTTTCTTTCGGTGAGAAAAAGGTACTGCGCACGGAAGCTAGCACTGCGTATTGCAATCGTAGGAATATAGCTTCTGCGTAGTATCAGTATAATTTAAAGCCTATATGTTAGTCTGATATATGGAAGTCTTTAAATCACTCTGAGATTCTTTGAATTTTCAATACGGTTTCTCTTTCGACTCCTTTAATATACTGACAACGACGGTTTGCGCGGGACTCGACTCGACTCTGTCAACCGCATCCCCCGCGTCGAATCTGCTGACGTCATCCGAATTCGTCGACCGTCGAACCGACGCGGGCAGGCGTGCGAGATTTCATAGGGTATCTTAAAAAAATAATAATTATGACTAAATTATTGTAAATTTCGTGGGGATATCCTAATAAAAATAAATAAATACAAACTATTTTACTCCTTGATAATGTAGCTTTCTTTTGGTGACAGAATTTTTAAAATCGGTTCAGTGGTTTAGGCGTGAAGGCGTAACAAACAAACAAAGTCACTTTCGCATTTATAATCTTAGTTCGGATTAGTAGGATGGTAAGCAACCATCTAAAAAATGGAACACTTCTTTTTTACAAGCCTCAAAATAGGGACTTTTTTATGTGCCATAAGTCTACATTCTATCAAACAGTTATCGATAAGTTTATCATTAGTAGTACACATAACAATAGATTATCAAAATCGAAGAAAAAATATTTTTTTCAATGGAAAGACGTTTTTATATTTAATTAAAGGCAGTTTATATTGTAATTGAATATCTATTTCAATTTACACCACGCCTCGAGCTTTCAAGTATATTCTAATTATAATTGTGGTAGGTAGAAGCGTTTTCCGTGTCTATGAGTTTTCGATTAATAGTTTGTGCAACGAAGCACTAGATAATTCGATAGTTGTTAGAATTCTTGTAATTGTTGAATACATTATTGCTTAGTAGATATACCGATCTATTATTAAAGGTAAGTTGCAGTAGGTACCGCTTCTTTCACAGCTATAAGCTTCTTTTCTGGTTTCACAATTTTATTTTCCATTGAAGATTTAGCGTGACCTTTAGCTAAGAGTTTAAGCAACTAATAAACTTTAGTTATATCTCTTGTTCCTTAATTTATCTTTTCGCTTATTTAGGTTACGATCGTAACTATGTTAAGATCATATTCTTCATTTAAGATTTCAATCACGCCGAGAACTTGGCTGACAACCAAATACTTGATCACATTATGGATTTGTATAAGTTAAAAGCTTACTGGCTGCTGAATAATGTTTATAAGTAAACTCCTTAAATTTTGTCTAAAAAGTATATCAGGAAGTCAGTGAAGATACCTAAGTAGTATTTAGTTGATATCGCTTTACGGACGTAACGTTCACAATAGAAACTTTTATGCTTTATATAACTTTGAGGCTTCGAACCTCAAGTTTGTTCGCTTCATTAGTTTTCATTTCATCGACTTTCATGGCCTTCGTTACGGTTTGAGGTGAGTTTATACTAAACGAAACACTTGTGCATAAATTAAAAGATGTGTAATTACGAATTGCCAGAAACGTGGAAGATTTCCATTTGTCGAAAGGAACTGAACTAGCTTATATATTTTAGTAAAATTAAATACACAAATAATCTAGAGCAAAGACGTTTCACATAATTATACTTAAATAAAATATTTCTTCAAAAACATATTCATATTTCAAGGTTTACCCTGGGTCATCGAAACTTTGTCTCAAACACCGCAGGTTATCTCGTATGTAAACACTACATTCACCCACATCCAAGGAACGTATACCCACATCATGTAAATTGCTGTCGGAAATAAGAGAAGGACCCTTGGTTGATTTAAAACGCATAACCCAATCTTGCGAACTTCTTGAGCCTATAATAAAAAGATTTTAATGATATCGGATCAGTCAACAAATATTCACATAAAACCAAATTTATTTTTCATGATTGATGCTATAATGCAAACTATACATTAGTACTTGCTTATTTTTACTTAGCTACTGTTTAAACTTCTTACGTTAAACACAGTTATTTAAACAACACGACAGTACGTGACTTGATGAAGTTCAACACACATAAAAGATTTGCTCTCGAAATTCGTAACTCCTAAATAGCAGAAACTTATTACATTTAATGTTCTACATTTCCCAAGGCTTCAGTCTTACAAAGAGACTTACGCAGTAAGTGTATATATGTTTACCAACACATATTTACATTAAGTTTAACTCGGTAGCATCTCTTGCAGGTCATACATTCTTGTGTTTGTAGAAGGTACTAACCAACTACCAAGTAATTTGTGCTTCACTAGCTGCTCCGAAATTGCAGTCGGGATAGCAAATATATAACGCAACGTTTCTCTCTGATTAATAAGATAAGTCTGGAAACCTTGTGCTATTTTAGCCTTAGTCAGCCAGTATCTAAGGATCGCTACAAACTTTTATTGCAGTTATTTCACTATTTCGTAGACCAGTACAGTCGTGCAAGTCTACGCAAATAGCTAATCTGATAGAATAAAAAAGGGTTTATTATTGGCGCAGAGAACCGCTTTCCATTCACTTATCCTAGTTCAGCTTAGCTTCATCGCCTCTCATATATGCCCGTCGATTTCGACTATCCTTGACATGGCCTTCATCATACATTTTTATTTTGATCGACAAACAATCGCCTAAGTCTCACTTACTTCCGATTCATATCCTTTTTGCCAATATATGACTTCTCGTCCTCTTTTAAACCATTTTTATAGTTTATGCCAATAAACTTCTAGTGCATATCTGAAAACATACACAACCAAGTTACTTCCAGATCAGTGGAGGCTCGTGTCGCAGGTTTATATTAGCCGCTAAGTGGGTCGAGGTGATTGACTTCATTCTCTAAATTAACTTTTAACTATGCCTTGTTGGGTTTTCTTTATTACGTAAAATTTTTTAGGTTCCATTGATCTAATCTATTTCTTATAGGTACCTAATTTTGTTTAACAAAATAAATGCCTAGTACCTACTGTTATAGATCCTGTCTATTGATGTGATTGTTTACCCCCTTTTCTCTATTTTTCTGTTCTTACATAAGCGTAGTCTTTTGTATTAGTAGGTACTTTATTCCTTGTCATGCTATTGTTACTTATTCGTTAAGCACTTATCTCGATATCATGTTACCATCTCTACTCATTTTTGCGAAGCTCTATTATAGTAAATAATAATGAGATACTTTTACCTCCACAACATATAGGTACATTTCGCAAATTGCCTTAGTAACTTATTGTTGTAATGACCTCACTAAGCGACATTACTGAGGACGATAAAGAATGTCACGGTTACTTATTTAATTTAATATTCTCGTTAATAGATTTATCTACTTGACCCTAGTAAATAATCTATAAAGTAATTTCTATTTCGTATCTAACTACCGATGCTACTTTGTGAGTCTTCTGTATTTAACCTTACAGTAAAATAAAATAGTATTTATTGTAAATTTTTCTATTTAATCCACCGCATGTCCCACGTGTGGTGTTGGCAAAGTAGAATAGCATCACCCCATATCCTCCAATGGCTGTCGTAGAAGTCGACTAATGGATGAGCAAAAGGTATTTTCTTATTGATCACCTTATACTCCGTCCATCAATCCGCATTGGGCAAGCGTGGTGGACTGCCTTCACCTCCTTCGATGACAAGGAGAGGCCTCGTGTCCCAGCAGTGGGTCGAATCATAAAGGCTGTTATGATGATGATGATGTCCCACGTCCTAAAATTGTACTGAATGTTTTTGGTTGTAAAGCTTGATTTTAGTCTGTCTAACTAGCTACCATTAACTCTAATTGTAGTTGCATTCAGAGGTAAGATAGCAAATTCTTCAATCACTCCAGGATTCCCAAAAAAGTCCACTTCCATCTCAGCCTATCTTGACACCAGGTTAGAGGAAGGCCAAGCGCTTCTCGTTATAAAATAAAATATAGTAAAGATTCCAATAAAATAATCAGCAAAAAACATCGTGCTACTCAGGTGTTAATATAGTGTAATAGCTATAGGAGTATTCATAATAACTTTCTGTGTCGAAAACGGATAAATTAGGTAATCAACCAAATATTCCAGCGACAAGGCAAAAACAATATGAAAGACACGGCACTTTAGTTGGTCTCTTTTTCTGCTAGTTTTTTTATTGTATTTATTTATTTAGAAACATTGAAACATAGGACATCATTAAATTCACCACACTGAGAACTTCAACGAATTAGGAATGATACTTACAAAATCGAGAACTAAAACCTTACATCAGCTAAACAATTTCCGAATTTAATGTTTGGTATTCTTTTTATTAATAAATTTAATATATCCAAATGAAATGAAATTCATTATTCACCATTAGCTAATAATTGCATTTGTTACGATGTATTTTATATTAATAATGTTGATTCGGAACTTAATCGAGAGCTCAAAGTTGACATTAGGTAAACAATTTCCCAAAAGAAACTTCCCGTAAACCCTTTCGAGAAAAACAATTTTGACATTTACCTAAACCTTGTTGTAGTCGAACTTTTGTAAGTCCACTTTGAAACTTTAATGGCAACACGGAGGAATTCGCCGACCAAAATGTTTTACAGTCGGAAACTAAATTTATTCTGCGCGAAACTGGGGAGTTATTAATTTTTATATGTAGAATATGTTTACACGCCACTGTTATATAAAGCTACTCGTTATTATGGAGTTAAAATTATTTACTAAAAGACGTGTGCCGCAAACCAGCAATACAAGTTTAGAGTAGGTACAATACTTTCAACAAGTAGGTACCTATGATAAATATAACTACATAGGTTTATAAGTTGTTTTCCTCTAACATACTCTGTTTTTTGCATTATGTAAAACTACAGTCAATCTCTCTATACCTAGTCAAAGGCTCTTTTTCTAATATTAGTATCATTCGCAAAAAGGCCGAGTAATTGACGCCAATGAATATCAGATATTGTTTTGTAAGACGAATTCGATTGGCGAATGTGTTCAGTTGCCCTTATAATTAAATATGACTGTGCAAACAGTAATGATAACTTTTTTATATTACCTAATTACGCGTAAACTTTATTAACAGTGTCGTTGGTCGTTTAGTTAAATCACTGAAATCATTTTGAACATTATTCGACATCATTAATTTCGGGCAATGCAGTTGGTAATTTAATATTAGTCATCATTGGTTCATTTAGAGTTATAGGATTAGGACCATTGGTAGGATATAGTAGTTACATTAACTTTTGTAATAGCGTCTTGGTCATCTGAATGGCACTTTAGAGGTACCATAAGAATGAATGTCTTTAAGGCTAGGTCAACGAGGTCGGGCTTAAATAGATGATCTGTGAACGGTAGGATAATAAAATTAAAGGCCATTATGTCAAAACTTACGATGTTCTTTAATCTTTATTCATCTTGATATGGTACTTTTCTATATCAACATAATACTTGTAGAGAATAGAAATCTATATACTAGAATCAAGTCAGTATTATACTGCTATGAGATATAAGAAAATTACTGGTGTAGTACCAGTAATTTTCTTATATCTCATAGCAGTATAATACTCACTTGATTCTAGTATATTATTCTTTATCTAATATAAACCAGATTTCATATTATGTTATTATAAAAAGAGTAGGAACTACTGGTGTAGTACCAGTAATTTTCTTATATCTCATAGCAGTATAATACTCACTTGATTCTAGTATATTATTCTTTATCTAATATAAACCAGATTTCATATTATGTTATTATAAAAAGAGTAATCTAGCGATGTCCGACTATGATTATCAAACAATGAACATGATAATCTAACTTGTTAAGCTAGCCGCTATTATAAACTTGTATACTTAAGTATATAGTCATCGTTGTTTGAAGAATAACCCGTAATTGCCCTTTCAGATTACCAAGAAGTATGTTCAGCGCTATCGAGGGTCCAAAAAGCCTTGGGTGCGAGTGGGGAGTCGGCGCTTGCAGCCCGAGTGGCGACGGCTGCCGGCACACTACTCTGTCCAGCTTTAAGAACAGCTTTGGCAACCAGATCAGCAGTGCTTACCGCAGTGAGACATAAAAGATCGGGCCTCTCAGCGCCCCACACACATCGGGCCACCGACAGGTTGAAAGACGTAAGTATTAAAATTCCTGTGGTTAAACCAGTCTTTTACATGGTCAAAGTTATATCTTAACAATATTGCAAACATTAAGTTGTCGTTTGACATACACATCGACTTTTTGTTATGAAACACAATTTTAAATTACCTAATGGTAGTAAAATGCTCGTAAACATAAATTTATTGAAGGATTAGATTTTTCATATATCTGTTATGAATAAAGCTACATATTTATAATCCCTCATCTCTTCCCGATCATTAATCTCTAATCTCTTGTGATCTCAGTGAATAATAACGAGAGTTGCTCCTAGAGTTACAAAGTTGATAATGTATAAATTTCACTCCTTTAACTCAATTACAAAGTTAAATCAGGAAAGTTGTAATAAGCTAAACAAAGGAAATTACAAGAATGTTATCTTAATTCCATTTCATCTTCATATTCGATAACAAAAAATCGATAGCCTTGACCAGCTGGGTTTGGGTTTTTTGTTGATTTATAAGATATATTACGCCAATGTTGTTGAACGGTTGGGTAATATCTGGAAAATCAAGTTTGGAGTTGACTATTCCACTTTTCCTTGTTCCTACACAAGCTTTTATCGAATTTGTTCTGGACTATGTTTGTTATAAAAGGATACTTACCTATTACATTTACCTACGCTAAAATTTTATTATCTTTTAGTGAAGTAGAATTAATGGAATCAATGTTCTTATTTTAATTAACTGTAATGTAAAAATTGTAGTCAGTGACCTTGAGATAGGAATAAATGTAAAGATGTCGAAAGCAAAAATAGAATCAATGATGATTTTTTATAAAATAAATGCAACAATGGTAACAATTGTCAAGAGATGAGCGTCAAATGAAACTTGTAGTTCTATTATATTGGTAATAATTCAAGTACATTTTGTTTGTCACCAGAGCATAGATGTCCTAGATGTGCAAGCAGCTGCTGGCGGAGAGAGGTCTGCGATAGCTGCTGAGCTGTTGTCCATACTGGGAGGTTTGGAGCTCGAGAGCCTGATTCAGGCGCATGACCAAGCGGCAGCGTTACTGGACCCCGCGTGCTTTAGCAGAGGGAAGAGGCATAAGGTAGGAATATTGTCAAAATGTATCTTTGTAAACTATTTTCTAGGAGATGTTTTCTTTCCAGGAAATAGTTTACTCACTGGATACTAACCTAGTGGAAACTGAATGTATAATTGTAAAAGTCCTTGCAATCAGTTTTTTGTAGCACGATCGTATATTTCCATGCCATCAGGTGCAGACCATCTCGCCAACACATAAGTAGTTATTAACAACTTAAATCAATTGCAACGTTGTTTGATTGGTTAAAATTGGCTAAAGTTGGATGCTCTGATTTTTACAATGCTTTGTTTTATTATTTATTTAAATTTAAAATTTTCAACGTGAGAAGATGGCAAGAGTTGGCAAGTATCTGTATTCTTCTCTTCTGGTCCTTGCTAAAATCAATAAAGACAAAGTTCGGACTCAAAAGTACCATATCGGTATAAGTATCATACTATTGTTTTATTAGAATAGTAAGGCCATGACCATAAAAGTTGTCTGGTTTAACATTTCCCCAAAGTAATAAGAAAGTATCATCTACCGAAAGTTTGTAGGTACATGTGAGAACCCTTGTACAAGACGTTTTCTTAGATAGAATTAATTAAACTAGCTCATTACCTAATGCTTCTTAAAGTTTAAATTTGATCATAATTCTTAGGTAGGTATACCTAAGGTAGGTAGTACCTAACATTCAAATGAATTTATAACAATTACTAAAGGGAATATTGCCTAAACCTCCTTCGATGACATGGAAAGGTCTTGTGTCCCAGCGGTGGGTCGAATTATAAAGGCTTCTTTAACTTTTTTTTGTCGAATCAAGTCGATTATTACCTACATGTCTAAACTAAAATACGAAGTTGTCGTTTTATTTTAATGGCACAATTATGTTAGTCTAAAATTGATGATGTTCGTGATGATTACAATAGAAAAGTGTTTCCATGAAGTACGTTCTTTCCAAGAAATTGGTGTAAAATATATTTTTAGGTTTTGAACTAAGTACCTGTAATATAAAATTACACGTAATATAAAGAACGAATGAAAGTTCTAATTTCAAAATTATATGATCTGAGTTATGATCGGTCGCTCCTCTTTCCGCCACTTTAAAATTTGTAGGAACATAGTGTAGGTATATACCAACTTAAAAAAATAATGGAGCATGACTAAAGGGCTTAAAGTTACCCCGTTTTATTGTCGCTAAGGATATCTAAGCGCGTGGTTATCTAAAGTCTTATGTTTCTGTTCGCTTTCCGTCGTAAAAGCGGCTCGAAGTGATTCGTCGGTCGGTCCTCGGGTTGGATATTATCATATCATTAGCATAGATCAAGATGAGCTTATTCAGGCTAATAGATAAAGTACTGGTAGCAAATCTGGCAAAAATGGAATTGTATCAAACAATGAGTTAAACCTTAAAAAAATGGTGAAATATCAGTTTTTTATTACAATAGTATTAATTCATCGAGTATCTTTGCTCTGTACAATTAAAAACATTGGTTAACAACAAAGTTTGGTTTTAGTTTTTGAGAATTTTCCACGCTTTATTACATTAATAACGATGGAAATGACAATAGATAGGAAATGGTCGAGATACAAAGAAAGATCGTAGATTCAGTATTAAAATTAATTGTTATAGACAATTAATTTAGAGTCGTCCATTGTTAGTGCCGTGCCCGACAAGAGTATCTACATGATAGTCCACTAAACTTGAATATGTTAGCCAGTTTCCTAGTACTATATTGACGATGGAAACGTAACTTGAAAAATATAAACATATTGTAATAAAGTAGAGTAATAAGGGTAAATCTGACAATAAAAATTGAAATAACAGAGAAAAACAAAAGGTAATATTCATGGATACCTCTCAAAAACATGGAAAATCATCATCTACTTATATCTCTAACATATTTAGAGGTTATTATTGATATTGAGGCGAGCCGGATATATATATTAAAAGTGCACTAATTTTGAGAACTTATTCGAGTCTTCTCCACTTTCATCGAAGTTTGTTTATTCTTGTTTCTCCGCAACTTGAATAAATTATTTTAATTTTGTTTCAGACTGGAAATAACTATAATCACAAAGGAGAGAATGACAAAGCTTTAACTGCGCACTCGCCGGACGACCCCAGCGAAAACATCAAAATTATTAAAATCGAAAAGACTAACGAACCACTTGGTGAGTCATTTTGAACTTACGATTTTATATATTTATTTTCTTTTTTGAGATTGACAACCGTCTATCATTGATCACTATTTTTCGTTATCATGAAAAATAGTCTGTTTCTAATTGTTCAAACTTACTATACCTAGGTACTGTCAATTCAATTTTCCCCGAAAATATAAGCGAAGACGTAATATATACCTGCATATTTTAGATCCTTACCAATGACTTTTTATTTGCTTTCGTGGATCGTGGAACTGAGATGAATGAAGAAAATGCTACTATTCGATACGAAATCTTGTCTGAGAATCTGTAAATATGGGTATAATGTGGCCATCCACATTAGACTCCATAGTCTTTGATAAAATTTGACTTTGTATAATGAATTATTTACTTATGAATTATTTGCGTATATTCCTTTTGTAACACAAGCTGACATTGTAAAGGTCTAGGTAGCAAATCGGAATGCTTTACATGACTTAACTGCATTAGTGTATGTAACGCTACATTCTCCGGATAACAACAGCGCAGGGCAAATATTTCACCAATGCTTTGAGTATACTGTGCTAATAGGAATACCTATTTGTGGGCACATTCGAGAATCTGTTACATCGCATACCGACAGTGCAGAGATGTTTGTATACCTATAGAACTCCAAATTGCGATCTACAAACCCTTTGCAAATATTTTATAAGCCTGAGTTATTCATTTAGGAGCAGTTCTCTACATAAGTAATCACTAGGTGGTAGACCCGTATGTAGTAGACCCATATGTAGGGTCGTTTGGGTAGGGACCACCGCCTTTCTTATTTCTGCCGTGAAGCAGTTCGCTGTGTTTCGGATTGAAGGGAAAGGTAGCCAGTGTAATTACTGGGCATGCAAGGCATATCATCTTAGTCCCCAGGATTGAAACGCACTTGCAGTGTTAAGTGATTTACCCTTAATATATTAAGTGCCTATAGGCGACGGTAACTACTAAACATCAGTTCGGCCACAAGCTTGTTTGCCATCTCGTAATATATAAAAAAACAAACTTGATTCCATACTTTTGTTTATTTGCATATTGATGTTGCATTGGTTAATCTATTTTTTTTGTTTATGCAATAATGTAGTTACCTAATTATCAGTTTCAGCACAAAGTTATCAATATATTGCGGAATATAAACAAATCTTTTTCATACGGTCCTGTGAACATCCGAAGATTCTCTTACCTTCAAAGAAAATTTTAACCTCTCTAAGGTCCTTAAAATTTACTTAAAAATAACGGAACTAAAATTCTTAAAATAAGTGTTACTCAAAGATGATACGTGAACTATTAAAAAGAAAAATAAGCGTCCAATGATCGATAATGATGAGTACCTAATAAGTGATTTCTTTAATTTTCTTGAAATATTCATATATTTTTTTGTAATTTCCAGGTGCTACAGTAAGGAACGAAGGAGAAGCTGTTGTAATCGGTAGGATAGTGAGAGGCGGAATTGCGGAGAAGTCAGGGCTATTACACGAAGGCGACGAGGTTAGTGAATACGTTGCTTTTACTATTACCCAAACCGTGACCTCTGAAAGTTACGGTTATGTGACACAAATACCCAACTTTGTTTCCACAATTTCATTTGAATAGTCAATTGTATATTGTATTGCATTTTAATCTAAATTTATAAATTGTCGTCGTCCACAAAACATGAGTCTTGAGATGAGATGTGTTATGGTAAATCGATCGTAAAAAGATTCAATTTCAATCTTATTCATTTTATAAATCTTCTATTTGAAGTTTTCGTTTTTAATCTATTGAATCTAGTGAACCTACTATTGAATTAATTTGATCAATCTATTTGATCAACCAACACTATAAGTATCACTGGGTTCACATTATTGTTTTTGTGTCATATTCTATACAATTAGGTATTGTTTGCTTGTGAATAAAATTCTTACTCTGATCTTTGATGTGTAAACAGTGTTACTTTGACGGTATCGCATTATGTTAGATACACTTCTGCCTGCCAGGTTCAAAATTTTCTTTCGGGTCTGCGTTAATAATATAATTTTTATTTGTCTGCGTAATATTTTTTTTTCTGCCATACTTCTCGATCAGCCGTCATATCAACATAAACAGTTATCTTTACAATGGCACCTATCATCTTTTACGAAGTGCCTACATCTTTTCTTATGTCTTCCTCTCCTTTTATTACCCACCCTAATCGGTACTAGGAACCTATGAAAGGTGGTATGCAGACAGAGCGACTTTGATCTCCGTATAGCGGCAACAGGCAACTTGCAACTAGCGTTTTACATAATATATAACTTAAAGAAACTGCGCAGACACAAAGTCAAAATTTCTTTATTAATTTGGTACAATTTGTACACTTATAAAAGTCATTTTGATACCATCAGTTCAAGAGTCTACCAGGAGGCCTTTTTCTAAGAAAAACCGGCAGGAAACTCAACAAGTTTTATCCTCCCTTTACAGTTTTTATAGTTTGGATTTAGAAAGAATTCACATGTTGAAGTCATAATAATGTAATAAAATAATGACTGATAATTAAACTTATAATAAAAAAAAATGGTTGTCTGTAAAGTCGGTTTACTGACGATAGTTGAACGTGACAACGTCTTAAGAAAATACTGATGGAATGGTAGCATTTTTCAAAAGAAAAATTTAATTTCATTTTCATCCCACCACCTCGGAAAGTGTAATTTTGCGCTTCGAAATCTGGCTGGAAAATTCTATTTTATTCGCTTGAGTGGCAAAGTAGATTTGAATTTAGAACATCACATATAATGAGTACTCAATATAATTGTAAATTCAAAACGTCATTAAACCTATTTAATGTAACCTCTATGGTGCCAAATTTATGATTAGAACTTTTTAAATTGTGAAAAAATTCTTTTTCATTTTGTCATTTCCTCGCTGAGGTGGGATGAAAAGTTACGTATTGCACTCGAGTGGAAAGATTTTTCACCTTGTGCTCGTTTGTTTCCCTCGCTGACGCTCAGGATTCTAATTTAGAATCACTCGCTGCGCTCGTGATTCAACTTTAGAATCCTTCGCTTGCTCGGTCATCCAAATCGAGCACGCGGTTAAAAAGGAACTTTCCACTCTTGTATAATAAATAACTATTGTTTAATAGATTTCGCATTATAGTATGAATAAACTTGTAATAAAATCTCTTTGGCTATACTATTTGTATCTGGCTGGTTTTGGTATCATTGAAAGTTTAAATTTTAAAGAACATAATTCCAAATTCAAATTAGAGAATTAGATTCAGAGCGAGGTGACGCCGCATGACGTCATGTTTTTTCGTGCGTGCAGCCGGCTCTATCGAATTATAAGACGTTGTCACGTCAATAAAAAGATGACTCAACTATTAAATCTTTAAGTTTCGGCTGTAAATAAAAAAAAAATCGCAAGTAAATATAAATTCTGAAAAAAATATACTGTGTCCTAGATGACCAATGCTCCAATCGTTTCGTAATTATTATAATTTGTTTTTTTGAAATGTTGTCAATTGTTTGGCTCACCAGCTGCTGGAAGTGAACGGTCTGGCGATGCGAGGCAAGTCCGTGCACGAGGTGTGCCAGCTGCTGGGCGCGCTGACGGGCACGCTGCACGTGGTGCTGGCGCCGCGCGCCCGCCCGCCGCGAGCGCCGCCCGCCCTCCGCGTGCTGCACGTGCGCGCGCACTTCGACTACGACCCCGAGGACGACGTGTACATCCCCTGCCGCGAGCTCGGTCAGTACCACAGAAAACATAATAAAAAATCGGGAGTGGTCTCCCCTTGACTTTCTAGTATACCGGAAAGGACTCAAAAGTTGATAGAAACCTTATATTTTGATGTTACACATGCATGTTAAATTTTGATCAGCCATCCGAGTACCAACCGCGCACTTGGTTGCTTAACTTTCGTGATCGACCGCTCAAAAGTTGATAGAAACCTTATATTTTGATGTCATACATGCATGTTAAATTTTGGTCGATTTTTTTACGATTACAAGACTTCCTCTATACTACGTATACGAGAAAGTAAAAAGGATAGAATCACAGTATACCAAGAACAGTAATACGTCTTCATACAAACTGGCAGCTATCCATTAGAATGTGTGCGTGCGTACTCGGCGCCGTGTACGCACGCACTGTGACGCACACATTGACATAAAAATATGGGGGCATGAGGTGGTCTCGCCGTCTCGGTGTGATCGCGCGTTTTTATGTCATTGCACATTCGCTCGCCGCTCGTTCCCGCCCGGCACATTTACGATAGCCCTACGTCAACGCAGAGTAGGCTAATAACTCGCCGACAGCCCGCAGATAAACTACTCTTCTTGGTATACTGTGATAGAATTGCTTTGGTTCGCATTTACTAACGAAACCAGTGTCGCCGCTTTATCCCCTCTACTTACTATTAAGGCACGCACTCAAAAGAACGAAGCCGTAACGCAATTACGCCCACAATTTACAATTATGAACCCTAAGAGACAGCGTTGAGTAACACTCACCAAAAGTCACACTCACACTTACACAACGTCGCTCTTCATTGGTAGCGTCGGCATTATGGCTGTTATCATGTCCGTCCGTATCGTGTCTGTACTATGAACTTTTGTGCTAGAGAGAAGAGATATCGAAAATCACAATACATTGCTGCGTATACTTAAAACAATAGTTATGAAGTTTTATGTTAATAACGTATAGACCAATATTTCATAGTGAAAGATTTTCTCAAGGTGTATTTTGATAAAAACAGCATTATTACATTAAAATAATACATTCAAATGAAATGTGATCCCTTTATTAGTGAAATACTCACTCTGGATGAGTTTCCGCAATTGCCCATGCCTCAAAACACCATTTTAAGGCATTTTTATCACGGTTCTAGCAGCACTGAGTTGCTGGAACCGTAATAAAATTATTCTTATTCTATTAAATCCGTTCATCATCATTTCAGCCAAGAGACGCCCACTGTTGGACATAGGCCTCCCCCAAGGATCTCCAAACCGGTCGGTCCTGCGCTGCCCGCATCCAGCGGCTTCCCGCGACCCTTACTAGATCGTCAGTCCACCTTGTGGGGGGCCTACCAACGCTGCGTTTCCCGGTACGTGGTCGCCACTCGAGGACCTTTCCGCCCCAACGGCCGTCAGTCCTCCTCGCAATGTGCCCTGCCCACTGCCACTTAAGGTTCGCAATTCTTTGGCCTATGTCGGTGACCTTGGTTCTCCTGCGGATCTCATCATTTCTGATATGATCACGCAGAGAAACTCCGAGCATAGCCCTCTCCATTGCCCTTTGGGTGACCTTGAGCCTTCTTATGAGGCCCATTGTAAGCGGCCACGTTTCGGTTCCATAAGTCATCACTGGCAACACACACGAATTAAAGACTTTCGTCTTAAGACACTGCGGTAGATGGGCCGAGAATATGCCGCGTAGCTTCCCGAACACGAGTTGGATTCGCCGATTGACCTCTTTCTGGAAGTTGGACTTACCCAGTTGGACTGTTTGTCCCAGGTAAACATAATCGTCGACAACTTCCAGTGTAGAGCTTCCAACCTTTACAGGAGTGGGTGCGACATGGATATTAGACATGATTTTCGTCTTATCCATGTTCATTTTAAGACCCACTTGTTGGGAGACTCTACAGAGATCGTCGAGCATTGTGCCCAGATCTTCCAAGGTCTCAGCCATAACCACGATATCATCTGCAAAGCGAAGGTGAGTCATGTACTCGCCATTTATGTTGATGCCAAGTCCTCTCCAGTCCAGAAGCTTAAACGCGTCCTCCAACGCAGCTGTGAACAGTTTCGGCGATATAACATCACCCTGTCTCACGCCTCGCTGGAGCTGTATGGGTTTTGAATTCTGGTCCTGAAGGCGAACTGACATAGTGGCGTTTTCGTACAGTGACCGCAACACTTGGATGTATCGGTAGTCTATGTGGCACCTCTGGAGTGACTGGAGCACGGCCCAGGTCTCGACAGAATCGAAGGCTTTCTCATAGTCCACGAACGCTAAGCATAATGGCAGATTATACTCTTCGGTCTTCTGTATAACCTGCCGCAGCGTATGTATGTGATCTATGGTACTGAAGCCTTTTCGGAATCCGGCTTGTTCGGGAGGCTGGAAGTCGTCAAACCTGCGCGCGAGACGATTCGTTATAACTCTTGAAAACAGCTTGTAAACATGACTCAGCAGCGTGATGGGTCTATAGTTCTTCAATTGGGCCCTGTCGCCCTTTTTGAAGAAGAGTCTCACCACGCCGCCATGCCATGCCTCTGGCGTTTTGCCCTCGAGTATAACGGAGTTGAATAGCCTCTGAAGAGCTTTCAGAACCGGTCGTCCACCTGCTTTCAGAAGCTCCGCAGTAACTCCGTCATCACCCGGCGCCTTGTTGTTCTTGAGCTGCTTAAGAGCTACACTAATCTCGTACAGGCTGACGTCCGGGATATCTTCGGTATAGTGTCGGGTTAATTTGGCTCTTGGATCGGTGGCCTGAATGACAGGTGGGTGTGATGTCGCGTAAAGCTGTCCGTAAAAGTTTTCAATCTCGGCCAAGAGCTCAGGTCGTGATGTGATGGTTCTGCCGTCCTCTGTCTTCAGCTTTGTCAGCAAGCTCTCTCCAAGCGACATATCTCTAGCGAACACTTTGGAGCCTTTGTTCCGCTCGATGGCCTCTTTAATACGTTCTGTATTAAATTGGCGTATGTCGCGAGTTAAGCACTTGGAGATACGTTTGTTGAGCTGCCGACGCCTACGAGCCTCTTCAGAAGACTGCAGAACCATCCCTCGTCTTTCTTCCATCAGCTTTAATGTGGGCTCTGAGATTTTCTTCGCTTTTTTTGTACGGCTGGGTTTGAAGAGTTTTGAACCCACCGTAAGTACAGCTTCCACGAACCTGTCATTATAAGTGTCCACATCTATGCAGTCCTCCAGGCATTCGAAGCGATTTTGCAGTTCGAGTTGAAAGCGCTCGGGGTTTTGGATCTGGATGGCTTCAGGGCGGAGCGTAGACTTCATCAGTCGATACCTTTCGGATTTAACGTTGAGATTCAATGTGCCTCTTACCATTCGGTGATCGCTCCCCGTGTTAAACGAATTGATCACAGAGACATCATTGAATATCCGAGTCTTAGTCGACATGATGAAGTCAATCTCATTTTTTGTTGTACCATCCGGACTTTCCCAGGTCCATTTCCGATGCAGCCGTTTCTTGAAGAAGGAGTTCATCATATAGAGTCCCTCCCTCTCCATATATTCGGCTAGCATCTGACCACGGTAGTTCCGGATTCCAGTTCCAAATTGCCCCACTTTCAACTCATCATCGCCTCGTTTGCCTAGCCTTGCGTTGAAGTCTCCCATTACAACAGTGTAGTGGGTCCTGGAAGAATGTATTGCCCGAGAAATATCCTCATACATTACTTCCACTTCCTCGTCGGGGTGTGTCGAGGTCGGGGCGTATACCTGTATGACCTTCAACGAATACCGTTTGGTGATTCTGAGTATAAGGTACGCCACCCTATTCGACACACTTCCGATCTGTACAATGTTGTTCACGAGAGACTTGTGGACAATAAACCCGACACCACCTTGGGACAGATCTTCGCCCTCCCGGAAATAGAGTAGGTTGCCGGATCTTAGAATCACTGTGTCCATCATCCCATTCTATGATATAAGTTTCTTTGCCAGAAGAGTTATTTTTGTCTGAACTACTGTCGGTGAAGTCCATTGAGTACCCGTTCGATGCAGCTACACTTTTCTGGGATTCTGTATATTTTACATCGCCAACTAAATCTTCGATTTCTTCATCCTGTAAGAGATTATCGTTAACTACAGACCTACAGAGAATTTACCTTTGGGTAGTCATGGTATAAACGTTGCCCAGTCAGTACCTATTTTATAAGCATTGCATTCAGAGCACCTACCTGACTTGTAAAAAGGGCGAGCAAAAGGTTCATGAAGTTAGCTTTTAGCAAAAAAAAACTGTGTACCTACCTGGGTTCCATAGTAATAATGTAAAGAAAACAGGAGTCATGGAGACTCAGACGTGAGGGCTTGTGACGTCACGCTTTCGCAAAAAGTGTACGGAAACGACATTACACGACATTTCAATGCACATCTATTTTTTCTATAGTGCGAATCTCTATTGTGCGATTGTCTTTAATTCTCTCTACTTCATCTACCATAGATATATGAAGAAAGAGAAAGAGCATACTAAAGCGTATATTAGAGCGAGATAGATAGACGAGACCATTTCACGTACACGCAGGGGGCCTAAGTCGGCCTATCAGTCACGTAGAAAAGACAGCAACTGTCAGACTGCAGTACCATTTTCTGTGCACACATGCGCATTACTCACACATTGGTCCATAGTCGTCTCTAGTAGTTCATTGCCAATCTATAAACTTCAGAAATTATAAATCTTATGCCATCTACCTACTTATATAAAGTTGTGAAAAGATTGAGACACATTTACATCGAATGGGTATAAATATAAATGGGTAAAAATGGGTATAGTCGGAAAAATCCTATGTGTGATTTTTTATGCCGACAGTGACTTTTTACTCTTTTTTTGTTTCTCTAATTTAATCTTATTCTTTACAGGCATAAGTTTCCAAAAAGGCGACGTTCTCCACGTAATCAGCAGAGAAGATCCCAATTGGTGGCAAGCTTTCAGGGAAGGAGAAGACGACCAATCACTGGCGGGATTAATACCCAGTCAAGCGTTCCAGCACCAGTGAGTAACTTAATTATCATTGATTTTTCTACACGATATAATGAAAGAATTAAATATAGGTAGCCCTTTATTTGGTACCTATCTTAATATAGAGATAAGTAACTAGTTTAAAGTCAACACAAAATATTAATTATAGTACTTTTCGTTCATCATTTTGTTTTCTATGTTTACAAAAAAAATCTTATTCACTTTTTAGACCGAATTATCATTAAAGCGTGTTATTTTTGTATTTTTTTGTAATTCCTTTTTCTTATTTTTGAAAACTCTGCTATCTTTAACTTTATTTATTATCTGATAATATAGGTATCCCATGTTGAGTAATGAATTACAGTGATTGCATTCTGGTTGGGTTTGTAATATAACTATGTTCATTTTGTGAAAATTTTACTAAGCATTTATTTCCAGACGAGAATCTATGAAAATAACGCTAGCAGGAGAAGCTGCGGCGAGAGACAAACCTCGCAAAGGTGGTACTTTACTCTGTGCGAAGAAGCCTCCAAGAAAGAAGAAGGGAAAGAAGGCTACAAGTGAAGCGGGATACCCTCTCTACTCCACGTCAGGAGGAGATGGTAAGTCATTCATCGCTAACAGTAGCCCAATTCACGTATTAAAACCGTTGGGATATCGCAGCGATTTAGTCGTTTAAACACTTTTTCGTATTCACGTACGTCAAATGAACCGATTTTGAAGTAGCTCGATCGCAATGTCGTTGAACCATCGTCTAGCCGTATTCAGCTAATAAATTTATTTATTTATTTAAAAACTTTATTGCACAAAAGAAAGTACAAATGGCGGACTTAATGCTAGACAGCATTCTCTACCAGTCAACCAGTAAGGTGCGTGAGAAAGAGTGTTGAAGGCAGGATATTTAATAAAAATGTGAATAAATATTTAGATAAATAAATATACGATTATACAATTCATACATAAATACCTTTTCCATATACATATAATACATACAAATAGATACCTACATATACCTAATATAATATACACACATAATATATACTACCTACATATATAATATATTTATTAATGTTAAAACAAATATTTTTGTTGTCAGATATATATTTTATGTCAATTTTAGATAGTGATGTCGTACTAACCTCTTAAAGGAGACCTTATTAAGAGCACTTTGTACGGACGGTGGTAGTGCATTCCAAAGGCGAATAGCGGTAAGGGTGAAAGACTTGGAGGCAAAAGTAGTGTGGTGTACCGGTGTATGAAGCCTAAGGGTATTACTGGAGCGAAGATTGAGGTTATGAGATGACCCCAGATATTGAAACCTGGATTTCAAATAATCAGGGGCCCGTGGATCGAACAATATGTTGAACAGGAAACAAACAACTCTTAGATTTCTTCGCTCACGAATAGGAAGCCATTTGAGTTGATTGCGATAACTAGAAATATGGTCGTATTTGCGAAGGCCATAGATGAAACGGATGCAGGAGTTGATTAGACGATCCAACTTATCAAGAAGCTGTTGATTGGCATCGGATAAACACACATCTGCATAGTCAATAATAGGGAGAACAACAGACTGCACCAACATAATCTTAGTCTTAGGTGGCAGGAAGTGTTTTAAATTGTAAAGAACTCTAAGACTGTTGTGCACTTTCCTGCTAGTTTCTTTTACATGCTCATCCCAACTGAGTGAACCATCAATAAAAACACCCAAATTCTTCACATGACGTTGGAAAGGTATTACAGTACCGTTGTAGTGCAGAGGTGACATAGAATCGTAGTTCATAATAGCAAGTTGCCGTGAACTGCCCAAGATAGTGGCTTGGCATTTACAGGGATTGACCTCGATTCCATAATTTATTGACCATGCCAATATTTTACTTAGGTCATCATTGACTGATGAAATCGCCTCACTCAGATTTGTACTTTTACTTTGAGTGTATATCTGTAGATCGTCAGCATATAAATGGTAAGAGCATTGAAGTTGAGATGTAAGAGAATTTATAAATAAAGAAAATAGAAGTGGTGAAAGTATTCCGCCTTGAGGGACACCAGCAGTTAGATTGCACCAGTTTGATACTGTTTTATCCACACGAACAGCTTGCTGACGTCCCTGAAGATATGAGGAGAACCATTTCTGCACTGAGGATGAAAAGTTTGAAGAGGACAGAATGGCAAGGAGGATGTCATGGTCGACCGCGTTAAAAGCGTTAGAAAAGTCAATTAAGACAAGGACGGTAATCATTGACTTATCCATGCCATCACGAATGTCTTCTAAGACCTTGGTTAGTGCCGTTGTCGTGCTATGCCCGGGTCTGAACCCTGATTGAAACGGACTGACCAGTTTGTTGGCGAAGACATAGGACGAAAGCTGCTTGTGCACGACAGCTTCCAGGATCTTGGAGAGAAAAGGGAGTATGGATATAGGTCGGAAATGTGTAAGGGAGGTGGGATTAGGTGTTTTAGGTTTTAAAATCGCACCGAATTGTCAACTGAGAGGTATTCAGCTAAAATATTTTCGTATCACGTTCTATGTTAAATATTATCGATATTGATTGATTTAATTTGATTAATTTATCGTAAATCACTGTATTTGAAGTATAAAGTATATTTGAACCTTTTAGTAGAAAATCAAATCATTTTACGGGCATCTTTTTTGTTTCCTTGACAAGTCTTCAGATGTGCTTTAGTTCCGATCTTATTGAGTTGTCGTCCTATCGAGATGTAGCTGAGTAACATGTGAATACCAAAATTGGATAGGACTACGATCGAACGATTTCTAAACTACAACGATTTTTAGATCGAATGTATTTACGTGAATTGGGCCATAGTTCTGGTGCTATTGCAAAGGTGCGCCATTTAGCTTTAGATTTACACCAACCTAAAAGACAATATTTTTGAGCATTTTTTTTTGTTTTATACAAACATAATGGTGCGTAGCAAGCACCATAACTTTTCAAATATGATATATTTTGACCTACTTCAAACCTTGACCTACATCAAATGAATCCGGTTGCTATCAATATATTGATATTGATAGCAACCAGATTCATTTGATTATTAGTCAGACACATTATCAGCTGATGTATGCTACGATGAGTAGAAATCATATAGAAATTAACATTGTGGCGTCAAACGCGCTCGGGTTTTGCTTGGGAACTGTCGGGGTGTTTTCGGTACTGGCATGTACTGGGTTCAAAAATGTATTTTATATTGCTTACAGTGGTGGAACCATTTACGCGCCTATAGCAGAGACCATCCACTAAGTCAATCCAATAATGACATCATCTTAATAAATATAATTTACCGCATTGGATTATCCTCGAGTGACTCATCAAGCCAGTCTTATGTAATAGAAAGATTTAAAATTTTTCATTGGACTGACCATGTCTGGGCTCAGTGGATAGTCTTTGCTTTTGGCCTTGTGTAAACGAGCCATAGGTGCTACCAGCCATCCACTGTCCACTATCCGTGAGCAATTCCATATTGTATCCGGGAGTCGTAATACACAACATGAAAACATTCCTTGGTGTTTAACTCCATAATTTAGACTAGAAGCTTCTTCCTGGCATATTTTAACACTGAGACTGGACTTCTTGTGCAAATCGTAAGCAGTATAAAAATTGTGTTGCTTACTATATTAACTTTTAAACTTTTAATTGGTATGAAAATAGAATACAATCTATTTGGTAGTCCCAGTGATTATATCCGAAAAGATTTGTGGTACAAGTCTTTTTAAGAAATATGTCTCTATATAAACCTCTCAATGCAGTAAAGTTTAATTGGGTGAAGTGTAAAGTGCCTACTAAACCTTATAAAAGTTTAGTAGGCACTTTACACTTCAAAATATTAGTTATAACCATACACATTCTTCCTAATCTCTTTGTAGAGTTCGAGCAAGAAGAAATATTAACATACGAAGAAGTAGGACTTTACTACCCCCGAGCATCAAATAAACGGCCGATAGTCCTCATCGGTCCACCCAACATTGGCCGACATGAACTGAGACAGAGGCTTATGGAGGACAGCTCAAGATTTGCTGCTGCAGTGCCCCGTAAGTTTACTTGGATTTTTACAATCAAATAATTATTATTATTCCTGGATGTAAAATCCCTAAATATTCCAAAGTCTGAACTCGAAACAAAGCTCTTTATAATTAGAAAAATACTAGAATCTAGTATGAGATGAATCTAGAGTTGTTGAAACTATGTATAAATACGAACACATCTTTAGAGTATTACACATACAGCACGTACAATAAAGAATAATCTTGCTTCAAAGATTCCGAAATATTTTTTGAAACCCTACAAATAGACACGCTATTCCTATATTAATAATAGTACGAGAGCCCACGACCAAAACCATGTCTCATAGCAATACGGCAAAAACCCTATAAAATCGTTAGATTGTATGATTCTGAACCCGACTAGGTGTGTAGTAACGGTCGAAAGTGTAGCAACTGCGTGGGAGGCCATTTCTGCTGTGTCAAAAAAAAAGACAGTCGGTATTATAGCAATACGTCTGATAGTGAAAATGTACATAGATTTTATAATTATATTACGAAAAAGTTTGTTTTCAGACATTTTGCGCGTAGCATATAGCCTGAGCGCATTTTTGAAAATGTCAACAAATTAAGCCGATCTGTATCATAGCAATACGGATAATTTTTTTTTTCAACTTTTCGTATTGCTGCCATGATTACCAAAAACCTGTTTTCAGACACTTTAAGTGTAGTTTTCAACTTCATCCCAGTTTCCTTTTGTGCGATTTATTTCAGTCCTTCAACTTCAATGTTACGGTTTCGGGTAAATTCTTTGTTAATTATCATCTAATAAATTCAGGGTCGCAACGTATTCATTGGTTTGTAACAGAAAATTCAAGATGCCTCAATACGATCTTTGAATGATATCTGAGTATCGAAAAGTTGTCTGATAGAGAAGGTTCTACACTTAATTTGTCTGATATAAATTTTTTGCACATGTGGACAACTTATTTTATCATGTCCAACTATTTTCAGACATATTGCTATGATACCGATCGGTAAAATTTGTTAACATTTTCAAAACGGTCTCAAAATTTAATGCGTTCACATTTCCGTCTGAAAATTGTTTTGTTCGCATCAAATAACCAAAATTTATTAATAAAAAAGATTTTCAGACGTATTGCTATGAGACATTTTTTTTGTCTCATTTTTAATTTTTTTAAGTGATTTTACGGGTTTGCGCTACACCACTAACGTCTGAAAAATATGTTTCCGGTATCTCAGAACTATCATTCAACTACAGTCTGCAAATCAGACATATTGTTATGATGCAGTTCAGTAAAATTCTTTGACAATTTTGAAAATTCGGTCAGATCAAACGCTACGCGGAAAATGTCTGATATTGGTATTTTCGAGTTCAGGATAATCGTATCTATCGATTTGATGCGGTTTTGGCCGTATTGCTATGAGACAAAAATTTTGGTCGTGGGCTCTCGTACTATAAGTGTCATTTGCCTTTATAGATACATCGAGACCTCGCAAAGACCACGAGGTACCGGGACAGGACTACCACTTCATCTCCCGCACGCAGTTTGAGGCTGACATCCTCAACAGAAAGTTTGTAGAACACGGGGAATACGAAAAGGCTTATTATGGTAAGTAACAGACAAGGTTACGGAAAATTAGAACTTCTTTATTAACATCCACATAAAAATATTCCATCGATAAAAACACTTGTTTGTGATATTGAAACGCACAAAAAAAAACCTTGACATAATTATGAAACATTAACGTGTATTTTTACAGGTACATCACTGGAAGCGATACGAGAAGTAGTGAACTCAGGGAAGATATGCGTGCTCAACCTACATCCACAGTCGCTGAAGATTCTACGAAACTCGGACCTGAAGCCTTACACGGTGTTCGTTGCGCCTCCTAGCTTAGAAAAACTTAGGCAGAAGAAGATTAGAAATGGGGAGGCATATAAAGTAAGATCTTACAAATACTTTAGTTAGTTGGTCCTCTGAGCCGGATTGAGAATCAAAACTATTTACGAAAAATATTACAAAATATAAAACCCTTATTATAGAAACCATTTAAATAAATTGGGCAAAACATTGTACTTAAATAAAGTAAAAAACCCGTTTATGTGAAAAGTTTTTTTGTGAAAATAGTTAATAACAAACTTACTGTAACAAAACTTGTTATCTTGCAGGAGGAAGAACTAAAAGAGATAATAGCGACAGCAAGAGATATGGAACTAAGATGGGGCCATTTGTTCGACATGATAATCATAAATAACGATACACAACGTGCCTACCAGCAGCTGCTCAATGAAATCAACAGTTTAGAGCGGGAGCCTCAGTGGGTTCCCGCGCATTGGCTTAAGCACACCTAGCGAGAAATTCCCCATGCTGCTGACACAGCAGCTGGAAGACTGACCAGAATCGATAACGCAAATAACGATAACGGTACAGTGGATAACGATAACGGTAAAGTGGGTAACGATAATGATACAGTGGATAATGAAAACGCGAATATCGGTAATAGCAAAAGCGCTTTAGCAAAACTCGTCAAACCTCTACCCCCTGGCGAAAGCGCGACGTTTAAATTGGTACTGTTGCTTGAAATGATAACGCAAATGGTTTTACATTTGCTCCTTTACTTTTTAAATGCGTGCGATAGGAAGAAGCGGTGGTTCCAAAGTGTTAAGGGTACGAAAATAGGTAATGATAGCGAGGTACATAGCGCGGCGGCAAGTTCCGAAATTGTAGAAAATATAGAATTTAGTAATGTGTTCCCTTTGTCGTGTTTAGTTAACAAACGAGATCGTTACAAAGTGTTCGAAGACGTCGAACACAAAAAGAGATTTGTTGCATAGCAGTTGGTTGATATGCGTCTGTCGGATGTGTCTTGAGTGCTGACAGACGCACATCAATTGTCCAGATGAGGATTGGGTTACAGGGACTCATGGGCGGAACTAGAACTAGTTTTAGGCAGGCCATCCGATTTTCTCTTTCCCTTAGACAATACGAATACATCTCAACTATTCTTTTAGTTTTATCTTCACTCCAGAGCTTTCGCGGATGGGTGCCACTTCTAGTTTCGCCTATGATGGATTTTTAAGAGTAACTACCTACCGTTTTGTAAGTAATCTGATTTGCATAGAATTCTTTTTGATAGTGGGTTCCCTTTAGTTTCCCAATTTTTATCTACGATCTCGAAAAGAGAATCAGGAACTTTTTAAATATATTGATTATGATGTGATTTGATCATAATTTGATATGAGATTTAAATATATTGACTTTTAATAAATCTGTGTTTTCCCATGTTTTAATGTAACAATGTAAGGTGCAAAGTTACTTATGAACGATGTGTAGTGACGGTGTTTCGAAAATACCAGATCGAGAGAAAATAAAATACTTATAATTATTCATTTATGTATGATTACGGTTCGTAGACCACCATTTTTATAATAAATAGACTCAATACTAGATCATTGTGCAAAATACTGGCAATAATACGATTGTCTAGGGTATAAATTTTACTTAAATAGTGATGTCATAATGCAAAACAATAAATTATAATATTTTAAAGATACAATACTTAATATAGCTGGATTTAATTTTTGAATATTGACAAATATACTGCCTTATTCGTGGAAATGTTACATAATTATAAATTTTTTAACATATTTTACATCATTTTCATTCGTTAAAATTAGTAATGAGGTGTCATATTTCACTTCACATTAGAGAATTATCTAGATCCCACGTCTATCCCTAATTCCTAATTTTAACGAAGCATAGAAATAGTTGATAAGAGTCGCTGAGGATCACTTAAAGTTCACTTTACTAGTTATAGCGATATAACAATTTTGCAATAATTCATTCGACATAATGAATAGTGATTCTTTCAAGTTATAGTCAGTGTCTTAAAGTAACCTATTTGAAATGTTGAATCCGATTGTGAGAGGCGGCAAACGCTAATCAGCGGTCGTTCTCTGAGTTCGAGTTAGAATTTATATCCGCAAAGAGTTCTAAGCATAATTTAGAATGAGTACCTAATGTAATTTGCGGGCGTATATTCTCACTTGTAGCGTAGAGTTAGCCACCACGCTTACTGTAGAACGTTTGCCTTTAACCAATACCCATATTAAAACAATTTATTAAAATAATATTTAAAAAGTAGATTTCAATAAAAAATCGATTTTTGATCAAATTTTAAAGACTGCTCGCTGAATATAAAAGTATCGCAATTGCCTGTCCACATTATTACATTTTCTATAGAGATACATATTGCCGTACCTATTTAAATGAAAGCAATACCATTTAGAGTTTATTAAATTAAAATGTTGAATACTTTAAACTAAAACAACAATAATGCGAAGGAATTTATAGATTTCAAATTAAATAGATAGTAAATGAAATACGATGAATAAACAATAAATAAACTATTTCTCTATTGCCAAATTTATACCTACTTTAGATTTAAAAATAATAAAACTTTTTAAAAAAAATCTTCAGTAGACTTCTTGTGGGATTCTAAAAGTGATTCTGTATTAGTAATTTACTAGTTACAATAAACCAAGTATTATGGACACTGCTATGATAGTGAGTAGAGAAGCAATATTTTATAACCGTATAATCAAACCTACTGTACAACGACATATCTGTTTTTATAGTATACCTATTCAATTTTTCGGCCAATCGAATGTGTATTCCTTTTGGTAAATTTACCACTTTAAATGTAACTCATAGATACAGTAATTTATTGAATAGTCACGAGTTTGGTGTGCTTGAGTTTCGTTTGTACGATTTGTCCGGTTTTATGTATAATTGTTGTAACAAAGTGTCTTTTTTACATGCAAAGTATTAATGTAGATCTGTAACTCGACAACACTGATGGAAATGTCGGTGGAAATTAATATGAACATAAATGTGATAAGGGAGTGCTGAATATCGGTATTATTTCTTCTTGGACCAAAGTAATACCTACATTCATCACGCCTTGCTGAACTGTGACAATGAGTGTGCCTAATGAAAACTTGGAAATACTAGTCGTTCTGTGATAACACATGAATGATTGTTACGTGCTACCTCAATAACGTGTTTCGTTATAAAGTTGATGTATGCATCTTCATCACTGATGTTGTCGAGTCACAAGCCGTCAGTTAGGGCAGATTAGTAGGTAAATGCAATACAATTTATAAGATGAACACAATATTCTAAATATCCAGGGATAAGTATTTGAAATTAGTTTGTTTACATTATTTGTATATCTGTGTAGATAGAAATTGTGCATTCCAAATAATTTAGTGCCAAAAACATAAGGCCACGATAAATAGTGGGTTCAATATTCTTTTTTATAATAATCACAATGTTTAATATAAATATATTATTTTGTATGTATGTTGTAGGTACGATACCATTACCAATTGTCATGTTATGTGTACGTACACTAATTTTTGAGATATCGTGTCATAATGTTTGAGATCAATCGAGTATATTGTATTAGTTGGGTAAGTCGATAATATTGAACTTAAATCAGTTAGCCTGCGAGGTGCTAAAATTTAATGGTTTTCTTGTTTTATCATATTCTGTGTGTTTTTAAGTTATTGTTGCGTTGTTGTGTGCATGAACGGTGCTTACTAAACATTATATACCTGGTAGAAAGTCATTATGGTTGGACAACCAACAGCAACTGTTTCATGCACACAATAGATCAAATTGTGGATTTGTTGAGACTTCACAGTATTGATATCGTCTAATTTATAAATAGTCCTGTATATAATTTATTAACAACTGAATAAATAATGAAAAATTATAAATAACATGTTAATAGAGAACAATTTAATGTAAATAATAGAGTACCTATTAAATTTAATATCAGATACCTAATATTTGTTTTATTCTATTCGTCGCTATCTAACTAAGATAGAACTAAGGGAATTGTAGACTACCACCGCACCCGGCGGGCATAAACCACTTTTGGAATATAGTATTTTTGGACTCAGAGAGGTCCAAAACGTGTACCTAAATCCGTCAAAATCTCGAGGTCAAATTTTTTGACGATTACAAGACATCCTTTATACGTATACGAGAAAGTAAAAAAATCAATAACATTAACTTTCTTTTAGAAAAGACATCAACGAGATGATTCTTTGATTTCACACTATATGTATGGGGAACTACTGAAGTGATAGGCCCTCACTGAATCGTCAACAACTCTCAGTGTTGCGATCACATTGACTCGAGATGCCCATTTTGGGCCATCAGAGGTTCCAGACAATGATTTTCAGGCAACATTTTTCAAAAAGCACAAATTTTTTTTCGATGACGGATTTCATAGATTTGACGCCGTCGTGGTGGAGTGGTCAGTATAGCTACACATCAAGCGGTCCGGGTTCGACTCCTGGTAGCGGCAAATATTTCTGTGACGAACACGAATATTTGTTTGCGAGTCATGGTTGTTTATATATTTATTTAAGTTTATTTATAAATATATCTAAAAAAAAATTATGTACTTAAATATAAAAATATGTTCGTTATCTAGTATCCGTATAACACAAGTTCATAATGATACTAACTTCGAGATAGATAATTAGTGTGAGCGTGACAATATATTATTATTATTATAGCTCAACATATACACCGAAATTTCGGAAAATCTGCCTACCAAAATGTGGCCGCATTATCAGACTTCAGAATGACATCCAAATTACCCAGATAAAAATTATTTACCTACCCCTGAAAAAAGCCAATCAAATGAAAAGTAAAAATTTCGAAATTTACAAAATGGCCGCCATCTCCGCCGCCATCTTGTTTTTGGGAACAGGGGCATTAAACGTAGATTGAGAATAGAGTACCTATATGAGCTATTAAAGAATAATACTTAATTATGAGAGTGAGAAAGCTTATATGTCTGATATATGTATACGGGAGAGCAGGACAAATCATTTTTTTTGTCTCTGTTTGCGTATCGGATTTTTATGTTTGCCACCATTGCTTTGGTGGCAGACAAGTGCGTGGTGCTTTGATATTTCTCATCATTTTAAGTGATTTTATGTCAGTTTTAACAATCTAATCATTGTAATACGCAGTATTTTGTGTGATTTCGTTTGAAGTAATGGTGAATTGTTGTATAATTGGCTGTAAAAGCCAATACTTAGTCTATTGTTGTAGCTATAGGTATAGTATGTAGATACATTGCTATCTCGCTTAGGTGTACGCTGATGACTTATCTATACTCTATTCTCAAGCATCAATCAAATGGCGGAGTGCAACGCAGTTTTCACAAATGTCATTTGGTAGGTCTCTGTTAATAGGCAATAGCAATTGGATGAATTGAAATGTCATTATTTCTATTTTCGAAGTTTTAGGGAATATCTCGGAAATTACCCCTAAAATGGGAAAAAATTTAAAACTTGGCAATACATCCCATAACCGACTCATACATATGGGCTGCAATAACCATCTAGCACCTTAAATTTCCCAAAAACGAAATGGAATTCTTCAAAAAATCACAAAATGGCCGCCAGCGCCACCGCCATATTGAATCTCGAAATGCCTATATTTTTCTCATATTCTAGACTTTAAAGCGGATAGAATGGCGTTTTTACTTTTCCTCTCGCACTCACCCAATCGCTTCAACTAACTTTGGCGCATGTTGAAAAAAATGAATTTTGAATTTCCGACCATTTTGAATTTCCGACCTTTTCTAAAAAAATCATACTGTGAAATCTACCCACAACCGAAAAAGAAAAATTTCAGGACTCAAAATAAAAAAGTTTGGACCTTCGCCCGTAGCCGCCATCTTGGATTTCAAACTCACTAAAATAAAAAAGCTGCTTTGATTATAATCTAGTTAAAGTCGGTCATACACTCCAGCGCGATCCAGAGGCTTTAGACAACATGCATTTCGGCAATCGCTCTCGCTATCGCTAAGTAAAAAAATGTATGGGATTGACATAAGCAATCGAAAAGTGATCGATTGCTTATGTCAATCCCATACATTTTTTTACTTAGCGATAGCGAGAGCGATTGTCGAAATGCATGTTGTCTAAAGCCTCTGAGTCGCTAAATATCCGAAAAAATGGCCCAATCAGTGAGTCAGTCCTTGAGTAAGTGGAAATTGAGCTTTTTATAGTATAGAAGACGAGCTTTATAAAGTATAGCTAGGAGATAGTAGATAGATAGAGCCACTGGAGACGAGCTTTATATAGTATAGCTAGGAGATAGTCGATAGATATATATAGCCACGGTTGCAATAAGTTAAAACATGCTCGAGTTATCGTGCTAACGCACAAACACACAGACACACACACACAGACTTAATTCCAAAAAAAAAATTTAATGAAAATGAAAGCTTACAATCACCGAACGCTTTCAATGCGATTGTTTCAGATTTCAATATTCTATTCTATTCTGCGAACACATAGTGTTCGCGACACTTAAAGATTAGGCAATTTGCAAACGTCGACGAAGTAACAATCAATTGTAGGTACGGTCGGTAGGTAGTAGGCTCAGGTATTTCTAAGTCATTGGCTCAGACCAAATAAAAAGTATAGATCGAGATATAAATGAAATCTCTCAACTCGTGTTTTACAACAAGAGCTCGGGAGAAACTATATTCTTTTCTTAATTAATGTCGTCCGTCGCGATACATTAGGAATTTTGCTAAAATTAATCTAAAGTAACAATAAATTGTTGGTAGATTGAGTTAAAAAATGGAGTCTCAAAACACGAGTTATTACAACAAAAACTAGCGGCCGCCTACCGGGAGACGCAGCGTTAATAGGCCCTCCACAAGGTGGACTGACGATCAGTAGGCCTATTCCCTAACTTTTTTTGACAGTTGAAAGTGATGATCACCGAGTGAATTACACTTCCATTGCCGTTTTAAACAACACGCTATTATGGAACTTGGCGCGTAAAACAGCAATGGATACATAAATCACTCGGTGATCATCACTTTCAACTGTCAAAAAAAGTTAGGGAATAGGCCTACTGGTAAAGGTCGCGGGAAGCCTCTGGATGAGGGCAGCGCAAGACTGATTGGGTTGGAGATCCTTGGGGAGGCTTATGTCCAACAGTGGGCGCCTCTTGGCTGATATGTTGATGATGATGAGGTGGATCTCATGACATAGTGCTGCCACCTGGAGAATTTTTCGAAAAGCCTCCGTCGACCTATAGCGACGTTTGCAATTGTAGCGTGCCGCGCGTGATTTTTAAACCATAGTTGACGACGGCTCCTCAAAGTTGACGGAGGGGGCGGTCCGCTCCGGGTGCCAAACACCAAGGGGTGACAATGACAGCCCCATAAGCGGTGACAACGTTACCTACAGTTACATAATGCTACCATTTAGTACCTACCTAGTAACGGCGCCACTTTGATTGTAGCGTCAGCAGCACGCCTCTCACACTTTTAACTTAGCACAAAACTTCTTAAGAAGTTTATAAAATCTACGATTATTTCGCTTTTTATGTAAAGTTACTTTTAAAGCGAAATAATCGTAGATTTTATAAGCCGCATGAACACTACTTCTTTGCTCTAAAGCTATTATTGTCGATGACTTTTTTCTATAGTCTATGATTTACAGCTTTGTTGACGTTTGATGTTTTTAGAATCTGACGTTTTGTCTTTAGAGGGAAAGTGGATTAGGTATTTCTTATTTTCTGGATATAATTTAGTGTTGTAATTCATACTAACCGAAGAATATATTAAATAAAATGCCTTCAATGAAAGTGGAGGGTGATAGTGATGGTGATGGCGATATGTCTGGCGGTGATACCGAAAGATCTGGTGGGTCCTCTCGAGGACCAGACAGGGATTCCAGCGCTGAAGAAGCTGATGAACCAGATTCAGATGACTCCTCTGAGATGGATGAAAGCGAATGTGAGAGACGGAGAAATGAATGCCTCGATAATTTAAGTAGGTACCATTATCAGTTTGAGGTTATGTTTACAAACAATGAATGTAAACTTCACTGATGAATTGTCTTTTTAGCGCTTATGTTGTCATTTATTTATAAGGGATAATATATCGCACACCTAGATAAAGACTGGCGTAACTCGAAATAATTCCAAAATGACTTATTATCATTACGGGAATCTGCGTTCAAAACTACATAATCTCCAAAGACACCTGTAGAAATAGCTCCATAAATAAAATGAAGATGGTGCTGTAAGTTAGTATTGCTGACTCGCTTGGGCCACACCCGCGCCAACAATACTAACGCATTACCAGTTACGACATGTTAGGCGAAGGGATGGGTGGTGTTAATACACGTAAAGACAGGATTATTTCGAGTTGGGCATGTATTCGTGATTAACCGCGTTTAGATTAAGTAAATTATTTTTAGTTAGACTGGTCTTCGTGGTTGAACTAGTGATGAACTAAGGCCGAGTCTTTGACTATTTTGACTTAGTGGAGTGTTTGTTTACAAATGTAAGTATATTTTTTTTACTAACTGAAAATGGTTTATTATTGTTGAAAATATTTCATAATATTTGAGTTAGTCGAGTATTGATGGTTAAATGAAAATCGCCCCTATTATTGTAACTATAGCTGCTACGGTTTGTTTGAATACAGGAATATTTTGTATTGTAGTTGTATTTGTACCAGTGTATCAAAAAATATTATAAGAATTGTCGACTTCCAGTTGTGGGTGTTTTTTGAGTTAGTGTAGTCTTTGTGGCTAAATCAATTTTATGATTTATATTTCAGAAGATGAGGGTTTGTGGTCTACTATTGCTTAAAAAGGCTATGTCAGCTTGTTCAATTGAGTCTGAGTGCAATGATGTTGAATTGAAGCCTCAAGAGGGCACACCATCGCCCAAATAAATGAACCAGTGGGCAATGATAACGAGCTGGAGCTTCACGAGAATACACCGAGTACACTAACACCTTCCACGATTGTGAGAGAAATTTTACCAGATGAACCTGAGGGCACTGATAGGGAAATGGAGCCGCAACAGTACACACCAACATCGTCAACAAACACTAAATTATTTGAAGAGATCTTAGCGAATCACAATGGGGAGTTAGGAGAGAACTGAAATCGCCACATTCTACGTCAGCCTGATTTCAGGTGAAACCCCAATACTTTATTTTACTAGTCACCAGCGAAGGAAGCGATTTTAATGACTCCAAGATGAGAACTCACCGTCTTTCATACTTTCTTTTTTATACATCTAGATGACAAACAAGCTGACGGCCCACCCGTTGGTAAGTGGATATCGTCGCCTATAAATACCTGAAATAATAAGGAAAATACCACTTGGTTTTACAGGTACATTGTCATCCTGAGGCCTAAGATGAAATGCCTTCCATGCCACTGGCTACCTTTCCCTTCGATCCGAAACACAGCATACTGTTTAATGGCTGAAGTAGGAAAGGTGGTGGTACCTATCCAGACGACCCTACATATAGGCCTAACACTTGGTAAAAACCCATTTATAAGGCTGATTTCACTGGGCGTTATATAGAAAGCTGGTTTCCAACGTTGATCCACGAGCACTTATTGGTGCTTATCAAGCTGATTAAGAAATGGGCTGCCTCTCTACAGTAGCCTGGAAAAACAGCGCTATTCGGAATAGGTCGGCACTTTCCAGCGACATTCGAAACTTAACTATTTTATAGATTAAATACCAAAGTCAGCCTGATTGTTGTTAAGTATTCTTCATAGACGTGCCAATTTAAGGTATCGTATATTTAATTTTAAGATATTAAACAAATTACTTAAGTTGTTTTATTTATTTCTATTGATGAAGAAGAATGACTTTTTGTACTGACTTGAAAGATAATGAGCAATAATACTAGTGGAATTAGTCATAAGCGTTTTTGTATCAAAGCAGTGTCTGCTTTCCTTAAATATGTTGTTAAAAGGAATCCTTTAATTATATAAAAAAAAATATCTATTTATGTTTATATATATTAAAAATATATGTTATTAATAAAACAATATATGATTATGTTTTAAAAAAAAGACTATTTGTAGGTTTATAAGATATTTCTAGAGAGTTTTAAAAGTTTTATTTCCAGTTTTCTTTATTTCTTTGTGACCTAAATAAAGGTAATTTCTAATTTTTACGATTTTTTTTGTATTATTATGATATTCTTACAGAAAATAAATGAAATGTAATGTAGATACACTACTATTTTTGGTTAATTTTGTTTTTGGCTTGATAAATAAATACAGATTAATAGTGGACTAATTAAAAAAAAGTCAGTAATATGAGCATAATTCGATTTGGTAAAAATATTAAACAATGATTTTGTCATGAATACCAACCTAACTCAAAAAACTGAAATTATAAGGTGTTACTGTTATTTTATGGAAGACCATTTAGCACAGTAAATATCTACGTAAAATTATATACAAGAGCCTATAAGAATGTTTATAATATACGAAAATGAAATGAAGTAAAACGTTTTTTTCGATTCCTGAAAAAAGTGATATTTAGAGTTGAGCTAGTCTTTATCTAGGTGTGCGATATATTTAAAAAGCCTTGTTTTTTTAACACAATATAATCTAAATTTTTATCTTAAACTAACCCTAACCCACTTACAAAATTTAGTGATATCGTCACCTCCACGGCAAACTTATGAATCTGCAGTTTTTGTAAATTTGACATATCTAAAAAAAATTGCACCTTATGTTGTACTACATAGGTGTGATCCATTCATTGTATTTAAAAACAGCAGGATTTTGAAAATCAAATGTATCTAAGAATTTATTACATCTGCATCATAACAAAAGTTATTATCAATTTAATGTTTCAAAACGCTCTCCTGTAAAATTTGTTTTTTGCAGTTTCGTAAGTTTACCATAAAGGTGACGATATTATCATTTAGGATTGTATTGTTGCTATAAACATTTTCTGGATCAATTCCCATGTCAACTAAGTCCATTGCCGTCATGGTGGAGTGGTCAGTATTGCTGCCTACACATCAAGCGGTCCGGGTTCGAGTTGTGGTAGGAGCAAATGTTTTTGTGATGCACACGAACATTTCTTCACGAGTCATGATTGTTTATGTATTTATTTAAGTTTCTTTTTGAAATAATCTGTATTAAATTTATCCGTTATCTAGTATCCATAACAAGTTGTTAATGAAACTTAATTTGGGTTAGATAATTGGTGTGAGCGTGGAAATATATATATAAAAAAAACTAAGTGACTAGTTTGCATTTTGCTAATGTGTTAGGAAATCATAGCTTGTATTACAGATTCATATATTGAATGTCCATATGTATTGCTCACTACTACAATATAGAACTGATGCTTTTCAGATCTGTGTGTTAATTCTGTGACTTTGCAAACAGGTTAGTAAATCATGACTAAACAAGACAATGTTTGGTAATGTTGTGGTAATAAAATGTTTTAATGTTAAATTAATTGTGAGTAATTGCATATAATTATTTCCATATTTCAAAGTAGCACTCACTAACGGCCAGTTTCAATATTCTACCCGCTAGTAAAAGTAAGCTTACCGAAGTTTAGTTGCCTAGCAAGTATTGCTAAATTAATAAAATACATTCAGAAGAGGCACCTTGCCACAAACTGACAAATTTCTTCAATCGGTTTTGAGCTTTATAATACACAAATGTTTAGATTGAAAATTCATTAGAGAAATTTGTCCTATTGGGGTAGTCTGATCTGCTGTCATCCGTACAACTGATGCAGTCCTGCCTGTCTAATTAAATCATAGAATCAGAATATCATTTATTGCTATTTCTGTGTACATATTGCAGATGATTAGACATAGAATTTGATACAGCAGAATGCTCATATCAAGCATACAATACTTACTTAAAAGCAAAAAAAACTAACATTATTATAGCTTAAAAAATAAATTAAATACCTCTTAAAAACACAACACATGTTAAACATTAAAATATTCGTTCAGGTTTATAAAACACATTGTAAATCAACCACATTTGTCAGTAGCACCATAACCAAGCACGCATAGTTAAAAGGGAGATGCTGGGATTAGGGAAAAAAACTCATCAGAGCACTCGCTGTAATTGAGATGGTAGAATGTGCTCAAAGACGCACTTGGTTGAGAATCTACTTTCTCGCTGCAAATCTTAGTCATGGATAGAAATACAACACTATAAAGAGAGTGTTATTTACCTAAAAATATATGCCCTATGTCGTCATTGTTTTAAATTGACAAAACTACATTTATTCTTAAATTAATTGTACCATTTCAAATTATTTCAGCAAACCTTGAGAGGCAGTTCTCTATTCTTCGTGAGCAGCTGTACTCTGAGAGGGTGAAACATGTGGAGTATCAACTGGCGGAAGTGCGCGGCGGGCGCTCCCAAGAGTACCAGGGTCCGCTAAGGAGGCTACAGGAAAATATGAGAATTAGGTAAAATCGTCCTACAGTGTATCTTAGAAATGTTAAGTGTGTTATGGTATGAATCCTCGTATCAATGAGTTACCGATATGAATCCACTACTTACACTTTAGCTTTAGTTTAGTTGGATGCGTTAATGGGCCGACTCTTCTACGCGTTTTAATTAACAGATTATTTGCGTCAAGCACCAAATCATTATCTATTCTTCTTCGTACGGACTGTTTTCCGCAACTCGACGACTATGCGTTTGTTTTGTGTCGGATTATTGTGTGTTATTAACGTGTTTTAATTCGGTGTCCTCTTAAACTGTATCAGAATTGTATTTCACTATCTACGTACAGACGACGGTAGATCAGAACAGTTTTTGGTGGAACTATCACATTCCTCCAGTAGAATTGGAACTCTATTAGGAATTGGGTAGCCAGATCTGCAGTAATCTGTAGGTCCATTCAATCTAGTTGTTAGGAACATCAATGCTTCGCCAGTTAGTTGCTACTTAAAAATTTCGCTTGGTACAAAGCACAATTTACTTGGTTCAACAATACTCAAAGTTACTCTTTCTCTCCTACAGTGTTAGGAAAATGTTCAAATAAATTTTAGAAATGGTATTGAGAAAGTCATAAAAAATCTTTGCACGAAAATTTTCTCGCGTTATATTCATGCTCACATGACTCACACAATTTTCAATCTGCCACCAAATGGCAAATGAATGTAATACATAACTCAATGCTTAATACACATTCAAAAATATTGGTACAGAGTTCCATTTTCAAAATTTAAACTTATATTTTTAAAGTATTGTTTACAAGTACTTAACCAGTTCTAATAAAGACTTTCAGTGTCGTCCTTTTCCTCTACCCATGTTAATTCCAGAAAAAGCCTCCGTTCCGCTGAAAAATCATTTTAGAGGATGGATACAAGGTCAACTAGTAGGCACCTAGATATTTTTTAATTCGTCCTCCTTCTCTGTTACCAATTTTTTTTGGGGCTCGCTGCAGTGTCTGGTTATCAATTGATATAAGAAATAATATGATTAAAAGTGATTATAATTGAGAATGTGGTCGAACAGCTACATAATCACGTGGCACCACGAGCGGCCAAAATAGGAAATAAACACCTTTCTTATTAGACAAAGGTTAATTTTGTTTACATACTCTTATAGCTGAATCATTATTAATTTGTAATAAATAGACTGTCGTAAGTCTCTAAACTTTTTATACTGGCAAATAATCGTGATCGATTAATTTGGTTTTCAAACTTTCTTCCTACTTATGAACGCTACAACGCCCAGTTTTCTGAATCTAGCTCTATTCTTATTTGTTCTATAGCTTATCACTTTCGTCTTGTAGTGCGAGCGGCAGACCGTACTCAGATCAGCGATGTCGGCCGCGTGGAGAGACCTAGAAATGTTCTGATTAGCCAGGACGGCCCGATTACGACCGCTAATAATGCGCTACTCCCTAATAGTCCATCTTTGATTACAACAGGTCACTCACCACACTGTACCTGCAGACGGGTGGGAAAATCCGGTTCACACACATCGCAATATTCAGATACAGACATGGGCGCTTGAGCGCTTTTCTCTGCTCCTTCCTCGTCATGGCACTCCTGTGCCGCGGTCCAAGCCCTTAGAGGCAATTGGCAGTTATTTGAACCCTGCAGATACTAGGTGACAGTGATACTCGTCAGACGAAATACGTGGACAAAAAACCCTCTAAGCCGCGAATTATACAGAAGTAGCGTAAGGTGCCCTGTTCATAGATTTTGTAACTATAGAAGTGCCAAAAATGATAGTACAAATAAAATATTCATAACAGCAAATAACAGTACAGACCTACATTATTTAACTTAAAGTTATTAAACTTTAATTTTAATTAAGATCTACTTTTTTATGTTTTTGTCACCAACATTATATTTGTATTCAACAAAATTGCCGGTTCTAAAGCTGTTACACAATCTATGAAATATACTGCACCTGCATCTTACCCTTGCCTTATGTCGTTTCTGTATACCTAGTTAACGCCCAAGTGAAGTTCGCCCTAAAGGCCCACCAAGGTCCTCGCCTTAAAATCTCCAGTGACGATGTAAAGCCCTCTGCGGTCAACAGCAATAATCTGAAAAATAAAAACAACTTTACAGATTTTTGTTGTGGTGAAACATACGAGTACCGACTAGTAGAGTATACCTAAACTTTTTCTTTCTCCAACGATTTATCTATACTTGGGAGTCACCCTTTTTTTGTTGACGGGGAGGTCAAATGCATTTACGCATCGTCCCTGCGGGGTGGTGCCAACCGCAGGGACGATGCGTAAATGCATGTGGGACTCGAGGTAAAGGCGTTCCCTCCATACCCACTAAACATTCTCCCCGGCATGACCTCCAGTGCGCTATTACGGGACGGCTCGGGATCTGCGCGCGTGAGCGCAACTACACCGATACCGTCCCAACGCTACCCGTCTAGGCACTTCTTGTGCACCAATTGGTGGCCAACAGCCCTCAGGGGCTACCGACTAACGCCGGACCCTGTGAGCCGCTGGCCGACGCCGGCCTTATAGGCCGCCTCCTCACTGACGGCTGCTCGACCGGCGCGTCCTCCTGACGAGGACACCGGGAGCAGCCATCGGACCGCACCGGGGGACTTAAGGCGCGGTCGTGGCCCTGAAAAGGGCCGTCCGGAACTAGCCGTGGTGGGAAAACAAAAACAACTCTACGATGGCATGTGACTTCGAATACCAAAGGACACTTGACATCAAAAGCCACACACCCGCCGAGAAAGTTTCCCCACCACGTTACCAGGGTCCGCCACGAGGAGGCTTCCGTACGTGGACCCCATACTTGGGAGTCACCCTGCTTTAGTCTGTTTTTTTAAGAAACGGATACCGAAAATTTTGACAGTGTTGCTATTGGTCCATGTAATCAACATAAAGTCCGTTTCACACAAACGCCACAAAAGACCGGCCTGTATGATAAATCTGTCATGAACAAATATTCTGACGCCGCGCGCTATTTTATCAAGCAGCAAGTTAAAAAATTGATGAAGTTCGAACTCTTTTGTTACAAAGAGTAACTAAAGTGGATAGTCAATGGTCGACATGTGTCAATCATGTGATTGTGATGAACCAAGATCGAAACTAAAATGTACGAAGTCGACAATAATGTACAAAATATGTCAGTTATCTAAGGTTAGAGCAGTCTGCACAAAGTTCATCAGAAGGAAGTGACGACGATACTTTTTAGATTATGAGAATAATATAATAATTATTTGATTTAAAATTTCTAGTGCAATAGTAATACTATATCCGATATTGTTTTATATTTATTGTTATTTATTTATGAAAATATCATAATACCATGCGAACAGAAAATTTTGTTAACGAATACAATAAGTTTAGAAGTATTTAATATGAAAGGGCCTTTACAATTTCAAAACAAGAACAAAGGTGTCGGCCCCGCCCTTAACATGGCCCATCTCAGTCAATATCGGAGATATGCGAGAGACATACTCAGTACTCGTTTGTTAAATAAAAACAGAGTATAGTCAGGGCATACTTACTAAAAACTGACGAGTTTCTCTAGTTTCTGTCTTTAGCGAACACGGGATACCTGGCGCAATCACTGTGTGCTTCTTTCTTCTACCCTGCTATCAATTTAATTTGGGGTCGGTCAACAGATACTACGTGTTGATATCAACAATAATAAATAATAATAAATTGTTTATTCATAAGTAAAATACATGATTTTTCTTAAACAATAGTGCCAATTAGATTATTACGGCCGTAAGAGTAGGTATACCTAAACCTCCCTTTAAATTTAATGTTACTAAATAGAAAGGTTGGTAGGCCCCCCCCAAGGTGCACCGACGATCTGGTAAGTGTGCAAATTGGGAAGTGCAAATTTCAGCGATTTGATGAAACAATGTTTAACATAAAACATAAGTTCCAAGTACTGTACCCTTAGTATGAGTTTGTTAGGTAGTTTTTGAACTTGATCAAACGTAGCGTCTCTTTTCGTACATTGCCCACTAGCGCCTCTAGCGTAAACTATCAGAAACAGTGGGCAGTGTATGAAAAGACACGATACGTTTGATCGAGCTCGAAAACAATCAAAACTCATTACTAAAGGTACTGACAAATTTCGACGGCGAAAGCGGTGTCCCGGTAGCGTAGTGGTTAACCACTACGGCTATTAACCTCTGGATTGCGGAAGATGCTGGGTTCGTTTCCCGCTTGGGTCAGGTCGATTTTTTTCTATATTTTCTAATTTTAAAAATATTTACGCGTTTGTAAACGCAAAAATAATTCCTTAATTCGAATATTAAAATATGAGTGTAAATAAGGAATTATTGTTATCAGGATTGAGGTAGCTGGAGTGCTGAAGCAGCTCCGCATGGAGAATATTAAACATAAGTACGAGGCTGAAGAGCAAGCAGCACAACAGCATTTCAAGGTAAGAAGCACTTTAATAAAGAAGTTATAAGGTCCATTTTACAGAGTACAAATTACTTACAAAATGTTCACCATAGTCATGATGAGCAAAAAGTAGAGAGATGTATCGTAAACTGAAATGATGCGATATTCGTGCAGGTACCCTTTCACCCTACAACCAATATGTATGGCCATCATACGTCGTCGTAAAGTTAAAAGCCACAGCAAATGAAGTGATTGTGTAAACAATTTTCTACTTTTGATTAAGGCGAAGAGTATACAGAACTAACTCCACTAATTATTTTTAATTTTATTGCTACTTAGTAAATTTCCAATCATTTATATTTTTACTTATTCACATCTATAGGTACTAAAACCTTTACATAATAAAAATAATATAATAACATAATAATTTATTTAGTTCTAATGTTACTATATTAGCTATTTTCATCTTGTAAGTTCTTATGTTGTTATATTATTTTCATGAAAAAAAATGAATGAATGAAAATGAAAATGAAATGCCGCCGAATGCCGCGTAATTAACAAAGTTCTCTGCACCTCTGTAACATATTCTCTCCTCTCAGTCCATCAAGGCTTCGGCGGGATAGATATCTAATTATCAAACTCTCTAATACGGACCTACTTATACTTCTTGCTTGATAATATAGGTGCTCCGCAGACGGCGGCAGGTTATGATACTCAAAACTGTCAAATGTCAAAACAATTTAAAACTTATTTAAAATTTAGTTATTAATGTCATCTATGTTCGAGAACTATTGAGAATATTTGACAGATTGTAGTAACTTAACGTGCAGCCGTTTCTACATTACGTTTGGGTTAAAACAGACGGTACAGACAACAGCATTTGAGATAACCACAAAAGTACGAATTTCGCCAATGGATTCTCAACCTAAATTTGTTTTAGCATAAAGTGCGAAATCGATTGGCAAAGGAGAATACCCAAACCTGCCCATAATGCGCAATAACCAAATAAGTATACCTCAAAATAGAAGTTTATGTAACTGTCACATAATAAAGGTTATTAAAACACAAGTGGGAGTTCTTGGCGAGTTTTTGACGTTATAACGTCTTATAAATCGATGAATGCCGCCTGCACGCACGAAAAAGTGTCACGTTCTGCCTGAGCCGAGCGTGCAAGCGAGAGCGCGGAATAAGCGATAGAGACGATAGAGGCACGATCGCCCTAAGCATTCGGCTTTTGTATGATCTTATCACGTAAAATTATCGTCCGTAAACCGACTTTACCAACTTTTTTAGTAGTATCCACGAGTATTTTAATACCAAGTTATGTACAGTGCAGTACATACATTCACACATAAATTCAAATAAAAAAGACAAATATTTCGTATTATAAAATAAGTGTTTTTTTCTCAATTTTACATTTGAATATGCTTGTTCGCGTCGTTTTGGAAACACAGATCCCTGCATTTTAACCAATCACCAAGCGCTCCGCCAGCACTGTCGAATTGGAACCGCCCCGCCACCGCGACACGTTATGCAGCAATAGAATAATTATACACTAAAATTAATACATTCTATTATTTTTACATAATTAATATTAAATGTTAATCTTTGTTCCTTTTTCCGTAAAATTATTGCAATGTTTTTTGCTTTTGACTTACATTAACAAACTGTTTGTTGTCTCAGTCTCAACTGAGTAACATAGTGAGTATGTTACAGTTATTTTTCTTAAAAATAACAAACATAAGGCAAAACGGGAAGACAAAGAGATCTAACGAACACATCGGTATTATGTATTATAATGGTCATTATGTTACAGGTTGTTTTTTAATTTTAATTTTTATCTGTATTAAAAGGCATGTCATTCACTTTTTGATGTCAAGTCAAAGTCAAAATTTCTTTATTCATTTAGGTACAATTTTGATTGAAAAGTCAATTTTGATGCCATCGGTTCAAAAGTCTACCAGCCTAGCCCTTGTTCTGAAAAGAACCGGCAAGAAACTCAAAAAGTTTTATCCTCCCATTACCGTTTTCATAGCATTGATTTGGAAAGAGTCATAATTCACATTGTCAAGTCTAATAATTAATCCTAATAATGTAATATAATAAAAACTAATAATTTTGAGATTTTGTTTGAGATCTTTATTCGAATATTATGACATGCATGAGTGTAGGTAGATAAATAATCTAACGAATTATGGTTTCTTATTGTTTATTTTTTATATCAACGCCGGGTGGTGTTAAAAAAATTTAAAAAGTTATATTTTTAATTAAATGCCGCACTGATTTCCTATTACAGCTGTTTACCCTTTACTTAGGTAAAAGAATGTATGCAATGTGTATACAATACACCCGCATGTTTCGTTAGTTTCATTAATAAATCGATCTTGTTTAAATTACTTATTACTAATTACTTACTAATAACTTTTAAATACAATAAGTGACCTCTTTATCAGTTATAAAATACACTTGACAGTGATATTCGATATTTTCATTTATGCGGTAGAGTTGCGATCCGAAAACCTCTAAATAAAATTCACAAAACAAAAGTTAGCAATCGAGAACGAAACGACCTAAATTCTAACCAAATGTTGATTTGATTTTTAGTTTTGACAGGTTGATACGGCAAAACTCCGGTCCAAAATCCTAAGCATGCTACTAGCGCTGTTGGCACACTTAGTGCGGTTTTTAAATCAGACCGGGTAATTGTTATGACGGCTATTTGACCGCTGTTAACTTTATTTCGGAACGCAGGGGAATGTCAATGAAACAGAATGAATGAAACCGGAAAATGAACTTTCTGATGAAATACAACAAAAAATACCAAATAAATAATAATGTGGGTTTTGGGCATTTAATGGGCATTCCCCTATAAGCGATGGCAATTGAGTATGATAGATAGCTCTAATTTTAATATTTAAAACTTAAGTTTTACTAACTGAGCTTTACATGGCTCTCTGCAATCCTAATTTTTACCCGACTAGGGCGAAATCAAAAGGAAGGGTTATAATTTTAGCAGTTTATGTATGCCTGTATATATGTTTGTATTTACGTATGTTTCTGCGTAACGCCTACACTATTCCTCCGTACACTTAGTGTAAGTTTTTAAGTATAAAAAACGTTACTATTTGCCATAAGAGCTCAATTTGCATTCACGTTTCCTATAGAGCTCTTAACGCAACTACAATAGTAACACTACGGGTACCGATTCTGAGGAATGAGGTGTCATCGATTCGGTATTATGGTCCAGGTAACATAGGTAAGCTACATTTTAACCGACTTTATGAGGAGTCGATTTTACTGTGTTATCCCGATTTTATCCGATTTCATCCTTTCTCTTTTTTCGTAGTCGGAACTTCTTTAAGGTTTTTGCTTGTTGTACAATATGAATCTCCATTAAAATCACCTCATACAATCTTGAACAGATTTAGAACAGACAAAGATTTTAAATAAATACCTGAAATAAGAGGATTGCAAAGAGACATCGTTAAAATATTTGTACACTGTTAGAGTAAGTAGTAGTTTAAAGTTAAGGTGTTTAGGGACTGTTACACAGGTTCCCAGTAAGTTTCCATTAGCGTTGATCTGACAGATAGTTCATACAAAACTGACAATTTAACTGCCAGATATTTATCTCCGATTAAATACCTGTGAAACCGGCCCTTAGTATTTAAATATCTAGGTTGCGGATACGAGTTTCATCATAAAGGTAAGTGCTAATTTCTATTACATTACGTAATTAAGTTTTGTGCAATTATATATTTAACAATGTCTTTTACAAAATATGCTTATGAGGACAATGTGAAAATATAAAAAAAAAAAACATTAAATAGAAAAACTATTTCTCTTTTTGTCAAAATATTCTATTAGTACCTAAGTATTTCCGTGAATACATGGAAAGTGCTGAAGCTAAAGTACGGTCATCGAACCGAGATAAATTCGTACAATAACCTTTCAGTCTATTGGCAGTGGTGTTAAACATTTTTACTAATGGTCATATTTATAAAATTATGTAATATTTTATTAATATTTTAATGTTTTAATTACATTCTGTATTATTGGCAGTATTTACAATGTTATGCGGAGCTCGGGCTTATGATCAACTATAGCCATTACCGATGCAAATAGGCATATGGTGTACCTATTTGCTGATAATTGAGACATAAAATACTTACTTTACTTAGTGATTAATTTCAAATTCTCCAAATGAAATTAAACTTTCATTAATAAATCATAGTTATAGTATTTTAGAGGATTCTAACTTGCAACCTTTATTGAACACGTGCACACGTTAACGCCGTATTACCATAGTACATAGATATTAGATGGGCAAAGTGAAAGAGAACGATCATACTAAACTAACACGTATATTAGAAGTTTCTTACCGTTGCACTTTATTTGTATATTAAAAAAAAACTGCTTATTTATGCCTATAATAGTACATTTCTTAACTAGGGCGGTAAAACAAAGAATGTCTCAGATCGCAGGTGTTTGACGCCCGAACAGAAGGCGAGGGCGATTAATATGCAATCTGAGGCTTTCTTTTTTAGCGCCGCGATAAAATTTTATGTCACCCCTGACCAGGTAGGGGGATTTTCCGTACGTGTAGCGGGCGGAAACTGCCACTTTCTAGTCAGGTGTGACATAAAAATATAAACGAACGCCGTTCCATCCGACTTTAGACTACCTATTGCCTACCAAAATATTAATTAAAAAATCATGTGTATTTTTGATGTAAAAACTTCAATTAATTCTTTAATGCCAGATAATTGACTTTATTATTAATCGTGTGAGACTTAAAAATGGAATGGATTTAAATAATTTAAGAATTTGCATGCCACTTACATTGCTGAACATATAGATCTGTATAATGACAACTGTAACATCTTTTAACCATTTTTTAACGCAAATAAATATTATTTATTATTATTTAAAAATTAAAACAAGAAAATTTATTAGACAACTAAATAAAAATCCCGTTTATTAAATTCTTTTCATAAAATTTAAACTATATGTATTAATTAAAATTCTTTTGATTCTGGTGTGATAACATTATAAATTATCATTCAATAAAATTATAAAGTATATTTCCTTTGAAAGTTTGTTATATTATACATTATCTACTTAATTACTAAAGTGTATTTATCTAATGAATACGAAGTTAATGACCAGCCTCATCAGGCATAGGTACATAGGTATATATCAAAATAATCTTTAGAGTAAAAATCCAAGTGAAGTGTTTTTAATACTAGAAAAAAATCGACTTGCCTCAGGCGGGATGATGCAAGTCGACTTTTTTCAGTGCATTTTTTCTATTATTAAAAATATTTACGCGTTTGTAAACGCAAAAATAAAATTATTCCAAGTGAAGTGTATCATAGCTATCTCACTTCCCATGCCAATTACTTAGAATAATTTAAAGTAGGTATTCTGCGGAAAGATGACTTCTGAAGTTGACAATCTACTTATAATTTAACAAGAGCTTACTTAACATATTTCACACAAATCAACTCTGAATGGTTTCATAGAAACCATACCTAAACCCAACTCCTAATAGTATAATGTCTTTCTATTAAATTAAATTGAATGTGTATATTTTATTATCATTAAGAAATTAACTATCCCAATACCTACCAAAATAGTTAAAAAGAAATACAAACCAAAATCAAACAAATTCTGATCTTGTAGTCACCGTTCTCACCGTACCGGCGCGTCGTAGCATTCTCAGTAGCAGCTGTAGCGTTTAGTAGCAACAAGTAGCATTCCATTGTGTTTACGCTCACGACCAATAGATGGCGCTACGTGTATCGTCGTGGGACATGCGTCGCGTCACTAAACTTATCTGTAATTTAATAATGTAACTCAAACACATAAATATTTCATGTTTTTATTTTTATAAAACTTTCGCTTTGTGATAATTTACGGTTCTTTAGTTAACAAATTAGAGTTTTTATGTCATTTTACCGTTTCTAATCTTGGTACTTATAGGTTAGAATCTTTAGAAAACATGTTACTTAGTTGTAACATTACACAGTACCTAATTATTGTTGTAATTCCCGTTATTAAACGCGTAATTAGGTATCAACAGTTATTTTGTCCATTTTAATAGCTCTGTACTCGTTTATTATGTTTATTCGTGTTATTTAAGACAAATTATCTACGAATAACAAATGTTACATTATCATAAGTAATAATGTTATCTCTTAGTTTGCGATGTTCTTATCGTAAGTACATTTAGATCTCGTACTGTTAATTATAAAAAGTTTTATTGTAGCACATTTTCATCATATGACGCAATAATTATATTGCCAAAATTACCCACGCGGTTCTGAGACCTACTAAATCTATTAATAGATGTCTATCCAATTTCAGAATGTCTTTGAGCTCTTTATTTTCGATGTCACTACTTAATTACGTTTTATTCACGTTACTATAAATATTATATGAACTGTTTTATAGTGAGTCTAATTTAACGAATAGAATCCATGTTATTTGATGATCTTTTATCAAGTAAAAAACATTGAAACAAAAGACATTATGAATATAGTTACTATTGTATGATTGAATGATGCGTTTATTTACAATACTTATGAATATTACGTAAAGAAAAAAAATCTAAATATTTGTGCTTTTAAATGCTACTCGAGGGTAGAAACAATCTGTAATACTTACTAGCTGACTCGGCAAACATTGTTATGCCATATAATTTTGTATTTTCTTTTTAGCGGTATGAAATATACTTTATACGATCATTTATAATAGTCATGCTTACCGAATATGCACAAATTAATAAAAAATGGTTGAGTTGTTTCGGAGGAGTGCAACCACAAACACCGTGATACGAGATTTTTATATATTAGTTCAAAACAAAAATGTGATGAGTATGCTACAGAGCAAAATTGTGAGAATGAATGGGGATAAGGGAAAAGAAGATGGAAGAAAAGACGAACAGACTGTGTTGAAGATGATATGGCAAAGAAAAAGAAAATGAAAAAATGATAAGATGAAGGGTGTTAATGTTGAGATAACGGCTGCTAGTGAGCATGGAAGAAAAAAACATATTAGGTCAAAATCAAGGAAACAAAATTATTCTTTTGAAACAAGTTTGCATTTTCGTGCGAACGTGTTTACATTTTCATTATTACTCAACTATTATGAACTACTAGCTTCTGCCCGCGACGTCGCCTGCGCAGGATTAGTATAAATTATAGCCTATAGGTATATTATAGTAACGTTTCATTAAAATCTATTTAGTAGTTTTTGCGTGAAAGAGTAACAAACACACATCATGGATGGACATCCATACATCAGGACATCCATACAAACTTTCGCGTTTATAATATTACTATGAAGGATAATCCTTCATTATCAGTTCATTACATGCGTATCTTATACACAGTATAATTACGGTCATAATTCTAAAACTAATATCGTCTGATGTAGTTTAGAATACTTAAATAAATATTAAACTGGTATATGTCAGAGCTAGTGTTGTTATTCGTAGATACGATCTGTATCGTTTGCTACTTGTCTAGGCTCTCTGCCTTTAATTCATGAAGGCTTAGTTATTAGTTTTGATGCCCCTTTTTATTAACCGACTTCAAAAAAGGAGGAGGTTTTCAATTCGACTGTATTTTTTAAATTTGATCGACATCTGTAGAGTAGTTTTTGAGTTATCCCTAATAATGCCTATTTAATTGACGTCGATGATATCGTAATAGTTCAATTCCTTCTATGTCTTCAAGATCTCGAGATAGTTTCCTAAAAATTTCTATACTTAAAACTAAGTTAAAATACTACAAAGCAAAAATAAATTATTTTAAAATAAAAAAACGCCTTCAAATTAAAAACGAAAAAATAAAAATTTTGATTACATACAATGTGGTAAAATAAGGTAGTGTATAGAGCTGGAGTATAGTAAAATATGAAATAAAAGTTAAAATGTACGTGTAAACAGGAAACAGGAAAGTATATTGTTATGAAGTTAATCAGAATTTTACATCAAATATATACAAAGTGCCAACGTCATCTTTAAGTATAGAACTTAAGATTGTACCAATCAGTATTACAACACGACCCCTCAATATTAATTCTAACTAATAAAAACATAAAGCAATTTAACTAAATACTACAAATCCTCTCAAAAATAAATTACAACAAATTCATATATTTTAAACAATTTAAATGTTTCATTTTTACCAGAGGTTTTGTTAACACATCAGCAGGTAACATATCAGTGCTTAAGTATTTAAGTTCAATGGTTTTATCATTAACCTTTTCCCTAATAAAATGAAATCGAACATCGATATGTTTTGTCTTACTGTGGTGGATTGGATTCATAGCAAGTTTTTGTGCAAATGTTTTTTAGGTCGGTGCCAATCTCAATATTTAGCTTAAACGTTGTCATTTGTATTTGGGACCGGCCTCAAAAAACATGTAGATTTTTGCAAACAAAATTTTTATTTCTCCGTTTTTAGTTTTGAAGGCGGTTTTGTTCTATTTAAAAAAAATGTAGGCGATAGGTTGGCATACTGTAGAACTACGGCCGAAGAAATTAGAGAAATAGTGCTCTTTATATTATGTCAAGATAGTGCATACTATTACTCTCATTATCTCAAAATAGACGAGATTTAGCTAAAATTTGGTTACATATAAAGCTATTACATATCTGGCAGTATGGGCCAAGCGATGTCCCAAAACATTGACAGGTTTACATAACCAGGACATCAAACTTCATAAAGTAACTAAACAACTGTCGACAACCCAGGACAGATGTTTCGGGTGCGGGCTTATACTTAGTAGAGCAAATAAAATACTGTATATTATCACAGTTTGAGTTCACACGTGGATTTCAAAAGTGAAAAGAACGTACAAGTTTTTTTTTAAAAATACACTGATTTACCTAATTATATTTTTCGGTACTAATTGTACATCATACTCTCACATGTCATCACTTTTGATATGTTCACCCCTGCACCTACTAGTTTCCGTACACTGCATGACCATCAAAAATTCCAAAACTCAATAGAACGCGCAAAAGACTTCAACGCATGTCGTCTATTTTGAATGTATGGTTCCTTATGCGTTTTATATTAATATTTTCCATATTTTGTGGCAAGGACAAACGTATCTTGCTGTTAATTTTAAGTATTTGGCATTCCTTACAATGTACATGGTAATCTTTACAAGCTATGTAACGTTTAGATTAAGACATCAAATCGTCATAGTTTACATTACAACCAATAATAAGTTCAAGCCTCGAAATAAGAAGAAAAATGATGAAACAAACAAAAATTTTTGAAATACTTACCTTTCTTATTCAAAAATCAACACACTTAATCTTCTATTCATACACTGAATAGAAAATATAAATAGTGTCACCAATTTTGAGAACTATTGAACAGATTTGTATGCTGTTTTCATCAATATGAACTGCGTTTTTCCAGGAAGGCTTGTATAATATATATTGCCTTCAATCATAAAGTAGCTTTGAGTAAAGAAATGACTTTTTCACTTCTCATGCTCGCAAAGTTCGTCTTTATGTCGTTTATAGGCTGTATAAAACGGCTTTTTCTGTTCTAGAGCATAAAGTAAAAAAAATCTTTTAGACAAAGATTCTTAGGCCAAACAGCCAACAACGCTTAATAAAACTTCACAGAATAACTTGCGATAATTTATTTATTTCCTTTAATTTATGTGTCTTGTGTTTTCCACCTCAAAAGTCACGAAACCAGATAAAAATAGTAGCCGGTTATCATTAAAACGCATCGAATTATTTTTATTACTTGGCAAAATGAAATATGTAACTAAGTTAAATTTCGCCATGTAAAAATTTTACTTCTTGAACTAAAATAATGACGTCGAGTCATGAAGAAATGACACTTACCTAATACCTTAATGGCACACAATTTTTTATCTGTTTATATTTTGAAGTGATTGTTTAATTTGGAATTTCTCCCGAGTTCTTGTTGCAAAAACACGTGTTGAGAGACTCCATTTTAAACTCAATCTACCGTACAATTGTCGGTTACTTTAAGTACATTTTCACTTGATATAGGCGCAATGCGTAATATTTATGTGTCGCGATGGCCATTAATTTAAAAGTAAAAGAAACATTGTTTAATTTTCTCACAATCGAAGTGTAAAACACTGGATAAACAAGCCATTGTACCCCTTGATTTTTTATCCAGACATTAGACAAAGACAAAATCGTCTCGTGCTACAATGACTCATTTTATGCCCTTGTTGTACAATCTCTATTCTAATAGATTTGCTCAAAAAGTAGACTTTTCCATATGCGTATAGCGTGCGGAAAGTCCGCACTAGTGCTTTTTATTTTCCTCCTGTATATAACATCCAAATGCATAAAGGAGGTTTTAATCAAAACGTTTACTACAGCTTAAATACTATTCATGTATGAATTAAATTTAAATTAAATTATTTTTTTACTATGTAAAGAAAATATATTTCTTTATTCACATTTTTAGCCATAATAAATTTCAAACGTTAACCACAAATAAAAATTGTGAAAAACTATTGTTAAAATATTTTATGAAGCTAAAATTTAATTTTAACAATATATTATTAGAAATAGGCTTACTTAGTAAAAGTAATAACGCAATTAAAATTATTTTGAATTTAGCCTCCAAAATGTTTAATTCATGGGTACTTGTCCAAGGCTAGAACTGTTTTGCATTGATTTTGTTGTTGAATTGTCATTTCCACTCGTCCCTATCTTGTAAACTAGGACTCGTGAAGAAATAACATACTTTCCGCACTTGTATCGAAAATAACTATATCTTTGACATACTCTGCCCCAATTGTGCAGTAGCCTGACACGACCCCTCCTTTGGAATGCTGATGTAGGTCATATTCTAGTACTTGATTCCGCGTTAGCGAACTTCGTGTGCGAATGATGCGATGCACAAAATTCAGAAAATGCCGTCCTTCCCTTTCTACTGCCAAAATAACGAAAGTATTTCAATATTATATAACAATTCGAAATGTGTGCCGAGAAGATGGTGATCGGACTTGTTTAAAGCCGATCGTTTGACGCCGTCGTTGTGGAGTGGCAGTATAGCTCAGCGGACTCTTGCCCTAGCGATCCGGGTTCGAATCCTGGTAGCGGAAAATATTTGTGTGACGAATATTCCATAACAACAAGAAGGATTTTTATTAGTTCACCTCTTCGAGAGATGAACAAACATGAATATTTGTTTGCGAGTAATGGTTGTTTATGTATTTATTTAAGTTTATTTATAAAAATATCTAAAATTATTTGAAATCCGGTAAAATGCGCCTCCATCTCAGCCTTACCAAAAACAGGAAACACATCTGAGACGACAGGTGAGCCGAAGGCTAGATCAGAAAACAAATAGATGAATCCTGAATGCTTGTTCGTCCTAGAATAAAAGAAGCAGCAATGTTAGATTCGTGTTAATTAAAATTGCCGCAACTCTCTCAAAAGCTGAATATCAGTCTGGGTTTAGTCAGGTTGTATAAAGTAATATATTTATTTTCGAACGTTGCTTAAAGTTATGTATTTATTTATTTGTGTTAGATAATAATAGCGTGCATTTTTGCGACATTTAATGCCGAATTTCTTTTTCTTTGATCATCGTGTCATGACTAATCTACTTAAAAGGTTCTTTTTGTCATCTTTACTGTCATAATAAGAGTATAGTTTTATTCTAACACTCAGAGGTCCTTTTGGGGAAATATCTACCTCCATATTACGAGTACGAGTATATAACGCTGTCAAAAACTACTCTACCTTAGTAACTAGCTGTATTGTGACTGTCTGTTAGTAAAGTTGCCAGAGCTTCACGTGGTAGAATCAGGGTAGGGTTAGCAACGTTCGGTTCGTACGGTAACCGCTTGCCATCAGGCGGGTCGTAAGCTTGATACCAATCTTATAACTCGAAAAAGTTGTCTTGCCTACATAGGGGTGCGTAACCAAAAGGTTACTATGACAGTCAAAATTTAATAACAAGTACAAACTAAATGGTGTAGGTAGTGTAAATAGCGTTGCTGTCGAGTATCAATACAATAAAAAATAATACTGTAGTTAGGTAGGAAATTTAAAACTGCTACAATTTAGAAGCCTCGTAAATATTCTGAAAGTTTCCTAACTTCAAAGTTTTCAATGCTTTTCTGAAACTTCTAATGTTACTTATCTATTTCACGTAAAGAAACCTATTCTATCGCTTCTATTGGGAAGTAAGATCCAACTTGTCTAAAGGTTATTGATTTTGCGGCCTCCGCAGTAAGGCTTCATCTATTCAGGGTTTCAGGGTCTTACGGCTTATAGTATATCCCTGCTAAGTTAGATTTTGTGACCTGACTTGATATTTTATTTTATTTATTTTCAGATTTTTAAACGAAAGTTCAATACATTTTTGAAACTTTCAATAAAATTAATATCTGTGTCGATTTCCGTTAGAAGTATCTTTATTGTCCTGTACGCTAGCGATGGTCTTCGACCTCGATTAACTGTCTTAAATGAAGTTTGGAAAAGCTTATTTTATTTAAAATATTTATTTGTTGGGTCGTTAATGAGTAAATGGCAATATCTGAATTCATTACTTTTACCTTTACATAAATCAGCTAATAAGCGAATAGGTATGTCGACAGTACTGGTTTTGAATGCCATAATATGTTAATGGTATATCAATACATAATGTTAGATAGGTTGAGGGATTAGATGAATGTTGCTTTAAGAGTCTAGTTTGGCTGCTTATTTAAAAAATGCATGGTTTCATGCATATACTATATGTTTGGACTTCAAAATACGCTCATCATTTCATTTGCCTGTTATGTATTATGTTTTCTTCTTCACACATAATATAAAAAGATTTGGCTAACAAGTTTTTGCTCGGTCGCCTACCCGCCTACTCTTGGGTATGAATTCAAAAATACTTTATACCAAATTATTATAACACTTTAGAAAGAGTTGTTTCAATTATTTGGGTCACTAGGCGACTGAAGGTTTAAGTGAAAATCTTGACATTGAATGGCATTAGGTAGTTTTCAATATGCTGGTTTGCAACAAATCCACTTAAGTTAACATTGTTTAAAGCTTAATATAAGTCGTCCTACACGTGTTAGCCTATGGTCAAGATATAGGCAGTCTTACAGTGTCATACGTGTTTATTATAATAATGATGTTTACGGAAGCAGCATGTATAGTTAGGTTAGTCACGAACATGATAATTTTTCTACATCTCTCTAGTTTGCAAAAGATCTAAGTTGGATAAACTTCAAGGAGACAATATTGTTTCTAATAAGCATACTCTCATTTAAATGGCACTTTTATTTCAATTGAATCGAATTGGGACTTGAGATCTTTTTTTTCGGTAGACCAGAAAGATGACTGTTGCTGCACATACATGTTTCCTTACCAGCATTCTTCACGTCGTAACTCCAATGAAACATAACATCTGGTATCACATAAGGAGGGTTCGATATCACTATACTATTTTAAACAATTTCGAGATGTGAAGTTAGTTAACTAGAAATTTCTTTGCAAAAACCTATTTTGGAGCTTTAAATAAAACTATTTTTACGGATTTACTCGCGTGTATTGAGGCTTTACATTTATTTTTATAGCTATTAAAGACTGACGTTTCGTTACACTTTTCAGTGTTTTTGGTCACTATTTAGAAGTGCCTTAGAATCTGGTAACTAGTCATTCGTTACGTATTGCACCACGGACGGAATGCATTCACAATAAACGTTTTTGACAGATAAATAAATAAGGATACCTCATTTCAATAACAACATGCTTTCTAAAGGAAGAAATATATAATATTAGATCTCTTTGTCTTATATCCAACTAAATACAATATCGGACGATTTGAATATTGTTAGAATAAATAAAGTGTTGATTGTTGCCGTCACGTACTGAAACGCCGCTTTGCCTCTACTGTGTTTTAGGCTTACACTCCCCCATTTGCAGGATGTGCTATAATATGATTAGAACTACCATAACATCAACCTTAATATAGTTTTCTCTTGGACTTTTTATGATCATTATTGTGCCCTAGATAACGTTGTGCAAATTTTTTTTGTAAATCAATAATTGTAAAATGTGAAATCAAAATAAGTAGGTTTATTATAACATTCACATTATAACTGCGAATCTGCGTTAGTTTTTTGTTACGCTTTACTCAACCGTACATTATGAAATATTGTATCAGACATTGTCAGGGGTAAATACTATTATATAATAAATAAGTTAATTTGTCTGTCACTATGATATATGTTAGAAATAACAATTATAATACCGTGCAGCACCATACAAGTCCTAGAAATGATATTTCTTAAATATGTAGCTGCATTCCTTTCTCGCTCCACGTTATACATTTCTTCTCGTTCGTGTAACGAAAATACTCTTCCTCTTATCGATTGTTGCATCACCCATAAGAAGTTGCATTTAAAACAATATGTTGCTATTATAAATACTTACTAACTGTCATTATCGATAACGAAGCGTTTACAAAATTTAATTTAGCAATTAAAAACATCTGTATTAGTGGTGTTTAATAAAGGAATCCATTCTCCTTGCCGAGTGGCGTGCCTACGTGACCGAGGCGGGGTACAGTTGTTTCAGCTCATTCTAAGGCAGTCAGTGACTTGTGAATTTAAATTTGAAATGAGTAAGACATCAATTTCAATTTATAGTTGTTATACATAAAATTGGCGTAATTTAAGTAAAGTTTAATTATATTAGTTCAGTTTGTTATATGTATTTTAATTTTCTCACGGCTATGTAATCTTTATATATATAATTCTTATGTGAGTGTGTATGTCACTGAACTTCTCTTAAACGACTGGACCGATTTTGATGAATTTTTTTGTGTGTGTTCAAGGGGATCTGAGAATGGTTTAGATTCACAATTTTGTCCGCTGGACAGGACAACGTCTGTCGGGTCGGCTAGTATACTATATTTTTTAAATAAGAAATCGGCGATTATAAAAAATGGCAATGGTTTTTACAACAATGAAATTGGAAATATTTTTATGCCACACCGGACCAGAAAGTGGCATTTTCTACATGCTTTCCTGGTCAGGGGTGATATAAAATTTTGTATTGAGCTCGGGCGCTAAAAAAGCCTCTGGTCGCATATAATCGCTCTCGCCGTCAGCTCGGTCGTCAAATACCTGCGATCAGAGACATTTTTTGTAACTCTAGTTAATAATTATTGTTATATAGTTTTATTATATAATAGTGCTGCAGCACGTAGCCCAAACCGTGTAGATTTTGGCTAGCGCGATATGCGTAGTCTGTGTCCTTTCTCAGGATGTAATCAATTTCAATGTCAAATTTCATCTTTGGATTGAAGATGTGTTACGTGATAGGCAGGTTTTATACGTATATAAATTAAGCCACATATTACTTATATGTGTTGTTGTAGGTGACTAATAGTTAACCATATTGTCCGGTAATAGGGATAACCTTTGTGTGTCTATTTCCGATAATACGAAAATATCAGTAGGATTTCATCTTATAACTAGCTGACCCCGCAAACGTTGTTTTGCCTTATAAATAAAATAAAAAAAATTAAGGGTGGACAACCCTTATCACTAAGGGGTATGAAAAATAGATGTTAGCCGATTCTCAGACTTACTCAATATGCTCACAAAATTTCATGAGAATCGGTCAAGCCGTTTCGGAGGAGTACGGGAACGAACATTGTGACACGAGAATTTTATATATAAGATTTAAACACATTTTGTAACTATATATTTTGGAATTGTTTATGAATTAAAGTATGTAGGTATAAACAGTTTTTTGGGAGTAAGTAGCAGTCACCCCTGATCACAATCGCCATCAAAGCCCCTTTTGGGGTGACGTGGGTATAGTGTTGGGAAAGAGTAGAGTATTCGTAATTCTTTTTTCGATTACTAGAATCTATTTAAAATTAATGTTTATTAACTCTATGAAAAATAAGAATAGATTTTTGACGCGTCCAAATAAATAGAGATATTTTTGATTTTCATTCATGTGCAATACGAGTTTATAACTCCAGTATTTTAAATATTTTTCTTTAATAGGTCTCGAAATTATTGCTAGTGTTGTCTTTTTGTAAAAAACACAGTTATGATTTTTTGTACAATTATGTGATCTATATACTTACTCAGTTTTATTGTCTTTTAGATGTGAGTTAAATAGAGCTTGACCGTTATTTAAGTATTACTCGGCTACTACAAAATGAGCCTGTTCATGAATCAAACTTGTGTTAAATATCTGATTAAAACCAAGTAAGTTCGATGATTTGAGCCGTATATTAAAATTTAGGTCTCGGAAGTCTTTCGTAGTGTTTGCAGTGAAAGAGTCTAGATTTTTTGAATGGAACGTAAAACATGCGTACAAAAACGGAGCATGTCCCAGCACTATTTTAGCCTGGAATTCTTTAGGGACATTTCTGTCGCCCCTCACCGATGTTAATTCTGTAACTTCGAGTTTCTATGTTGTAATAAAGAACAGACAATATATGAAAGGCATACTCTCATTTCCGAATTTATCAGGCTATCGTTAAATATAATTTTAAAGATACTAAGTATAATTTTATGCTACGTCGTGGTGAAGTGGTCAGTAAGACTATCTACAAATCCTGGTGACTTGGAAAAATGTTTATGTGAACATTTTATTCACGAGTCATGATTGTTTAAAATATAATTTACGGTTCTTATAGATAATGTCTAAATTATTATGTAGGTATATTTGTCCATTATCTATAATAAACTTTGCTGTATGGATAATAAATCAAATAAAAAAACAAAACTTGAATGATAAATCATCATAACATGCATGACATGGCGTCTAAATAAATATCTTTTATACTACACCTGATCGGAACAGTAGCTATTATTCCCTCAAATTGAAAAGAGAAAGTTGATCTTTTCTTCGACCTAAGTATGCGGGAGGAAAAGTTGTATGAAAATCCATTTCTAACGTGTTTAGCGGGAGGAAAAGTTGCATGAAAATCTTTTTCTAACGCGGCGTCCGCCGCAGCGCGCGCCGCCGCCCGGCGATGGCGGCGGTGCTCGGCAGCAACGCGCGCCGCGACAACTACAGGCCATTGAGTCGCCATTGGTTGCAACATCTTGCAACATCTGCAACTAGTGTTGCATAATCATAACCTCTTTATAATATTATTATAGGCACTGCTTATTTCAATTTAACAAGTATTTGAATGTTCCTCACAGGTGTAGTATAAAGCACTATTAACACTTGGGAGAAAGTTCGATTCCCAACTCGGGAGTATTCTGCTCCCTCGTTGGTAATCTGTCACTTTCGTCCCGTGGTGAACAATGTACTATTACAATGCTTTGCGAAAGAATCAGTCTAGTTTACTGCTGTAATACCTTTGATTTTGTTTATAATTTTTTATTTGGCATGTTTAGTTATGATTGATATTGACACCAAATTAAATTGAAAACGAAAAACATGAAAAAAAAATCGTCGTGGTTTAACTGTCCCGTGTAGGTCAGTTGGGAGAGCAGTCGCCCAGATAGCGAAAGGTCGCGGTTTCAAGTCCCGTCTCAGCACTTATCCATGATAGGATTTTTTTCATGTCTTTCGTTTTCTATTTAATGGTGTCAATTTCAATTGTAATACCTTTATTAGATAATCGAAAGATTCTTTTTTCAAAACGCACTTAAACAAATTAAATAAAAAGTGTTTTAAAAATAATGTCGGTACCTACTATTTTATTTTAGTTCCTACTCTATAAAACGCCTGAATTCGTTAAGGATGCGTTATGTTGAAAAGGGGACTGGACCCCTATTGTGCTATAGGTACCAAAATTTATTGGTTTGGCAATACGCAGTACTTACACCCTTCGCGTGGGCTATGGGACATGGTAAACGCTTTCCATTATCCGGACCGTACATTTTACTACCCTCAAACAAACACATTGATACTTTAGTACCGTATACTTTGTATAATCAGGAAATGGTAATTTTATCGCTATTGGTTTTTTCTCCTGTTTGAGACGATACAGTCCGTGTATGTTTTTATGGTTATTGTGGGTGACCTCCATAACATAAAAAGCATAAAAGATATAGACGTCTGATGGTATCCAGTCACTTAGCTTATAGAAGCTTACCTTACTAAAAACTATTAAGTTATAGTAGTTGTGCGTTCAGTATGTCTTTTACGGTCAGGGTGATGGTCAGATTAGAATATAACACCAGATACTAACAACTTTTTTTATTTTTAGTTCTAATTTTTACAATTATCAAACATCTACAACATGTAAATTAAATAACCAACACCCTGCATACAGGTGGTTTGGGATCGGCTTCTGAGTTAATTTCAATATTTTTTTTTTTACAAAAAAACTTTTTTTTCAATATTGTATATGTACAATGTACATTATGGAGAAATAAACAATTTGATTTGATTTAACAAAATTTGCCTATTAACCACAACAGCAGTATTAAAAGCTAAGGCTTGCAAATATTCGACAACTTAAAATATTCGAATATTCAATATTTTATTCTAATAGTTATAGAAAATAAAACAAAAAGTTGTAATTATCATTCAGTTAAAGGAAACGATGTCATTCAGCCTTTGATTTGAATATTTGATTAAAAAAGTACGTAGATTCAAAGACTGATGTTCGTTAGTGTGCGAATAAGACCTAAATTACCTAGATCCACACAAAATACGCAGAATATACGTTTTTTTTACGTGGTCTGCTTTTCGGGGAGGGGGGGCGCGGGGTTGCCATGGCTGAGTGACTGAGTTCACGACTGTTTCCGAGTTAACTCCGAACGAGACGCGAGAGCGTAGGTAAGAACTGTCTACGTGAAAGCTGCCACCCCTGAGGTGTGTGGTCTAGATGGGTCTCTTGCTCACAAGGAGCAAGAGAAAGGCGATTATCTGGCATGATTCCTGGCCTGAGTAACTACTGGTAGGGGAGCCCAGAGTGCTAAATTTGTAGTGTCTCCAGCGGTTGGAAGATCTATTGGATTGCAAAGATTAGATGCTAAATAATAAAAAAGCTCCTATGAAGTTTACCATTTTAGTGGTGGGGAGAGCGTGTATGAATTTTCAAAAATGTAAAAAAAAGTGATGAAAAAAAAATGTTCGAGCGCGTCAGATTTTGGAAGTGTAGATAGCCCACAAACTTGTGTCCACGGAGAAATATTAATCTGCCGGATCGCTCGTAACGAATAGCGATATAAGCAAAAAAAAAAAATAAAAAAAATGTATTTTCTCCAGCGTGTCAGTAATTATAGGGACTTATTATTTAAGCCGTCACAAGTGTCCTCTTACTTAATCTGACGATTTGGACGTGACTAAAAGTCCCTAATCAATTTTTGCAAATGCAAAAAAAAATTGTGACTTTGCAATACTCGCGCGTGTCAGATTTTCATACAGATGGTTCAACTCGACAAACTAGTAGTACCCAGCCTTAATCTGACTATTTTGTGAAGGGATTTGTTAAATCTGACAATTTGAAAGAATTAAAAAAAAGTTCATAGCACAGGCCATTGCTGTAATTTTCTGCAAATTCCCAACGCTCTCAATTTTGCTTATTAGTTAGTACACTATTATTGAGCTTAAAAAAGCTCAATAATAGTGTACTATTATTGAGCTTTTTTAAGCTCAAACTTAAGCTTAAGCTTTTTTAAGTTCTTATAGTAACTGTAGAATCTTCTTTAAGTTGACATGTGAAAAATACAATTTTTGTATCCGCTTCTTCGTGGTCTTGACAAGTCAAATCGTAATTAACTGTTCGCGTCACTTCATTATTAGTAGCAGTATACACATAACATAAATCGTGATTGAGATATATTGTCTTGTTACCTATAATCGTAGCCATCTCACGGTCAGTCTAATGTTCTATCAGAAATTTTACAAAAGCTTCTTTAAACTTAATATTTTTGAGCTCTTTTGCAAAATCAGCAGTTCTCTTTTGTTGTGGACCTGAGATGTAAACATCTTTGTCCTCTGTATAACCCCGAAGAGTATGCTCATAATCTTTAATTGAGGGGGTGAAATATCGGTCAAATATAATAGCCACGTGGCTAGCAGGATAATTGAGGAGACTATGAAGATTTTTTTGTAAACATATTGTTATTCCTTATCAAAATTAATACGTTATTCATCACAAGTATTTAATTTTGTACAAAATTGTTCTTTACGTCATTAGATTTCAATGAATATCTTCAGAGATAGGTAGTTTTAACATAACGCCGCAGCTACATAATGATCAAGTACTACGCACGCATCTATACTGAGTTGTTTTTTTGTTTGGTTGAACGCGCATATCTATCTTAGGAACTACTGATCAAAAAAGAGAAAGACAAAAAAAAAAGAGTGAGAAAGAATGAGAGTCGTAGAGCGGGAAATACATAATGCATAGACAACACTTTATTTATTATTTTCGATTTTCGGCTTGTCGAAATCGTCAGATTATAATATTTTTATAATTTTTAAGTAATTTCCTTTGAAAAAAGAAAAAAAAGAACCGCGCTCGAACATTTCAAGGTTACGATTTTTTTTTGCAACTTTGAAATTCTCTCGATCACTCCCGTCACGGTCAAATCGTCAGATTTTTATAATAATATCATTTTCCGTATATTATAAACCTAAATTGTTTTAATCTGACGCGCTCGAGCAGTTCTGAGGTTCGATTTTTTTTTACTAATCTGATCAATGGCTCAGAACATACGACACTATATTGAGGGCTCATACCTGCTGAAAGTACCTAACAAGGTACAAGGATTCTCCCTTACTATTAAACTGCCACGCTTGAACCAATCCCAAAATCCCCTCTTGGGCCCCCCTACTATACATAAAAAAGGACTGAATAGGTACCTACGTCAAATATTTATGACTAAAAAAGTATATCATATTATGTTTGAATCGATACGAAGCAGTAGAAAAAGAAAGTAAATTGATTACAATAAAGTACCTAAGTAATTTTGCAATGTTTGTTCCATTTTGTTTGATAAATTAATGTGCGTGTCCCGAGTTCCTCGCGATAGGTCGCACAATGCGCCTGCGCCACCGGAAGTGACGTCACGGCTTCATGAATGGCTTTAGTGTCGATGACTCGAGAGCGGTACGCTGTGCAACTCAACGTTTCGTTTTATAATTGAATCCGTTGTACTTCATAAAATGTAAACTTCTATAAGTAATATAAATTTTAAATGGCTGGGTTTTCATAATGGTGAAATGCATTATTTTCATTACCATAATAATAATTAACAAATTCTATGCATTTCGCAATACATACAATACGTTTAAAGATTGGCAATGAACTAACTAGGGTGTTACTAAACTGAAAATACACCACAATACTTATATATAATACCTAGATAAAAGAACATAGTAGGTACCCACTCCTTTCTGTTAAATAGACAAAACTGGTTTTATATTTTGAAATAAATTAATGTAATGCAATTCTGTTGATGAATAGTTATTGTTATTTACTAGTTCTTGCCCGCAATGTGTGCGTGGAATTTAGAATCAACTACATATGTATACTTATTTGTATTGTTGCAAAGACAGTTGACAATAATTAATACAAATAAAATGGGCTTGGAAGGGGTCGATAAACAGTGTTTATTTTTGTGCAAAATTAAACAACAGAAACTTAAGATCTTGTCTAGGTACCATTACAAAAAAATAAATAATTGTGCTATTATCCCTACTAGGTAATATTATAAATGCGAAAGTAACATGTCTGTTTGGTACGCTTTCAAGCTTAAATCATTCAGGGCATAGACAAGTGGAAAACAACACTTACAACGTTTTATCGAACAAACGACAATTTTTGACTACTACTTATACCTACATTTGACACGACACGGTCGCCATAGAGCTTTCTCAGTAATACGTCAGTTTCATCTATATATATACATATTAACTACTCGAGTCAAACCAAACTCAATGATCACCTAAAATGTACCTTAGGACGTAAGGTTTAAGGTATTGCGTGTGGAGTTAAGTGTCCATCCGGGTGTTTAGGTCTTAAAAAAGTCAGGTTAGTTACACCATTTCTAACTCAAGAACGGCTAGACTGATTTTTATGATTTCTGATTTTTTGTATTCTTCTCTGCCCCGAATAGCAGAATAACTATTAAAATACCGGAAATGACGTAAAAAAATAAACAAAAATGTTACCAAGAAAGACACATAGCCAATACTAAAAATATCGAATGGTTGCGATCTTACCGGCTAAGAATAAAGACGTAGGATGACTTAAACTTTGGGATTCAGAATCAAATCGTCGGTGCTCTGCAATCTATTGACTGTATAACAAACGACGACGAAGCCACCAACTATCCAAATGATTTTTTCCTGACTCCTTGGATGTGCAACTAAAGTTTGGCTCGGTAGTCATCATGTTACGAAATCTAAACCAACCAAAACTATGCAATGGAACGTGTTTGGTGAAAACTGATGATCAATATGATTCTCGCGACGATACTCAAAGGAAAATTCAAAGGTAAGGAAGTTCTCATTCCGAGAATTACGATGATCCCAACGATATGTTTTAAATATTATGTGATTAAGTTTAAACGAATTCGATTTACAATTGGTCTTGCATTCACCTTGACGATTAACAAATCACAAGGCCAATCCCGTATTTGTGGTCTGAATCTAGAAAATGCATGATTTTCTCATGGTCAATTGTACGTGACATGTTCGTTCACGTACTATTGGACATGTCGGTAAACCATCCACTTTATTTGAATAAACGCAAAGCGGATTAGCCATTCAGTACTTAAAGAATTAGATATGCTATGATTATCTTTTACTTGTAGAATAACTTTACAATTCTAAAACTCTACATTACAACTTTAATAAAAGAATTTGAACATAATATTAATTGACTCGTAATTAATTGATTACTATAAAAAATAGTTTGTGTTTCCTTTATTATGTTCTAATACACAGGTTTACAAAAAATCAAAATATATTTTATTTACATATTCAAATTTTGTAGTCATACGCGAAATTTTCTAATTAATCATTGAATATTTAAAGTAAACGCTCGTACTAGGTGGTAGACCCATATGTAGGGTCGTCTGGGTAGGTACCACCGCCTTTCTTATTTCTGCCGTGAAGCAGTTCGCTGTGTTTCGGATTGAAGGGAAAGGTAGCAAGTGTAATTTCTGGGCATGGAAGGCATATCATCTTAGTCCCCAGGATGGCAAACGCACTTGCGGTGTTAAGTGATTTACACTTAATATTGCAAGTGTCTATAGGCAGCGGTGACCACTTAACATCAGGTGGGCCACAGGCTTGTTTGCCATCTCGTAACATAAAAAAATATACATTTTACAACCGTCTTTTAACTAAAATTGTCGCCCTATATGCAAACAATGGACTTACACCTACGCAAGAGTCAACGTCACTTCCTGTTATTGCGAAACAAGTGCAAATAGAAGCATTGTAAGCGAACTTGTTATGTAAAACGTTTAAACTTATAAATACAATTAAGATAAATTGAAATTAGTGATGTTATTTTAGATTGAATGAATTTGGAGCGCCCGAATTAACACCGAATAATACTTCCACCTTACAGAAAACTGCAGTCAAATAACGCAAATTTTTGTGCAGTGGTGTTTCAACAGAGCAGATAAAAGAGGTTTTTAAACCTTTTCGAAGAGGAAAATATTTAAAAAATATATCTAAAACACCGTCTTGTGCTATTTTAACTGGCAGGAAGCAAAGTAAGACTCATAATCTTACTAATGGAGACATTTCTTTTCACCGGTAAGTACAAATATATTGTTAAATTGAAAAAATATCATGCTGCGTATGGTGAGACTGGCTCTGGTATTAACATCGCTTGATACGACTTCTAACCTCTTTTATTTGTTCTGTTGTTGAGTAAGGTTACCAGAGTTCCTCGAGGTAGAGGATGGAACTAGGACAGCGCGCGTGTGACACTTTAGTGTTGTGAGCGTTTATAGACTATGATGACGGCTTAAGTGGCAATTTTTTTATAACATAAATTTTTTTCCACTTAAAACTATTGCTATTAAAGCACTCTAGACGTAAGCAAGGAGTAGCTAGTATATAAGTATATTATAGTGCATATTTGGAGAACTTAATCTACCCATTTACACAGATAATCGCAGTTCAACATATTGTCTTGTTGCATACTTATTAGGGAAAAATAAAAAATAAACTAACAAAACTATAGATAAGATATCAATTCCATCACCTATTTAGCTAATAATTAAAATCAGGTTAGTCGCAAAGCACATGTCATTGTATTTCAGTATTTATTCTTGTTGCATTGCAAATATAGGTAAGATATCAATTCCATCACCTATTTAAGGTTCCCGGGTTCGATAACCAGGGGACGTGTTTTAAGCCCGCTCGGCTAGCTACCATATCTTATCAATGTTTGTCTTATTAATATGGCATTGTTGTATTCCGATTATTAATGATAAGGAAGTTTGTCTCAGTGTTCGAGGGTTACGAATGAATATAGCTACCACTATCTGCCTTATTGTCACTTATTACCATCAGATTAGATGTAGCTGCAAAGGTTAAAAAACTGCTTTCTGGTGTTCTTAAAGATGAACGCCAGAAAAGTAGTTATTTTCCCTCCGATCTACTCGATCTTTGTGAGTCCTTATTAATAGTTTAGTACTCGTACATAGATTTCTAGCAATGGCCGAATAAATTTCACAAACTTTTTTACGTTTGTGAACCATAAAGGGAAACGCATTATCGATCATTGCGGCCTGCGGAACGTAAACGGTAATTAGGGAAATAGGAGTAGATAGCAATTAGCGAGTTGATTAAACTTGTAGCCAGTTGGCCAATATCCGAGGGCGCGATAACCTTATGTTGGAATATTTATAGCCGGAATGCAATCGAATTAGACAAAAATTGTAAATGTAGTTTCTCAAAAATTAGTAGTCTGATCTATGTATATATGTCGAAGTAATTACCTTATTTATTTGGAAACTGGGACGCTTGCCCTAAGGTGCCCTGTTATCTTGACTTCACAGAACTGTTGAAAAATACTTTTCGGTGGTATTATGCTTCGAGTGATGAGATGACCCAAGACTTTTGTCATAGAGAACCCGTCACGAATTCTATACAGAACTCACTTCACATCTCATCCCGAGTTTAACTGTCAAACTCTAATGAATATTTCACTAAAAATATATTTTAATCCATATAAATCTCTACACTACATTTAATTCCGGTATAGAATATGGCGAACTTCGTTTCCAGTTTACCCAACGAAACTAAAGATTTTAACTAAACTTTGACAGGTGAAATCGAATTGAGATCGTTACAGAATAGCACAACAGAATGGAAGTTTGGTCTTTTGTATTACAAGTATCTTTAGGCTACGGTGTTTACAGTTTTTTAGACTGATTACCTTTCAGCGTTACCAGGGTTTTTAAGAACTTGTCCTTTTGGCCCTGAAGTCTGTAACCTCCTAAGTGGATATCTATGTAGTGCAATTTTTATGTATGCTGGCTTGTCATCCTGTGTATAATAACGCTATTTTAATAACTAAAAAAATTGTTTTAGCTCAGTCAGCCGAAAAGAAAAATCGTATTGTTAATGGAGTTTAGTTAATAATAAGGATATCATATATTCGGTTTTAACAGTTACAGGCAAGAACGGATTGAAGCATAGGTAATTTGATGTTTGTCTTTTTTACAACGCAATGATGCTAACTGTATTCTAATTTTCGTTTAGAAACAGACACATCAATATATTATTCTTCTCTTCATGTGGTTAACTTGCTAGGTTAGCAGGTCGTCATTTCTTTCCTTTGATGTGACTTGTTTTGGACATAGGCATCCCCCAAGGATCCCCAAATCGCTCGGTCTTGCGCTGCCCGCATCCAGTGTCTGCGCGCGACCTTTACCAGATCGTCAGTCTATATATCTTATGGCCTACCAACGCTGCGTATCCCGACGTAATAGACATTCGAGGACCTTTCCGCCCCAACGGCCGTTAGTCCTCCTCGCAATGTACCCTGCCCAGCTGCCCACTGCCACTGCGGATCTCATTATTTCTGATATAGCCCTCTCTCCTTCGAGAAACAACAGCTTAAACATTTTGAATGCATTATCTCAAACGAAAAAATGTAATAAAGAATGGGATGTTGACAGAATTGATCCCAAGCGGTACTCGAACCTTTAAGTTGGGTCAAGTGCCCTGATCACTTGACACCTTTTGAATTATAAATTAAGTTGAAAAAAATGTAAGCGATAAGAAGCTTATTGACATAATGATTGACTTCAACTTTTGTATTTTTACTTAATTTTCTTCACAAAATAATACTTATTTGTTCAACAAGTAAGCAAAGTCATTTTTGCTGCGAGTGCCGATATTAAATCATGAACCAGCGAAGTAGTCTAGAATTGAATCTCGAGCATAGCGAGTGATTCATAAATAGACTACTGAGCGAGATAAAAAAAATTGCTCTCGTGTGAAACATACAACTTTTCACCTCTCCAGTGAGAAAATTGTTTTAGATGAAAAAAAAAACAAGGCAATACTTTCATACATCTTTAATATCTTAAAAGAAATATAAAAATTTAAAGTAAGATTACTACAAATGCTTAGATTGAACGTTACAGTCTTATACGGAACTCGCTAAAAAAGCGTTTTTGCTTCGAGATTTTACGAAAGAAAAGAGGTCATTTGGTGCTGGAGGTGAAAAACTATTTTCTTATATAGATGCGAAGATACTGGCAACACCAAGATGACACTAGCCCGCAGTTCTATTACCTATTCCTATACTTTTATGCATAGTGCTCCCCCTAATCGACAGCACCTTCGGCTTTTAAATCCTTTTGTAAGTAATCGTAGTTCCAGTAATTTTTGACCCTGTTCATTACAAACACACAAGCATTCTAATCTAATCTCTTTTTAACATTTGTGTAGATAAAGTTGAAATAAACTTACAATACTTCGTCAAAATAACACAAGAAGAACCTTCACTGTATTTTTGGAAGCAATAATCATAACAGTTTGTTTTGTTATCTTTGTTAAAATCGTGAATGGTAAAAATGATTGGTTTTTACAGTTTCAAGGACCTGTCACGAAAACTGAATAATGATTGGCTTTTGCAATCAAATTGATATTTAAATTTTTTGTCTGTTATATTTTAGAGTCATCATCGGTTTATTTTGGTAAGAAAAAGAATATAAAACCCCACATGGAAATATACCTATTAATATCAAATATCAATTGATCTTATTGACTATAATTTGACATGATTGATATCGTGAAAATTAACCTTTATGAAAGAATACTTTCTTTAAAATAAATTTCTGATTCAAACCACCAAACTTAAAATGAATTTAATAATGGAAATAAACTATTTAGAAATTTTGGGATTCGGTACAATTTTTACTGCAGAGCTTCCCTATTATTGTCACAGTCAGGTTACAGTTGCCTGCCAACAACCGGGACCAGCAGGTTTTGCCCAAACACGACAGAAACCGAGCTCTTATTCCTGGACTAACCAATAGTTCTTTAGGTAGTCACTGAGTAGAAACTCACTACTTTAGCTAGTCGAGGAGCCTAAGCCGACAGTTGCATTTATTACCAAAACCGTGCAACAAACACTACGCCATTCAGTTAATGTACTTCCTCTAAGTAATTCTCTTGCTTTAGTCTATTTGCAAAAACCGTGGAAGGAGCTTCTTAGCGTAGTCCAATCTAGCTCTTCTAGAAACTATTTCTAAAATATATTATATGAGTTAGCATTCTTTTTTAAACAGGAATCATATTGCTGATGTGCCTTTTGTGGGGCTCCTTCTGGAACCTCATGGTGGGGCTGGCATGAGCCTGGTATTGCCGGCACGCATAATACCTAGAGTAACCTCTTAATTAGTCTTCCCTCCTTCCCTTTCTGTGAGTGAATTAAGGTTTGACGAAGTAATTTATGGAGCCAGTCTGGCACTCCTTCCGACGGTGACCGACCGGTATCATTTCACGTATGATTCAATTCCATGTAACTCAAACTCTTTTAAGCAATAATAACAGACGAAAAGGTTTCCCCAAAGTTAGAGGTTTAGAGGCAGGTTTCGAGGCAATTATACAAAGACACATAGAAAAGCTCTCCTCAAGGTTACCAGCCCTACTGGATATACTCGTAGTTATGATAAAAAAAGCAATTCTCTGTAAATTTTTACCGCCTCCGAGATTATATCCAGAGGTCTGAGGGTCAATTCAATCTACCTACAAATTTGTACTCAATTAAGGTGGTGGTAGGACTTGTTTTGAAGCCTGCTTGCCTAGCTAACACCATCTTATCAAGGTCTGCCGGCATAACAATAGTGCTAGTTGAGGGTACCGGGTGAAGTTCTCTTCCACTTCGGCCTTATCACCACATCACAAGTGAGATGATGGTCAAGAGCTTCCCCGTACAACTTAAAAACATCTTTTCAAATTATCATTTAGTATTATCTATATTTTAGTATTATAAAGCCGAAGAGTTTGTTTGCGCTAATCTCAGGAACTACTGATTCAAATTAAAAAAATCCTTGTGTTGGATAATCCATTTATCGAGGAAGGCTATAGGCTATACAACATCATCACACGCGAACAAAGTCGCGGGCACAGCTAGTTAGTTATATAGAAAGAGGTCGATTGCGCCGCGGTCGTGAGTTGTTTGTAACGATCACGAAAGTTAAGCTACCAAGTGCAAGGTCTTAACTGGAATAGGTGACCGAGAACTTTTTCACCTTGATTTTCGTGCTTCGGAAGGCACGTTAAGAGCGGGCATAAACCAAGAAAAATATCAGAATTCACCCGCGCGTTTCACCCTTCCCCTCTTGCACATCGCAGTTCGCAGCCGCAAGATGGCACTCGCTTCATGATTTTTCTTTTTTGTGATCGCACATAGTATACGCGAAAAACTAGATAAAATTGGCTAAGCACGAGTCGGACTATCTATCCATTACCTATACTTTGACATGTGGATTTTTAATACTTTTCGCTGATGGTAAATAAATATAATAAATTCAGATTCGAAGCGTCGGTGGCGTAGTGCGTAAGAGCGTCGTCTCTCACCCGGGAGGCACTGGTTCGATCCCCGCCACGTACCAATGTGTTTTCAAATTTTGAATTCATATGTACGTTTAATCAACGCTTTTACGGTGAAGGAAAACATCGTGAGGAAACCTGCACACACCCATGAAGAAATTCTTAGGTTGTGTGTGAAGTCGACCAACCCGCACTTGGCCAGCATGGTTGACTAAGGCCTAATCGCCCCTAATGTGTGGTAGGCTCGAGCCCCTCAGTGGGGACATTATATGAGCTGTTGATGATGAAATTCAAATTCAAATAATTTATTCATTGTGTGTGTTTACAAAGATATGAGGTAGGTACTTACAAGTAAAATATAGCTCAACACATGAACCCTGCAAGGTTATAACAAAGTATATAAATAAAGTTTTATTTACATCAATTATATTTTTTTTTATAAAATCATGCTAATCGCTCAGAATAATTACCAGGTATGCACATTCTTCAAAAAAATAATTATTGGTAATTAAATCATTTATTCATAAAATATAATGTTACTTTCAGTTTTGATTATGTTAATGTCAATCTGATGTGGCATGCTCAAACCAAGTGGTATGCTATATCACATTCTTGTTATTTATGACAAGAGTTGACAAGATACCACTTTCGATTGTCCAAAGCTAAGACAATGTTCGTAAAATTGGCCATTATTCTTTATTACATTTTTCTGTGGATTTTTATCAAAATCAGTGTATTTTAACATACAAGATCTTTGGTTACATAAAAAAATATTTACATTTTATGACAGGTACATTTTTTTTTGTATTATACATGCATGGAAATTTTGCAGTAAAGATCTGGTGGTCAAAGTAAAAAGTTCCTCATTCTGGGCTAAAATACAATATATTGTGGGCATAGTCGCTACACATTCACGAAGTCTCATCAATGATTCCATCATCAGCTCACCTGAAAAACCTAAAAGAATACAACTATCGGTATTTAGGTACCTCTAATACTTAAATTATCACTAACCAACTCCTAATAGTTAAGGAGTTTTACCATACATCATCAGCTCATCAACACGAGATGACAACCAGACGCAAATACTAGAATAGCTTTATAAAAAATATGAATAACCCTCTCTTTCTGTTCTTTTCCGAGGGTTGCCCTCGATTTCTCTACCTTCTCATCATCAGATCCTGGCTTGGTGAGAACGGGACTACCTCAGGAGTATACATACACTATCGAATAAAAAAAGAAATTTGAGAAACGGTCCACAAATGGCAGAGATATCGGTGAACAGATATTTACCTTCCATCATCAGCTCATAAACATGAAATGATGACTACCCGGTGCAAATAATAGAATAGGTTTAGGAAAAATATGAAAAACGTTATATATGCGTATAAAATTTGAGGGTTGCCCTCGATTTCCCTGGCTTCCCATCATCAGATCCTGACTTGGTTACAATGGGACCTCAGGAGTATACACTATCGAATAAAAAAAGAATTTTGAAAATCGGTCCACAAATGACAGAGATATCGGTGTACGGGTCACCATCAAAAGTAGATGAACACTGTAGTACCTTGTCATAATAATATTTCATACATAATTGTAGCAACTATTACTGCACAAACGCTGGCGTTGCTATGACATGGTACTAAAGTGATCATCTACTTCTGAAACTGACTGTACGTGTAAAAAATACATACAGACGAATATCTCCTCCTTTTTGGTAGTTGGTTAAAAATACTTTACACACACCACACAATTGAAACTTTGCACCAATTCATGAGTAGTCAAAAGCATCTATTTTTTTGCGTTTACTGCTACCCGCGCCGACATTGTTACATTGTGCCGTGAGCTAAAACGTCAAATTACGATATTTTTTGGTTAAACTACTTATATAATATAATAAAAGCAATGTACATACCTCCGACAATTATTCATGAGTTGAATTTTTAAATTTCTAAGCTCTTTCTTAGAGTGTTTTCGCATTTTATTTTTATTTCCCATATTTTTGTCGAAGTATTTTCTCGAGCCGGTGGCGGAACACAGAAACACAGCCCACTCGTCTCAACGGAGCAGTCAAGACTGATTGATGAAACAAAACATGCCCGTTACCACGGGTGAAGCGCGATAGACTGATGCGTTTTGCGCGGAATAAGAACGTAATAAGCGACAAATTGGTTTTATGAAAATAAGTCGTAAAGTATTCATTATTTTTTAAAATCCCTAGTAGGGCTGCTTTGTAATATAGTTTTATATTATGTATTAAAATATTGACGCAGTAATATGCATAGCATTGAAAATAAACTGATTTAAGCTGGAAATTAAAGGTAAGTTCGTGATATTTTTCCATGCTTAAAAATATTTCATTATATGTTTTTTCCCAGACTAAAATCTCTCAAATATAATGTTATATCTATTTTAAAAAAATGGGGTGGCTTGTGGCTTATTTTGGGGTGTAAAAATCAAATAAAAGATTGGTAATTTTGCTTTATACCCCCTCTTAAGTTGGCGGTCTCGGGTGCTGTCAAAAGATAACAGTCGTTCCCAAGGAGGGTTGGTGTCAGGCACACGGCCGTAAAAATATAACGTCAAATCCTTTATTAGGTGCAGTATGTCTTGATAGCGACAATACTACATTGTCACTATCAAGACATGCACCGACCACAAAATAAATTCGGAGCAGGGATTATTAGTTTATAGTAACAACGAGCGTAGTTAAATAAGTTAAAGACGCTTCCTTGCAATGTTATAATTTATAAATGTATCTACGTCACTCATTGACGTCAGCATCAATTCATGCAACTCGTGAAGTCGAAGTAAATACAACAGAACGTGCAGACGTCTCAAATGTCCTTGGAGTTATTACTGTATGTAATAATATGCAGCAATAGCATTACTCCATTGTACTTGGTTGCAAATTTTCGGTACTATTTCATGTTAACATTTTGGTAGATTTGATTAAAACATGATATTTAATCAAGTAGAAAACTTACCTAATATAAAGTTGACCAGCGGACGCCCGCGGTTCCGTCTGCATGGATGTTGGTTATCGCGTCAAAATGTTCAATTCCATAGTATAATCTATGTCTGTGCCAAATTTCATATCCCTCCACCTAACCAGTTGCATTTATAATGGTAGAGAGATTGCTCATTGAAATAAGTTATGAATATAGTTTGGTACGTAGGTTCAGTCAACAGCAAAAGAAGCTGATGAAAATAAGAGCATTAAAGCCATAAAAAAACCTTTTGGACAAAATGTGTAAACGATGAATATCCCCCGTAAGAACACCTACATCAATTACGGCATGCATAACAACAACAGTAAGCAAACATTTCTGAAATGGTTTTTATGCACTAATAAATTCTCGTGTCTTTCATTTACAAAAATATCTAATTAAATCATTGTGTTTATATGTTTGTTATCTTCAACGCAAGTTCATAACAAGGATGCACTAAGTAACCACACATCCATGTATACAATAACGCTCATAATCCCAAAAGGGCTTTAGCAGAGATATAGGTAACATTTGCTTACACATAAAGCCATATCTGGCAGTACGGGTAGAGTACCCCAAAATAATGACATAGGTTGCCAGCCATCGCCCATCGGTCAATGAATATTGCGACTTCATCGATGTTAATTTTGACTCGCTGAATAAGATCCTCAAATCTGTTATTCATTTGTTGTTAGAAAATAACGTTAACGTACATTCTAGCTAGATTGTAAGTTACTGATGATTTCTTTTTTCTTTTGTACTGTTGAGTTTACCTTGTTTAATTGTTTTTCTGCAAGTTGTATTTGCCTATAATTATTTGATACATTATGTTTTAGTTTTTGCGTACAAGTACTTTGTGAATGTATTGATGTAATCAAATGTTGGCAAGTCTAATAAATAAATAAATCGCCTACATGAAAAGGAGTATCAGACCCAAAATATCTAACTAATCTTTAGCGAACCAAGCTACAGAAGCCAACAACCAGGACATTTATTACACCCTAACTAAATCATCTCAGCGGCCCGGGTTACTTGGTGTAACCAATTTAGATATAGGATGACACACCCAATTGCTATCACTGCACCAGAGAAAAACTAAAAACATAAGAATATGTTTATGGTTTTCAATTTACCAAGTGTAAAAATATGTATATTACGGGTCTTTTAAGTTTTAATACTAGCACCATTAAGCTATGATAATATTTAAAACATTATAGTATTTCTGCGGTGTTGAAACTTTTTGTCCATACTAATTAGTGGCACTACAGTGCGGTCGCCGAGAAGAGATAATTTCGTACATTGACACCACTTTACACATCCTTGTCGCTCCTGCACAATTATGTTGCTGTCATGCTCACACATGTATAGTGACCGTCCATTTTCTAGATTCTAAACTTTTTAAACATGCGAGTTACAATTCTTTTAAAATTTATAAAAGAAATACAACTTATTAATCTGAGTTTAATTTCATTTGCAGAATTTGACATTAATCACTAAGTACCTAAGTATTTTATGTCTTTATTATCAGCAAATACGTCTTGCATCGGTAATAGCTCTAGTTGATCCCAAGCCCCAATTCCGCATAACATTATGAATGATGCTAATATTATGGGATGTAATTAAAAACATTAAATTTTACATTATTTTATAAATTTGACCATCAGTAAAAATGGTGAGCCAGTAGACTCATTGTACAAAATTATCTCTGCTCGGCTACTTTACAAACTGACTATTAGAGGGCAATAATTACAAGTGGTTATTAAAAATATTGATTTATGGTACTTACCTACCTTGTTTTAATTACCCACCAGTATATTCAATGAAATTTATTTCAAAATAATGCCATAAAAAATAATTATAAATGCTGAGTGATGATAATTGTGTACGTCAGTGCCATTATTTAGTGCTAAAAGTGCTAATAAATGGGACTATGGTCTATTTTTCAATAAATTGAACTTAATGTCTGATAAAGTTGTAATAAATTTAGAAAATTTTCTTTTTTACAACATTTAATATTATTTTATGCTTTATAAACACAATAAAAAATTACAGAATTTAATTCCATAAAAAATATTTCTATGCTGATAATTGCGTACATTACCCTGCCAAATTTTTGCAAATAGAACGAGTCCACATGTGTTTAATATTGCTGCTTTCTACATAATGACAAAACAATTTTCAGAGAAATGTAATGTTTTGAGTATTTGCAGTACTTAAATAATATTTGGTTACTGTACTACGCGAAATAATTATAAAGAAATGTGTTGCCGATTGAAACAGAAATGTGTTTAAAGTTAAAAGTTTCTATTGTAAATAGTTTAATTGTCTAACAATTTAGAGCTCGTTAGTTGAAATTGTCAGGTTAATGAACTAGCCCTTCAAAAATTAGGTAGTCAACGTATATTAAAATGACCCTCTAAATGAGTGGAATCGGTGGCGTGCTCCGGAATCGGTTCAACGGCCCCCGGGTTCAACGAACTTCACGGATACGTTTTCAGAATACAGCTTTCTTTGGGCTGTACGAATTAAATGTAAACAGTGAGCGAAACTTTCGATTTGAATATTTTAATCTGATGAAGCAATTAGTTGGTCTGAATTGCATTTAATGACATGGAAACTTGATAGATATAAAAATAGTAATAGAAAAAGAAAAATACATAAGAAAAAAAAACTCCTGTCATGGTCAAGTACTGAGATGGACACTCGAACCCGCGACCCTTCGCTTGATCTACTGTAGTTACTATAGTACCTAAATAATTGAAATACAGCTTGAACATACACATACACATTAAACATACAAAGTAATAAGTCCACAATGAAAACTATATGAAAGATTAAATTTGTATTATTCCATAGTATGTTTTTGGTATCTATTAATTTCACGTTGTCCTTCTTTTGATCCAATAGCAAGTGCATAATAGGTACTTAATTACTACTTTTAATTTTATAATAGTACTAATATTGTAAATACTTTATTGTCTACTATATTTACTAGGACATAAATTATTTATGTCCCGTAATTTTTTAAACCTAATGCAATACTAAGCCGGTTTAATTTATTAATTGGGAAGTAAATTATCTAAGTAATCTAATTCAGACACATGCATTTATTTTCAGTATGAATTTATTTACATTCAAGAACATAGTTTTACATTAGATTTTCTTATCCGCGTTTACTTTCATATTGCTCTAATGATTACTGTCAAGTGTTGTTTGATGTTTAATGCGTTATTAAAATGTACTCAGGTTTTCCAACTTCAATTAGTTGAATAACTTAATCTCATCTATTATTGGAACAAAAATAATTTGATCATAAACTTTGCTTCGTCTAATAATCTAATTCAAGTAATGAAGTTATGAATTAAAGCGTTTCGGTCATAAATAATGATTTTACTTACAGTTCACGACTCCACAGATTACGTTTCTCATTTGTTCTCGTCCGTACTTACATTGGTCTTTAATATTTAAGACACAATAAGGGAACTAGTGTTTAGTTTACATGTTTTAAACACTATTTTAAGAGCTGCTATTAGAATTGAAGCATCTTGAATATTGAATAATTATTATTTATTACGTGAAACTGAACGCGACTGTCTTCTTACATATATATTTACATACAATCACGTTCATAATCCCAAAATGGTTTGAGTAGAGCCTTATATGTAACATTTGGTTCACAAAAAGCCACATTAGCACTACCTAGTGCTTCAATAATGACGGTTTAGTAGCGTTTCGCCTTCAAAAAAGCGACATCAAACACAATAACTAACAAAGCAACCTACAAAAGCCGACAACCAGGACAGATGTTACACTCTATCAGCAGTCCTGATAAATCTGCCTTACTTCTAGAAAGTATGTTGTACTTTGAGACTATTTAAAGGCATTATGTGGTGTAGAAATGACAAGGTTTTCTATTTACAACTTTGACGCTAGGTAATTAAATATTGAAACATAGTTTTCTTAACGACTTTATAACTATTAACTAAGTATTAATAAATGTGGAAAATCTTGAATATAGTTAGATAGAGATAACCACAGGAGATAACGTTTCAATTAATTTCTATCATTAGCTCCTTGTTATTTCCATAATAGCTTGTATGGAATTTGCGGGCCAAGATAGGTTGCCAAAGTTGCGAAAGACATTCTTTATCTGGTTGCTATACGGCTATTATTTCTAGCAACCATTCCCAAGGTGGTACAGCGTGCTTCCGGGGTATACTTACAGCCCTGAATGCCTCAAATACGTTGCCATCCTGGGGCTAAGATGATATGCCCAATAATTACACTGGCTACCTTTCCCTTCAATCCGAAACACAGTGAACTGCTTCACGGCAGAAATAAGAAAGGCGGTGGTACCTACCCAGACGACCTCACCTAGTTACGTTTTCTTAGTGACTTATAAACACTTAATTCTATATCTCAAAAACTACTGAACCGATTTTGACACTTTCACAGTTCACTAAATTGGACTAAACCAGTCTAACTAAAATATCCGCAATCCGACTTATAGTTTTTGAGATATGGGTGGACAAACATAAATACAACCGTGTTTAGAATTTTTTTATTTTGTGTGTTAAAAAACCAGGTATAAATTTTTATATAGTCTATCGACCAACATATAAGTACAAAAACTGTGCAATTCTGACAATATTCCATACGGGTCGAATTGATAAACTCCTTATTTGATTTCGAAGTCAGAAGTAAAAGAAGTAAATGGATACACGAATGTGTATTAATAGAAAGTTTACTGTTGGTAATCTAATCAGTTGAATCAAATTTTAACTGGCAAAAATGGTTTCAAATTCTGTCTTTCTTCAATTTAATGTGAGAATAATGTACCTACCATTTTTATAAAAAAAAATACACAAATGATTTTCAGTATTTGTAAAGAGACGTGTTAAAGTGGGTTTTGTCGCGACTACGTGAAGCCAAATGGAAGGATTATGATTTTTGCAGTCTATTTTGAAACTTTAAGAACATACGTAAATACAAACATTCATATATACTTACTATGAATGTTTGTATTTACGTATGTTCTTCCGTAGCGCCTAAAGTATTCATCCGATTTCGATGAAGGTAGTAATCGATTCGTTATTGTGGTCCGGATAACATAGGCTACATAAACTAACTTTAACACTAACTTTAACAATTAGAGGAGTAGTTTATATCTGGTAAACCCCCATTTTAATTCCGTTTTTTACACAACTACGGCGAAGCCAAAGGAAGTGTTATAATTTAACAGTCTATATGTATATATATTCGTATGTGTATGTATGTATGTGTGTTCATATTTCCGTATTTTCCTCCGTAACGCCTAAACTATTGATACGATTTTCGATAAATTGGTAATGGTAGACCCAAGGTATCACCGCCTGTCTTATTTCTGCCGTGAGGCAGTTCGCTGTGTTTCGGATTGAAGGGAAAGGTAGCCAGTGTAATTACTGGACATGGAAGGCATATCATCTTAGTCCCCAGGATGGCAACGCACTTGCAGTGTTAATTGATTTACCCCTAATGTTGCAAGTCTCTATAGGCGACGGTAACCACTGGGCTGCTAGATTGTTTGCCATCTCGTCTCGTATTATAAAAGTAATAATAATAAGGTGTCATTCAGTTCGTTATTTTATAACACAGGCTACATTTTAACCGACTTCAACAATAGGAGGGGTCGATTTTACCTTGTAAACTCCGATTTTAACCGATTTCATTTCTTTCTTTTTTCCCGTAGTCGAGTTACAGTTTATAAACTTTTCGCTTGTTCCATAGTCGGGTTATTGTGTTTTAAACTTGTTACTTGTTCTTTGAAATAGATAGAATTCTCATCAATATTTACCTATGAATATAAAATAAAATATTTATTTGTATTATCTTTAATCAGTACCCGGACTACTGAGATGCTTTTGAGTTTAACATCTGTCCTGGTCGTTGGCTATGGTTGGTTTGTTTACTGAAGGATTGTTATTTTTTGGGTTTGATGCACCTTCCGTGTATGCGACAGGTTGCCACCTGTTACTATTTTTGAGTACTGCATGACCCATACTGTCAGATTTGGCTTTGTGTGTAACCGAATGTTATCTGAAGCTCTGTTTGACCCATTTTGGGGTTGTGAGTGTGAATATCGTTAATTATACCATAAGTAGTACTGTTTTTGTTAGTATGTTTAAATCTGTGTGTACCTATTAAATTAACAGTGTTATTAAATAAATGTACAATCTATCTTCAGAGCTTCGTAAACAATTATAAATTGGCCGTGATGCAAAATCTTAATCCTTTAAAACTTTAAAATTTAATTAAACTTGCCGAATACCCAAACTGTGTGCGTATCAAAGAGCCTTCGACGTTTTATTAAAGTTTCAAAATAGTAATTATAAATTTATTTACTTTTTATTGGAGCTACGTAAGTACTTTTAATCTGTTGTTATCTTATGTAGGTCATTTTTATAAATTTTAAAATATTTTGCATTTTCATTTAAATTGTAGTCTGTTTTTTTTACTGTTAATAGCTAAGAGCGACTTCAGATTTTAGAACGACTTATCAAATTTAACACAGCTAAACTAAATTAGCCTATCTCGTAATAAATGCTGGCGTCTGAGGTTGTGGTTAATTGTGTTTAATGAATATTAATGCTTGAGTGGCTAATTCACTCAGAATTCTCTCAAAAATGTCCAAATAGGTACGACAATAGTTAGTAAATATTATCTAACAATTGTTTTCTTTGGATTTTTTTATTTCATAGGACTTGGAGAATGGAAAAAGTTACTGTAAGAAGTAATAAAGTATGTACTTAATTCAAGAGTGCCAAACAAACATCTGATAGTATTCAGTTACCGAAGTCCATATTATAGGCTCCATATATAAGTATCTTTTTTTCTCTAATCTAAGTCTAATGCATCCCTGCAGTAGGTTGCAACTGCAGGGATAAGTATGTGGAAATCAGATTTAAATGCGTTCCTCCAGTACCCACTACACATCCTCTTCGGGCATCTTCCCAAGGCACACAACAGTGATCCAGGACGAGCGATATTTTCGCTTTCACCAGGAAGACTTTTATGCCCGACCTTTCGGGCCCCACCGATGCATCGTCCGCGTCTGATGTTTGGCATAAATATCTGATAGGAGGCCGCCAGTCTTGCTGACCGGCCCCCACCGAGCACAAGGCTCCGCTGGCCCTGAAAAAGGCCTTTTCCTGGCACAGCGGGCGACTTGGATGGAACTCGGCGTTTAATTCCATGTGTCTTATCTAAGCGGTTTGTCCCCCTACCTAAGGCCGCAGGCATACGGAACACCGGTCCTCATCATGTAACGTGTAGGCAGAATTCTCTAGCTTCGTGAGCTTCGACAGGGCGGCGCTGCCGCTTGCACTACGGAAAAACAAATAAGAGATCGCATTCATCCGCCTCCTCGTGTTGATTTCGTGATCAGAGGCGTGTCAGGAGTCTGCGGCCCACCAGCCTATCGGCCGGCCACCCCACGGCTGAAAGTTCCGTTGTCTGTCGGGCACCCGAAGTTGCCCACGGATCACAAGGAGGTCTCGAAACATAGTAATAATAGGCTACGGTACCTAAATCTTGCGTTGTGAGCATTTGCACGTTGCCAAACCTGACCCAACTGCTCCTTCCCCTTAAGAGCCTTGGTAACTTATTGCCAGAAACACAACTGTACAAAATATTTCTTATTCGAGCCGGAGCCTCTTAACCCGAGGGTATTTTACCAGGACGGGCGTTTAATTTTTCGTGCCTTACCGCTCTTTTATCTTTAGGAATAATCTACATAAATTGAAGTAAAGAGAAATCTATAGGAAAATAAAATAAAAAAACAGAATAAATACATCTATTCTAACCTTCGTGAAATTCAATAATGCATGAAACACATCTGTATAAATATAAATCCCACTAATATTGTAAACGCGAAAGTTTGTGTGGATGGATGTCTGGATGTGTGTTTGTTAGTCTATCACGCAAAAGTACTTAATGGATTTTATTGAAATTTTACAATAATATAGCTCATACATCACAATAACAAATGCTATAATTTATACTGATACTGCGCAGACGAAGTCGCGGGCTTCAAGCTAGTAATTAATAAATCTTAAAATAAAATAAAGCTACAAATATCATTTCACCTAAGAAAAAACAACTCTCCTAGTGTATCAGCGTCATATTATACTAGCGGTGATATTTATAGCAAAAAAACACTTTGTATAAAGAAGTATAAAGAAAAACCTTCCTGAAATGGAACCTGAGTCAATATCTTTCGCTCTCCGGGCGATTGTTGTTTCACGTGAACTACACCGGACTTTTAAAACAGTTGTAGTCCTTCGCTTTTCATCATCATCATTCGCCTGCCCTGCTCCAAATTTTATTTGCGGTGGGCGTAATATGTTTTCTTCTTCCACTTCTCCTCGATCAGTCGTCATCTCAATCATCATTCACACAGTCTATCCATCTGTTCGTCGGTCTTCTTCTCCCTCTACCTATATCCATCCACATTGTCATTACCATCTCTTCTCATTATATGCCCATACCATGTCATAAGTCTTTCGCTTATCAATACTTGATTTTCAAAATATGTAATAATAAAATGTATAACAGCATTATTTTTTTCCTACAATTAGTCCTAAGATACCCAACCCTCCGTTTTGAAAACATCGACCTTATTTTCAATTATATAGGTACCATCAAATGATATGAAGGCCAAGTGTTTCCGCGTAAATAGTAAAAAAGTACTTCATAAGTGTATGTATATAATATATTATTATCTATGACGATTTTTTTTTTAAATCAAATATAGCCTGCCTGTCCAGATAAGACAAGCTCAGACTTTAAGCAGTTTTAAGAAGCAGGTTGCAGAACACTGTCTGTCGTCACTATGATACTAAATTTGGTCATATTTATTTGTATTTTAGTATATATTTATGATATATATATTATTACATAGTGAGTAGTTAATTGTCTATGTAAGTTTATGTAAATGTTTGTGTGTAGTTTATTTTATATTATTTATTTTAAGTTATACGTTGCCATCTTCCCTCGAGTACTTTGTTTTTTAGTCCTGTCCATCCTAAGGTTGGAAGAGATCGCTCTTAGCGATAAGGTCGCCCTTCGTATGTACATAATTGTAATTAGTATTATTATCTTTGTCTTTGTTGATTGATGTATGTACAATAAAGATCTATTCTATTCTATTCTATAGCCTAAGTTTTATCACGAATAATGTAGTATTCTAATAGTGAATGAAATTTAGATCGGTCCTTTAATTTTTCAGTTTATTTGTTACAAACATACCATTTTTTCAGTTTATAATTTTAGTGTAGATATAGATGAGTACTTATTATTTGTCGTACGATGAGATCTTTTTCAAAGATCCTTTGTTTGCCTTAGATACAACTATTGGGACAGATCAAAAGACAAACTACTACTTATAATTTTTTGATGTATGAGATCTCTTTATTGGAACAAATCCATTAAGAACAAGATTTGCGATGTTAGAAATGTTTAAAAGATCTATATAATATAACTTTTGGCTAATAAAGGCAAGTAATATATAAACAGGTTGTAGTTGTAAATGGATAACAATAACCCATATTTGCAACATCTTTAAACTTAAAATGTTGTATTTAAATGTATAATAAACGATATAATGCATTATAAATTAAGATTGTCTGCGCTTACCGATCTTTTTTTTATTTAAATTTACTCGAGACAAATCCTTGCTAAAATATTGTAATATTATGCTACATACCCATTACACTTCGATAAAGATCCGTAAAGTAGGTACCTATGTAAAACTTTTCAATAATCGTATCAGCTTTCAATATATAACTAGCTAGCTTCTGCACGCGACTTCGTCTGCGCAGTAGCAGTATAAATTATAGCCTATATGTTATTCGCATGTATAAGCTATATTATTGTAAAGTTTCATTAAAATCCATTCAGTAGTTTTTCGTGAAAGAGTAACAAACACACATGAATCCATACAAACTTTTGAGTTTACTCATAATATTATAGGATTTATAAGGAGGACGCGAACGCCGTCATATATCTTTTCAATATAATGTTGAAAAACAGCTCGTGGACACAATTAAATTATACGTACGTGTAAAAATAGCCGAGCACGACACCAGGGCTTTATGACCTTGTGAAGATCACCCGCAGTTAACCAAGTTACTCGATAGATGGCGCCACGACACGCGAAAATTGTTTTACTTTGACATATTTTCAGGTTACGTCATGGTTATATACTTTTATTAATATCGCTATTAATGTCATTTAACCTCATGGTAGCTATGTATAAACCGTTAAGTTTATTGAAAAAGCATTTAGATTAGCCTTATATATGATTGATATTACACGTGCTTATTTTGTCAGTCTCTAAAATTATATAATTAGTTTCCTTATATATTTCGTATTAAATGTACATTTATCTAAAGGGTTTCGATTGACGTTATCTTATCACGGATTGTTGGTTTAGTGATAAACAATTATACCTAGTTGTGTGACTTTTGTATAAGTAATAAATTGCCATTCAGTGCGTTGTTATGGTATTATTTTTAATAAAAATGTACTCCACCTTTCATAACATACGTCATAGATTTCTAACAATATAAATACGTTAAATTAAAGATTATAATATTAATTGTTAGTTTCTTATCGTTTACTTAAGTATTTTACATTCTCTATAGGATTATATTATAAACGTCATCTGAGTACCTAGTTCCATATTAATATGACATAAACGAGTCACTGACTTCCAAATTAAATAATTCTTTTAGTCTTACTTATAAACCGAAAAATCGCTTTATAACTAGACATAAACTTGTTTACAAAACGTTGCTCTCACAAAGATAATTAATAACCCTACATGCATAAACCTTCATCGCGATAAAATGAATAAAAGCGGACTTAATAAAAATCTAACAATAAAAGCAACAACAAAATGGCGGATGCGAGGAACCCGCGTAGCGTTTCTGAAAGCGTCAGTCTACAGGATATTACTGTCCCGCTCCCTCGTCGTAGCTACGGTATGGAATGAGCGGGACGGGTGTAGTACCCCGTGGGGCCTCGTGTCAAGGTGACGTACCCTCGGCGACGCACACATGGCCAGACTGCGCACAAGCATTACGATTACGAGGTTCTCTTCGATTTGCGAAATCATTTATTATGGACTATTCAATTTGATGGATGGTTTCTACGTTGCGCTAAGATTGTACCGCAGCGATATATTATCTTGTTTGTTTAATGCACTTACTTTATTTGGATGTGTTTAGACACTAAAACTGAAATAGGTTTTCTTTTATTAGTTAGGTACTCTGACTAGACTTTGATAACAAATTACAAAATATTGAATTGTATGGTATAAGTATTCAAAATTAAAAAATGTTTGATATGTTTTCAACGATCGTGTTTAGTTTCTATCATAAACACTTACTTATTGGAAATTAAATAGGTACTTACAACTATGACGTAGTGTATGGTATCTTATCTAGGTAACTATAAAATTATAATTTATGCGTTTTTTTGTAAATAAACTTTCAAGGAAACATATTTCCTTGTTACTACTGTGTTGTTTTTATTTTTCAATAACAACTAGATTAATAATAATATTAATTAAAAGTTATCTTTGTACAAATATGTTAATTAAGTGGATTTTCATTGCTTTGCATTTACAGGGCGTGAGGTTAAATACTTAATCAATGTTTATCATAATTATAATGTATGCCTTGAAGTTGACACTGAAATCTGAGTAACTAAGTAAATAACTTTGTTACTTAGATTTCAGTATCAACTTATTTATTGAATTGCAGGAGTTATAGGTGTTATATTACACAAACTTTTCAAAAGTATATACATAATAGGATTATAAGTTTACACGATGATATACCTAAGTAAGCAAGACTTACCTTGATAAGCTCTTCGTCGTAAAATTGTAAGATAAATAAACTTCGCTGTAGTATATAAAATTTTAATTTTAAATAAAAATATTTAGACATTTTCTTCGCAAAAATTTAGTTGCAAAAGTTGACAAACATTGACAGAAAATTGGACATACTCGTATATATGAACTTAGCTACAAAAGTTTTCTAAGTTGGAGACGAGAATTTCTTACATTCTTCCACTGAAAATATAACTTCCTAATCAAAAAGTTTCAGTCGCCATGTATTTATTTACCATGCTTACCTACCTGAAAAATGAAAATCCTTCTAATAAAGCAAAAATCATCGTGTTTTTCTTTTTGGGGGCTTTTTGGGTAATACCTACTTATATAATACCTACTACTTAAACAACCATGATCTTCTACTTTTTGCTTCTGAAATAAAAGTGACGTCATTTATTATATTAGGTTGGGGAAAAAGTCTTTTCGCATTATAGTATGTATAAACTTGTAATAAAATTTCTTTGGCTATACTATTTGTATCTGGCTGGTTTTGGTATCATTGAAAGTTTAAATTTTAAAGAACATAATTCCAAATTCAAATTAGGAAAATGTGTTATTTTCATTTGTTTTTCGTACCGCCAAGATGAGTGAATCTAATGAAGAAATTCGATACATTTTAAAATTTTACTACAAAAAAGGCAAAAATGCAACGCAAGCCGCGAAAAAAATTTGCGATGTTTATGGACCTAGTGCAGTGTCTGTGAGAGTAGCACAAATTTGGTTTAAGCGTTTTCAATCCGGAAATTTTGATGTCAAAGATGCACGTCGCTCTGGTCGCCCTATTACAGATAAAATGGATGCCATTTTTGAAAAAGTGGAGCAAGATCGGCATGTCAGTAGTTACGACGTAGCTGAAGAACTGGGAATTGACCACAAAACAGTTTTGGCGCATTTGAAAAAAACTGGGTACACAAAAAAGCTCGACATTTGGGTACCTCACGAGCTCACTGAAAGAAGAACCGTGTACTCATTTGTGATTCTTTATTACGACGTAATGAAACCGAACCATTTTTGAAGAAGCTGATAACTGGTGATGAAAAGTGGATCACGTACGACAAGAACGTGCGAAAAAGGTCGTGGTCAAAGGCCGGTCAGGCTTCACAGACTGTGGCGAAACCCGGGTTAACTCGCAACAAGGTGATGCTGTGTGTGTGGTGGGATTGGAAGGGCATAATTCATTATGGTTATGGTTACCACCAGGCAGGACCATCGATTCTGAACTCTACTGCGAACAACTGATGAGATTAAAGCAAGAAGTTGAGAGAAAGCGGCCGGAATTAATCAACAGAAGGGGTGTGGTTTTTTCATCATGACAACGCTAGACCTCACACATCTTTAGCCACTCAGCAAAAATTAAGAGAGTTTGGCTGGGAGGTGTTAATGCATCCGCCGTATAGTCCTGATCTTGCACCTTCAGATTTCCACCTGTTTCGGTCTCTTCAGAATTCTTTAGGCAGTGTCAGATTAACATCACGAGAGGACTGCCAAAACCACTTGTCGCGGTATTTTGACCAGAAGTCCCAAAATTTCTATAGCAATGGGATCATGTCCCTACCTACAAGATGGCAAAAAGTTATCGAACAAAATGGTACCTACATACTTTAGTTAAATGTAAATAAACTATATTAAAAAATGTTTTGAATTTTCTTAAAAAATGCGAAGAAACTTTTTCCCCAACCTATTATTTTTTTATATGGAAAATAGTACTTATTATATCCGTAAATTAAAGTAAACCAAAAATAGTCGTGTCTATTAGCAGCAGGTTATAGATAAAGAAACTTACTTGTAAGATAAAATTAGACTTTTTGACAAGTTAGAATACAAAGCCCCTTACTTCCATTACCCTTTCTTGATTAGCTCTCACGACTTTACTCGTTGCAAGAACTCTACACTGCAACTAAGTGGCGAAGTTTCTTGTGGAAGTGGCGAACGTCTTCTGTCAGGCGAAGTTCTGCGTCTTTTAAACATAGATGTAGGTACTTAACAAATTCAGAACGACAGCTAACTACTTGACGACTATGACAGCTTAGCGAAGAACTTATCGCCTGAGAGGAATAAAGAGCTTTAGTGACTCAATCATCAAGGAAAAGGTTTTCAACTGCATACAGTTTTTGTTTTCCGTACTATAGTCATCCTCTATTTTATAAATTTTAATAAATACATTCGTTTAATCACGCTTGTAATACCAAAGGGGTTGAGCAGAGCTATAGGTGTAACATTTAGTTACACATAAAGCGACATTTGGCAGTATGTGTCATACGCCGCTAATAGAGACAGGTTACCAGCCTGTCGCTTACACAAACCGACACCTAACCCAAAAAATTGCAATCCTTCAGTAATCCAACAAACAAATACCTACAACTAGGACGGATATTCTACTCTAAATGTCGTAGCACACATATCAGCTCGGAACCGTATCGCCTCATACCGTAGCACCTCACGTCTTTTTCATAGTAAAGTTGCCTATTCATTGACGCGGAGCGAGCCTGCGAGAAACGAGGAAATATGAACCAATAGGGTTGCATAAAATGTCACAGCAAACATTTAATGCAATCCTATTGTTTCATATTTCCTCGTTTCTCCGCTCCGCATGCTCGCTGCGCGTCAATGGACAGGCAGCCTAACAAACTATGAAAAAGAGGTGATGTGCTACGGTCCGTAGCCGTTTCGTAGCGGCTGTTCCGTAGCGTTCATAGTAAAAAGAGGCGTTGCCTTTCCGAGCTGATAAGTGTGATACGACCTTTAAGCATTTTTTTAAGCGGTTCGGGTATCAATTCAAATTTATTAATGAGAATTTAACATAATTACATCAGGGTTTTCTTTATTCCCAAGGAGGTTAGGTATCCGGTCATAACTATGCTAAAACTTATATAGCAATCAAACCAAATATATTGGGACCAGAGTAGGGTGAAGGAAAAGATCATGTTTTATATAGCGACCCGCCCCGGCTTCGCACGGAATTCCTTGTCTTTTCTCTACTATAATATGCATGTATTATACATACTAACCTTCCTCTTGAAACACTCTATGTATTGCTGAACACTGCATTGAAATTCGTTGCGTAGTATAAAAGTTCTAAGCGCACAAACGAAAAGAGCAACTTCATTTTATACTATGTATTGATTTGCTTAATTCGACCTAAAGTTCCAAAACATTTACATTATTATGCTACAGCTTTGTAAAACAAACATTGATCTTTCGTGTTAAAAATATTCTGCCATCGTTATCTCAGTTGCAATGTAAATTTAGGTTTCATGTAAGCACTTTCAACTGACGCAGATAACACAAGACAAAGTCAAATAATTTATTCATTTGCTCAAACAGTTATCACTAAATTACATCAGTGTTATCGACGCGGAACTCTACCGCTGAGGACCTTGTATCCGTCCATGACGTAGTCACAAATATTTGCAAAATAGCCTTTCTAAAACTCTGGTATTCATACCATTTTATATAATTTACGACGTTTGAGGACACATGTTACATCGAAAAGAAAGTAACTTAAAATACACGTGTTAAGCATTTTGTTGCTAAAACAGCATATTCTGCCGATATCGTTATTTGTTTACGAGTTTTCTTTTGTTTGCGATTTTAAATTTAATTATTAATACGATAACGTTATTGTCATCCATCCATGAAATTTAGGGTTGTCATTAGAAGAAAGTTACTTAGAAACTTCGAAACTTTAATCTTATTTATAAAGCATTACAGTTGAAATTAGTTGATAGATTTGTTAACCTAATAATATGATGGTTAGAGTTATAAACTTCGAAAATTAAACAAAGTTTTTCACTCTTCTATTTCCGATGATATATAAATATTGGAAATACTGTGAATGTCAACTTGTGATTTCTAACTAATACTAATTAAATAAGACCATTATAATTATGTATTAATGAAGAAACTAAATGTTAAAAGAAACAACGGATCCACATGCTTATTTTTCATTGTTTTAGTCTATAAAACAAATTTAACATTAACTATATGTTTTGAATACGAAATTTGCCATAAATACTAAATTTACTATTCGATGTTCGGATTTACGAAAGCCGCGTATCCGGAGGACCGATGGAGTGGGAGATCCATGGGGGAGGCCTACGTCCTTACGATGATGATGATTGGTATTTACTATAATCGTGGTATTAATATTAATTTACAACAGAGTGTGAAGAAGAAATACTTCTTATTTTTTTTTTGTAATTACAATACGAGGATGCCTTTTTCACTTTAAGCTCATAGCTGATCCAAGGAAAATCCTAGGAAAATTCCATAAAGATATCTCGCCATATCAACAATGTTAAAAGCAGTTTTTCCCAACAGTTAATGATATGATAAATAGCCGGATCCTCGGTGGTTGAGGGTGAAGCTCGCGGGGTCTTTGTCTTCATCGTCACTTACCATTAGGAAGGCCAAGAGTCTCCTCGTCAAGAAAAAAAACATTAAGCGATATCTCATTACAAATTGGTTGTCTGTAAAGTCGGTTTACTGACGATAGTTGAACGTGACAACGTCTTAAGAAAATACTGATGGAATGGTAGCATTTTTCAAAAGAAAAATTTAATTTCATTTGTTTAATAGATTTTTGCTTGCACTTCAAGCCTTACATGGAACGCCTCAGAGCGAGGTAACGCCGCATACGTCATGTTTTTTCGTGCGTGCAGCCGTCTCTATCGAATTATAAGACGTTGTCACGTCAAAAACATTTAATTCTTAAGTTTGTAACTTTCCTGGTTTTTAGCTTCTGTTAGTTGGTTCACTGAAGGTTTAGTAACTTTTTGGTTTGATGCCACTTTTATGTAGGCGACAGGCTGGCAACCAGTCGCTATTTTGAGGCACTAAATGACCCATACTGCCAGGCCAGATTTAGTTTTATATGTAACCTGAGCCCGACCGCATTTAAGATAGGCGTTACCTACACCTAAGTATTTGGTTTAATACAAGTTAGGAAGCTATTTTTATTTTGCGTATACGAGAAGGGCTGATTTTCATAATCATCACATCAGCCAGTTTTACATACAGGATGGAATTTTATGTCCAGTATTTAGAGTACTTTCCCTCAATGACAAATCTTGAAAAAACAAAAACAAAAGATTTTTACAAAGCTTAGGTCTAAGCTTTGTAAAAATCTTTTGTTTTTGTTTTTTCAAGATCGCTAAGAGCGATGGACAGGTTTAGAAAATTATAATATACAAACTAAAAACCGAAACCGTTAGAATAGCTATTTGTTTTAGGAAAAATCAGCTCCTTTTGAAGGATCATTAAATCAAAAATAAATGTTTGATTAAAAATATTTTTTTGAATAAACAATGGTTCAGTTAACTTTTAACTATCTGCACGGTCACAGAGATTGCGTATAACGTAAAAATGAGAAACGCGGGTTTCCGAAGAAAAGGTCTGTTGTCAAAAACTCTTTGTCGTTTATCGATATTTAGAGTACCTATGTTAAAATAAAGTCTATGAAATATACTTTCAAATTATATTTACAGTTTATGTTTAAAATCTTATTTTTTATATACCGATAATCGATATATTCCCAATCGAAACCTACGGGGTGAGTAGATTTTTTTGCACGTAAGTGTATAACGTAGATAATTTAAAATTATCTACGTAGTAACTGACAACTTCAATTCTTGTCTTGTTTTCATTGCAAGTAACAATTTGCCTCTGTTAGGTTAATAATTATAGATATTAATTACACATTTATGTAATTAGAGATTAGCTCACTTTTGTATATAGCATTGTTAATGTATATTTATCTTACCAATTGATTTGCTCAAGAAAGAATATATAAAGGTGAGTCTGAGTCTGATATAACAAAACAAAATCTTGTCTTAGTTTTTGCCTTTATGTTTTAAGCAGTACATAAAATTAAAACTAAACCTGCTTAAAACTTTTTATATAGAGTATTAGGACCATTTATATGTATGCAATAATATTTAAAGTTATTTTGAAAGCCCGATGGTCTCATTTTGTATGGGTTTTAGTTTTTATTTGTTCAGAATTTCAGAATTTTTAGGAGTAAAAGTTTGTCAAAAGGTTAAAACCCTCAAGGATGCAAATGTTTGAAAGCGTTTTGTAAAAAAATATTGAAAATTATGTGATAGTCAATTATTTTATGCTTCTTGTAACTAAAACTTAATAAACTAAGATGATTTAACATTTTTAGGGGTTGTAATATGTACTTGCTGTTTAAAGTAACGTTTTTCCTCCTGCTACCCTGCTCCCGGTTTATATGGGGTCGGTGCAATAAAAATATATTTGCTATCGACATATAGCGATAGGCAGACAATGGATATTATGGACGCCGCCTGCATGAACACTCCTTGGGCACGTATGGTGGCTTACTCTTCACCTTGCGAGAGATCCTCGGGTGCGATGATCAGTACAGGCTTCTGGGTAAAGGTCTGAATGGTATACGCAGGCGAGAGAGAGAGCTGGAAAGAAACGTCGCTTGACGAACAATTTTTTACTCTAACTCGCCGCCTCTAACTCGCTCTCTTCATTACTAAACAAAGCCTCTTAATTTTCTTATGTCATGTGGTTGGCAGATAAGCATACGGCCTGCCTGGTGGGTGTGGTGATAAGCATAAATCAGAAGAGAGCTTTAGATCCATCCTTAAAATATTATTATTTAGTCTACGACCAATTGCACAAAGCCTGCTTTACGCTGAGCAATAATGTATCCAATTTTATATTAACACTATTTAGAAAGTGAGAAAATGCTCAGCCAAGTATTTTCTAATATTTTATGTACAGCAAAAGTGGAAAGGATTTCTACTGTCGTAAACTTTCTCCTAAGTAATTATGCTTTACGTGACTACGTGCCAAGAAGTTCGTTTTGGAAAGGTTAGAATTTGCGGACAAAGAAACGGTCAATTTCCAAATGTTTTTTTGATAATGTCAAAATGTTAAATCTGGAATATTCATGAAAATAGGCAGTGGCCACAACCATAAACCTATTTGATATATTAACTTGACCATCTAAAAAGGAATGCCATGAAAATTCCTTGAGTAAAGTATGAAAGTTTCACCTACAAAGCACTGCTCTGTAGGTGAACTTTTATGCTTATTTAATGAAAACTCTTAGCATTCCACCACGTAGCAGAAATGGGAGTCAGGAGCTGTGCCTGAGACTTGTGATCCAGTTGGAGGGTTAAGGAGACCTTATGACGCATCGGCACTCTCTTTCGCTACCCTCGCTTCTTTCTCTGCCTCTATATTTGATACGATTCCGCGAGAGCCGCTTTAGATACGCGTTCCAATAGAGAACTTATGGATATTCTAGAGTCTAGAGAAATCGTTAGTAGACCTCGGTTTGTTTAGAATCTAGACAAACCGGGTTCTTTTAAAAGGTAAAATGTACATAGGGATTTAGCTTGTTAAATCAAAGTATTTATTAGTTTTTATAGCCTATGATGTTTCTCATATGTATCTGGAGCTGAGCTTAGAATCGAGTACGGTTTATGATTCGATTTCGGTATTGAGCCTTCTTTGGTAAAATTTATGCGACTTTTATTCGTTGTTAATTGCTTTTGTGCTCTCGCGGCCGCAAGACTAACAGTTTCACGTAAGACTACTAAGACCTTTTCGTGACGACGCGAGTAATGACGCGTCTCCAGGAGCGCTATGTACTCCATCCCACCAGTATGTTATTAGCTGTTCCAGGGGCTTCTCCACACGAGTAACACGTTTTTCCCTCAACGCACTAAGTGTAACTTAGTGCGTTGACTCTACCTGACCAGTGGGTAAGGTAGAGTCATCTAAAAGGCATTGAGAGAATTTTAGCAGCGCAGGCGACCAATGATGTAGTAGAGTGCGCCACTTTAAAGCCAGTGGAATACAAAAGTTGTCCAATTATTTTATGTTTATCATTAGCATCTAGTTGATGAAATGATTGTACGTCTAAAAGGAGTTTATTTACTCGGAATGTATGTTAGGTGATGTTTTAAGTGTAGTGTACCCATTAGGTTTTCATTTTCAGTTTTACATAGAAAGTAAACTGTTTAGTTTTTCTTTTTTAGGAATATTTTATTTTTACAATTTAATAAATGTATCAAAATATTTTTTTTAAATTGAAAAAGTCACAATAAAATTCAAATTACCTACCTTTACTGACTGTAATCCATCCAAGCCTATAGAGGGTTGGCGTCGGGTAGGCGGCCGGACGTAGGAAGCGTCGGTGGCGTAGTGCGTAAGAGCGTCGTCTCCCACCCGGGAGGCACTGGTTCGATCCCCGCCACGTACCAATGTGTTTTCAAATTTTAAATTCATATGTACGTTTAATCGACGCTTGTGAAGGAAGAAATTCTTAAGTTGTGTGTGAAGTCGACCAACCCGCACTTGGCCAGCGTGGTCGACTAAGGCCTAATCGCCCCTAATGTGGGGTAGGCTCGAGCCCCTCGGTGGGGACATTATAAGAGCTGTTGATGATGATGATGATGAGGCGGCCGGACGTAAAATCTAATGCCAAAATCTGTAGCAGTATATCGGGAGAAAGGCATACTGCAGCGATCCTAAATAAAATTTAACCCTTTTTTACCCGACCACGCAGAGCCAAAGGGAAGTGTTATGATTGTAGCAGAGTATGTATGTATATTTGTATTTACATATGTTCCTCCGTGGCGCCTAAACTATTTATTCGATTTTAATAGATAGGATGTCAATCAATTCGTTATTATAGTACGTGTAACATAGGGTAGGTACATTTTAACCGACTCCAACAACATTAGTAGTCGATTTCATCTTGTAAACCCCGATTTTAACCGATTCCATTCTTATAATGTTCTCTTAGATTTGCGCGAGCACTACACATTATAAATAAAACAACTTTTACGGATTTAACTCGCGTGTAATTAGATTTGACATGTTGTTATTATTGCATTGGTATGACTATGGGGATGTTCGTCATCCCGTGACCACGAACGCTGAAAAGTGTTACGAAACGTCGGGCAATAATAACAACATGTAAAATCTAATTACACGCGAGTTAAATCCGTAAAAGTTGTTTTATTTATAACGATTCCATTCTTTTCTTTTTTCCCATAGTCGGGTTACAGTATTTTTCGCATTTTGCTTGTATTACATTACATATATCACTCTCGTGTTGCTTACGACTTACCGTATAATTTCATTACTGAGTAGGATGTTATAACAAGGCTTATTAACTAACCTGTAATAATAGAACGCCCGCTGAAATAGGCGGATCAATAGTAATAATAACGATGTTTTCGTGAGTTCTCGTGAATATAGTCTTATAAATCATTATAAGACTATATTCACGAGAACTCACGAACTCGAAAATCAGCCCAAATTGTGACATAATGATCACATTATGTCACAATTTGGGCTGATTTTGCAAAAGTTACATGAAAATTATGTATGAAATAATATAGGCACATTTCAATGAAAATACGATATCTAAATTTTTCTCAAATTAATATCTTCACATTACCCGACTGCAGAGTAGTTTAGAGTGTAAAATCTGTCGTGATTGTTGGCTTTTGTTGATTAGTTCACTGAAGGTTTCGTTTTTTTTTTTTTTTTTTTTTAATGTTACGAGATGGCAAACAAGCTTGCGGCCCACCTGGTGTTAAGTGGTCACCGCCGCCTATAGACACTTGCAATATTAAGTGTGGGTCACTTAACACCGCCAGTGCGTTTGCCATCCTGGGGACTAAGATGATATGCCCTCCATGCCCAGTAATTACACTGGCTACCTTTCCCTTCGATCCGAAACACAGCGAACTGCTTCACGGCAAAAATAAGAAAGGCGGTGGTACCTACCCAGACGACCCTACATATGGGTCTACCACCTAGTGAGATATGTATAGCCCATACTGTCATATGTGGCTTTATGTGTAACCAAGTGTTACCTAAAGATCTGCTCAACCCCTTTTGGGATTATGAGCGTAATATGTCTATAATTTCTTTATTAGTTGGTAGAATTATTATTAATCAATGGATTTTGTCTGACTATTCTATAAAATCAACCTCAAGTCGTCTTAATAGACATTGACATGAAAAAATTGATAATCGCGAATAAATTGAGTTAAAACCTTAAAATTACGCTATGATAAAAGGAACTAATAGTTTACGACTTTATTATACCAAGAAGGAACATATTAAAATTATATTGACATTAAAAATATCTTGCAAATAATACAAATTATCTGAAATTTGTTGACTAAGTACCTACTTAATAACATTATGTCATATAATATGCAAATAAAAATCAAAATTTGTCAAATTCTGAAACAGTTTGTCGGATTAAAGGGAAAGTTAGCCAGTGTTATTACCGGGCATGGAAGGCATTTCATCTTAGGCCTCAGGATAACAACGCACCTGCAATACCAAGTGACTTTGTCCTTGTTATTGCATGTCTTCATAGGCGACGGTATCCATTTACCACCAGGTGGGCCATCAGCTTGTTTGTCATCTAGTAGTATAAAAAAAAAATGCAAAATAATCTCATTTCTATCAAACTTTATACATATTTCTAAATTAGCAAAACAGACGGTTGTCTTTTTTATGTTATTCCTACATGTAAAGAATTTTTATGTATATTTACACAGCACTTATTTCATAGTACTTAAATGAGTCATTTCATCAGCCACGGCTTTGGCATGGCAAATTACATTCAAATTTACACCTGTGTTCTGGTGAAAATTAAATATCATTCAGTTAACGGACAAACTTACATAAAGATGTATAAAAATATTATAAATATTTTCTAGTATTAATATAAAAATATACTTATAAGCAACACTGTTCGTGATCATCACTTAGAAGCATTCGTCCTTGCTGCGCTGGGGGATTGAAATCTCGCGCAGTGTAGTTATCGTTACTAACCACTGCACGAAGACGATCATGAAATTAAATTCAGGGAACTAATAACTATCATCAATATATACTTTATTTATTAATGCAGCTATTTACTATGATAATTAAAATAAAAGTAAGCTATCATTTTAGTTTGCCAACAATGTCAATTCTGTAAAATTTATAATAATTACTATGTTTCAACCCCACTCTCTTAGAATAGCATTCGAGAAATAATTTTCAATACCCTATTAAGTGGTTCAAATTACTTTTCATCTTTGATTTATATTTTTTTGCATTCGAAAGTCTACTATTTTCACATTGCAAACGTTTTATCATCGCCGGTGACGTCACAGCAATCAACAAAGGCACGGGTAGCGAAGCGCTTGCGATTGCGACGTTGCCGCGTGTCTGCAGGAATGCGGTCGCAACGTTGCCAAGTCTCCTCTTGATATGTCAGGCGATAAACGCGAGTGCATTGGGCGGCTGGGCACCCGAGTCCGCCATTTTGTTTTATATACTTTACCGAATACATAGCTTTCCTTTACTTCTTTTTGGTTTTCTCAATACATTTTCACGAGTTTAATATACTTTTACGAATTAGAAGATTGATGTTAAACTTTTGATCGGTTTTCATAGTGACTTTGACTGTAAGCTATGTATTATGTTTCGTTCTATTTTTAGCTCGTATGAAAGGTAGTGAACAGTTTAGTTGGCCGAGTCACGTTCCGCCTTGCACGTGCAAAAACTAATGCGCAGCTGCATACGCATCTCATAATTTTAGGAGTGAATGCCGATTTTGTAAAGAAATCTTTGTCGGATTTCCATGTTAAGTTCATTGTTTGCGTTTAATATATTATTATGAATTAAATTGATAAAACGTTAGACATAAGTACTTATCTAATTGCGTTGTAGATGAATTTGTATACACATTGAGAAATTTGCAAGTTATGTAATTGTTAATAATAGTAAGTTATCGACCTAAATCCTATCTTATCAGCCTTTATAATTTGACCCACTGCTGGGACACAAGGCCTCTTCTTGTCATCAAAGGAGGTTTAGGCAGTACCTATTCCACCACGCTTTGAGGCGATGTTCTTCTTTAGTATAATAACGTTCTTATTTTACGAATAAACCTATTATTTTTTGGAAGATTGAACCAAACTAAGATGAACAAAGATTTGAGATAGGTAGATGCTTAGCATCTACCTACTAAGCCTAGTACTATCAGTTATTCTGTGTACCTACTAAGCTAGTTATGTCGCTATTGCGCAGGGTGCTGTGTTAATTGGATTGAAAATAGACGACGAATATTCATTAGAAAAAGTTTATGTTCAGAGTATCAATATAAAAAATATGAGTAAGTATGATAAAAATGGTCTCTCGGCTGAAATGATGATGATAAACATACTTTAAAAACATTGATTCATTTTTTAGTTTCAGAGTTTTCTAGGATGAATACGTAAACTAAATGTTTTAAATCCAATGCAATGTATGTAATTGATTATCGAGTCCGTGACAATTAAACCCGAAAAAACATATTATGAGTTGAAGCTAGTTCAATATGACGTGCGAAAATGTGAATTTGATATTATTTTGTTATCAGCTGCATCTGTATGTTATTGTTTTAATAAATCATAATCTCGATGAGGAAGTGTGTAGTATGTTGAACTATGTATAAATACATGTCTATCTATATAGCAGTTTTGATGTAAGTAAACGAACGCATAAAAAAATTATTTTTACATCACATCAAAACTGCTATATTGAACTTATTTGCCTGGAATACTCATAAATAGATATGTGTTTATACAAAGTTCAAAAATACTACGCTAATAGATATTATTGAATAAAACTGCATGTATATAATCGCTAAGCTATTCACTTAAATAGACTTTGCCAAGTACTTTTTAATGGTCAAAAGCCCTACCACCATTTCGGGATGAATAATATGCTGCGATGGAGAAGAAATAGCATAATTATGTTTGTGATTAATGTATAATTTGTACTCAATGTGATATTAAATAAATAATGGAAAAAAGTGAATGACTTTTTAATCCTGAGGCAAAATTGTAACTTGCCATCTCTTGCTAATTACATATAATCACGTGTTATCATAATGGATAAGTATTAATTATTCAATACGGTTATTTTGAGTTATCACTGATTAGTCGGTTCTATATAAAGCATGCCATTATTTTTCAAGACAACTGGCAACCTGTTTGTGATTAATATATAATTTGTACTCAATGTAGTATTAAATTATGGGCAAAACTGAGACAAAATTCTAACTCGCTATCTCTTACTAATTAATAAAGAGCGCTATGTAGGATATTACGTTCTTTTTTACATTGGTTATTTCTAATAATGATAAAAAAAAACAATAATACCAACACATAATTACGCTCAATCTTAAAACGGCTTCAGCAGAGCCTTAAATAGTCCTTAGTCACACAGAAAGCCACATTCGGCAGTATGGGCTTGGCATTGCCTCAAAATAGTGACAGGTTGCCAGCTTGTCACTTAAAAGTAACATACCTTCAGGGAACTAAGGGGCTATTCATTTATTACCTACGTAAGTCAAATATTTCTAGTTTTTTACCACCACCCCCAAAAGAAAGAAAAAATATAAAAATTATATAAGAAAAAAACCCTTTTATAATAAAAATTAGACATACTCCACCCCCTCCCGCCCTAAGTCGTCTTACGTAATAAATGAATGGCCCCCAACAAACAAAAGCCAACACAAATGGGACAGATAAATTATTTCAGCAGTCCAGTTAAAAATATATAAATTTAACATCAATTGTGTTTGGCACCACTTTAAGTAAAGTTATGTATAAACATCACGAAGCTTTCCACATAATTAATAAAAAAGTGCTACTTAATCTTTACATAAGACATACTTACATATGTATAAGTAACTCATAGTGCCCTTTCTTCCATTTTCTAAGCCTGAAAACGTTACGTGTGCTCCGTTGAATGTATAAATCGGATCGGATTAAACTTTTCTGTTTAGTCACTTATTGGAAACCCGGTTCATAAATAGAACAAAATTTAACGGTTTCATTCGTTAAAATTTGCTTCATATAGGTATAGGTAAGTTTTCTAAATTCGTTACTTATGAAAGTGTTTGCTATGCCGTTTTATTTTTACAACGAATAACTTTCTGTGGTTCAAATTTATGTCATTTTAATCAAAGTCAAATATAGTTTTATAAATGTTCCTATTGACCAATAGGTAAAATTACTATCAGGTCTATCATCTCAGCTTTATTTGAATTTATTCTTGGAGAATTTAATGCGTACTTTTCTTATTACATAACATTATTTTTTAAACATTGCAAAACAATTCTGTGGTCGGCAGACTAAAGCAAATAAGTCATTATGGAGCCCATATTTCCTTAGGTGTTTTGGTCAGCAGACCCAAGAATTTATTTCTTGCACATTTTTTTAGATTAATTGTGTATTAAAACACCCTGTAAATCACTATGTCTATCGTAAAATTATTTCAAATTGAAAACATTTTCGTTCACTAGCAGTATAGAGCTTATTAGCATAAATCCCACCCAGTAAAGTTAATTTATTCCCAGCCAGAGTTATCAAAATATTTCTTAGAAGACTTTTCAGACGTTGTTTATAAAACTCATATTTATTTATGACTTAAGTAAATGGCATCCGAAAATGTATAAAAATATATTTCTAAGTATTTTTAAATAAAAAATACTTAAGCTCCATTCTGATGTTAATACCAACAAAGAGGATTACATCGGATTAGGAGCTCGAATTTGGAGCACCCGTCCAAAGGATGGTTCGTCTATAATATCGAAACAAATCAATCTCACCAAAACATTTTCATGTCAAATGTTGCCAGTACAAGACCATAATGGAATCTCACTGTCAAAAAATTATCAGATCCCATGTAGAGCCAAGCTTCTAACTCTACACGCCCTAACTCTACGAGTGTTAACTTCACAAACTCTATACATTAGTCAAAGTAATATGTAACTTGACCTATTCGCTACCACCGTCACATGGGTGTAAGGTGAAAAATGTATCCACTTTTTATTACTTTTCTGTAATGCGACAGTTCTTGTAGTAACGAAACGGTCAAGCCTCATATTTCGACTATGGTGTGCACTTTTGTAAGTTGCTTTAGATTTCGTTTTTTACAAAAAATCCTGTAGTAAATATGGCTAGAGTACCCATTGTGCTACGCTTTGCTCATCTTGGCGGGGGCACGTCCGTGCCCCCAGATATTTAATCTACATATTTTAATGAGCTTATCAACTACTAAATCGAGTAAAAATATTCTTTCACCGGTTGAATGCTACATAATATTTATTTTAAACAAATTTCCACACAGACGAAGTCGTGGGCGGAGCACTAGTGAGTCATTTTAAGATTTATTTTTAGTTGATTTAGTCTTGATTATCAGAGGGAATTGTATTAGCTCAAAACCTTAGGATATAACAATTAATTTTCATTCTCCGGCTAGTATTGATTGACCCATTTCTTTATATAGGTCCTGGAAAAATATTAACGGGCGTATATTTTTAGCTAGAACTTTTCATGATTTAACTTTTATCTACACCGATGTCATAATATCTGAATTACGATATCAAAGGTGAATATAAAATGATAAACTTTTTAATAAAGATCATCAAAATTGAAATGAAAAAAAAAACACCTGTAACATTATGACTCGTGTTAAGTTAACCCATATTAAGTGACATTTACATAAACTACTTACATAAACATCTCGCAACCTGGCTGACTTATTATAAATCACAATGTATTGAAAATGAATTATTGCTATAATTTAAACTAAACCCTTAGGCTCAGGTGCAACCATAGTTTAGAGTCGACGTGTTGATACGGTTAATAATGTGTAGAATTCTTTCTGTCTGATCCCAAATTAATATGTAAATTATATAAATTAATAGTAGATACATACTTTAATTATTCATGCGCCTACTTGAGCAGAATATGACTAGCAAATAATATCGTATCGATTAAAGCAATGAACGTCAAATATGCCTTAACTACAGATACCGTTTAACAGTAGAAGTTTTGTATCTATTTATAAGAACTAGTTGTTGTTCACCTGTTGTCGATCTACCTACATCATAGTTGACCAACGATCATCCTAAAAAGGAAAGAGTAACGAGTACGTATAAAATAACGACAACAGACAAAGTTGAATTTAATACAGTGAACTTATAGTGTCTTGGTGAGTCACCATGTTACCAGGAAAGTTGCGTTTGACTACGCATGAGCTCATTCAGCTGAAACATGGAAATTGATTTGAGTGGTTAATAATATTGTTTTTAAAAGTTAGAATGTTGTATTTCTGTGTTAAGCATAACACAATATTTAACACAAATATTTACTAACGCAATATTCTACGGAAACATTTTATAAATACAATTATCTGTCGGTTACCTTGCCCCACAAATATAAAATACCGAATCGATCTGAACAATACAACTGATATAAACAATTGAATCTGAAATGTCACGTCATGCCAGTTAAAAAGGTGGAGCGAGAGATGGCGACACCAGTTGCTTACGCTCGGTTAATTATTTGACGATTATTCTTGCAGTTTCAACTAGTGACATGAATCTTGTTTCAAAAATTCGAAGTAGGTACAGTTTTTAATCGGATATGAGAAGATCATCAGTCTTACTATATCCTCGGGTCCTAAGTCCTTGAATAGCTTAAACTGTAATAACTCTTTTGGAATTAGAGTCTCCAAACTTGCCCCAAAAATAGAAAGCTTACTCGAGTCATCCTCTGATACTTTAGTGTCTGTGATTAGCTGCGATGCGGAGTTCGTGATCATTAAGAGGCAATGATATTGTGAAAGAAGTTATTGCATAATACTTAATAAAATTACGTCACCCTCTGGCTATGTTGTTAAATGACGCAGTCTGTCGGAGACTGAAGCATTTAATAAAATATAATTCAATCAAACTTTCACAAACATACAATCACGCTCGTAATCCCAAAAGAGGTTGAGAAGAGCCCATCTGGTGTTAAGTGGTTACCGTCGCCTATAGACATTTGCAATATTAAGGGTAAATCACTTTACACTGCAAGTGCGTTGCAATCCTGGGAACTAAGATGATATGCCTTCCATGCCCAGTTATTGCACTGGCTATTTTTCCCTTCAATCCGAAACACAGCGAACTGCTTCACGGCAGAAATATGAAAGGCGGTGGTACCTACCCAGACGACCCTACATATGGGTCTATACCTAGTAACCTAGTACCTATAATGTAGAATAGTAATTAAACATGCATGGTTTTAACTATGTCGCCTCGTAATTTGAATCGCGATTGCTTAATTTTTTACATTTGTTTCCACTTGCTACGATCCTTACATAGTTCTTTCGTGGCATCTCCACTCATCACAGACCTCAAACATACCTTGCGGTTTCAAATACTTTTCACCTGACCCTGTTTAAAGACTTCTTTGATATAATCGATAAACGTTCACCTAGGTCTTCCCCGTCTCAGCTCCGTTCACTGCCGATTCGTCCTTTTCGTCAATCTTCTTTCACACATCCTTTCTACATGACAGACCATTTGAGCATCCCTTTCTCAATTATTGTCACTCTATCTTCTATCAAACAATATTGTGTAAGCAATTAATATTTAAATAAAAAAGCGTCGGTGGCGTAGTGCTTAAGAGCGTCGTCTCCCGCCCGGGAGGCACTGCCCCGCCACGTACGAACGTGTTTTCAAATTTTGATTTCATATGTACGTTAAATCGACGCTTTTACTGTGAAAACATCGCGAGGAAACCTGCACACACTTATGAAGAAATTCTTAGGTATAATTTATATTTATTTGCTTACACAATAAAAGGTAGGTATTTCGAGGTTTTGAGCGTTAAAAACATCTCGTTATCAGCAAAACATTGTATGAAAGTTCCCTAATTGCAGAAGTTAATTAGTATAAACAACTCTTTTGTACATTGTCGTAAAAGTAAATACCGTCTTACGTAGACAGCAATATTTTGGGAAAACCTATTAAAATGTTTTGTTAACTCAATACCCATCGAAATCAAAATGATTAATACAAACGATTGATATTTAAGTGTTGTGTTATATCTTCCACCCAGTTGTATTCCATCCACATTTTGTTTGATTTGTTTTATTATAAATATTTTTAATTCCTTGAATCATGTAGATGAATCTTCAGTAAATATCCAGAAGTCGTTAATTGAAATTCTTTAACGAATGATCCCAAAAGATAACTTAGGAGCTTAAGCTTTATATTTTGAGGACATATTTATTTTAAACACCTATTTATAGGTAAGTGCCTATTTTGGGGGTGAAAACCCATGAGAATAACAGCTCCTTTTATAATATTATTATTTACGATAAAGAACGTATTACCCGGACTGCTGATATGATTTTGAGAGTAAAGTCTGTACTCGTTGGCTTTAGTTGGTTTGTTTACTGAAGCATTGGTAATTTTTGGGTTTGGTACCCCTTTTGTGTAGGCGACAGGCTGGCAACCTGTCACTATTTTGGGGGTACTGTAAGACCCGTACTGCCAGATGTAGCTTTCTGTCTATCCGAATGTTACCTGAAGCTCTTCTTGACCCTTATTTTTTTCTTTTCAATTATTATGAGCCATTTAGTGAAACATTTTTTGAAACCTTTTCAATGATTTTTTTGCATACACATTACCTAAGCTATACATCAGATTATATTTAAAAATACTATACGCGCCTGTATTTTCTTGACAACTTTTTGTTTTTGAGGTGTCTTTAAACTATAATAACTCTTGAACTACTTAACTTAGATTTGGGCTAATTTTTGTTAACCAGTTTATTACCGGTATTTTTTTTCAAATGGGAAGTGAGACCTTTCAAATGAGACCTCTTTTGTATTTATAGGGCCAGTACCTACATGAGTTCATATTACAAAATTACCATGCTCGCCTGAACTATGTTAAAAAAAAATAGTGCCATTTTATTAGAGTTGTATAGAAAATACTTAAGATTTTTAATTAAATAAAAAATTATCGATAAAATTGATCGTACTTTATAGCATTAAAAAGCTCCGACATTGGTACACAAACACATTGTATATGCTTACTAACGTCTACCAGGCCTTTTTTTTATCGCTGGGAAAACATGCATTACGCATGCCCTCCCGTCGGGGGACGGGAGGGACTCCCCGAGGGACTCCCCGGGGCTGAACCCCGGGTCTACCCACTTAAACAACCCAGCGGCACTCCCTCTTCGCCATAAATGGTGGAGGATTGGGGAACTGGCAGATCCCTTACATCCAATCCCCACTGAACGTCTACCAGGCCTGCCACAAGTCCATGTTCTCCCTACAACTTTTAGCCCATGCACTTTTATGTGACCTTTATCTTATAAATATGCAATTTTTAAACCATATATAAAAAGAATGACGCAAATATTCGTATACTCTTATGTTAATGCGCTAGATCGTTGTTGCTCGTAGGATCGTGTAAATACTGACATTCGTCATATTAGCAGACGTAGACCTTGGACTTCCATTATCTCGGACAAAATAGACGTGCAACATTTACGGTTGTGGTCTGCGCACGGCCCTATATGTCGGTATTTTTATTAATATGTAGAAACACTTAACGCTTACAAGAATAATCCTAGACTAATTGTTTTACGATACCATTTAAAGCCTAATTTAGTAATTAGTTGTCTTATACATAGGTATATGTATGATCACGCTCATAATCACCAAACGCGAGCAGAGCTTTAAGTAACTTTTGGTTAATGCAAAACAGTGGCAGGTAGAAAGCCTATAGCTCACATATGATGGGCATCAAAGCAAAAAATTCAGTATCAGTGAACCGACAACCAGGGAAGAGGTTACACTCTAAAACCCGCCGGATTCGAACTCTACCTTAAACAAGCAAAAAGTTAAAAACGCTGTAACCCGACTACGGAAAAAAGAAGGAATAAAATCGGTTAAAATCGAGGTCTACGAGGTAAAATCAACTCCTCCTATTGTTAAAGTCGGATAAAACGTAGCCTATTTTACCCGCGCCATAATAACGAATCGATTGACACCTTGTTCATCAAAATCGTATGAATGAATAGCTTAGACGTAAATGCAAACACTCATACATAGGCTGCGCATATCCCTTCCTTTTGGCTTCGCGTAGTCACCGTAGCCTATGTATGAAACACTACCGTTTCACTCACGCGCTGAGAGCTAAGTACACTGCAAATTAATAAATAAAATGACGGTAGATTTAACTATTTCATCAAATATGACAATCTACATCTTTAAGTCTTCCCGTGACCACGAACGCTGCAAAGTACGAAATGTCAGGCAATAATAACAAAATGTAAAATCTAATTACACCCGAGTTAAATACGTAAAACTTGTTTTATTTACAATGTATAGTGTAGTGCTCGCGCAAATCTAAGAGAACATTATGAGCTATGTTAACTTTACTTGGGGTTTCTGTCGGTCAGTAAAATTGACATAGTTCTGTACTGTATTGTTATTTCACTTGGGTCTTCGGTAAGCGACCGCATAAAGGTCCTAGCACACTTTTTAATTCGAAAAGATAACGTAACCGTATGGCCTCCTTTTCCATTATGTAACGGCTTCGGAACGTAAGCGTATCGCCCCTTTTCTTCATCGTTCGCTTTCAGAGTTGATAAGTGCGATGCGACATTTAATTCGGGCGCTTCAAATTCGAGCAGTTAGTTTGCATTGCCCGATAAGTAGGGCATAGTGTCAATACTGAAGTGAATAAATACGAGAGAAATCTCCTGTTTATTAATATAAAATATCATAACTGTTACAAAACACTTAACACTGTGGTGTTCAAATAGCACAAAAACACTGAAAAGGACTTTTAAGAGTTTCTATGTATAATCCTTATGGAAATATTTTTGATAATGTTCGTTTGCACCGATTAAAAGCATGCAGATTATTTCACTTTTTATATGTATTATGCTTGTGTGCAATTCGAACCTACTTGTAATTTTATTACGTTTTTAAGCTCATACAGACCATGTAGTGTAAGAAAGTAATATTAGTTAGCAACTTTCATCAATACAAATATTATAAAGCTGAAGAGTTTGTTTGTTTGGTTGGTTGGAACTAACCCAACTCTTAAATTTCAAATAAAAAAAAATGTGTTGGATAGTTCATTTATCGCGGAAGGCTATAGGCTATTTCTAACATTCACAGCTAATATGTTATATAGGTAAGTTTCATTAAGGGGGTGGATTTATTACAAAAAAATAACCCTTAACTGGTATCGTGGGGCCGCGCGGCCCCCACGCGCTGATATATTTTTGTATTTCTTAAGAAAATATATGCATCATGCGCATCCGCCATTCCGCCTAATCTCATTACGTTGCTACTCGCGGAGGGTCCCGAAAGTTGGACGCTATAGCCTTTCCCACAGTGGAGGTACGTATGTTTTGGGGGCCGTGCGGCCCCCACGATACCAGTTACGTAAGTTTTTAGTAAATATTTTATTTCATTTGTTCATATGTTTTCACTTATTTTGACAAGATGGCGAGACCTTTAAGTTTTAAGACAATAGAAGACACATTGAACGAGGATTCTGACTCTGAATTAATGCTTGGTGGCCACCCAGAAGAACAAATCAGCAACAATGATTGAATTAGCGATTGTAAAGAGTAGCCACCACACGATTTGGAGAGCGGTGAGGATCTGGGCCCCAAATTTGAAGCATGTTCATCAGAGAGTGAAGAAGAACCTGTATTTTATTTGCAAGTTGCTTAGTAGCACAAAAGAACTATGTGATAGTCGTCAAGACTGAACTTAGTTGACTTATAATGTTCCTTAGCCCTTAGGATATATAATTTTGAGTTGATTTTCTTCTAAAACGTTAATTAGAGGTATAATTCAGGGTTTTTTTTTTAATGCTTATTTTATAAAGAATGAGAAAACGTTCATATGTTAGCTAAAGACTTTCAAAATAATAGTATTTTTTAGATTTTTATAGTGTTAGAAAAAAAATACCAAAAAGTCGTCCAATTTTTGTGATCTCTTGTAGTAGATAAGTAATTACGATACCAGTTAAGGGTTAACTTTGAGAACTATGGGCTTAAGATTACAATTCGTAGATATAAGATTTCTAAATATTCGTATATAGATTAGATATACTTATGATGTAATTATTTGTTCAATATAAAAACCGGCCAAGTGCGAGTCGGACTCGCACACTGAGAGTTCCGCCGTACAAACGTAGCGGTTTACAATTTATAAACTGCTGTATCTTTTGATCGCGTTAACTTAGAAGTTTGTTTTTTTCACTGCTTAAAGGGACAATAGACCTAGGTATTTGGTATAAATTTCAATTTGATACCTTTATTCGTTCGTGAGAAATAAGGTAGTAAGTTTCATTTTATTAAAATATTTTTATTATATTATATAACTAAAAAAATGTGATTTTCGCAATTTTTCCTATATTTGCATTATATGACAATGCTTCATGCCAAATTTCAAGATTCTGAGTTTACGGGAAGTATCCTGTAGGTTTTGATTCCTTTGCGAGTGTCGGAAATTTGTTGAAAATATCGACATAATCGGCTGTATCTTTTGATTGGCTTGGCTTAGAAGTTTGATATTTTCACAGCTTAAAGGGACAATAGACCTGAGTATTTCATGTGAATTTCAGATTGATACGTCCACGCGTTCTTGAGATAAAGGGTCTTGACAGACAGACAGACAGACAGACGGACAACAAAGTGATCCTATAAGGGTTCCGTTTTTTCCTTTTGAGGTACGGAACCCTAAAAATAAATCCGGAAAGATCAATAGTAGTAATGTGATTGAAATTCTTAAATTTAAGCTTTGAACTTTCTAATGTTTTAACTTGCATTATACATAAAACGGGTTCTTGATGAGATTTCATTTCGACTAGATAACAGTTTTCCATACATATATGTATAATTTTATTACAAACCAGCGGGAGGCCCGTGGCTACGCTCGTGTTAATGTCAGTTGTCGCGCTAAAAGTATCATATGTCATTCACGGGGTCTCAAAATATCTCCGTACCAAATTTCATAAAAATCGACCCAGTGTTTTCTGAGCCTATTCAATGCAAACAAACAAATAAACAATCAAATCTTTCCTCTGTATAATATTAGTAGGTATAGATAATAGTTATTTGTTCAACAAGTGAGCAAAGTTAGTTTTTGCTGCAAGTGCCGATAGTTAATCACGAACCAGTGAAGTAGTCTAGAATTCACGAGCATAGCGAGTGATTCATAAATAGACTACTGAGCGCAGTGGGTGATTTAAAGGCACGAGACAAAAAATATTTTGTTCTCGTGTGAAACATACAACTTTCACCTCTCGAGCGAGAAAATGGTTTTAGGTGAAAAAAACAAGACAATACTTGTAAACATGTTTATAATAAAAATTAAAAGTAACATTACTACAAATACTTAGAAGTCTTGTTCGGAGCTCGCAGCAAAAAGCGTTTTTCCTTCAACATTTAAGGATGCAAAAGAGCTCTTTTGGTGCTGGAGAGATGAAAATTGCTTTTCATCCCTTCTATTCGAAAAGTGTCACTTTGTTCCTCTATAAGTGGGAACAAAATAGCTCTTTTCGGATAAGAACTTTTTAGCGGGCGTAAAAGAGATTTGAATTTAGAACATATATCATTCATAGAAATCGAACGCAAATTGTGTGAATTACTGACTGGTGCGTGTTGGCTGCACGGCACGGGGACCCGCACTAACTAAAAAAAAAAGCGCGCGAATTACTTTTCTGTTCTTGTTACCTCAGTACATATTTTATTGTATTTTGCAAAAATAATGAGTTCTACTACCTCGAGTTATGAAAGTGATAATGCATTAACTCCTGAAACAATAACTATAGAAGCTAACAACGTCGTACAAATAATCAAAATGTAAGTAAATGAATCGACAACAATATCGATCCCAAATAAAATAGTGACAATAAGTTTTAATAATTGCGCTAGCGTATCCAATAGAAATATAAATTTGTAATTATTTTTACTTCATTTCACATGTCTTCTTTTAATAAAATATATTTATTAATTATATAACAACGTCTCTTATTTATTTTCTCATAGAAAGGAGATGAAAAGTAGAGTGTATAACTCGAGAGCAAATTATTTTTCCCTCGGGCGATGTACTTTGAATCCCTCGCTGCGCTCAGGATTCTACGTTAGAATTCCTCGCTACGCTCGGAATTCTATTTTAGGATCCTTCGCTTCGCTCGTGCTTCAAAGTAGCGCCCTCGCCATAAAAATACTATTTTGCTCCCTTGTTATACAATCTACTATTTCATCCCTTCTATTCGAAAAGTGTCGCTTTGTTCCTCTATAAGTGGGAACAAAATAGCTCTTTTACGATAAGAAATTTTTAGCGGGCGTAAAAGAGATTTTAATTTAGAACATATATCATTCATAGAAATCGAACGCAAATTGTATGAATTACTGGCTGGTACGTGTTGGCTGCACGGCACTAACTAAAAAAAAAACAAAAGCGCGCGAATTATTTTTCTGTTCTTGTTACCTCAGAACATATTTTATTGTATTTTGCAAAAATAATAATTTCTACTACCTCGAGTTATGAAAGTGATAATGCATTAACTCCTGAAACAATAACTGTAGAAGCTAACAACGTCGTACAAATACTCAAAATGTAAATGAATCGATAACAATATCGATCCCAAATAAATCAGTGACAATAACTTTTAATAATTGCGCTAGCGTATCCAATATAAATATAAATTTGTAATTATTTTTACTTCATTTCAACATGTCTTCTTTTAATTAAATATATATTTATTAATTACATAACAGCGTCTCTTATTTATTTTCTCATAGAAAGGGGATGAAAAGTTCGCTTCGCTCGTGCTTTAATCTACTATTGTGTTATCCTTAAAGTGTGAAGACTACAGACCTTGCTAAGTTAGTACCTTATTTATAATGTACCGCCTGGTACCACCTATGTAATGTACTATGTCAAATTTTCAAATGAAGTCCAAATTCTATCTTTAAAATTATAATCTTGTTTTATTATTTTATGTGTAAATTATGAACTAGGAACTTTCTTTGTAGTGTACAATCGGAGGAGGGCGTTGTCTGCTACACAGTTTTATACTTCCTTCGGACAACATAGTTTAATTGTTTTTGTTGTAACATTTTGTTCATAATAAAGCATTTTTTACTTTTTTTTGATTCTACGTAAACATGCCACGGTCTGTCTGCGGAAGAATTCAAGGCGAGTAGTCGAGGCCAAATAACCGCTATAGAGCCTGCAACACTTCTCAAATAAATGGAAAATGCTGAAAAACCAGCTCATTACGCCATCCGTTGTAAAGACAATTATTCACGCGATATTATGTTCAATAAATGATCCAAACAAATTGTCAAGGTCCAAAATAAACGACTTTTCACTGAACAACAAATATAGGGGTATGTGTGGTACTTTAATTATTTATTAAACCAATTTTAATTATTTATTAAACGAATGAGCTAACCGTTATATTACGAATGAAGTAAATTGTAGAGATTTTACAGGTTTGACAGATTTATTATAGGTACCTACGAGTACATAGGTTTAAATAAAATTATGTGTTTTTATATTGAGGTGCGACTTTTTCGTATTAATCGTAATTAACTGTATTCAGATAATTATTAGTACTTGAGAAAATTTTGTACGACCGATTCTATATTTTGTAGTGGAATAATTCAAAAGTTATATGAATATAAAAATAGGTGGCACCTCAATCTAAACGATTGAATTGAGGTGCCACCTCAGAACTAAGAATATCATGGATAATTTTTTATCGAAATTTAACGTGATTTTGTACTGTGGATATTAAAAAATATGAAATACGGGTGAATTTTTAAGTGGGCGTGGATGGCCAAATCCGATGCTATGAGGAATACCGAAAAGTACTCAAAGGAGTCTCGTCCACGATTTTGATGAAAACTAAAACTGCATCATTGGATTTTTTTAAATCGACAATTAAGTAAATTCGTCTTAATTTTAAATCGACAGAAGAGGATAATGTAGAATCAAAATTGATAAATTGTTGCTTAATTTTCCTTGTTTTATTTTGATTTAGGTATACAGGAAAAACAAAAATAAAATCTAGAATTCTTGATATCATATTTGTAATAAATTAGATTTATTTTAATGTCACAGTTCGGCACAAAGTTAATAGTTGTTCCTAATGGCAATTTTATAGATCTAAAGTGAAAATATTCATTCTCATAAAAAGTAACTGCAACTTCAGAAAACCGCTTCCCGTGATATAGTGTTTCGCCCACTTGTACTGTCAGCTTCATAAATATCAGAGTGTCATATGCATTATGTCATATGACAAATGCAGGTGCTCTAAATCTAAGATATTAATTTTATTTACAAATCATTATATTTATTACTATGAATATCAGCTTTTAAATGCTGATTAAAATATCAATCAATGAAAATAAAATATTTACTGATTTAAATGCAATTTTCTATTGGAACTTAGATGTGTTTTTGGATAAAAGGCTGCATATTTAATCGAATTTAGTAAGTCATGGGTCATGAATAAATCATCATCAACAGCTCATATAATGCCCCCACCAAGGGGCTCGAGCCTACCCCACATTAGGGGCGTTTAGGCCTTAGTCAACCACGTTGGCCAAGTGCAGGTTGGTCTCTTACATTCCCATTGCGGGTCTACATTGGAATTTTAAGCTTTTGAATAGTAAAAGTTCTGAAACAAGTTTCTGAAACAAGAAGACACTCTAAAGTTATAATCGGTTAAAGGTGGTCCCTCAATCGTGACTGACAGGTATCCGTGTCTTATAATCTAGGTAAAATTTACAACATTCTATAAATGACTACAAGTAAAACATTAGTAAAAATAATTATATCAAACATCAAACCTTCCTGTTCACTGAATAAAAAGAAGTAGCATGCAGAAGGTGGTCCCTCAATCGACCGCCATAAGTTCATATTAAGTGGGAACCACAATAATATTTGAAATTTCCGTATGAATGAGCTATAGTAAAAGTATATGTACGATGGTAAATTCAATCTCTAGCTTGTGAAAAAAGCCATTCAAAAGTTTCAAGCGATTAAAGGTGGTCCTTCAATTGAAACGTTTATCATAAAATCAATTTACTTAGCACTTTGAAGTTAAATAGACGAATGCTATAGTATATCCCAGAGATTATCAAACTTATTTATTTTACCGCCCCCTTTGAAAATAAATTATTTTTCAGCGCCCCCAAATTTTTTATACAGGGTGTAAAAGACATGAACAGTCAAACGAGAACCATGTATTCTGCTCACCATCATAACATTTTTTTTCCTTTACACTATACCTGGGAAATTGATAGTTACGATTTTATTAAAGGTCAAAGTCATATTTTTTTTTTCATTTTTTTATGAAAACGTATTCTATACGTTATTTCTTAATTATTGTCCAAAGAAACATTATCATTTTTTTAGTATTTCATAACAAAAAATGGTTTCAAAACGTTAGCGTTCAATGTAGCTCACTCGATGCGCACGGACACTAACGAACGGGGCCGCCGTCTGGCAAAATTATCGCGGTTTTGCGAGTTGCGTGCGAGTTCAGCCCTTTACATTGCGCGGTACAATTTGAAATTTTTTTTAACACAAAAAATAAAATAAAAAATCCCAGCAATATTTTATTTGAAATATGTCTTATTTTGATGTATAGAATACATGGTTCTCGTTTGACTGTTCATGTCTTTTACACCCAGTAGGTACACTCTTAAAACTTAAAAACCACAATTTCATTACTTTAATTACTCAAATACGCACAAAATGTTTATTTAACAAAATCTATCTATGTTAAGTATTTTTAGTTTTCATATCATACAGGGCAGAAATATACTCTAATAATTCGATATTGAGTAGTAAGGTTTTTATTTTAGTGAATTTAAAATATAAAGTAAATGAAATTACAAATCAACCATCGCCCCCCTATACTACGCCAACGCCCCCCATTTTTTTCTGGGCCCCTTAACGCCTCCTTCTAGGTCTCCAACGCCCACAAGGGGGCGATATCGCCCACTTTGAGAAAGACTGGTATATCCTGTAGTAAATTATTATTACTAAGGATAATTTTACCGAATAGTATCAAATAATGTACCATTTTATTTCAATTCATAACTGACTAAACTAAGTACCCCTATTCCTTGTGCCAAAAAACTATCTGAAGCAGCCGACATGCAAGGGCAGGTTCGCCCTACGGGGTCCTTAATAAACCCTTATAGTACGAGAGCCCACGACCAAAATTTTTGTCTCATAGCAATACGGCCAAAACCGCATCAAATCGATAGATACGATTATCCCGAACTCCAAAATACCAATATCAGACATTTTCCGCGTAGCGTTTGATCTGACCGAATTTTCAAAATTGTCAAAGAATTTTACCGAACTGGATCATAGCAATATGTCTGATTTGCAGACTGTAGTTGAATGATATTGTTAGATGATATATGTATGATGATATTGCTAGACGTTAGTGGTGTAGCTCAAACCCGTAAAATCACTTAAAAAAATTTAAAATGAGACAAAAAAAATGTCTCATAGCAATACGTCTGAAAATCTTTTTTATTAGTAAATTTTGGTTATTTGATGCGAACAAAACAATTTTCAGACGGAAATGTGAACGCATTAAATTTTAAGACCGTTTTGAAAATGTTAACAAATTTTACCGATCGGTATCATAGCAATATGTCTGAAAATTGTTGGACATGATAAAATAAGTTGTCCACATGTGCAAAAAATTTATATCAGACAAATTAAGTGTAGCACCTTCTCTATCAGACAACTTTTCGATACTCAGATATCATTTAAAAATCGTATTGAGGCATCTTGAATTTTCTGTTACAAACCAATGAATAACGTTGCGACCCTGAATTTATTAGATGATAATTAACAAAGAATTTACCCGAAACCGTAACATTGAAGTTGAAGGACTGAAATAAATCGCACAAAAGGAAACTGGGATGAAGTTGAAAAAAAAAACGGTTTATTCAAAGTTACAAAATATTCTCGTATTCAATCGCTGTCGGATTCGGAATCGTCGTCTTCGAAATCACCGTCGTGACGTGTCGTAACCCAATCGTCTTTGATAGTTTTGGTTTTATTTAAAGCACACTTGAGTAACTTTTACAAAAGACAAGGGAGATTCTTGAATATCTATGAAGGCTGTAAATTTAAAAAAACATTTAACAGAGGCGTCGGCCAGGCGACTCCGAAACGTTATTTTCGTTTTTGGGAGTATATGCTACACTTAAAGTATCTGAAAACAGGTTTTTGGTAATCATGGTAGCAATACGAAAAGTTGAAAAAAAAAATTTATCCGTATTGCTATGATACAGGTCGGCTAAATTTGTTGACATTTTCAAAAATGCGCTCAGGCTATATGCTACGCGCAAAATGTCTGAAAACAAACTTTTTCGTAATACAATTATAAAATATATGTACATTTTCACTATCAGACGTATTGCTATAATACCGACTGTCTTTTTTTTTGACACAGCAGAAATGGCCTCCCACGCAGTTGCTACACTTTCGACCGTTACTACACACCTAGTCGGGTTCAGAATCATACAATCTAACGATTTTATAGGGTTTTTGCCGTATTGCTATGAGACATGGTTTTGGTCGTGGGCTCTCGTACTATTAATGAGTGTCTACTATGCAGCAAGGTCCCCAGCATTACTATTCAGTGCCAAAGTAGTATTTATTTTTTTATTCGTATAAAAATGTAAAATAAAAAGTTCGAAATAAAAAAACATGATCATGTTCACCTATCACATGAACTTTTACAAACTAGAAACAAAAATTAAAATAGAAAAAAATGCGTCAAATTTAACTTACCTCTCTATATTTTTTACTCAATGTCCTTCTGTAACACATTAATGTACCTATGCACATTGCTGTTTTTAAAGTATTTTTAATGCTTTTTCATGTGTTTATTTTATAATTACAACTGAAAATTACTCGTGGTTATATTTTCTTTAGTTCTATTGTTGTACATTCAGACTTTCTTATCGGCATCCTTGGCCTCAGGTTCACGCCAATGAATTTTAAATATACGCGTTAATGAACATTATTTTATTTTATTCATTATAAGACATTGAAATTATTGATTTAAAAGAAGTAACAATGGCTCTTATGAAGTGCTTATCTCGGGGGGAATCATTTTAAAAGGCACAGTGTCTCGGCATAATATTTAATGAAAGTCAGAATTTTAAGAAATATTGAATATACTGCAATGGTCAAACGACTCCATTGAGCCGAAACATGGAAATTGAGAACGGAAATTTGTAACCTTAATAACCTTATGCACGCATTTAGGATGTAGATACTTGAAGCGACTGCTATTTGCGAGGTATCATAATATAAAGGCGGTGTACTCACAAGATTATGAGTGGGCTATCTGTCATCTGCCTCCACAGAGACCTTTAGTCTTATTGACTTACTTAGTTAGCGGTCCGCCCGCTACTTCCTCCGCGTGGAGTTTTTTTTAAAACAATTATAACTTATTAATATTTTAATAAATTTTATTAATATTTAAGCCTTCCTTGATAAATGGACTATGCAACACAAAAAAAAATTCAAAATCATTTTCATTTGTTTGCTACAAACAAACTCTTCAGCTTTTTAATATTAGTATAGATTGCAGTCCGTCCGGATCGTGTTGTAGTGTAGATGCCAGATATTTTGGTCTGACCAAATTTGACCGCTTCGCCACAGAAATATTAAAAGAAGGCGTCGCCACGATGAAACTTCTTAAGCTTTATATTTACATAAGATGCAGTGATCGTTAAAATTGTTCTTCAAACATTAAATTACAGCCAAGGAAATCGTGATCTCACGTAAGATTAACCCATTTTCGAACAAAATGCAACAACAATTAAATCTACAATGGGTTTTAGGTACAAAATATGGTTAATTACAGTACCTCTTTTATTGGTTTCAATTCAAGATTTTTGGAAATCCTTATGTACCAATTATTGACCATCTTTAGTATGTAATGAAACCGTTGAAGGTAGGTTCCAGTGACCATCACGAGAACAGCTGAAGCAGTAGCATTGTTAAACGAGATTAATTTGACAGTTGCACTACATTACCTGCTATTGAATGACAAAAGAAAATAACATATGACGATCAATAAATAATTTAAGAATAGGTATTTTTAGGAAAGAAGGCAAAACGAAAACCTAGTAAGTAGTATTCCGTAGTGTTATGTTTCTGTATACACGGACTTCTGTATTTAGTGTTAATATCGGTCTAGTTGTTGGATTTTGTTCGATAGCTATCTGAAGGTTTGTTACTTTTGGGTTTGGTGCCCCTTTTATGTGGTTGACAGGCTGGCAACCTGTCACTATTTGGAAGCACTGATTGACCTATCATATCAGATGTGGCTTTATGTGTAACTAAATGCTACCTAAGGCTCTGCTCAACCCCTTTTAGGATTATTAGTGTGATTAAATATCGATTTCTCTGGAAATAAAGGTTTTACCAGCCGTGTTATGGCATAGTAGAATGGCATTGTCGTTTGAATATGACCCTAACGCGATTTCAAGGGCCACAGGACAAGTGGCCACAACTGCAATGGCGTGTTTTCAAAGCAAAGACAGTCATTGCGAGCAATTTTTCAATTCATTTGATAATGGCATGTTATTAAAAATAGGCTCAAATCGTAACTGTGTTTAATTTTTTTCCAATTTCAGAAAATCAACGTTTAGCGCTTTTATAAGGGTCTTGTTTAAATAACAATAACGCAATAGTTATCTGTGTTAGAGAAATTACATATTTTGATGTTCTTTTGCAGCTAATATCTTTGTTTATCCTTACATTGCAAAAGAAATATGATTTATAGTGCTAGTTTGTGTGGTTTTTAGGAATAATTAAAAAGGTAACATTTTTGACTACTTATATCAGATAAATAATTTTTTTATGGGTTTTTAAAGAAAGGCAAAAAAACACCAATATATAGTTAAAAAAGCACAATGTGTAAAAGTGGTGTTTTTTTCATTTTATTGTATTACCATTTAAGTAATATTTTTTCGAATCCGTAAGACCTTTATGTCCAGAGAAATCGATATTTTAGCAGAGATGTCTAAAACTAAACAAAACATAAGTATTTGAAAGGCGACTGAACCAAAAAGAGTGACTTGACCCCCAAAACAGGTGTTTTTATCGATAAAATTAGGTAGTTATATTTAATGCCCTTAAATTATCGCTAAATTATAACCAGACACACTGGATATGTATGTTTCTGTCGGTTTCAGAAACTTACAGCATTGGCAGAACTCTCGTTAAGCTTACCCTGTCCCCAATTGTATTTGGGTTTAGCTTTCTATATTTTCCCTTTTTAAACCTCTCGATGTATATCCTCTACCTCAAGCCAGCCATTACACATAACATTTTTGTCAGATGGATAAAATCTTTCTTCTTACATGTCTACAACTCTACTACATTAACAGAGAGGGAACAATGTTCCCATAAACCCTGTTTTCCAGGCAGTGTATGCCTGTATGAATGCTAAATTTATTAAAAACCCTACGTTACTCGGAAACAAATATACAAGCGTAGTTATTATATTATTAGGAAACATGACCATTCTTCGTTTAGTTATTATAATACAGAATTATTTTCTGCATTACAATCAAAGATACAATCGAAAAATGCCTCTTTTTAAAATAAAATACATAGTCATCACTATTTTCGGATAACATCAATGCATTAAGCATTCGTGATTTTTTTTATTTTATTGAAATGAATCTGAATTTTGCCACTTATGTATGTTGACATCTCGTCTTGTGCAATCCTCAAAGCATTTTTTTAACTAACAACATTAGTCACTATTAAAGGCGGTAACGTTAACATGTCAATAGATGGCGCGAGTAGTCCGTCTGGGTCGTGTTGTACCACGAGTCGACCTTACGCCCCTACAAGCTACTCGTACGTGTACATAAATAGCCCGGCTACGTGTCACATACCCACACGGTACATACCTAATAGTGTTACATAATTTTATTATTTTGTATGCATACAAACGTCGCAGATATCGCGTCGCTATAATATTAATGAAAATCAAAGTCATAAATTTAGTTCATCAAATATCGGTTCCTTTTATCGAAACTGCTTTGTTCCGTGATTATATTGTTCCATTATGGTTACTGAGTTGCATTTTATATTGATTTGGACAAAATACGTTGTAGCACATAAGTACAAGTTTCTGGAATAATTTTCCGTTACACACTTTTATTATCTTATATTCTTTCATGAATAGAATAGTAGTCTTTATTTGCAACAATCATAGTTTATTTACAGACGACATTATTTATGAATGGATCTACATGATTCTGTGACAAAGAAAATAGGCAACTCAACTTTCTGTTACACTTTTTGAAAATGTAATTATCCTACACACGAGCGTTTTTGACTTGGACAGTATGCTGGTGAATGCGTGACGAGAGCGTTACAAAAAGTGTGATCGGGCGAGGCGAATGGAAGTTTAGAGGGAGATATAAGTTAGTGAAGATAAAAAGAGTTACGTTTCGTATTATTGTTATTATTTGTATTATTATTATTTCGTTCTGGAACAATTTTATAAATTAATATTTTGTTCAATATTCTACGTTCAAAGTGAATAAAATTGTAAATTCATTTAATAGTTCATATTTTGTGAATTTTCGGGTGAATAATAAGAAATTATATCAGAAAGTGTATACATACATATACTCGCAGATGAAGCTAAAGAAGTTTTACTTCAGTGTGATCTAAAGCACTCTCGTTTTTTTGCCTTCTAACATGGCTTAATCGTGTTCTTTCTTTCCTGTCCATCCAAAGGTTGTCTGGAAGAGATCGCTCGTAGCGATACGACGGTACAATCATTAAACAAAATATCATTAGCCTTAAGTTCAAAATGTTGATGTACAATAAAGTATCTATTCTTAAAAACATGTCAAAGAAGTATCGTGTCAAGTATCTTGAAGGTCGACAAGGTGAGGGTTGGTAGTGGGTCAGATTTACTCTTTCATTCTTTCACTTTCAGGGTGCTTGCTAGTTCGTTGGTATAAAATAGCGTAGTCATGAAAGGTTTCTGTGTATGTTAATACCAAATTTATTTTTTAAATTTAGCATAGTACTTTAAGCATATTAATTTCGTTTTTAAAGTTATTCTATGTTGACAATATCAAACAAAAGAAAACTTACGAGTTTCAAAGTCTTTTTGTGTAAAATTACTTTCAATCAATATTCAATTACAACCGTAATATCTAACAATAACAAGGTTATCAAAGTTACTCGGAAGATAGGTTAGGAAACACGCAAGTTTTATTTTATATTTCGAGCATCATCATTTTCTGATAATAATCTTATTTGACAATATGAAATGTTATAAAATAGTGATAAAAAAAATATATAAATTAAATAGGTACGAAGAATTTTAGAAAATACTCACAAGTAACAATAACAAGAGTAATGTCAAGATACATACATACAATCACGCTCATAATGCCGAAAAGGGTAGCAGAGCTTTAGGTAACATATCAGAAAGACACATCTGGCATTATGGTCCATGTAGTGACTCAAAATAGTGACAGGTTGCCAGCATATCGCCTATATTGAAGAGGCGTCAAACTATAAAGTACGTCTAGTAAGGTAAGCATTCACTGAACTAACAAACAAAAACTATTAACCAGACAGTTACAGTCTATCTACAGCATCTCAGCCGTCCAAGTCCCAAGATATCATTTAATTTTTATTGATAAATTTTAATTTTAGTTGAGGTTAACGACTTACTAGCAGCTCGAATTTGGAGCACCCAAACTGTCGTAGAACTCCATTTTACAGAAGACTACAGTCGACTAACACTACATTTTTATGTTATTGTTTCTATTGGTGAGTTTCAGTGTTCAGAAAAAGATCAATATTTCGTTTTTCATGAATTACTCTGACTTACTGCTAGTTTATACAATTTGTGCGCCTTTGGTAATAGATATAAACCACTTGGAAATAGTCATCTTGTAATTTATTTGAAAACCAAGTATTTTTTGAAGAAGACAAGTTTTCTTGCATTTTTTTTTATTTATTGTTCTAAGTATACATGATTGCGGCAAATATAATCTGACGAGAGGTCAATTAACTAGAATAAATTCGTCGGTTGGCTTAATGCTTCCAACATTCGACCGGATTTTAGAAATCGTGATTTGTATTCAGCTGCCTTGGACATAAAAAATAATAATTTTTAAATACCTTTTTTTACCATTATGTATACGAGTAAGAACCAATTCAAATAATATTCCAAATGACTGCTGACAATTCGGTCTAAAAAACTCAAAAACGTAGGTAATCTGTCAAAGCATTCCTCCATAGAATTTGAAATCAATGGAAACTTATACATAACGTAATCGAAAAATATAATAGTTGCTTGAAAATGCCAAAGCTTTTTAAATTTATTACTAAATAAAGGTCATAAGTTCGACGTTACTTGATTGAATATCCGAATTTGTTTAATTGAAATACCCAAGTTAAAGTCTGCCGTATGTAGATTATTCTGTTGAATACTGTTACGACTGAATATATGAATACTAAATTGTGTATTAAACTAAATAGTTCTCTCTGGAGCATGTTTTAGATTGCATGTTCAACGTAAATTCATTTCTATGAGCACAGTATTAACAACAACTAATAAATAACATGAGTTCGTGAACAACGCTCCTTGTAACATAATTATTTTTAAGATGAATCTATATTAAAATATATTTTTTGTATTTCTTCGAAACTAATATTCGTGAACAACGAAATTATGTTCTTTTACTGAACCCAGAATTGTAAAATAAAGAAACATACAAGTTTCTTAGATACGAAAAACTCAGAAAAATGTAATAAATAGTTATTATTATTCGACGAACCAACTATGAAAACAAAGTTTCAAGAGTTCTCTATCATTCTTATTACAAAAAAAGAACATCTGGGGACGATAAAACTCTTGTCAGCTTTCTTAGATACAAAAATAAAACAATAAAAAAGTAAATAAACAGTTGTTTACGCTTTATGTTTTTATAAAGTATTCTCTATACGAATCTAAACGAAATGAAATAGACGCGTTGTATTTAGTGTAACGGCTTATCTGATGACGATAAATGTTTTGTTTTATGTTATTCGGTTGGCAGACAAGCATACCGCCTGCCTGGTGGTAAGAAGTCACCCTAAGCTATAGACGCTCGCAACAACTGACGCGAAACGGCCTTACTTACCAACAGAAACACAACTACACAAAAGTGTAGTGTTATGCTGGCACTTCACATGGCTGCATTTGGCAAACATTTGTGTTGCTTCTCTATCATGATATATACAGAATGAAAGAGATGCAACACAAATATTTGCCAAATACGACCATGTGAAGTGCCAGCATAAGTCTACAGTCACTACAGCCAAGTCTTCTGTAAAATGGAGGTAATACCTCAGTTCGGCCGCTCCAAATTGAAACGACTCGTCCGTTGTGCCCTACCTCGACTAAAAAACTAAACTAGGTTTAGGAGATGAACTAAATTTCTGAAAATTTAATTCACATCAGTATCCATAAAATTAAAAATGATATCTGGACTGTGAACTGTCTGGTTAGTGGTTTTTGTTTAGTTTAGTGAACGCTTATTACTTTTTGGGATTGATACCTATTTGAAATAGGCTATTTTTGGGATTTTGAGCGAGCTATGTCCTGCAACCAGGGCTGCCAGGTCTTTTCCAAAAAAATACCGAACAGTGAGCAAAAAAAAAAAAAGCTCCTCACTTGCCGTATTGCTGATCCTTTGACGCGCGCCTATCCTAGGGTTTGTGAAAATAGCTTCACTTTGTCGAATCTCCGGATTTTATTAGTGTGGGGGGGGGGGGGGGTGCTTTTTTGCCCAGAGAGCAGTGAAATGGCTAGATGGGTCCTAATAACGAGGCCACGATTCGTTTATCAGAAAAAAAATACCGAACCTCCCATACTTCGGTATTTTTGTCATACCGAACACAGTGCTAAAATACCGAACGGTTCGGTAAAATACCGAACACCTGGCAACCCTGCCTGCAACGTATGTAATTGTATCTTGACGTTATTCTTGTTATGGTTACATGTAACGGGAGTGTTTTATAATACTTATGTAATTCATAAATTTTTCTTTTATCACTAACATTTCAACGTGGCAAATGAGAATATAAACAGAAAATGATGATGATAACCCTGTCTTCCGAGCAGCTCTGATGACCTTGTTATTAATATCTAACAGATATTACGGTCATAATTAAATATTGTTTGAAAGTAACTTGACAGGAAAACGCAGAGTTTGAAACTCGTAAGTTTTCTTTTGATATTGTCAACATGGAATAACTTTCAAAACTAAATGGTTAAATTATTACCTACACTAAATTTAAAATAGCAATTTGGGATTAACATACTTTAGAAGAAAGCTTTCACTTCAAGCAGCCTAACTATTTAAAAAATATATAAAGCGTAACATCACTAAGAAGATAATGCATTAACCTCGAATTATAACAAATATTATTACAAAGCCGTGACTAGGCTATTTTTTAACAAACGAACTAGCAAGGAGCCTGATTGTGAGAGAATGAGAGAGTCAATCTGCCGTAAATAAACATGAGTAAATCTAAACGAAAGAGTACTAAAGAAAGTACTAAGGAAAAAACTCGTATGTCAAATAATTACATTTCAGAAAGTGTAAGAGAAATGAGTTGCCTTTTTTCATTGTCACAGAATCTTGTCTTAGATATCCATTATAAATATTGTCGTCTATGTAAATAAACTATGATTGTTGCAAACAAAGACCATCATGAAAGAATATAAAAATATTCCAGAAACTTCTATGTACTGCAACGTATTATGTCCAAATCAAAATAAAAAGTAACTCAGTAATATAATTCTATTCTCCTAAGACAATTAACCTACGTATAAGATCTTACAATAAGCTTAGAAAGGTAACTCCTTTAATGTGAAAAGAATGTCAAGAGCTTTTGATAAAGATAAAATTTCCGTAAATAAATTGAATTTTTAAATTGGTTAGCAAGGACGTTAAAGCTTTTAGAGAGACTGACTGACGAACAGAAACAACTCTACGGCTAACGGTTTGCCGTAGAGTTGTTTCTGTTCGTAACTGGAATGCTGCCATGGAGGAGGAACTCTTTGCCGCGGTCTGTTTTTCCTGCTCAGTATAATCTAGACATCTTTAAGGTCAGAGTGCACTAGCATCTTCTGGGCAAGCGTGTACCATCTTATGCCTCATCAAAGCTTTCCACTAGGCGTGGGCAAACGCCCAGCCTATTGAACATTAAAATGAAACCTGTACCTGTCTGTAAAGTTGTCATACAAAATTTTTTGAAACGTCACGTGGTATGTTGTTTTTACTAAACATACTTGTATCTTACAAATGAAGTAGTACATTATAAAACTTTAAGTTAATTGTAATTTTATTACATTCAATTTAATATGATTGCACATTGTCAATGTGTTTTTACCTGTGCTACCACTGAGAGCAATTAAATACAAAAAAATATCAAAATGCTAATGGAAAATGGCTTATTTACTGATCTGAAGTTATTCATTTAAATATATAATCTCAGGAATACGATCTATTAGTAATTCCTTTTTTAATTTGAAAAACGAAACTCTTTATTTCAATAATTCACTCACAAGCAGCAACAAACAGTAACCATGAAATTGAAAATGTTCTATTATTCTATTTCATAGTTTGTTTTGTCCTAAATTGCTGTGGAGTCTGTAATAGGTGTCTAACACGCACTTGGGCGGTTTTTCTATGTTAACGTTTACACACAAGAAGAGTATCGACATTCAGTTTTTTTTTAGTGCGAGCAGTTGCTATATCTGTACTGTAGTACATTGTTACAGACAGTAGCACCTCAGGTAACAACTTGGCTTGCCTCATTAGACTTAGAACTCTATGAAATGAGGTTGAATATTCATTGGAGTTTGATAGCCTTTGGGTAATCTGTCTTGTAGCTCAGATAAAGAGTATGAAGAGTAAGTAAGTAAGTAAAGTGAAAACAAAAAGTGCATACAGTTATATCAATTAATAATATTACAATTCTATGTTATAATATTATGTTCTTACAGTTCTCCTATGTTACATTCCACGATGTATACGATAATGTTTATTTATTTCTTATTTATTCTTCTTCAATTAGCTTTCAATCTATTACGTTATTTGTTTATAGAAGATTTAGGAAAACCAACAAATCTTACATTAACTGTTACAAAAATAACTTAATCATAATATCTTTATGTATCTCTAAGTGCAGTTTTAATTACAGGCTGCCACGACATGCCATTTCAAATAATAGATTCGAGATATAATTTTTTGTTATTTACAAAATTTACTTAATTTTTCGATTCTAAGAATATTGTAACGTATGTTGAAGTTTCCTTAAAGTAATAATTCGTAAATTAAAAATGTACATGTATTGTGTACTTTGAAAATGAGCAGTAATAGTTTTTTTTACTATATCAAAAGCTCTCAACGTTCTTATCACATTAAAGGAGTTACGTTTCTAAGTTTTCTGTTAAATCTTATACGTAGGTAACGCTTGTCTTACGAGAATCTTATTGTTTGTACAATAAAATACTTCAAATTAGTCTCTCTGAAATGTAAATACATAATTATATCATTCTTACAATTTAATTTTTTTAATTATTTAGCTTTTAATCCAGTTCAGGTTTGAAGTATTCTTTAAATATGTTTGTATTACTATTGTAACTTGTTTACACATGTAATTCATACTTACTATCAATATTTCTTAAGCTGACGCCACACCGCGGACGGGGCGGGACGGCGGCGTTGACATGTGCGTGACGCGGAGCGTTGTAATATAGGAAACGTCGAAGATGTCTCATCCAAACTTCCCGCTCGACAGGACGTTTTGGTACATTCGTAACGCACACGTCGACATCGACGGCTCGTCTTGCCCGCGATGTGGCGTCAGCTTTAGTATCTTATGACCATTTTTTTTCTAATCTTATGACCATTAATTCAATTAAAACCGAAACTTAACTATTGAAAATAGAAAAGTGAGCTTTGTAGTGAACCACTAAAGTGAATAAAACAATCATAAATATATACATTAACTCCGATGTATTCAACATACTTATAATAATTTTATTTAATATCTTAAAACCTGAGTGTTGTCTGTTTAAGTTGTTATAGGAGATTACAGCTTGGAAGACACAGTTTGATGAAAGGTCTTAGTATTTATAATTCTTTGAATAGGTACATATAATATACGTAAACTATGAAGTAGAGCCTCCCCGTATATGGGTAACTAATGTAGAAAAGTCACAGTTCCAGGCCTCAGTCTGAACGTATTCCGCTGAACAGGTTCAGTTCGGCTTATGAAAAAAGTGAACTCCCAAAATTGTGAAGAAAAGTCCAGAAATTGTTTAGAAAATGTAGTTATTGCATCTGTTGGTAGAATGTGATTTAAGTTCTCACTAGCAAATCTCACATCCAAACTTGCACCCGAAAGCTAAATGTTTGGAATTTAATTTAATAATTATAGTCACGATGGGACAGGCATGTAAAGTTTTTTTTTTTATAAAAGTTATTTAAAACAATTATAGAAAATATATTAGAGCCGTCAAAAGAAAACTGCAAAGTAAATAAACTAGACTCCAGAATGAAAAATACTGAGTTTATAAGCTTCGTTACTAATACTTAATACGGCTGACTTCTAAAGTTATTTATTCCTTTTTGTCGTTGACATGCCACATTATTAACGTTAATCTGATAACCGTATTGACGAAAGCGGCATGTCTAATGATTTTTGTCTGATTGTATAGTTATCTGAAGAATGCGTAGGCTGAAGTAGTTGAGGCTAAAACCATCGGTGACACATTGCCGCCCACATTCATGCCTTTATGTAATTCGCTTCGAGACACGAAAATAACGTGAAATACGACAGAGCTATAACATGTTATATAATCATGCTCTATTTCATCAGTCTGTAACTGCATACATCTGAGAGAAATAATTACATATCCATACTGTCACATTCCATATTCTAAAAGGGTTAGGTAGAGCCACGTTTGTCTTTTTTAAGGGGATAGTACGGCGAGCACCGTCTTCATACAAAATAACACAAATGGAGAAAACTGTTTTCCTACCCCTAATTCTTATTCGATCTTTATGACATTTTAGAATTTTCTTAACGTGTTAATTTTTTTTCTAAATATCTTCAAATGTTTGCCATATTTTGAAAAAAGGAAAACGTACAGGCAGATTTTTTTGAAGTAAAACTTCTTTAGGCGCGACTAGGGGGTAACTCAGATTTTTCTAACGGAAGTAACGCTCAGTATTCTATAGTCTGTGTAGTTTCCGCTATTTAAAAATAGTAATTTCGATTGGTCGTAAGTATCTGTCATATTTTATTTTTTTTTCAGTTAAAATTTAATCATTTCAGTGATCTACGTCAAAGAAGTTTTACTTCAATCGCGCGTAAAGGTTACACGCACACAATTTTTTTTATTATTAGAAACATTCTAATACATCATAAAGGTTTGATAAGAAATAGGGGTGGGAAGACGTTTTCTCCGTTTGTATGGAGACGTGTGCACCGTACTATCCTCTTAAGCTTTAAGGTCGTAGCACACCTATCAGCTCGGAAAGGGAACGCCTCTTTTTACTATGAACGCTACGGAAAGGCGGCTACGAACTGTAGCGCATCGCCTCTTTTTAACAGCTTCAAAAAGGAGGTTTCTCAATTTGGCTGGTATCTTTAAAAAGATACCAACCGATTACGCCGAGATTTATGATCCGATTTAAGTGATTCTTTTTTTGTTCGATGCGAAATAGCTGACATTTGGCCCCATAATAATTTGTTTTTTCATGAATAGGTTGAGTAGTTTTTTTTAGAATCGTGAAAATACGCAGTCACAATATGAATTTTGTCCAACTGTTCCAACTTTATGCGTTGAAATCTTCGAATGTTGTTAACCAATTTCAATCATTCTTTTTTTGTCTTAAAGAAATAGTCTCAAAATAGTTTTCTGAAAATTTTATAACGTTAGACCTTGAGGTTTTTTTTGTTATTCTGAAAAGTAACGACAAAAATCCTGTCTTAACTTTAATTAATAATTACTTTGAGTTGTGAACCGTTTTTTATAACTATCCAACTCTACTTAATACATATATTTAAAACACAAAAAAGCAAAAAAAAAATATTTTTAAATAAAAATAAAACCACCTTCAAAACTAAAAACGGAGAAATAAAAATGTTATTAAAATCTAAATGTTTTTTTGAGGTCGGTGCCAACCTCAATATTTGGAATAACGTTGTCACTTGTATTTGGGACCGACCTCAAAAGAATATTAACACCCGTATTCACAACATTACTATGAGGTTTCTCGATTTCTGGATAAGTAAACGCATTGAATTGAATAGAGCTCTGTGATTGGTTCGATTCTGTTGCCTAGTTCACATCCTTGAATGTACTGACGATTTATTACTTCAAACCTCCTTCAAACTTTAAAGTTTTGACGTCTGAACGTTGCTTTTGACATCTCGACCTATGCGTTGTGTAATATAGCTAGCTAGCTACATAAGCTGTGCGTTCATTTTAAAGTACGCATAGTTCCGATCTCCACTTATGTATTGTCTATGAATAGGTTTTTACGACCCTGTGCGTCCACATGCACTACGAGACTTCAAAATCCTTGCCACATGGCACGCACTGAGAAATGCCTTACTTTTCATAGCACTGTTTTCTACTATGATGAATTGAATGTTTGTTTCCCAAATATAATAAATAAATAAATAAAAGATTAATTATTGTTTCTGAATACGGGCGTTAGATTTTTATAAACAAAATTTTGATTTCTCCGTTTTTAGTTTTGTAGGCGGTTGTATTTTTATTTAAAAAAAATCATATTAAAAAGAAGCGATACTGTGTGCTACGGCCTTTACGGGGAAACTCTTTAGCTTCTCACTGATAGTAAGTAATGAGAAGGTCAAAGGTGGAAGCGAGCTTTACCTGGAACCCTCAACCGCTAGGGGGCTGTCATCATCATCATTAACTGTCGGAACACAATGCTGTTAACAGTATTGTTATAGCAGCAAAATTGAATAACATAATGGTAGCTTGCCAGGCGGGCTTCAAGCAAGACCTAACAACCACACTGGGCACAATTTTGTACTCGCCTGGGGATGAACCCAGGTCTTCTGGGTCTAATTCCGGTGGACGAGAAACTAGCCTTCGTAGGTGGTTAACATCTAGCCGTAAGAGCCATGCAATGTCTCCAAATATTAACCGTTATCAGCATGTTGCCTACATAAAAGGGGTATAGAACTGAAAAAGTAACTAAATGCCTCGTTATAAAAGCACAGCTTAAGGGCTGCTATCATAGATACTTCTACGAAGGAAACGCTAATGGGAACGTTTTTGTAACCTTTGGAACAGCCCCTAAAACTCGTACAATAAAAAGGTTTTAAATTTGCGAGACTCAAAGATCTTAATACATCTGGACAATTAATTGGGTCTAGAGGCGCACTCAACGTTTAGTACCTTCATACCTTAACTTGAGGTTCTTAATTGGTATATCAACATTGAAGAAAATTCCGTGCCCTTTATTTATGTATCGCTTACAAGCAAAATGCACAGATCAAGTATTAATTATTATATAATGAATTATTATGTTATTAATATTATAATTCTTACTTCTACGCTTTTATAATTCTCCTCATTGCTTACATTTTATTATGTATTTTACCAATGTTTACTTACATAGTCTATTTTTATGTGACATTGCGGTTCTCCTTTGCATTGTGACAATATGACTATAGTTAATGCTTATGAATTTTATGATCAGCTATTACGTAATTCTTAAGTAGGTTCCCAATGAACATAAATAAGTAATTATTTGCATATGATGTAGCATGCGACGCGACCTTATTAGGCTTAGATTAACAATAATTATGCAATTAGTAGGTACCTATTAAAGTCTTATCATTCAATTTATAACTCCCGATGTCGACATTTGTCCAAATTACTTGACTTTGGCTTTGGTGGCCAATGCAGTGTTTGCTAGCAAATATGCCATCTTTTTTAAATAAAATAAGTTTAGCCTAATTATGTCACTCGGGAATAATGTAGCATTCTAGTAAGCAAACATTCCTTTTTATAATATTAAAAATGTTGAGCGGTTCCACATTATTCGATTCGATATCGGTATCGGCAACCGATACGATATCGGGAGCAATTAAAATATATGAAATGTATATTTACCTGCGTTTCACATTGCCCGGTCCAATATCGGATTCCGGACTGTCAAAATTTATAGATTTGTCTTGACATTAGCGTCCGATACCGATACCGCTCTAGTGTCAAAGCAAAGGGATTTCCATAGTAACCTAAGGAGATGAACCACTTTCTTTGTACTGTTACAAAATTTGTGTCCTCTTAAAGTTTATTATAGTAGTATTTGAATACTTTTTATTTGGATTTGATAGCTATTGGTATTATTGAGTAAACTTGGTTTAGAGATTGAATAGAAAAAATATATCAAAAAATACATTATTTTTGTAATTAATACTCATAACATTATTAAAACGAGGTATTATAACTCTTGAAAGACCATAATAATCAGATATAGATTTATAAGGTTAACTATCTTATTAAAGAACCACTTGGAGAAATAATTTAAATAGAAATAAAATATAAAAACACGATTTGCCGTTTTTTAAATTCTCCATATTAGCGGAAGGCAAAAGGATCTACCCCAAACCACTGCCATGTTTTTAGTATTTATCTTCTTTCTTGATGATATAGATTTATTACTAGTTGGTTATCATATCTTATTATAATTATATTATATTAATTTTCTATTTCAAATAACCATATAATTTTAGCATTTTCGTTTATTAGTAAAATATCGCTTCAAATCGATTACCTCAAACATTCCATTTTACGTAGTCTATGATTATTGACCTTTTACTTCTAAATACTATTTTAGACTCATCCCGCTCTGTACAGGTCCCATTTTAATCGCAATATATTCCTTATATCACGCTGTATACAATATCAAAATCTATAAAATAATGTAAGTACCTATCGAATTTAGAATAAATGTGTGTATTGTTTTGAGGTAAGTAGGTATACCTTTATTTTTGTATAGGATTCGGATGTCAGAATGTAATCGTAATTAAATAGTTCGCTCCAAAATCTACAATTATGGGGAAAAAGATTGTTAAAAATAACAAGTTGGTGAGAAGAATTTCAACAGACGTGACGTCACAGATATGTGATCAATAGCAGATTAATGAAATTGCGCCTTTTGCGTTACCGCTGTCAATATTTTCACAGTATTTTTAATTTTTCCTTACATGTTTTTATTTTTTATAGAGTTACAGCCTTATTCATAAACACTCAATAAACCTTTTTTAGTTATTACCTTGTTAAAAAGTGTTTTGTCTCATTCATCTCGTGCTAGAGCGACAGAGACAAACGATTTATAAATCTCTAATAAATTCACTTGTTTTGTGACTTCATAGCAAATTAATCAAATTGTGATTGCATTATAGTAGTCCATGATTTTTTTAAGAGCCTTTCCTTTTCTTTTTACGTAAAAGATCCTAACTAATATCACAAATGCGAAAAAGTGAGTTAGTTTGTTACGCTTTCACGCCTAAACCACTAAACCGATTTTGAAAATATTTCACCAACAAAAATTCCAACAAAAGAAAACTACATTATCAGGTAGTAACATAGGTTCTATTTAGTAACCACAAGAAGTGTTAAAAATAGTGTCATCGAGTGAAATGTTTGAGAGGTACTTGATTATACTTAATACCTACGGAAAAATAAAAATGGCTTTACATGAATGACCATTTCAATTTAGTCTCTAGTGAATTGACATTTCACTTCTCATATAATAGTATCTGTCAAAGAAACTTAAAAACAGGATAAAATCTTTTAATTTAATGATTACACCACGAAAGTTATTTGACCTTATTAAACTCGTAATAATTAATTAATGAATAATTAATATTTGAATGTTACGAGCCAGTGAAAAACTGACTTCAATGGTCTTTGAACTTTAAGGTCGTGGAATAAGATTAAAATTATTAAGATAATATGTCAATTTTGGATAGCCTGCTCTTTTATCTCTACAATGGACGAAAGTAAGCAATATTAAACATTAAATTCACTAGTTGTTATGGCTCAAACCGACATCTACAATGTTGTGAAGACAAAAAAAAACATGTAATCATGTAACTATAATTAATAGATATTATAAGGAGTTTATTACCATGATTTTTGAACAGAAATTATCCTGAAAATAAAGTTTTCTGCAAAACTAAGTACTAAACTTATTATACTTATAAAGTTATTGCAATTTTAAAAGTGTACACTTACTTAGTTTTGTAGGCCAGTGTAGTAAGATAGTAATCTTAATGTATGGGTGTTTAATTATCGCTCGAACAAACAACTATGATACCTATGTTATTCCAACTCATAATATTTACAGTTTGAATTTCAGCTCACAATTAAACATTGTAAACTAAATGCTTCTTCACATCTAAAGGTCGAGTGTGCTCTTCAATGTATCAACGCATTCAATTACAATATCAACATATTGTTGACCTTTAAACGTCACTTATCAGTACTCGGCCCCTATATAAAGCAAAGTTTGTACGTCAATCCTAAGCAAACATTATTAACTTCGTTGATCATACAATCTACACAGCCATCAAAATGTACGCAACCGCCCATAAACATCGAATATCGTTAAAATCCGAAGGCTCGCCTTGATATTCTGCCAAGGAGCGTTTATTTTTGTAGCGAAAGTCAGCGCTGGCGCAGTCGCGGGGAAAAGATCCGTTAACCGAACAAGACGGAAACTGCCGAGTGCACCCGAGCGAGCGTCGCGACCTTGCTCGCTCTACACCTCGAATGTGCCACGATGAAATTATATTCTTCGTTTTCTCTATAATTTCCATTAAAAACTCAAATATTTTTCCATGTTGCAATGTCAATAAGTGTGTAGTTTGAGAATGTATCGTGAAAACTGGTTTCTCGCGTCCATTTTCGTCAGGAAAATTAGTTTTTAAAGCTGTGCATCGTTGCGCACGTCGTTAATATTACCCGTGCTCGTCTATTTACATTATTGGACGGAAGACGCTAACCCCTCGCAGCCGGCTACGCGTTTTTTCTCTCTTTATTATTATTAACTTGGCTCGCCGCCTCTCGCACACACGAAGGAGTGTGTATATACGAGGCGTTGTTCGGATGTGTGATGCTTTATACTTGGCTTCGCTCGGATAATGGCGTTGAGGAACGGTATCGTTTTAGAAACCGACGCGTAATGAATGGAAATTACAAGGGAAGAAGGATTGTTATAAAGAATTGACGGGTTTTTTATTGCTTATTCTTTCTTTATTATCTCTTAAACTTACTTAAGCTCTCGCGACAGTGTGTTTGAATCAGATACAATAAACGTTTTTATAAAATTTTAAGATACAGACATTTTTACTGCTAGTTATTAATGGTATATTGTGACCGTACGTGTGAAAGCTCCTATTGTAAATTATTTGGCCTACTTTCTCCGTCATTATATTTCACACATTCTTGTGCTTTTTAACCGACTTTAAAAAAGGCGGAGGTTATCAATTCGACTGTATTTTTTTTATGTTTGTTACCTCATAACTCTTTACTGGGTGTACCGATTTGAAAGATTCTTTCGACCTTTGGAAGCTGGTGCTTGTCATGTGGTCTCATTGAAATTTGATCGACATCTGACTAGCAGTTTTTGAGTTATCCCTAATAATGCCTATTTAATTGGCATCTCTATGATATCGTAATGTTATCACTTGTGTGTCTAAAAGATCTCGAGATAGTTTCCTGATTATTTCTATACTTAAAACACTAAAAAGCAAAAATAAATTATTTTTAAATAAAAAAAAACCGCCTTCAAAACTAAAAACGGAGAAATAAAAATTTTGTTTATAAAAATATAAATGTTTTTTTGAGGTCGGTGCCAACATCAATATTTAGAATAAACGTTGTCACTTGTATTTAAGAAACATTTGCATTTTAAAAAAAAGATTTTTATTTTTGCTCTCTCTTTGTTTACAAAAAGCAAAATATAATTTGTAAGTAACACCTACATTAGTCGTAAACCATTGAAACATGAAATTTGTATGTGACTATTCTGATGATGCGACGATACCCAGTCCTACCAACTTGGAATTTACAAAGCTATGTATGACAGGATTTAATCTCGATTGATTTGGATAGCTTCTACGGCGCGGCGATGTTACTACATAATTATTTTAATTAATACGATACTTAACACCAATTTTTTCACGGAGTTGTGTCTAATAAATTAATACTTTATGCTCATGGTTTCTAGAGACTCTCCGTGAGTTTAAAACCACTAAATAAATGTGTTGATTTCCACTATTTTTCCTCAGTATCGAATCTTTTATTCAAAAGTAAATTGTATTTTTTCTGCACCCAATAAATTCAACTGATCAAAGATTAAAAGAAGAAGAATGACACTACTAATCCTTTTTTCATTAATGACAACAAAGAGCATTTAGGTTATCACTAAAGTAAACAATGGTCCGGAAATAAAAACCAATGTTCTATTTCTGGGGCGCAATACAATTGTGATAAGCATATTGACAATAAGAGCATCGCAGCTAGCAGTATAGAGACCGTTGTGTGAAGCAGTCATTTATTAACATTCCTGCCTTGTTCGCGTGAGAGCGGGACGATTTCATATTATGAAAACAGCTCTCTCTACGTGGCTTTGCGAAACTGCCGATAGATGGAGCTGCTAGTCCTGCGAGGACAACAGGCCTTACCACGAAGCGTTTACATTCCTGTTTTATATGTAAATAAATTAGTGTACGTATTAACCTTTCAACCGCCAAGGAGTTTTCATTGGACGTGCTCCCGTCTTCAACGTAATAAAACTGCCACGCAACAATTAGTTAGAGCTTGTTAAATATTTTAATACAGCTACAGATTCACGGGTCATGGCAGATTTTACATGTTAATTTTTTTAAAGTTTATTTATAAAATATAAATTGATACTTACATACATACATACGATCAAGCTCTTAATCCGAAAAGGGGTTGAGCAGAGCCTTAGGTAGCATTTGGTTACACATAAAACCACATCTGGCAGTATGGGCCATGTAGTGCCTCAACAACGTATAAAAGCCAACAACCAGGACAGATGTTACACTACACTCTAAATCATCTCAGCAGTCTGGCCGGCCTATTCGCCAACCTTTTTTGACACATGAAAGTGATAATCATCGAGTGAATCACGTATCCATTGCTGTTTTACAATAAGTGCCATTAAAGCGTGTCGTGTAAAACCGTAATAGATATGTAATTCATTTGGTGATCATCACTTTCATGTGTCAGAAAAGTTCGCGAATAGGTCGGCCGGATCAAGGATTCAGTTCCTACTAAGCAAGGATTTTTGCAATTAAATGAGTTGTAATTTGTCAAGTATATTCAGTGCACCTCCAAATTGACCTATATGTAGTAACATTATGTAGTTCTCATGATATTATTAATTGGTTTGTGGGTTACTATTAACTTGTATTATAAAAAATGTTAACTGATATTTATGATTCCTAAAAATGTCTTTATTTCAGTAAAGTGAAATGAAATTGTGAAGATTTACAGAAAAGTATCTTGTCAGCTTGTGTATGTTTGATAACATCAATTAAATACGATAAACATGTAGTTACTAACTGCTTAAATAAACATAAACAAACCTACCTATACGAAATTGTTAATATAGTTACAGCAAATTTTATCTCTTTTTCAAGTGGCCTGTAATTGCAATTTGATAAATATAATTTAGACGTGCTTAGCATATTGTGGTTGATAACAAGAAGAGTCGGTGGCGTAGCGCGTAAGGGCGTTATCTCCCAACCGGGAGACACTGGTTCAAACCCCGCCACGTACCAATGTGTTTTCAAATGTTGAATTCATATGTACGTTTATTCGACGCTTTTACGGTGAAGGAAAACATGGTAAGGAAACCTGCACACACGTATAAAGAATTTCTTTGGTTGTTTGTGAAGTCGACCAACCCGCACTTGGCCAGCGTGGTTGAGTTAGGCCTAATCGCCTCTTTTTGACGTGACAACGTCTTATAATTCGATAGAGCCGGCTGCACGCACGAAAAAACATGACGCATGCGGCGTTACCTCGCTCTGAGGCGTTCCATGTAAGGCTTGAAGTGCAAGCAAAAATCTATTAAACAAATGAAATTAAATTTTTCTTTTGAGAAATGCTACCATTCCATCAGTATTTTCTTAAGACGTTGTCACGTTCAACTATCGTCAGTAAACCGACTTTACAGACAACCAATTTGTAATAAGATATTTTTTTTTTGTTGACGGAGAGGTCAAATGCATTTACGCATATGTGGGACTCGAGGTTCTAAAGGCGTTCCCTCCATACCCACTAAACATCCTCCCCGACCTGACCTTCAGTGTGCTATTACGAGACGACTCGGGATCTGTGCACGTGAGCGGAACTACACCGTGACCATCCCTAACGCTGCCCGTTTAGGCACTCCTTACACCAATTGATGGCCAGCAGCCACTCTTCCACCGACCACTGCTCGACCTGGTGCGTCCTCCTGTCGAGGACACCGGGAGCAGCCATCGGACCGCACCCAAGGGACATCGGGCGCGGTTGTGGCCCTGAAAAGGGCCGTACGGAACTAGCCGTGGTGGAAAAACAAAAACAACTCGACGATGACATGTGACTTCCAATGCCAAGGGGACACACTTGACATCAAAACCACACACCCGCTGAGAAAGTTTCCCAACCACATTACCAGGGTCCGCCACGAGTAGGCTTCTGGACGTGGACCCCGAGGCCTCATCGCCCCTAATGTGGAGTAGGTTCGAGTCCCTCGGTGGGGGCATTACTTGAGCTGTTGATGATGAACTAGATACTGATATACCATGATACTTGTCCACATAAAGTCGACTCAATAAGAGGTGATGATTGACTTACCGGTTCCACGAAAGCTAATCGAATTGCCGAATAACATTATAGCGTTTTTTACAACCTTGTTCAAATATATTTTTACAAACTTGTTCAAATATTGGGTACTAAGAAGTTAAATATAATTTATTAGACGACTCTGTAAATATTTTATCTATACAATAAATGTTGTGTTTCTAACATTGATAAATCAACCTTCAAATCATCTTTTTTTATTAAGAGCTTAAATCTAGTGTTGCACAAAATCGGTCTTAATATTGCGGCCTTGTTCTTGCATTTTCACAAAACCAAGACCAAGAATTAGGCCGCTTAATTGTAGGAAGACCAAGACTTGCATTTCGCAGGTAAGTCAAACTGAGATAGGTATTTGTGTAAATCAGAATTATTTTTTATTGTAATCGATAAAGATGCTGTTTTATAACCCAACTTTGTGTTCCATTGCTCTAATTTCACTTGAAGTAATTTAATAATAATGATATCGTCACCAAGTAAGCGATGGTATCAAATCTAATCTCAGTTACAGTGACAATAGTTACTACGTAACCAAAGTTAACCTGTGAATGATATCCAGACACAATTGATTTTAATTATCTGGCGGTAGATATCTGCCGAGTGTGGACCAAAAGGTTAATCAAACTTATAATTCTAAAAGGGTTGAACAGAGCTTTAGGTAACATTTGGTAACACATAAGCCCACAGTAGGTAGTATGACTCACGAAGTGCCTAAAGGTAGTGACCGGTTTCACACCTTTCGTCTAAATAAACATTCATTCTACATTCATAGTCACGCTTTTCTCTAGTAGCGGTAGGCAGATATCACTTCTCTCCATGATTACGATCCGTGCATATTCGTTTGCTTCATCTACTCTATCACATACGTGTATAGCGATTTAGAGTACTTTTGAGCTGACCGTTCTTTAGTTATTATGGTTTTGACGTTCGCCAAGGTCTTCCTTGTCCCGCATTTCCACTTACTTCCGATTCACATATTATTTTCGTCAATCTACATTATCTCTATCTACATAACACTATTCTTGTGACTGTGTTCTTTCAGGTCATTCCTCACTCCTCACTTATCAATACATAAAGGATCCTCAAACAAGTAACTTAAAACATCAGTGAACCAACAAACAAAAGCCGACGATCAGGACAGTCGTTACCCTCTAAACATCTTAGCGGTCCAGGGTTTACCTTTATTGTTAATTTAAAAGTGACTAAACCTGTTAAACAACTACCTACTAAGGGCTATCTTCATCTGTCGGTACAGTGCTGAAACCGGCTATTATCTCCCAGCCGCTTAAAGCCAGATGTCCTCGGATCGAATCCCAGTCTGCACATTTTAAGACAGTTTACGATGATACTGAAGATTTTTAAAAAGATGTTAAGTGTAAGTAACCTACACACAATTTTACCGATTTTAGAACGATAATCACGCGATAACCATTAGCGCGCAAATTTTTGAAAAAATGTACGTGTGAAACTAGGCCATTTATTTACTCATGTGACTAGGCTACTTACACAACTAATTTTGTGAAAACATATAGAACTTACATGTTAGTGTATTTTTTATCTTATATGGTATTAAAAAAAATCTTAAAAATGAGTCTTACAAAAATAAAATACATAGCTCTGAAACAATTTGAGCTTAATCAATAGTTTTCTCATTTTCAGTGTGTTTTCTGAGTGCAGCTGCGCTCCGCTCATCGTGAGCAAGGTCGCCAGCACTTAGCTTCGCCTTAATATAGATTGATTACATACTTACAATTCTTATAAATAAGCCTTACCACTTAACAAATGATTTATTACATTTATTAACTAGTGTGGTAAAACAAAGAAACCAGGACGATATTGTCAATTATAGTACAATTTAGGAGCCGGTTATTCTTCCGTACTTTCCAAACATTGGTATTATACTAATATACAGACAATTTGTATACGATGCTTTGCTGCTTGAATAAAGAAACCTTGAATCAATCCAAAATATGATTTTGAATAAGTTACATACACGTACATTTAGACTATCGCGGGCATAATCTTAAAAGGGTTAAGTAGGAACATTTGGTAACCCATAAAGCCACATATATATGTGTATGCAGTGGCTCAAAATAGTTTAAGGTTGCCATCCTGTCGCGTACATAAAAATGACACCAACCATCAAATCTGTAACTAAAACCTTTAGTGAACTAACAACCAGGTCACATGTTACATTACTACACCTAAGGAGTCCGAGTATAGAATTCTCAAACAAAATATTGCAGTTTGTCATAAACCTTGACTTTTTGCAAGATCAACAGTTTGAGCATTCATCTCATGACAATATGAACGTACGCTTATCAAATAACAATACTTCACAACCACAACCATGACCTTTTATATTTTACTGTGGCTACAGAACTAGGTCAGCACGGTTGGTTCGTTCTAGATATCGGAAAATTAATTAATAAATAATAGACCTTTCGTTCGTTTCAGAAGTTATTATTTAAAGCTCATGATTTTATATACAGAGGGTATGTGGGAAGAGTATTGCTTAGGATTTCAGCTTTTATTACCATACAATTGCGAAGATTACCATAAATTTAAGATAATATTATTTACCAATGTTTCAGCGATCGATCAGATTTTCAAATTCGAGAAATATTGTTGAATTTGTCGTAGAATCTCTGATATGCCGCAGACAATTTGTGTGATTCCGCATTGTTAAGTGTGCCCATGACCAAATGTAAGTGCATAAGCTATTAGACTCTCCCACAAACATTTGAACTTGAACATAAAAAAATAACCCTGAACCTACTGATCAGTCCAGGTTCAGTAGTCATGGCTACTACTATTTTTAGAAAAGGGGTTACTCGACCAGTGGTCTAGATTTTAATGGCCCAGTAGCTACCTAAGCCGAAATTGCGGCGTTCCATGTTATGTAGAGGCATTTTGTATAATTCGGCGTCGTACAAATTGCCTACGACATAATATGACGTTCTACTTTACCGATATTGTTATAAGTCTCATGTATCGAATTTCAGGGCCTTTTTTATATATAAGAAGGTCAAGCAAATGACTCCATTCTACCTGATGGTAAGCAGACGTGGAGTCTAAATGCGAAGATAGCTAGTGCGAGAGATAAACCACCGCGCTAGCCACCCTCGCCTTGCCGACCTGCAAGGTGCTTCTACTCGCCTCTTTTGAATGACCCACGATTGTAGGAAGGAGAGAACACGTCTGCTGGCAGTGAATTCCCTTTCTTGATTATGCGACAAAGAAACTAGTTGCCAAATTTCTTAGTTCGCGTTGTATGGTAGCCACAGTTAATCGGTTACAAAGTAGACCAGCAAGCGTAGTCCTTTAATGGGAGATGGTGGGATTAGGGGAAAACAGCTCCTCAGAGCACTTGCCGTGCTAGACGGTAGAATTAGCTTAACGACGCAACATCACGCGCGACGCAATTGGAGAAGCTTAAGATTCCATACATAATAATCTATTTCACCCGAAAATATCTCCTAATCAGAACCTATGAAACAGGTCCTTGATGTCGAATTTTGTTTATCGATAGTTCCGTGCTCGCACTGCTCATAAAATAAAGGCTAAGAGCCTAACAAACATAAAAAACTATATGAAGACTGAGAAACATTTGAAGCTATCCTAAAAGTGTACAAAAACAACGACTAAGATACGAGGATTGCCGAGTGACATTATCAGAATAGTTTTACTGTATTAAATGTTAAATCTGTCTCAGCCCCGGCCGCAATATTCTCAGTTAATTATGATATAACAGTGTGAGTCGTTATCCATGTTACGTACCATTGCAGCTAAATAGCATAACATTCACGTAATAGCCCACTCTGAGACGGAAACGTATCACAAACATTATCCTCTATTACTTCGCATGCGATCACGGTAATATCGTATATTTGCTATAGATATTACTGAAAGTATTTACTTTCATTACTGTTCGACGTGCTTTGCGTTTTTTTTTTCATCTAATTTTCGTAAGTAAGCTTATTGAAGTTTTGTTTCCCAACAATTTTTAAATTGCTAATAATAACAGCGGTTACTTACCAACAAACCTTTGGTAGAGCGATCTCTATTCTCTGGATAGATCTTTATTGCAAATCAAAACTATGAAAACTGTAAAGGGAGGATAAAACTTGTTGAGTTTCTTGCCGGTTCTTCTCAGAACAAGGCCTCCTGGTAGACTCTTGAACCGATGGCATCAAAATTGACTTTCATAAGTGTACAAATTGTACCTAAATGAAGAAAGAAATTTAGACTTTTTTTTGACTTTACTATCTTGTATTGCATACTGAAACCGATATATATTCTTACCCCCTACGTTTAGCTTATACGACTTATTATTGCGCTACCTAATAAACTGCAGGTTAGATAGCTAGTTATGTTCAGATAAGCTTAAAATAGCTCAAATGCGCGAAGAATATACATAATAAAGGATGATCTTTATTTAATAGAAAGTTGTTTTGCCAATGACCAAAACGATAAAGAAACAGAGTCTTTTGGGATATTTTTGTTTTTGCGTTTACAAACCCGTAAATATTTTCAATACTAGAAAAAATCTCTATAATAGAGTCTTTTGGGTATCTCTGCTGTTTAGTAAACATTTTCTTAGGTTTTTCTTACGATTAATTTTAAAAAGGCGCTTTCCGTTTCTTTTACTGCATAGACGCTTTGGAACACCGAGATAGATAGAATTTTGACGCCGTCGGCGTCGTGGTGGAGCGGTCAGTAACGCTGTCTACACATCAAGCGGGTTCGATTACTTGTAGGAGCAAATGTTTGTGTGATGAACATGAATATTTGTTCACGGGTCATGGTTGTTTATGTACCTATTTAGTTAAGTTTATTTATAAAAATGGCTCTTCTATTATGTATTTAAAATTTGTCCGTTATCTAGTATCCATAACACAAATTCTTAATGATACTTAATTTGGGCTGGATAATTAGTATGAGCGTTGAAATATATTATTATATATATGAGATAGTTACAGTACACCTTAAAGACCAAAATCCATATATCTCTGACTTTTCGTTAGGTATATTGTGTTTCTATTGAGGGAGGTTTACAGCTTAGCAGCGCGCGAAAAACATGTCTTAAGACAGTAGTTGGAAAACCTTTATGGGTTAAACCGACCGTTTACCCCTCAGGCCTATATCTATTATAAAAATACTTAAAGGTATTACCGATTTCTAAATTAAATTACAATTAAGACATTACTGGACGTGTGTTTAATGAACACAAATTATTTAATTGTCAGTTGTGACGTGGGAAAGCTATTCGTACAGATATGGGTGGCTGCGAACTGCTGTGTAAGTTCAGCGTACGCTGTAATTAGTTTTTAAGTGGGCTAAAAATAATTGTTTTTCTTGTTTGTGTTAATTGGCCTTAATTTTTTATTTATTCCTTGTATTTGTTATTATAGCTCTGCATTGTTTCATTCTCTTATAAATTGAGAATAAAAAACAAACAGTTCTTTGTTTAAATGAACTTCGCTAAGTACTTAAACCTTCACAATCCCTAACACAGCTTCGGACGAAATAATTATTCTATTTGAATAATTATTATGCTGGTGGAAAAGAAACGGCGCAACAAACTCACAAGGCTTACAATTTGGTAATGACTTAAATATTCAATATAAAATTCAATCGAGGTTAATATAAAATAGAAAATTGAACATAACTCATGTTATACTTTTATAATATGAGAGTTACTAAATTTTTAAATTCATTTATAGAATGTAATCATTTTGATTAACTTAATATTATTACGAAGGCGACACTGAAAGGTTTTAGAAATGGTTACTTGTAAACAATACAATAAAAAATATGTTTAAATTTAAAAAATAGAACTCTATGCCAATATTAATAAGTATGTATTACATTCATTTGTCATTTGGTTTACGACTTTGCGGCAAGATGGATTTGGACGTCAGCATGGATTTAATGAGAGAAAATCCTGCAATGATTTTTATGACTTTTTGTGTCATTTAAGTCAATAAGAAAGTTATTATTGACTTCGATTTTACAACTAGTTTAATGAGTTTAAACGTGGTCGCACTAAGTTTACCGATGCTCTGCGGAAAGGACGGCTTTCTACTGCAACGACTGAAGATAACAACAGTATTGTGCAGCGTATGATAGAGACTTCTGAAAGAGAAAGCTTAGGCATTGGTTTAAGTCAAGTTCACGAAATCCTCCATGAACAGTTAGTTGTCAGGAAGCTTTATGCCCTGTGGATATCTCATAATTTCACCGAGACCCGAAAATTCCGTCATGTTGATTAGGGCCGTGAAATGGTTTAAAGATTTAACGGTAGTGACTCAAATGCTGTGTTCGACATACTTACGGATGACGAAAGCTGGACTTACTGGTTTGATCCCGAAACCAAAAGACAGTCTGCTCAGTGGGTGTTTCCATCCGAGGAGTTGCCTACTAAGACCTTGTCCAGAAGGGCGAATTCGCCGCGAATCTCTACGCGCGAATACACAACGCGCGTTGGCGAGGTACTGCGGCTCAATACATTGCGTCCACGAGCTTCGCGCGAGTATCTTATTCGCGCGTTGAGCTTCAGTATATGTTCGCGCGTAAAGATTCGCGGCGAATTCGCTCTTCTGGACAAGGTCTAAAGTGAAGAGAGGACGAAGCGTGGGGAAACAGATGGTAACCGCGTTCTTCGGGAAGACAGGTCATTACGCGACAATTGTTTGACGGGATCGAAAAACAGTTGCTTCAGAGTGGTACACTAACAATTGCTTACCGCTTGTCTTGGAAAAAGTTCTGGAGAAACAAACGACTTCGCTGTAGAATCCTCCTTCACCACGACAATGCTTCGTCGCACACCGCCAGGTGAACGATCGACTATTTGGCGACGTCAGAAGTAGAATTACCCGCCGTATAGCATCAACCGAACCATAGCGATTTTTATTTATTCCCAAAATAAAAGAAAACCTTCGAGGAAAACGTTTTATGGACGACGAGGGCGTTTCAAAGGGCCGTCGAAGAAACTCCTAAGGACGAGTGGGGAAAGTGCTTTTCTCAGTGTTTCCATCGGATGCAGCGATGTATTGATGTGAATGGACACTATTTTGAAAAGATATATAATAAAACTAATAACTTTCTAGTATGCTCAATTTTTGTTTTTCTAAAACCTTTCAGTTTGACCTTCGTATCTTCTATAGACGTTTTTGAATCATATATAAAAACACTCCTGATCAAGTCACCTTTCAATAAAAAAAGTTTGGGAGCTGCGAATATTACGATGCCACAGACAAAGAAACAGATGCACATATCAAACTTATAACACCTATTTTTAACCGCCTACAAAAAAAAGAGATTCATAACGTGTGTATCTTTGTATCCTTATTATGTATTTGGCATTATAGCTCCCAATGATAAATGAATGATCCGATTTTGATTCAGTTTCTTTTGTACAAAAGGTATTTTATTCAGGAGTTTTTGATCGATGTTTGAAGATCATCAGCTAGCGAGAGAGCGAAAAGTAAATGTAGAGAAAGAGATGAGAATGGCGATTTCCAAACGCGAGTCCCCTTTTGAGAAGCTATGCTCAGAAAATCAATCACGTACCATATTTCTCATTAGTAGCCAGCCAACAAAGTAAAATAAATATTTAGGAGGCACATATTTTTTAAATTATAAATGTTAAGTGGAGTTTTAGACCGGAAAAAATGGCAAATCCCTAAGGGTGTTACAATGAAAATAAGTATGGGAAGCCCTGGTTGAGAGACACATACATAGATACTGATCATAGTCTCATAGAGAAGCAAGAGTATTGAGGTTATTTGTGGGGGATTTTAAGTACTTGGGGTTATTTTTTTAATTTTAATGGCGGAGCTTATAAATAAAATAAATTTATTTAAATTCTAAATTGAAAAGTAAGTTTACTAAGCAAAACGCGTTAGACCTACTTAAAACGTGACCTGTTTTAAAATGTTCTGATTTATTGTTGTTATCAATTTTCCCATTACTTCTGCTACTTCAAAGGCAGTTTCTTAATATAATATATCTTCCGATAAGTGAAATATTTCCGCTCGCACATTTTACACGTAAATCATCAATATTACATTCCTTAAAAATATGATTTACCAGAACGCTCCGTCCTCGACGAGAATACCTTCAGTTTTTTAATTCATACGCATTTTGCTGTGAATCTTTTGCACTTGTTATTATTTTAAAAAATGATTAAATATTGTTTTAATGCTGCCCAAACTTTTTACACAGCCTCTGAAGTTTAAACATGGTGGTATGGTGACCCAAGATGCTTTTTGAACCTTCAACTGAAAATGGTACATCTCTCACGTTGTGCGTACTTAAGTGGGACACCTCTTTTTCACGCCTTTTGATGAACCCTCCAGGTTGTACGAAGGTTAAATTTTATGTGTTTGTTTAAAAGCAGTTATGGTGCTGGCAAACATTTACATATAATTTTATTGATCGTGCGACATAGAATATGACTTTCCACTTTGTTCGCGTTGGATTAGTAGCCACAGTTGAGGGTTGAAGTAGTCCTAATAAGGAAGGCAGAAAGTAAGAAAAAGCTCTTCAGAACACTCGCCCTTGGTATTGTATGTATTTGTAATGTTCTACTAAACTATAGGTATATGTATATGAACTCGTAAAATACGGAAATTGGGACAACAATAATGAATAAGGTCACTAGCAGTAAACTATCACAACACATTTTGGTAGTCTTGCCATTCTAATGTTTTTAGAAAAGTTCTAGCTTACCGATATCATTACTAATACTTTTAAAGTTATTTATTTTATTTCAATACAGCTTGTCATTTCATTTTGCTTCAAAGTTAAGAATTGGAGTTATACATAATACATTTTTTCGTTCCATTAATAAATTTTGGTGGTTCTTACTAAAATATTTGTAAAACCAGGTAAAACCTCTGTTGTTTGGTAAAATTTGCAGTATTAAAGCTGTAACTTCAAATTCTCTGTCTTAGCATGACCCAGACGATGTAGGCGGCGTCGCTCGGCGGCATATACAGTTAGAATTGCGCGTTTTGTAGGTTGCACCGTTGCTGCATTCACTCCACAAATCTGTCCGAGTGGCAAATCATTTTATCGCGGTTCACCTGCCGCTGTAATCGAGTATACCAAATTAAGTACTTCTCGTGTTCTGTGTATAGATCGAAATTAAATCTGCGTGAACAAGTCGTGTTTATTGCCGACCTGGTTACATATTATCTACGTAATTGTAATTATGGAAAACTATTTAACAGTTTCTTTACTATGTCATATACCTAAAAAACTAAGCATAAGTATTACAATAATTTTAAAAAGTATACAAAAAGAATGTTATGTCAAATAACTTAAGTGATTGGTTTGGCTTTCTAACTATTAACATTTTCAACTATACTCTTTTATTAGGTATAGTCATTTAGATTTAATAAAGTTTTACTAGCATTCATGGGTTGACTGGAAGAGAGCTCTTTTACAGATATATTATGTATTATATTTTAAGATTTTGATGCATTTTCAATTAAAATAAAGAGTAACAAAGCCCAACTTGATAACCAATTCTGAAAATTATCCTACTTTAATTAAAATTATACGCCTCCTGTCGTCATGGTCGAAAACTTGTTGCCGAAAAGTTCATTTGCTTTGTTGGTAAACAGTACCTACATAGATCAAACGTTTGTTTGTGAACCGTTTCAAACCCCGTTCCATGTCTACATTGACTGTCTACGATATCCTATCTATACACCAACCACACAACCCCTCCTCGTAAAGTTTTGGCGACTTTACTAATGCAGAAGAATAACAATGGTAAAGCCTTGTGATAGTTTTAAATTCTTTAGTATCCTCCTGCTTTTGTCCCAATCTTTATTTATTTATTGAACAATTAATTTTATACACATAAATAATTAGTAACAAACAAGCTATGTATTAAAACCCCAACGCATAAAGAGTCCTGGCGGAAAAAGACAGTTATTCACCCTGTGTGGGACGAAAAACAAAAATCAAATTATTTTAATTGTCGACAAGCTAACAAAAATCAAATTATTTTAACTGTGCATATCGTGTTACATTACTACCAACATATGAATAGGTGCAACAACTCGTCAAAGTATTAGATAAGAAATAATAAACAACATTGCGAACGCCTGAACTGGGGTATTACCTCTACCTTCCAGAAGATCACAGTAAAAACACATTGTGTGGTTTTGTGTTTCTGTTGGTGTGTAAGGTTGCCAACACTCCACGGAGTAGGGAAGGTAACTAGGGTGGGCAGCGTGCGAGTATCACGACAGTGGTGCAATCGTCTATAGACTAATGGTGACTGCTTACGATCAGACAGGGCGTATGTTCGTCTGTGAATCAAATATGCGTTTGTAACAAAATTATTCACAAATTCAACATTAGAGAGAAAGGTGCCTGCTTATTATACGATATACCAGACATAACAGAAGGGTTAGATATTATAATTATCATTGAACAAAATTTGCAAACCACATTATTCATGATCGTTGTGACCATTCTTGAAAATAATATTATTGGTGTTACATTATTCAGTGGACGTCTGTTTTTAAACATAGATTGAAAACATCGGAACCAGCCAGCCATTCGCGGCAAGATTAATGGATCTGGACGTTACGTTACATCAATAAAACACAACCAAATTGAAAAAAATGCTCCTTCTTTTTTTTATTTTTCCTTGTGTTATATACCCTGAGCTTAGCAATATATACTTACTTACAGATTGAACACAAACAAAAAGAGGTTAGTGTTAGGACAAATAATTTTGTTCCGAAATTGAATTCGGTCGCCCACTTATAGAACTATTAACAATGGCACAGTACCTTCCTTAATTTTAAGTATTGTAAAAAACGAAGGCGAATATTTTTCATATGTGAGCAAGTTACGATTAGGTATAGTCTTCAAAATTACACCAAGCCTAATATAGTAGAATAATAAACAATATTTGACCGCAATAAATTCCACAGCTGTCGAGATACTGCTAATGCACCATCGCGGTTGCGACCATTCGATATAGTTTTCGATGCTTTAACTCTCAGTATTAGCACTTTCGATAATAATGATCGCACAATGTACTAGCTGTTGTCCCTGACTTCTTTCGCGTGGATTTTTTGGATGAGTCAGGCGTATCCCTTGAGAACGAATCAATTTACTATGTTATATTTCAGACTATAATTTTTGTACCAATATTCATCCAGGTCCAGTCAGCCGCTATGATGTGATTAAACAACAAAACATCCATCCAAACTTTCGCATTTATAATGGTACTAAGATAAATAAATTTATAAATGCAATGTTATTAATTTATTACGTAAGACAGAACTAAAAATCTTTTTAATTGCGTACTTGTGCGATACTAAAAATACCTACCTATACCTATATTACTTAACCGACTTCAAAAAAGGAGGAGGCTCTCAATTCGACTGTATGTCATTTTTTATGTTAGTTACCTCATAACTCTTTCTAGTCAACATCGATGATATCGCAATGTTATGACTTATGTGTCTAAAAGATCTCGAGATAGTTTCCTGAAAATTTATATACCTACTTAAAACACTAAAAAGCAAAAATTCAATTATTTTTAAGTAAAAAAAACCCGCCTTCATAACTAAAAACGAGGAAATAATAATTAGTTTATAAAAATCTAAATGATTTCTTGAGGTCGGTGCCAACCTCAATATTTGGAATGAACAATGTCACTTGTATTTGTTTAATTTCCGGAATGTTAGATCTCTGTAAATATTTCACCTATATAGAAACAGATATAAAAAGAAGTTATAGTAAAGGGAAATACGTTTTTATTTTTTTCAATACTGCCTATTATAAAAAATTACTCAGGTAAAGTTTCCATAGGATCCGTAATGAAGGCAATATTTGAATGAAGTGATTTAGATACATACTTCTCTTATATTATATTTTTGTGTGTTAATTCTATTTTGTTTCATCAGTTACCTAGCTCCAATTAACGGTTGTGCTATTAATGTTATTTTAAAGCTTATACAGATTAAAATATCAAAGATAATATTGGGTTAAAATGTCACCGAAAATTTTTAACTTGATTTTCCTCCGTGCCTCGGAAAGCACGTTAAACTGGTGGTCCCAGGTCCTGTCGAAAGATAGCAGTCATTCCGAAGGAGTGTTTTTTTTTAATACTTATGTAGGTAGAAGTCAGACAATGATATAATGATATTAAGGATTCAGGGGAGTGGGAATAGGTGAATTATGGTTGGGGCAGACCAGCTACATACTTTATGGTCAAGTCTACTATAATTATGGAGCTGGTCCTGGGCAAGAGAAAGGGGGTATAAAGTTCCTAAGGAGGGTTAGTATCAGGTAAAAATCTAATGTCCATCATCCTATAGCAGTATTGTTCGACAATACTGCTATAGGATGATGGACATTAGATTTTTACCTGATGAATTAAGACATACTGCACTAGGCTTCACGGGGTAGGGAAGTGCACTAGGTTTTTTTTGGGTTTTTTGTTTTTTATTAATCTTAAGAGTTATGGAATATTTTTTTTTTGCGTTAACAAACGCGTAAATATTAATACTAGAAAAATGCACTGAAAAAAAATCTACTTGCCTCAGGCGGGACTCGAACCCGCATCTTCCACAATCCGGGCGGACGCGTTGACCAATTACGCCACCGAGACACTGCTTTTCGCTGTCGAAATTTGTCAGTGCTTGGTGCTTATGTTTTAATAGTAAACATTGTTTACCACCCGGATTGTGGAACATGCGGGTTCGAGTCCCGCCTAAAGCTAGTTGATTTTTTCAGTGCATTTTTCTAGTATTAATCTTAAGAGGACTAGGCTTGGCAGCGCGTGAGTTTGACGTCAGTGTTGCAAGCGTCTATAATGGGTAAATGTTAGCGGTGGCTGCTTACCACCAGGCAAACCATATGCTAATCTGGCAACTAATTAACATAAAAAGCCGACCCCAAATAGATTGGGAACAGGCTAAAAGAAAGATTAGTTTGAGATGTAAATCTTACAAACGGTTTTAGCAAACCAGTTTAATTTTCGCAGTCTACAAATAAAATTACGTAATCTTATATATTATATAAAATTCTCGTGTCACAATGTTCGTTCCCGTACTACTCCGAAACGGCTTGACCGATTCTCATGAAATTTTGTGAGCATATTGAGTAGGTCTGAGAATAGGCTAACATCTATTTTTCATACCCCTTAGTGATAAGGGTTGTCCACCCTTATTTTTTTTTTTAATTTACAAGGCAAAACAACTTTTGCGGGGTCAGCTAGTACTATGTATATTCATTTTCCACTATAAATAAACGTCCTAAATAGATTTTTCTCACAATCAAAAGTGCATAGGAGATAGCACTGTAATCATACATGAACTCGACTATAATGAGACGAGATGAAGCGAAAGAAGTTAATTAGCAAGTGGAAATATTACACTTACTATCGGAGAAAAGCGTGGCGTTATGTATGTATCGCAGAGAAATATTTTGCAGAAAAAAGATGTTGTCGAAAGTCTATGTCCCTTGTACTATAACTATGGGAAGTGTCTTGCCAAGTAACTAAGAAGCCTGGTTACGGTGACTAATGCTGTTCGCTTTAGTCACCAAGCAGGGAAAAGTGGCGAGGCGGTCATTGGTGTCTTCATAACTGTTCGGATCGAAGTGAGAGAGAAGACGCCTAAGGAAGAAACCAGCTAGCGCTTCGCCACTTCTTGTCGCTTCCTCGCTCCAACGTGACGCTGGTCGGTCCATTTTTGTTTCTATATACAATGAATCAACAATTAAATAACAGTGAAAATATGTCTTCAAACAGAAAGAGAGTTGAACCTACTTACAAAATGGTGATGTATTTTGACTATCCACGTGAAATTTTAGAGAAACCAGAACGTTCAACAATCTTTGCCACCGAATTCATAGACTAAACTTTTTGGATACAAAACAAAAGATCTCAACGATTCTCACTTCTTGAGCTTGGAAACTAGAAAATATATTACTTAAACCATAAAGTTGTGGAATACGAGTATAAAGCACTAACATCTCTGGTTTCTACAATGAGTGTTTTGTAAAAGAAAAACGTTTTTGTAAATATATAAAGCATTTTAAAAATTGTTATCTTACACATCACTTTGATTCAACAGGATCTTTTGTATCTTCTCTTTCCCTTTACTCTTGTCGCTACTAGGATATGTAGACCATCAGCCTAATTATGTCCATGGGCTTGAAGAGCCTGTAGTGCTGTGGCCTTGGGTAGACCACTCCAAAGATGTTCATTCTAATCCTGGCTATAGAATCGCAGTCACACAGCAGGTGCAACATTGATTCCCTGTATGTCCTCATGCTCTGCAATTCGATGTTGTGCATGTCTGTGGTTTGGCCCTGTACGCCCACCCAAGATTTGGCGGGCCTTTTGTCACCACCCCTTAACTACAATTATGAAGATTTATATTTTTATTTCATTAAAATATAATCAATACGGCATTTTCATCAATATTTTACTTTCTCTATACTTAATTACAACAAACCTTAATACAAATTTCAACATTCAGTCATACTGTCATAAAACGTGCTTCTTCATCATGTTGACATAAAATTAAAATCGTAAATGTTTATAATTACGATTCGTCAACAAACTTAAAAGCTTTTGTAAAACTTAACAAACACTTTTAGAGACTTCGAAATTCAACCAAAAAAAATACGAATTGTTAGGTCGTATATTTTTTCCTGTCTTATTTAAATGCGCCTCTTCGAAAATTTACAGTGTATTCCCACGCGAATGTTATATTTTCACTTCGCACAAAGTAAGCCAGCTCCCACGTCCCCAACTATAAATAGTATCTGTTGTTCACTCGATGGACTGCAAATAGAACACGTTTTAGGTCTCAATTTCATTAAGATAATGTGATTTGGATCTATCTCCCTCCATAATTGTAGTATTTATATCTCTTGCTAGCTTTCCCCTTTAAAACAAACGCAATTAGGTATTAAGTTTTGCAGTTATACGAGTATGTATAGCAATGGTTTGCTCAAATAAAAAGAAGAGAAGTAGGGTGCTTTTCAATATTTGTTCGTAATTGGAGTGTCTGCCCCAAAAAATAATAGTACTACAAAAAACTGGAGACAAAAAACACTACATTTTCATAGTGTTGTACTTTTGTAGCTATGTAATATTTTGACAACTCTAGATGGTGAGATAAGGATCAGAAGCAATAGTAACTCATTCATGACCATTAACAACCGAGACCAACGGCTCAAAAAATATAATCTACGCTCACAATTACCTATTTAGCTTTAAAGTATTATTAAAATATTGTTTTATTGATATAATATAGTTATGGACACGTTACATTTACACTAATATCATAAGGAGAACGAAATGTAAGTTTTTATGCATAGCCTCAATAACCTCTAGAACGATTAAATTAAATATCTTTATAAATAAACAAACAACCATGACTCGTGATCAAATTAGCATGCTCACAGAACAAAGAAATGCTCATCACACAAATATTTGCTCCTACCTGCATCCGAAACCTGTTAGTGTGTTGCGTTTGAGAGTTACTAATTACTCCACCAAAACGATATCAATGCATCAACTATGGTAACAATTCACAATAATATCTAACTCTTTAAAAAAATTCATTTACCAATGGATATAAAAGGTATTTTATTTAGTACTTTTAAAAATATTTCATCAACCATCAACACAGCTTATATAATGTCCCCACACTCAGCCTAACCCACATTAGGGGCGATTAGAAGTTAGTCAACCACGATGCCAAGTGTGGGTTGTTCGACTTCACACACAACCTAAGAATTTCTTCATAGGTGTGTGCAGGATTCCTCACGATGTTTTCCTTCACGGTAAAAGCGTCGATTAAACGTACATATGAGCGGGGTTTGAACCGGTGCCTCTCGGGTGGAAGACAACGCCCTTACGCATTCCGCCACCGTCGCTTCCAAAAATATATATTTCAACATTATTGCCCGTTCGTATTTGCTTAGTATCGCAATGGTCACTTTTTTTGTAACGACTCACGAACGAGAAAAGTAACCTTAACCTTCAAAGAAAAACAACTTTATTTTGAGACGTGAATCAATTTATATCTGTCGCGGCTTCTTAAACAAAAAAAAGCATTAATTTTTGAAAATTTACTACCATATTTCAATCCCACCCCAAACATTTATATATTTTGCACCACGAAGATAGATTAAGGTAAAATATAAGCTTCTTTTAATTTAATATATTAATATAAGCTGAAGATAGATTAAGGTAAAATATAAGTTTGTCACACATCTCAAGCTTCTATTCTATTATTAATTAATGGCGTCGCGACACATAAAGATTACGGATTTTGCCAATGTAATAATATAAGTAACAATAAATTGTACGGTAGATTGAGTCAAAAATGGGAGTCTCTCAACACGTTATTATAACAAAAACCCGAGACAAACTCCCTGGTTACAAGATATCTGGCGGTTAAATTGACAGTTTTGTGTGGACTATCTGTTAAATGAACGCCCACGACTAAAGTATTTCAATCCTTTTATTAACATTCCTAACAGTCTGAACTCGGATCAGAACACGGAACAGTGGGAAGCGGTCGAAACTATTTACTCAGAACTCGTGTATTGACTGTTATATACGCGGTGAACAGGGGCGGCTTTGATTTCAAAAATCGGTTATCGAGTTCAAAAAATGCTATCATTGGTTTGTGGGTTGGGGTGTGTATGCGTATAGCAGCTAAATCCACCATTTTTAAAAGATCTCAGCTTGCCTAGAATTTCCGTAAGTTCTATGGTGGAACGCGTACCTAAAGCAAATCGTTCCAAAGCTGGGCTGAGTGCGAAACCAGGGTAGTGGAAATGAGTGATGATGCATCATAAAGGGGTCCCTTAAACATAAATCCCCAAGCACTACTCCTGGCTCCCCTCGCTGCAACACTATGGACCCGGCAGCCACACTGTGGATCAATGGAATGCTAAAAGTTTGCGTCTCTATGTTGAAACGAAATAAACGTTTACAATTTAAGTCGAGAATATATGACGAGAACATCTGTAAGCTATGGTAACTGTTTAATATCAGATGGTACTCATTCGTGTTTGGCACTCTCGCGGTTTACAAGAGTAAATAAATATATCGTATGTTAATCCAATTTCGGAAAAAATATTTTATGCTTGTGTCGCGACAATAAGTAATATTACGACCGGTTGCACCAAATTTTACTTTTTACAATTTCGTAAAAAATTTACATATTATTGAAAATGGAACAACCCATTCATATGAATCAGCGACTTACGTTACTTTTTGCAAAAATGTAAAACGTAAAATTTGGTGCAACTGGCCGTTAGTGTTATGGAATAACTTTTGTGTTTACAAATGTATAAATGTTCTTCCCGGATTGCGGAAGATACTGGGTTCGATTCCCGCCTGGGGCAGGTAAATTTTTTGCAGTGTTTTTTCTAGTTTTAAGAAATATTAGTGTTGTTATTCGACTATGAATGTTAACGTTTCCATGACAAAGAATTGTCGAACAACTTTATAAAACAATTTATTTACCATTTACGTATTTAAATATACATCTAATCATTTGGTACATACCTATCACGCTCATTATGTCAAAAGGGTTGACCAGAACTCTAGGTAGTATGGCCCATGCAGTGCCCCAATATAGTGACAGGTACATATACCATACATATAAAGGTGATCAAAACCCAGAGGCAACTTAACCTTCAGTGAACCAAAGTTCAAATGTACCGTGAGCGTGTACTTACCTGTAGCCCTAAAATAAGACAAGAATATTTAGCAAACCAACTCAACCCTGTTGCTTCAATGTTTTAAACCCTTAGTCCATCCCCGTCGTTATGTACATGAAATATCTGCATTGGACGTCACTGCCATGCGCAGTGAGCCGATCGATCCAACATGTACACACTACCGTTAGGAAATAAGTATTACGTATATACGTGTAGATCGAACTCTCACTCAATTTGCCATTTTAAAGGTTCTACAGATAATCAAAATAGGTTTTTATTCATGCTGTTCCAACTGAAAGCAATTTATTTATCAATAGAAAGGTTCTGTGGGCTTAAGGACCAGTCAGGTTAGAGTATTCAATTAGAATGCAAGCGTAATAAAGAGACTTGAGAATCTCAATGTGGGGTCAAAGTGCATCATGAGGAAACTCGTTGTATCACGATGTGATAAGATGCCAAAAAAATTACGTAGATAAAATTTTAACTTAATATGTTGAGGCAATAGGGAACTATAGAATATTGATAGGGTCATCGATGTAATTGCAAGTGAATGTAGCTTGACCTCGTAGCTCGTAGCATTTCCGTAGCTAATTGGTGCTACGGTTTATAATATGTATACATATATACCGTTATATACATATTATATATACATTTAAATCCATATTTTTCTATTCTTGCTGATTCAATATGGAAGGCATCAACTATTACTACTTTAAGTGAATATGCCATGCTTTATTTTAAAGATTTATTATCTAATAAATAGATTAAATTGAAAAAAAAATATTTTACCTTAAAAAGTGTAATTAGTATTTCGTAGCACTTTCGTAGCAATCTATCTACTACGCCGTAGACAAAAATGCAAATTTACAAAATTTATGTTTTGGATTATTTATTGTTTTACGAATAAACAAACTTTATTGTACACCAAAAGAAGAAAAAAAAGATACAGACGTACAGACATTGTTCAACTAGTGTTTGTACAATGGGCGGCTTTATCACTAAAAAGCGATTTCCTTATGTGTTTTATCAAACCAATTAGGAAATTGATATTGTATTATTACTTCGTATTTGAAATTACGATTGGTTCGACAACAAAAAATACGTTCCCTGAGGTGGGCCATCAAACCGAAAATATTTCATAATACATTATCTCGATATTTAGTGTAGTTTTATTTTCTTGGTTATTACATTTTCGTCTTTTTTGTTTCGCGTTTATTTACGCCAACCTTTATAAGTACGTTATATTTAAAACGAAATACTTTTGTGTTTGATACTTAATGTATCTTTGAATTGGGTTTGATCAAAGATTTGATATTTCACAATAGATTTCTCATTCTTAATATTTTTTATGTTTTGAGTTTTTCTACATGAACCCTTATTTTATATTTATACATTGTCTTTGTTACTTATGTCTTAATTGATACATAACTTAATGAATATATTATAAAGAAATTCATCTTTTGTACACGTCTATGAACTGAGGAGGTCGATGAGGCCACGATTGCGGAGGGTAAGATACTATGTGCGCTATTGGTACTCGGATGGGTGACCAAAAATGTTTCAACTCGACTTTCCTCCGTCCTTCGAAAGGCCCTTTAAGCTGGTCCCGGCTGCTGTCGAAAGGTAACGGTCGTAAAATACTATGAAACCAGAAATGGCGATTTAACAAGTCTGATACCAGGCTAACCTATACCAGTTAACCACACGATAGAAGAAGAATGAACTGACACCATTTTGCAACTCAAGCAGACATTGCTGTCTCTAAATAATATTATACTAAAAATTACATGTCATTTCTTTTTTATGGACGTTTCGAAAACATTTTTTTATGCAATGTTAAATATTTGGCATGCAAGCATATAGTTACGTGACACTCGCTGCCAAACCTAGTCCCTTCCCTGCGCCATAGAACTATGGTGACCTTACTTACCATCAGAAACACAACAGCACAAAAATGTAGTGTTATTTGACTGTGGTCTTCTGTAATTAGGTCTTTACCCATTAAGTTGCGGTATTATTTTCTTGTATCTAAATTGTTAATTTCCTTAATTCAATATCTGCTTTAGATTCTTTTTATTATATAAAAAAGTACCACACCTTTTACAAGATTTGTACCTGTAGTTAAATTATGTTTCTATTGTTAAATTATTATTATTGTTAAATTCTGAAAAATATGTGAAAAGCTCCTAACCTCGTCCTCAGACTTAACTCGTATTAACTTGTTTATTTTTCTTAAATGATTGATGCTAGACTTAGCCAAGGGTTGTTCCCTTATTGCGTCAAAATTTTGTAAGAATATGATTTATCTTTAATAAAATAAAGTTAGTTTGGAACTCCTTTTTATAATAATTGTCATAAAACTTGTTAAGGAAATTAGGAGTGTCTAATTGGGCAATACTTGGCTAAATATACCATCAGTAATTTAGACAAAAAATAAGCCTGACCATAAGTTAAAACCGATTCTAAGAGTTAAGTCTGCTCGCCAAATAAAAGTACATTATACATTAAAATAATTATAATTTCACTACAAGCAAATCCATAACAGTGTGGTCCTCATTGAAAATAAAAAACTGCAGCAGCAACTGAATCAATGATGTTACACAGCTAATAGTGTGTATGACAAAATCGTCAAGTTCATAGGTAAAGACCTATTATTAGGTTGAAATGACCTTTGTACTTTATTGAATTATTTATTATACATAATTTTATAGAATCGTTTCAATTTTCGTAAAGACAAAAAGAACAACAAGATTTAGAATGAATACTTCGGTATTGATGTTGATAGGAAAATGTTAAGAGGAGCTCTATATTTCTTTATGTTTACGTTCACATTTTGCTATAAAAAATTTCATGTTCTTTGTGTTCCGTTAAATGATAGCCAATAAAATATGAAATGCATAACACTAATAAAAATGACGTTGAGGCAACCAAATCTGCAGACATTTACCGTTTATCCGATAACATACCACAGATAGTGTGCCTTATCGGTGAGGTGATAAACTTTTTCATATTTGCTATCCCTATTTAATGTTTTGCTAAGCTACTTTTTATTTTACACTCGATTTCTTATAAATTTAAATACAAACATCACGCACGTAATCCCCAAAGGGTTGAGCGAGCATGAGGTAACATTTGGTCATACACAAAGGCACATCTGGTATTATGTGTCATTCCAGTGCCTTAAAACAGTGATAGGTTTCAAGCCTGTTGCCTATGCTATCCTGTCGCCAAATTTAAATACACCAAGATACAATATAAAAACTATATTAAGTATAAATACTAAAAAGATATTAAATAATGTCGAGTACGCGAAGCGTCGGTGGCGTAAGGGCGTTGGCTCCTAACCAGGGGGCACCAGTTCGGGCCTCGCCAAGTACCAATGTGTTTTGAAATTTTGAATACATATGTACGTTTAATCGACGCTTTTACGATGAAGGAAAACTTCGCGAAGAAAGCTGCACACACCCATGAAGAAATTCTTAGGTTGTGTGTGAAGTCGACCAACCCGCACTTAGGCAGCGTAGCTGACTAAGGCCTAATCGTCCCTAATGTGGGTTAGGCACCAGCCCCTTAGTGGTTCACGTCCGGAAGCCTCCTCGTGGCTTACCCTGGTAACGTGTTGGGGAAACTTTCTCGGCGGGTGTGTGGCTTTTGTCAAGTGTGTCCCCCTTGGCATTTGAAGTCACATGCATTCGTCGAGTTGTTTTTGTTTTCCCACCACGGCTAGTTTCGGACGGCCCTTGTCAAGGCCACGACCGTGCCCGAAGTCTCCCGGGTGCGGTCCGATGGCTGCTCCCGCTGTCCTCGTCAGGAGGACGCGCCAGGTGTCGCGAGCAGCCGTCGGTGGAGGAGTGGCTGCTGGCAACCAATTGGTGCAAGGAGTGCCTAGACGGGCAGCATTGGGACGGTCTCGGTGTAGTTGCGCTCACGTGCGCAGATCCCGAGCCGTCCCGTACGCACTGGAGGTCAGGCCGGGGAGGATGTTTAGTGGGTATGGAGGGAACGTCTTTACCTCGAGTCCCACATATCCCCTGCGGTTGGCACCACCCCGCAGGGACGATGCGCATTGACCTCCCCGTCACCAAAAAAAAGGTCTCCAGCCCCTTGGTGGGGACATTATATGAACTGTTAATGATGATGATGAATTTTGAGTTACAAAATAGTGCACCACAATATTTAGGAACGAGTATATAAAAGTCTACATAATAATATAGGTACCTACTTTATTTCTTACATGGTATTTACTCATCAGCAAAGAAATAAAACATTTGTGTTTGACACACAAGTTTGATGAATGATAACCAATAAAATTTATCATAATTCTTGCAGATAGCTGGGGATTAAACCAGCATAATTTTTCAGTTGTTTGTTGAGTGTAATTTTTAATTTTAAAGTTATGTTCATTGTGTTTTTCGTTTTATAAATATTCAGTATTTTTTCGGATAAGTTGCTGTCTTATGGTAATTGGCTGGAGCCCGTGTAACTAATAAATAAACACTATTTTTTCTTTTTATATAATACAACAACGGCTAAAGAACTGCATGGTGAATGACGTCAGTGAAATAACATTTTGGATACTACCGCAATGAATCAAAATCGGTCTGAATCACAACTCCAAGACCGCACTGTTTTATTTTGGAGAACACATTTACTCATCCCCTTTTGTGCGATGATTCACCGTTCACTTTGTATGCAAGTACAAACTATGTTTAACTATATAAAGGGTACTTTATCGTGAATCATATTTTGCTTTATATAGTCATACGTGTTACAATGTTTTTAATCCCTGGACGATTATTAATATCCAGACACAATTGATTTTAATTGTGTTCTCGCGCTCCTGAGCGCGAACGGGGCTTAACGAGTTAACCTCGCTTTTTAAACTAGTAAAACGAGGTTACATACGATCTCTATTTTTGCTTAATTCTAGTGTCATGGCATTTTTTTTTACAATCATTTTTTTTTTATTCTATCAAAATCTCGCTTTTACTTATATTTACGTTTTATGCTCAAGAAGTAAGTAGTTATAAATAATAAAATTAAATATTTTACTGAAGTAATCTCGCACATTTTAAATGTCTATGATATTTATGTAAATATGAGTCAAGTAAGCGTTCAAGTCTGTGAAGAAAACATTCGAAATGCCTCTTAATAGAAGCTGTTGATTACACAATTATCAACTTGTTTAGTGGAATACTTATTGCACATCATTTAAAATGTAAATTTGTGAGAAATTCATTAAGTGTCCAATTTTTTAAAAAAGATGCCACTTGTCGTTATACAAGATTCTCTCCGCCTGTTTTTATTGAACACAAAAGTGTAAACTTCTGCTCCAAATGGTAATCAAGTTAAAGTTCGATGAACCTACTATGTCATCGCGGCGTACAGAAAACAACATATAAGAAAACGAATTGCGCTATAGACGGTAATACAGGGTTATTGGTAAAACACCAACAACCTTCAAACCATTTGAAGATCTCATCAACATAAACAACTACTACTATATGTTCCATACAAAAGTGTAACACCAACAAATCAAAATGTATAAAACAGCAGTTTTTTCGCGATTTCAGTGTTGGTTCCTTAGTAAAAGTTGTGTGTTGATGAGATCTTCAAATGGTTCAAAGGTTATTGGTGTTTTACCAACAACCATGTAGAGATATTTTCTATGTTTTGTTCGTTTCATTTCACAGTCGAGTTATTAATGCTCGAAATCCTAAGAAGGAAAGAGACAGAAATCTGAATTATCCTATAAGAGTAAAATAGTGAAAATTAATGAAAATAGCTTTTGTGGCTTCATCGGGTTTGTTTTTATATGAAAATATTTTTATTCCCTTAACACTTTTTCATAACTCAAGTCAGTGTGAATATAAAAATTATTCATTAAACTTTAGACTAACATAGATAAAAAAGTCGAGTTATTCAAAGCTTAAATTATCCAGCTTCCAATGTACGAGTATATGTATTGCGCGTGTGCAAAATTGTTGAAATTAGTCCTCTCTCTAGAGAAATCTTGGAATTTATTCTAATACTTATAGAACCTTCTTTTCCTTCGTTATTTAGTAATCTACTTGGAGTGTCCTTTGAACGATAATGTCAATTATGGCATTAATTATATAATAGTAATATAACACATAATAACAGTACGTACCTGCATTATGATTACATATAGTATTAGTAGACAAAAACTAGAGTAACTTTATTGTTTGACCTATCAATTAGTCCAAATATATGTTATGTAACTAGTATATATTTTATAAAGTACCTATACTTCTTATGCATCCGACCTCCGCCGTCTAATAACTTATGCACTGCTAAAACAAATTCTTTAGAAGTTCCAATTATCGTCAAAACTGAATCGTCAATTCATTTATAACTGTGAGAGACACGTCATGAATATAGAAGCACCTTGAGTGAGATTATGAAACGTTAAAATCTTTTTCTAGTCATGATTAATTGCAATATTTGCAATGATGCAACACATAAGCTAAACTTGCATACTGATGCCTAATTCATATTCTCTAACATTTAATATCATATCAAATTGTTAATAACCTATAAAATTGTCATGAATGACATTACCAATTGTAATTTTAAGTAAACAAATGGTATATACAATAATTAATTCAATTAAACAAGCCAAGTTCTATTTAAGAGTACAAATCACGTTACGTGATTAATTACCACGTCCAAAACATTTGTATTCATGACTACAAATCCATAATGTATTAGAAAACCTTAAATTCTAAGAGATGGCGCTGTGTTGGCGACTCTGTAAACCGTGCGACCACAACGCGCGCGCAGCGTTTCCCGGAAACGACGCGGTCGGCCATTTTGTTGCTGTGTGACTCTCCGGCGAGACTCGCTGCGTATCGCGCCCACGATGTGTAATCGACTGTTGATAACATGAGTTCACAATTGTCACGTGATTTCAAAAGCTAAACATTATTGCGTGTTTTTAAAGCATTTGATTCCAACTTAATTTTTACTGATTTACTTACATAAGCACCATTTATTTTTTATTGTAGAACTTAGTTTTGAACCTTATAATGAATGCTTATTATTCTATAAGCAGTAAAATAAATACCTACTCAAAACTTAAAATGTACTAATAATATTGTTTTATCATATAAGTATCTCAAACTGATAAGCGTATCTGAATACAAGATAGCCTTCTATAATAAATCCACATCACATTTTAATTGTAGATCGGTACATAATATTGTTTTTGATTTCGTAATTAGTCGTTTGCCAAGTTACTTATTGCTTTGGGTCGGGGCTGACTGACCTACATAGAGTATTCACTTATATCTCATTTCTTTGTTTGTGATTTATTCAATATGTAACATGTTAGTTGGTAGGATCATGTGAAAATATTAAAGATATGTATCCATGCATTCTATGTATAGTATTCATATCATTTACGTTTGTATATACATATTTACTATAGGTAACTCATAAGTTCTACGTATCTTATTATAGTACATCAAATACTTGCTTCATTTATACCATGCCTTTCCGATCCATCTAAAAGTTGTCTACAAGAGATCTTACAATTATAGTAATAAGAATTTTCCTGTACATTTATATATTTTTCTGTGATATTTCTAAATATTCCAGTAACTCATACAAATCACGGTATTCCACTTCTAAAATTTATTTTTATTGCATATTAAACTTAATTACCTGAACAATACGGTGTATGAAATGAGGTTAAGTTTGGCTGCGCGAGCGACCTTGGTGGTGCAAACGTCTATAATAGGCTGCGGTAACCGCTTACCATCAGGCTAGCCGTAGAGTATTGCCACCATTTTCATATAATAAAGAAATCAAAGATATTATCAAGCTATTTTTTGGGCTTCTTATTACCTCAGACCAAACAAAAAAGTAATTTGTAATTTGCTCTGAGCTTGTTACCTGAGATATCCGTAACTGTAATATCAGTTCAATACATTATCCATTGTCATCTATCTTTACCTGAATACGCAGTACCTACGCACCCTAATATTATTTTTGGGGCGATATTGTTATTACACAGAATTAATAGCGTTTCAAAGGTTACGAATATAAATCACAGTGTTGAAACATTTGACTATTATGAAGCTTGAAGATTTTTTACTTTACTGAAACCTTAAATAAGCACATCGTTGTTTTAAAAGGAAGTATAAATCAAACTGAAAATTGGATTCTGATTTTGTTACTATTAATTGAAACGCTTTACCATAAATAATAAAGATAAATATTTTCTACCTTTTATGTATTATTCAATTCAAAGCATTAATTTTTCATCGTTCATTCTCAGAATGCAGCTTTAATTCTCCTACGTTATTGAAAATCGAATATCGTATTAACCCTCACTATGGTTTAATTTAATTTTTTTATTACCTATTGTGATGTTATTGGTGAGTTATTATTTTAATGCCGTTTTAACATATTATGCAGTAATAGTTAAATAGAAACTTTACTTGGCTAAAATACCTATGGATAAATTATTCGCAGAATAACAATTTTTTTGAGAAAATAAAGAATTTCTGAAATCGCTTCAACAGTTTCCTACCACATTTAGCATAGCAGAGACGAGAACGCATACAACAAATTAGGCCTTAATGCTTATTGAAGAAGGGTCCTTTGTTTTAAAATGGATTTAATTGCAATTGAAATGAATCTCTTGGTAAAACTCTGAGCTGCAGGGTTAAGAGGAAACCGACGACGGAGCGAGCTAGCGGAGAAGATATCTATTCACTCTAGCCTTAAATAGAGATGGGTTGTAACTACTCAAGAATATAGTTGCTGGCCGGGTTATCCACTTCAGCTCTTTTACTTCCTCTTTAGAAATAATAAACCTAACAACAAAAAAATCCAGGATGAGCGACTAATAATACTAAATGGGTGACTAATCGGTAGTTATTTGATCATTAAGGATTTTTAGTCGCTCATTTTGGATTTAGATAGGTTTAGGTTAGGTTAAGCTACTGACCAGTTAAATACGATCCTTTAGAAAGACTTGCGCATAATAAATGTTAGTGAAAATTGCTTGATATACATAGCTGGAATTTGTACGTGGTGCATTAGGTTCCCAATGGTAAAAAGGATCTCCTTTTTCTGCCATCTGGCGGAAGACGTCATGCACCTCAAGAGCTCACTGTCCAGAGTACAATCTATTAAATATAAGCCCCAATATATTCGTAAGCTCTAAAACTCTGTAATTATGTTCATCCATATCATCGGTTCAAAATAAATCGTAAAATCTGTCTCCCTAGGTTTAAACGAGAACGTATCCAATTGCAGCGTTTTATTATGAGCATTTACTGACAATGTACAGATAATAACACTCTTCAAACACGAAAAAGACGATTTCAAACGCCTTATTATGTTCTCGGTCACATCCCCAGTTTTTGTGAGCAGACGGATGATTGATTCTCTAAGGCGCAGCTCAGGTAAATCGTCCTCTAAACCGGTTCTTTCAAAACAGCTTCAAGATTGTGCGCAAGAGTTAAAAATAATTTTACGACAGCCGCGCTGCGTTTGACAATGATGTTGAAGCGAACCTTGTCCATTTATATGGAAGAAATTGGTTTTCAGAGATGAATTCTGCTACTTAATGATTGCCCTGAGTTGAAATTTAACAACGGACAGCTAATTAATTTGTATATAAGTGTTGGTAATTTTGTCTGTGTTTGTTTTATTTTTATAAACTCATGGTCCTGGTCCAGTACATATTATCGTTTAAAAATTAACAATCTTCATCGTACTAGCGTAACAAATACAATCAGTTTATCTTTAGTTTTGTGTGTTCTACCATGTATGTCGTAGACATTAATATTTAAAGCTTCTTTTAGGCAAAAATATAGCGGTATACTTTGCTGTAGTTCATTTCATGTATTTCATCATCATAAATTTTACTCCGGTTAGTCATATTAATCAGATCCTTTCTCTCTATTATATAAGTGTACAAAAGTACCATTTATTTACAGTATTAATTAATACACGATCCAAACTGGCGCTGAAAATTGTATAACTCCCCAGACCTGAGTTAATAATAATCTTAATTGACGTCGTCGGCTAATCGGGGTCTCGAGATGGGCATAAATCAATTTGTAATGAGGCCATCGTCTGTCCGCTGTGGTGCTCTCAACTGCAAAGTAAATGTATGACGTCACCTATCTACACTTGTGCGTCAATGTATGACGTCACCTATCTACAAATTGTGCAAAAATTCATAATATTTTTCTTTACATACAGTAAGTTTTCCAGTATATATTGTGATGACACATGATGTATGTAAAGAAAAATATTATGAATTTTTCGAGAAATATCATACGGATAATGTAAATACTAGGAAGAAACACGATCTGGTAGTATATAAAACTCGTCTCCACAGAATAAGCAATGCCTTTGTGGGCTAATGTATACGTTTTTACAATAAGCTTCCAAAGAATATTAGAGATTTGCCTATTAATAAATTTTAGAAACTATAAAATATAAATTGTATAAAAAAGCTTATTACAAGATAAATGATTATTTAAATAATCCGAATGCGTGGGAGTATATAAAAGCTGCCCAAAATCTACGCATTTAAAATTGTTATTTATTCATATTGACATATCTATTGACCTGTAATGATACTTTGAAATCATTAAAATTGTAAGCTGTGGAGTCAGAATATTTATCTTATTGAACTTTTCTCTGAGGAGTACATTTCACAACAATCTCTTAAGTAATTTTAATAAATAATCCTTAAGTTGAAAATTCAAATTCTATTGTAAATAATGTCAAGTAAAATAATATAATAATAATATAATATATTTCCACGCTCACACCTATTATCTAGCCCGAAGTAAGTATCATTAAGAACTTGTGTTACGGATACTAGATAACGGACATTTTTTTTTAAATATACATAATAATTTTAGATATTTTTATAAATAAACGTAAATAAATAAGTATATAAACAACCATGACTCGCAAACAAACATTCGTGTTCGTCACACAAACATTTGCCGCTACCAGGATTCGAACCCGGACCGCTTGATGTGTAGCCAGCTGTACTGACCACTCCACCACGACGGCGTCAACAAAATACATACGGAAGTATTTCTAAAAATGCAAAAAAAACAGAGGGTTGTCGTAGACATTAATATGCAAGCGCTCTCCTCTCGTTAGGGACCTCAGCGGTGCGCCGTTCAACGATGCTTCCTACCTACTTCACCAGTACTGTTTAATGCTTACATTTTACTTTGTTTTTCTTGTAAATTTTATTATCTTTATATTCCGTTGTTTAGTGGGTAGTGTTTAATTATTTTACATTTTAGGATTTATGCAACCATTTCGAAATAACGTCAATAATATTTGCTTCAAAATACGACGAATGATTTGCCTTTATTCCAACCTTTATTTGTGTTTGCATTTTGATCTTCACCTAGAACCCTCAACCAAAGAGGTACTGGTTATCTCATTAATTGTCGGAACACAATAATTCTATCAAAATTATTTTAGAATTTGATAAGATGGTAGTAACTAAGCTATCCTCCTATCATTTTTTTATATTTTTGTAAGATCAACTCAAGTACAGTCTTAAGTAATAATTTATTTAAAAAATATAAGCGAACTAAACAATCAGTGGCTCTACCTAACATATTGCTATGTTTAATAAATTATGTATTGAATTGCACTTATCAACTCACATGTGAGGTGGCAGAATTGAGCAAAAAAAAAAGTTTAGCGCTATACGTGACTCGCGTGATATTATACGCTCTACTCTCACAGATTATACAAAATTATGAAAGAATGAACGTTATTTGATAAATAGACGTAAACTTTAGATATTTTTGTAATTATATGATACTATCAAAAACAGTTCTTGTTTTTTACATTCGCAATATTTAAGACTACAATTTTGTGTGATCATTAATTATGTTTAGCAATATCAAAAACGCAGCATAACCTATTGTTTTCTTTGTCAACAGAGTGAAAAATGGCTGGCATACGAAACCCTCAAAGAAGAGATACAGGAGAAAATAAGGAAGTTAGAAGAAGAACGCCACACCGTTGAGCTTTGGCCTTGCAACACAGAGTGGGGCCGGCGCAGGCGCAAGCGGCAGGTGACAGTGTCCCCGCCCTACGTAGTTTACATGCTCCCCGACGCAGATATCATGGAAGACTGGCGGATGATCAGGAAGCTTCTAGAGCGAAACGACTGATTGTCGAACTGGTGATTGTTAAAGTGGTTAAGGTAAGCCGGCATGGATGGGTATTGTTTGGAGTTACCTAGGCCCAGCGCATTGATATGATAGCAGTTCTTTCAGATATTATATTTCACGAAGTCCGCTTGGCTTCGGTTGTAGTAGTGGCGTGTAGTGATAAGCGCCTTTATGTGTGCTGCCGTCATAACTGAACTATCCTGAGGTTACGCACACTAAAACAATGCGCATGCACGCCTGACATCATTCGTATCCAAACGGACTTTGTGAGATAAAATATATGTATACCGTTACGTGTATGTTTTGTAAGAGATCAAAGATTTTATTAGATACGCCCTCACTGTTTTTATTCCTCTTGCCGTAATGTGTGCCGAGGTAAGTGAAGTGTTTCCCTTTCTTGCCCTATCTTGAGAAAGAAAGGGAAATATTATGATTTCATTTCAATCCGTTTGTGTAAAGTAGAAGCAACTGGACACAATTAGTGTCTACTTCAGTACAGGGAGTGTTCCTTTTGTATGAAAATAAAATATTGATATTGATTCTATGAAAATGAATGTTCACTGGTTTCTTGTATCAAACACAAGACAGGGGGGCTAGTGTCTGAATGTATAAATATTTATATTTTTTGAAGACCGATTGATATCTTTTTTGGCAGATGATACTGCTACATAAGTTCAAGTTATAAAATATACACTGATTCCTATCTTTGAAGTATGTTATTGATGTTATTACGCTGATCATGCCAATGTCTGTATATTTGCTCAAGAAGCATTTTATCATGATCGAGTAATTAGTTTACAAATTGTGTAAAGATAAACTTCTATCAACAAATATTTATTAAATACTGTGTGTAACTGTACGTGTAGGATGTCGCTCCGCCAAGGTGGAGACGAAAGGATCGGAGTTTTTTGATTATACCAAAATCAGTTCTATATTCCTTTAGTTATTAAAACGACTTTTAGTGATACTTCGTTCTCTATTACATCTTCCCTTCACTCATCTGCTAGTTAGACTAATTTATATTGTAATACTAAGTCACTCATCATAATCATCATCACAGCCTTTATAATTCGACCCACTGCAGGGACACAAGGTCTTTCCTAGTCATCGAAGGTGTACGCAGTAGTCCACCACGTTTACGCAATGCGGATTGGTGGATAGAGTATAAGGTGATCAATTCCTCTTTGCTGATCCATTAGTCGCCTTCAACGACGCCCATTGGAGGTTATGGGGTAATGCTATTCTACTCTGCCGGCATCACATGGCGAATACTAAGTCAATAAGGCCTATATTTCTTTGTTGTAAGTTCTCTGTTCCTCTCTTCTCCGCCTTAACGAATTGTGTTATTGTTCATTTATAACTGTATCGCAAACAATTTGAAATTAACGCGCATTAAAAGAAAAATACGTTTTACAATTTTACTACAAAACACAGTATTTTTTATTTCACGAACGTGGGTGAGCCATGACTGTGTTTATGTAGATAGATGTATGAAGTGTAACAAAAATACCGCACACCCTAAAAGTAGTTCGCTTGGAATGGGCTTCTGAATCGTTACAGTGAAAAAATATATAGAATTTGGACTTATATTTACCCAAAAATAGTTAAAATATTTATAATAATAATTCATTTTCATTCCATTCATTCATTTCAGAGCCGTATAAAACTTCGCATCTTTTTCACTACAATCATCATTAAGTCTCAAATTATAACTTTTATATTGTCACAATAAACAAAAAACATCAAAGTGGATAGTGAATAAATATTCCAGCTTTTTTAGAAAATATTAACAATATTATTTACAAAGGAAAACTTGGCTATGTCATGGCATTAACAGTGCGCATTCATCGCGTCAGACAAATTTTTATTTAGATAACTTAAAAAGTATTTCTGTGTGGATCTTGTGTAATAAAAGTCGAGTTTTTTTGATGCACAAGTATCCGTGTTGACGATTAAGTACGAGGAATTATTCAATTATATGTTTATAATATAAAAAAAAAACATAAAAATTCAAAGTTAATTAACCTATAACAAATAAATGTGGCCATAACAAGCATAAGTTATTTCAGATGCCAGATTCTGACAATAGTGCTGTACTTATTTATTTTTATTCTTTCACTAAAGTACACTTTCATTTACACTAACATCACACGATGTATGAAAGTTTGCCATAGTTCGTTGCACTCGGTTGGTTGGTGTTAAGACTTTTCTCAAGTTCCCACCATCTTATCAAAATCTGTCGCCATAATGATAATGTTAACAGCATTATTGTGTTCCGACAATTAATGGTTAGATAGCCAGTCACTCTGTGGTTGAGGGTTCCACGTTCGATTCCATCTTTAGCCTTATTATAACTTACCATCAACTGAGATGAAAGGCAAGAGCTTCCCTGTCTAGAATAAAAAATAACATGTTATACATGCACATTGTATTTGTCACGTAGAGGCCATAGATTTATAATTACTGACGTTGGTACATTGGCAATGAATCGACTAGGGCGAGACCAAAAAATGCACCAATGTGTGAGTAATGCGCATGTGTGCGTAAAAATAGTACTGCAGTCGGATAGTGCTGTCTTTTCTACGTGACTGATAGTGACTTAGGCCGCCTGCGTGTACGTGAAATGGTCTCGTCTATCTATCTCGCTCTAATATACTCGTTTTTGTTTCTCTTTTACATTGCCGATCCAAAGTTTTCTATATCTATTGTAGAGACAGTGTGCATTTATATCTGCTCACACAGTCATGGCTCACTGGCTTTCGTGAGATAAAAATACTATAATAAGATAATAATACAATAAGATTTGAAATTGTATATATATATTTAAAATAATACTATCTGTATATATTTTTCTTCGAATTCTTCAAGTTAATACTGTGCTATTAACCAGGAGAACCAGACAGAGGAAAATAAAATTATGTTCTGGAAATGGCACGTATGGTTCTCGATGGCTACGACAAAATGATGGCAATTTTGTTCTAGTTCTTTTTTACGATTCTACGCAATAAAAGTTCACACAGCCCTTTCGACAGCCTAAAATATGTTTTCGTGTAAAGGAAACTGAGGTGACAATTGTCTGAACAACTCGTTTCACGTCTCGGCAGTTGCTTTGTTTGTACGTTGTTATATTTCTTCTTTATTTTTGTCCTTAATTCACCCAATAAATCATTATCGACAATATTTTACTTCCTTTTAGAGTCAAAGACTCGTAATAAAATATCAATTCATTAAAAGTATTAATTTATAGTAAGTATTAAAAATAATTTGAAGGACACATCAATTCTTAATTTTCATTTAAAAAGTAATTATATCATATTTACAACTATCACGTTGAATTTTTTGTAAAAAAAAAAATGGTTAATAAGGGGCGACTAAAGCACTAATTCTTAATTTGATTTACGACGCCGATATAAACATTTGGAATTTTAAAGACGCTAAATGTGATTAATGTACTAACCAAATCCAAATGAAGTGGTTATAAAATTTAAATAATTTTAGGTAGGAGTGATTTAAATCGAACGTTACAGAAGTCACCTTAAATTTGGGTATTATAAAGATACTAGTGGATGCCGGCGGCTTCGCTCGCCTAAAGCCTTCCTCGATAATTGGACTATTCAACAAAAAAAGATTTTTTCAATTTAGATCAGTAGTTCCTGAGATTAGCGCGTACAAACAAACAAATTCTTCAGCTTTAAAACATTAAGTATAGATTAGATTATTAACTAGAAACTATTATAAATAGTAAAAAGACGCCTCTTTCTGTCGTAGCATCGACCGTAGATATACTCGTATGTGTTTGCTATTCTTTATCAATATATAATTACTGAAATGTATGATTGAATCATTTTTAACTCTTTTTTATCATTTGAGAATTTTGACATTAAATTGTTATGGAAAATGTATGTTATAAAGATGATTGAAACGGCAAATTTTTAATTGCATCAAAATAAAAACATTATATCTAAATTAAAAGCAAGATATTGAAGAAATTCATACCGTTATTAATTTTACAAAACTTCTCTCGTTGAATTATACGCCATGTATATTTCTTAAGAGAAAATTGTATTTAGAGAAAGTTTTAAATTAGTTGAAAATAGTTTTCTTTCTTAAATTACTTTGGTGTGTATGACATTCGCTGTCTTATAGTTTGCATTAAACTTTATATTGAGGTTCTATTACAATATATTGGCGTAGTAGCTATGAAAGAACCATTATATATTATAATTCGATGTCAATGATATTACATACAAGATAATTGTGTTCATTTGTATAAATATTTACTTTAAGCAGCATGTTTGTACTTCACATAATTTTTCCAAGTATTAGATTATGTTTTATAGAGCCTACTACATTCGCGCTGGATACTTGCCTTTTTGTACATAATATGTTCAAATTGAAAGTTGCATAAATACAGGGCAAACTAGAGACACTCGATCCTAGAAACGACTCGGTACACTAAAAGTGTATAAATCTTTAAGAATTTTAAAGTTATTCAAGTAATACTAACTTGAATAACTTTAAAATGCTTGATACAAACAATCACTTAGTACAAAAAATCCTTTACAAACAATCCTAACTGCTAAGTACGCGGTCTAAGTCAGAAATATAGAGATATTTTAACAATTTCATAATAAATAAAATAAACGTAAGTGTTGAAATTGTCCCTGAGCAAGTGTCTCCTAGAACCAAGTGTCCCCAGTTTCTCCTAATTTTTAGTGTACGACATTCTTAACATCATAGTTGTTAATAACGGATTGTTTTGCATTTAATTTTAAATAAATTGATTATTTTGTATATAAAATTATTGTTTTAATATATTTTGGCGAACCGAGTCCTGACAATGATTTTGTCTCACACACGATTAAGATCACGATTTAAACTGTTCGGCAGTTCGTCACTCATTGTCAAATGTATTACTCATTGCTTGTTGGTGTTACCTCTGTAAGTTACAATTTGTGTTTCTTCAGTCAAGGGTAGTGTATATAGGCTACTTCTAGGTTAGTAAGGTTAAGGTACATCCTGGAGGTAGTATGGCGAGCATCGTCTGCATATAAACGGAGAAATCATTTTGCTACCCCTATTTCTTATCGAATTATTGTTTGTATGGAGACTTGCTCGCCGTGCTATCCTCTTTATCTACGATCACAAGATTAAGTGAGATTGTAGAACGCTCAGGATAAGTTCAGTACTTTTTAAACGCGCAAAAAAAAATCAAATTTATTTTTATTTGAAAGCTTTAGTAACCATAAAAGCTTTTAATGTTTCTGAAAAAAATAAATTTATCCGTGATGACCGGAATCCCAAATACCATAGGTAAGTAAGTACCATATTTTGTAATTATTTTCTTACAAAACTGAGGCATCTCGAAGATAATCTCGAAACAATTAATAATATTATCTAAGTAAATTTTCAACCCCTTCAGACCTGAATTAGAGTTTCGACTTCAAAAAATATTACATTGATATTTTATTGATTAGGATAATTACATCGTTTTTAATGAAAAAAAAAAATATTTTTTTAACATATGTACAGACAACAGCACGTTGGGTTACAACAAACTGTCAAATTTTCCCAATCGATTATGCACTTTATATTCAATACCCTTAGGTTGAAAATCGTTTGGAGAAATTTGACAGTTTTGTATAGCCCGACGTGCTGTGTTTGATATAACTTCGTCTTAAGAATGTACCGAATGTTATAAATAGTTCATATTTCAACTCTGGTAAGAGCGCTTCATAATAACAGTATTTTTAAACTACGTCCATTGAAATGGACACCAGGTCGGAAGGGGTTAAAGGATATAGAAGTCCTATTTAAATCGAAGTAATTTTAAAAGCTCGCGTCGCCTTCTCTCCGTAGGAAAGGAAAGGAGAAGTCTCGAAGGACTACATAGAGTAGAATATAACTGATTGGTTGCTGATTGTACATCAACCAGTTATGTAACCAGTAGATAACACTAAAACAAAACCAAATAGCTAAATGCGAACTCTTACAGGTAACCTTAGAATGGACAGGATTCATAAATACCGAATTCGAGGGAAGTTGGCAAGTTTTTTTTACTACATAGAGCCTTTTACAACTTCTAAGCTTCTAAAAGAGCTTATTTAGAAAGATATTATATCGTTTTAAAATCTTAAATGAAAGTCTTTGAGTTTATTCCTAACTTTCATTATTTATATCAAACCCCTGGGCTGACAAAACCTATTCATCTCACTAAATACAAACATAAGGACACTCACTCACTTATATCCAGCACTGCTAAGAGTCCACAAGGTCTGGCAACTCGGGATAACACACATCACGCACAGAAGCTCCAGCAAGTCACAAATAGCATCTCTGGCGAGACTGAATAGCGCAAGCAGCAGCACGAAGTAAATTGTACATAGGAATATAGAAGTAAGTATATACATTAAAGTAATTAATTAATACATTTAAGAAGACGAAATATTTACATAGTACGCGTCGCGGTTTAATTTTCACACGAATAAATCGAAGAAAAAAAAAACAAAAGAATATCGAAATGTTTTTTCTTCATAAAGTTACGTTGCGATCCACGGAGGTTTTAGTGCATTCGCGCCGCCATACGACAATGTAACCTTTTTTCATAGTTCGCCCGATAGTGGCGAAAATTAACAAAACAATGCTCATCAACAAACATTTATATATAACTAGCGGCACGTGCCGGCTTGGCACGGGTGGATTATTTTATTTTTTAAACATTTTGTGATAAACGAAGAGTAAATGTATCTTTAGGCAGGACTTAAGTAGTTTGTTTTTTCAAATTTATATTTATATTTTTGTTACAAAAATTTATGTTTTTATCCATGATCCTAGCTTTTGCCCGCGATTTCGTCCGCGTCCGCGCGCGAAAGTTACTTGTTCGACCTTTTATCCCCGTAAAAGCAAAAGTTTCAAAAAAGAGGACAGATTTGATTTTTTGTTTCTTTGTTTGCTTGCATTAAATAAGCTCCGAAACTACCCGAGCGATTTGTATTAAATTTGGTATGGAGATAGCGTGAGATCCTAGGAAGGGCATAGGATACTTTTTGGCTCGATAACCGACATTAACGCGAGCGAAGCCGAGGGGCGACCGCTATTCTTCAATAATGACGAACTCCGATACAAACTATTATCCCTTATTTCAATAAAGGTAGTCTATATCCTTACCCAGCGTCTAATTAATATTTGTAGCAAATTTGATAAAAATCGGTCCAGCAGTTTTCGAGTTTGTTCGCTACAGACATACAAATCTTTCATTTTTATAATTAGAAAGAAAAGATTTGTATGTTAGTAATGAATAAACGTTGCAAAAAGGCATAGGCTACTTTTTATCGTGAAAAAAGGTTTGAAATGGTTGAAATAAGGGATGAAAGTTTGTATAGAATTTCGACATTTGTGAAGATAAAACCATGCAACTTAGAATTTAGATACTTGATAAGAATTAAATAAATATTTGCTCTAGCGTTTTTAAAATTGTTACCTATGCGTTGCCTATGTGGGGATGAAAGGTAGCCCATGTGGTTTCCCAATATATAATATTTGCACCAAATATCATCAAAATCGATTTAGTAGTTTTTGAGTTTATTCGTTACAAACACAAACCTTTGCTCTTTATAATGTCTATTACTATAGATAAAATTGACTCAAACTGCAACTCTGATGTGCGGAATCAATTAATAATGAAGAAAGTATAGAAAATATAAATAAAATACACGGATAACAGGGAGAGAGAGAGAGACTCAAGAAAACTTATAAATATGTAGTTAAATTTATTAATCTAATTTCTAATTTCTGAGTAGGAGATAATAATTATTGATTATAGCTTTATTCTTTCTTCTTCTTTAAATAAATGCCGTTCGCGATATATAACGCATTTCGCCACTGTCAAGTAAATATGTACTTATAGTAACAGACAATTGTAGATTGAGGTTAAAAATGGAGTCTCTCAACACGTGTTTTTACGACAAGAACTCGGGAGAAACTGGCTTTATTAATGTCATTTCATAATAGTTTATGGAACTGTCACATAATAGGTGTTATTAAAACACAAGTGGTAATTTAAAAAACAAGCCTTTTTCAATAGTATCTTTTGCACATCAATGATATGTTGCAAGTAAGTAACATTCATTGCTATGCAGATGATAGTACGGGTGATGCCTTATATTCCGGTCGTGTCAATGTTTCTCGGGAAAATGTCATCGAGTGCTGAAACAAACTTGTGTCCAAAATTGAGGCCTGTTGATTACACGAAAACCAGCCCTTTCTGATCGGCTTGATACTTTGGCATTGCGTAGAGATGTGGCATCACTCTGCATCTTTTATCGCCTGTATCACAGGGAGTGTTCTGAGGAGTTGTTCGGACTTATACCAGCTGCTGCATTCCGCCATCGTTCCTCGCGACGACAAATCCATCCCCACAGTCTTGATGCTTGGCTATCCACAACCGTGCGTTTTTCGCGCAATTTCCTACCGCGGACCACAAGACTGTGGAACCAACTTTCACCAGCGGTGTTCCCGAACCGATACGACCTAGACATCTTCAAAAAAGAGCGTATTCCTTCCTGAAAGGCCGGCAACGCATTTGCGGTTCCTCTGGTGTTGCAAATGTCCATGGGCGGCGGTGATCACTTACCATCAGGTGAACCGTCTGCTCGTTTGTCCCCTTTTCCATAAAAAAAAGTATCCACGAGTGTTTTAATACCATGTTATGTAGTTACATCCACCAATTTATCTACACTCATACCTACATATGACAGTTCAAATAAAACAAAAAAGGGTAATATTACGTTTTCCATAACATTAACAACTTATTTCCCAATTTTCCACTTTATAATGCTTGTTCGCGCCGTATTACAAACACAGATCCGGCCATTTTTCACCAAGCGCTCCGCCAGAACGTGATAAGAAGCTGACCAATCGGAAGCGCCCCGCCGTGACGCGTAAAGGTACACTTATCAGCCCGAGCTGAAGATGCGGTTCCGAAACCGTATCGCCTCATTTTGCTATGAAAAAGGGGCGATGCCCTACGGTCAGTAAAAAGAGGCTTTCCCTTTCCGAGCTGAAAATTGTGCTATGACCTTTAAGCAGCAAACCATTGAGAAGCTCCGCGGAGTTCTTAACGTGACCTCGATAGAATAATTACACGCTAAAAACAATACAATAAGCCGGGCTCGCCAATCTAAATCTATATCTACATATACTAATATTATAAAGAGGAAAGCTTGTATGTTTGTAACGAATAAACTCAAAAACTACGCGACGGACTTTGCTGATATTTGGTACAAATATAAATTAGATGTTGATAAACCACATAAGCTACCTTTCATCGACTATTTCATCCCAAGCCAGGCCAAAATTTTTAAAACGCTAGAAAAAATATATATTTATTTCTTATCAACAACAGCCTATATTTCTAAGTTTCATGGTTCTATTTTTACAAATGACGAACTTCCATACGACCTTTCATCGTTTATTTCAACCACTTCAAGTCTTTTTTCACAATAAAAACAACGTGTTATCAATATTAGTACCAAAATAATATATAAATTAATAATAGATAATAATTCGTCCCACGCTGACACGCTCACCAATTACGTACCTATCCCAAATTAATCGTTAAGACTACTAGATAAAGGCGAAAAAACATAATTATAAATAATGTATATACATAAAAATAAATAATATATAAACAACCTTGATTCGTGTACAATAAGGTAGAGTTCTTCACACAAACACTTGCCCTAGCGGGATTAGTTTAGCCAGCCACTCACCGTGACGGCATCAAATTGTGGTCAGAACATCCTACCCGTCCGAAGTGTTAGTTGATTTAGTTCAGTCCAGGGTGAATCCAACCGTGGAGCATGCCTGTGGGGTTTGGTATATATCGTCTATCATTGCATTAGTGGTTAATTTATACTGATTACAGTACGATACGAGGGCATTTTTAATGACACTCATTTTCGTTCTTTCATTTCAAGAATTTCCAAGAATATAAGAGATTAGCCTATTAATAAATTAAAAAAAAACTGTAAAAACTAAATTATACAAGATAAATGATTATTTAATTGATCCAAATGTGTGGGAGTAAAATCTGCCTAAAATTTACGCATTTAAAATTGTAATTTATTCATATTGATATATCTATTGATTGACCTGTAATGATGTTTTGAAATCAATTGTAAGCTGTGGAGTTTCTTTCGCCATTTCTTCTCCGTCTCAGCATACTAATAACTATTTAAGTAAAATTATTATTTCGTCCCGAAATGGTAAGACTTTTGACGATTTAAAAGTACTTAGCAAAGTCCATTTAAATAAAGAGCTTTTTAATTTTTGTGCGTTTAACAAACGTGGCTACTAATGGCCATGCCCCATTTTTACTTACTCGTACACGTAGTATAGTGGAAGTCTTTGGAATTATGTCTATGTATGTATGTGCGTTAGCACGATAACTCGAGTATGCTTTAACTTATTGCAACCAAATTAACCATGCATGTATGACATCAAAATATAAGGTTTCTATCAACTTTTATTTTAACTGACTAAAGTCGATTTTACCCTGTAAACACCGATTTTAATAAATTTCATTCCTTTTTCCGTAGTCAGGTTAAAGTTGATTAATACTTTTCGCTTGTTGAAAATTGATCTGATTGACCGCCTTGCAAGTTTCAAAAGTTGCCAAGGTCGCCTTTTTGAGAAACCAACGATGCGAAAACTTTTTACGGCCAAAAGCAATAGCAATTCAAAAGAAAAACATTAATTGTGATTCTTTATAATTCAAAATAATAAAATTCTATACAGGTACATTTCAGAGGTTTCTAACTAGAATCAAATCAACTTCACGTAGGTAACCAAGAGAAGTTTAATCGAATTTTTCTATGAAAAGATATTCTTAGTATCTCAAATTACTTCTAAAGGTATTCTCTGTGCGCGTTCACTGATTACGATTCTTGGTAATGCGTTAACTTGTAGCTAAGTAAGTTTTAGAAGAAAACTGTATTAAGTATTGGATCACCAGTTTTATTCCGTTTTTAATTTATTGAAATATAATGGGAAGGTATAATCAATGATTTATTATGGTTATCTGGGGGTACGGTAGTGCTCCCGCCATGACGAGCCAAGCGAAATGTAAGTGCACTTTTCTCGAAGCGCTTCGTCGTTTTTTGAACCCTCATAACTTGCGTTTGTTTTATACCAGATAAACAAAATTCTAGTAACATGGATGTCAATTAGTAAACCTATCAAACATAGGTTTCAACTGCATAGCTCTTATACTTTCGATTTTATTGATATCTGAGTTTTGTCATTGACTCACTGATTAACTGATGATCATCAAAAATCTTGGTTACTTCTTGAATTCCTAGAAAGCTGAAATTTAGTATGTAAGAGTCTTTTTTGAGGTTATGTTATTTTTGTTTTTTTTTATGTTTTATTGGATTTAAGTAACTAGTACATAGTTGCCTAATGTCTTTGGCCTGCATGCGTCTCAGGGCTAATGACTACACCTTATGACAACATGCAGGCCACATGTTTTACAATGTTGTATTAAATGCTAACAATGTTGTATTAAAGCAGTTCCTCAGGCTGCTTATGTAAGCTAGTATTAGAACACAAACAACAAAAAAATCATAAAAGTTGGTACGGCCTGATGTTATGCAACCCCTGTAGCCTATAAACACTTGGAACATTGCCGAGACACTCGCGCTCTGCCAACCCTAATTCCCTACCTACCCCCCCGTGGAGCTCTGGCGACCTTACTCACCAACTGCAACACAACACCACAAAAATGTAGTTATTTGACTGTGGTCTTCTATAAGGTGGAGGTACTACCCCAGTTCGGGCCGCTGCAAATTCGAACGGCTACTCCGCTGTGCCCTACCTCGACTCTCAAAACTCTATATGTAGAGTTTCGATACATTTTAATTATGGTACCTATAGAGTCTGATTATGGTGTAATCAAAATGTATGAGTTGGCCGTTTCGTTGCTACAAGAACTATTGTATAGCAAAAAAGTAATGAAAAAATTTTTCACCTTACGCCCATTTGACAGTAACAAAACGGCCAAGCCATGCATTTTGAGCATGGTGTAGAGTTTGTGAAGTTTGGGCTTGTAGTTAAGGCGCGTACAGTTAAAAGCTTGGCTCTAAATGAGATCTGATAGCTTTTTGACAGTGCAAGCAATACGGTGTCGTTTTGGCGACATTTTTTTTACACTAAAAAGTTTTTGGTGGGATTAAATTTTCCAAAATTGCCCATAGATGTAGAAATGCCTTAAAAAGGCAAATTTGTACAAATTAATATAAGACCTTACCTACTTTGTATTGTACCATATTGTGCAAATTTTAGTGAATAAATGAATATGAATATGAATATGAATGTCTCTAGCTTCACACTACCACCAGCAGACAAAAAGAACCACAAAAACGAATGACAAACTAATCATTTACAAATAACGTTTTAAAAACTAATTACTTGAGAAAGAAATAAATACCGAAGGCGTGGCCGTATGGGCTAGATCCCTTTGCTTTCCCTTAAATAGGGAGAATTTAGGACCAAAAAACTTCAGTTGTCAATCTGTCAAAAATAATGTAATGATATTTTCCCCACGAAAATTACAGATTTTTCCCAGTCTTTGGCTGAGAAAAATCTGTAACTCTCATCTGTCTCACTCATTTCATTAAACCGCAATATGTCTCCGCAATAATCTCACTCATTTCAAAAACATGGCATCAAAATTGACTTTCATAAGTGTACAAATTGTACCTAAATGAATAAAGTAATTTTGACTTTGACTTTGACTTTGCAATCATGGCCCAAATCCCATACAAAATTGGGTATTCTCCAGAATAAAAAAATATATCATCTCCATTTTTAGAAAATGATCTTTTATACACAAACCTTGTCCTGAAGGTTGTATTGGCTGTGCCTGATAATAACAAACACGACAAAAAAATAATTATCCAATGTTGTGCAGTCGTTCTAAAGTTATGCGCGTACCAAGCGCGTACATGCATTACAGCGATTCATTTTTATTTAAATAGATATAACTATATTATGACATTAAATTTTATAACTTTTGTAACATCAAATCACAACAGTAAAATTGCAATAACTTTCTTCAAATGAATGTAACCCCAATCAATAATGATTAGCTGTAAATCGTCTGCGGGCAGCAATGCAAGAACCGGATTTACCGTTTTGTAACCAATTTATGCAATTTAAAATTCATAATTATCATGCATAGGTAGTACTAATTCTATAGAGAATGAATTTTTCAAGTGGCTGTGGATGACTAAATCCGAAAATATGAGGAATAGCGAAAAGTACTCAAAGGAGTCTCGGGCCCGATTTTGATGAATACAAAAACTGCATCATTAGATTTTTGAAAAATCAATATTCCTAGCTAGGAAACGAACTCGTTGATTTTGACAAAAAAAAACACAACCTGCATTATTACACCATTCAATAGTGTCACTAATAAGGAACTAATTCTGCAAAGTAATGACATACGACAAACTTAAGGTAAGGGCTCATTTTTAACAAAATACTTTTTTATTTTTCTTACGTTTACCATTACATACTGGGTGTAAAAGACATGAGCAGTCAAACGAAAACCACGTATTCTATACATCAAAATAAGACATATTTCAAAGAAAATATTGCTGGGAAATGATTTTCATTTTTTGGTGTTACAAAAAATTGCAAATTGTACCGCGCAATGTAAAGGGCTCAACTCGCACGCAACTCGCAAAACCGCGATAATTTTGCTTGACGGCGGCCCCGGTCGTTAGTGTCCGTGCGCATCGAGTGCGCTACATTGAACGCTAACGTTTTGAAGACATTTTTTCTTATGAAATACTAAAAAAAATTATAAAGTTTCTTTGGACAATAATTAAGAAATAACGTATAGAATACATTTTCATAAAAAAAATGAAAAAAAAATTATGACTTTGACCTTCAATAAAATCGTAACTATCAATTTCCCAGGTATAGTCTAAAGGAAGAAAAATGTTATGACGGTAAGCAGAATACATGGTTCTCGTTTGACTGCTCATGTCTTTTACACCCTGTATATCTTAACTTATTAATAGGTGATTTTTCAAAAATCCAAGGAGAATGCAGTTTTAGTTTTCATAAAAATCGAGCCCGAGACTCCTTTGAGTACTTTTTGGCTATTCCTCATATTTCCGGATTTGGCCATCCGGCCCACTTGACAAATTCACCCTTAATACATAATGAAGATTTTTTAATAGGTAATTCTATTTATTTCCAATACGTTACAGGCAAAACACATCAAATGCTTAAAATATAATAGGTACATAGTTTGCAAGGGCGGACTTATCTCTAAACGTGATATCTTTCAGTCAACCCACGAGTGAAGATTATGCTAGAATTCATGGGTTGACTGACTGGAATAATAGACTTAAATTGTGGTGTAGGTGACTAACAAGAGTCAAATAAATTGTAGAAAAATATTTGAGAGTTGCTTATAGTAAAAGTTGTTTGTGTTTGAGATCTCAAAATGGTCTTCAAAATAACCCTGTCTATACCAGTATCTAAAAAAAGTTGCCAAATTTCACAAGTGTAGGTAGATATCTATGTTCGGAGCCCCAGTCTGGGCTGTCCGCACGGCGAGGGCCAACGACCGCCGAATGGTGGCTGCCGAGAGGGTCGCAGCTTTGGAGGAGGCCACAGATGAAATGTTCCACTCTTGGTCACGGAAGCTAGATGATTTACTGCGTGGGTCGACCTCCGATACCCATCACAGGACCGTTGAAGCCATGAGCCCGTCTTTAGCCACATGGGCAAAACGGCGGCATGGGTCCCTCTGCTACCACATGGTACAAATTCTAAGCGGCCATGGTTCATTTGGCCGCTATTTGCACCGCATTGGGAGAGAGGTAGCCCCATATGTCACCATTGTGGTGCTGAGCAGGACACCGCCCAGCACACCCTTGAAGTATGCCCCGCGTTCTCCGCACAGCGCGGCCAACTAGTCGCCGCTATCGGAGATGACCTCTCACTTCAGACGGTGATCTTCACTATGCTAGAAAACGAGAGGTCCTGGGGCGCAGTGGGCAACTTTTGTGTCGAAGTTATGAAGCAAAAGGAAACGGCGGAGCGAGCTAGGGAGAATGACCCCCAGGCCGATCCGTGCCGCCGTAGAAGGGTTGGACGGAGAAGGTGGCGTTTTGCCCGCCTCCTTCCTCCTGTCGGTGACCAGCGGGGCCCGGGCCTGGGAAGCCCTAACCTCGCATTGCACCGGTCACCGCCAGTCGTCGATGTCCAGGATGTCACGGGGCATCGTGGGCCTCCCCCGCCTTTTGGGGAGATGAGAGGGGCTCGCCATAGGCGAGCAAGCACCGACGGGGTCGTGGAAGTATCCACAAGGGTTCCCATGGTCCCGTCCAGCAGCGACACATCCGCGGCCGACGCATTCTCCTCGTCCGATGACGGGGAGGAAGTGGCGGTCATTGATGTTTTCGCGCCAAGGTGCATGTGAGGGACATCTTTGGGTTTTAGTGGGTAGGCCCTACTTTTAGTAGGGAGAGTCCCACATAACGTTCATGCCACCCTGACGTATGCGTAATGCATTGCCCAACGTAAAAAAAAGGTAGATATCTATGTATTTTTGTACGTTTGTCCCAGCATATCTCAAAAACGTGTATATGTCGGATAGCAAATAATAATCCTTTTTTAGTTCGACTTATGATTATCTTTCAACATAGGGAACTGTGCAAGTGTCATCGAAATCGGCTTAGTAGCTTTTGGGATAGAGGGGTGTGTGTCATAAGCAGTAAGGCAATACAAATGAGTTTAACATCGTCAATTACGATTTTTTTACGTATTATTACAAAGGCATACTAGTACGTCTCTCGGCAACAGTTAGATTACGACTGCGCGCCAAATAAGAAAGCTCGACCGGCTCGATGTGTGTGTGCGTGACAATGAACCCGGTTTTATCATTTTTTATAGGTTGACCAGAACGACCGGTAGGTGTGGGACCACGCTAAAACCCATAATTTATCCTGAAACCTGAAAATCAGAGATTTTTTCTTTATATCCTAATAATAGTCCTATTTATGTAAAAAAAAACAGCAATAATTATATGTTTTGTAAGATTTCTTTCTTAGCCAAGTATAGAGTTAAACTTTATGTACTATTTCTATTAACTACTAGCTGTGCCCGCGCGACTTCGTCCGCGTGGATTTCCCGTTTTTGCAACAGTTTTCATTGATGCTCAACTGCTATTAGTGGTAGAGTAATGTTATGGAGGTATATAGGCCTATATCACGGTTTCCTAAACAATATCTCTACCTATTAGATTGTTCTCAGGTAATGTTATGAATAGCTGATTATTGCTATGATTTATTAATTATATTTTCTTGGTAAATAAAACCGCTTGTCACAATCAATCAATCTCAATTTATTATTTTTTTGACAGTTGTCATAATTCAAATTTCAAAACACCATAAACTATATGGCTACTTACGGAGGTCGGCTACATCACACGTGTGTGTTTTCCTCGCTTTCTCGCGGTCGCAGATATGTGACTGATGCAAAAAATAGATAAAAACAATCCTTGATGCGGATTTTATATCATGTTAAAATTTCAACTCAATCGGTGCAGTACTTTTTGAGTTTTTGAAGCATACACAAACCAACATAACATTTTTATATATATAGATAATGTAAAAAAAGTAAATTTATTATAACGCAACTTTTACACCTACAAGACTTCTCAAAGTAATATCCCGATCGTGTTATATGTTTGTATAATACCTACTATTAATTCAAAAGGTGAAAGCGGCGGCTGCTAAGCCCTAGAAACCTAGTTTTGGGTACACTTAACTTGTTACACAGCTAAGTATTTCGTAAATAGTTACAAACAATACATTGCTTAATATTTCTTCAAAATAAAATTACGATATAGGTACGATATGGTGAAAGAGTGGAGAAATACAGCCTTAATGGTTGTAAGCAATCGCTCACTGCCAACCTTCCCTACCCCATGGAGGAGGGAAACCTTACTCACCAACATAAATTATAAATCCTTTATTGCACACATAAAATAGTCATAAAATATACAAAGAAAGACGTGTACAAAAGTGAACTTATCTCTAAAAGAGATCTCTTCCAGCCAACCCTAAGCATTAGTGAGTAAATTCACAAGCTATAGTGTATAAGTAAATGATTACACAAAAGTATATAACAATTCTAATTGAAATATACATACATACAATACATTATCTACACATATAAAAAATATACTATACTTATGACAATTTTGAGAGGTAGTGCTCCTTCAACTTATGTTTCAAAGAATTGACCGATGGACTCTCTCTGATCTCCACTGGAAGTTTATACCACAACTGGTTAGCAGTCATAGTGAATGATCTTGCAAAACTTAGATTTGGAAGCAGGTCGAAGTAAGGTTTAGGTAACACAAGCACGCTTGGGACGAGAACTTGACGGAATAAGGTTAAAACGTGAACGCAAGTAATCCGGATAGTGAGTATTGTGAAGGATTTTATAAAGTAGGGTAAAGATGTGCATATTTCTGATTCGAATAATTACAACACCACAAAAATGTAATGTAGAGTATTTCAACGTGGTCTTATCTTTTTTTTGTGTCAAAAGATTGACAGACAAGACAAGTACTTTTAAATCGTCAAAAGCCCTACCACCATTTCGAGACGAAATAATAATTATTATGCTGAGATGGAGAAGAAATGGCGAAAGAAACTCTACTTTTTCGTTATGATTTCAAAACATCACTACAAGTAAATAAATAATTAACAATATAATTTTAGTTACAGTTTTACATGCGTAAATTTTGGGCAGTTATTATATATAATCTATAATACACAATTTTCTAGGGCGCACTTATCTCTGAAAGATCTCACCAGTCAACCCATGAAAGTTAGTAATGGGTAGAGATAGAATAGAATATTACTTTATTGTACATACATCAACCAGTTATATAAAAAAGAGATGGTTAACAGTTCGGCATGTGATTATATTATTATTATAATTTGACCCCCCCTGCCCCTTTCCACCATCGGACGACCAGGCGTGGCGAGGGTTTTAGCCCTTAAGTGTTAACATTTCTCCCGAAGCGATTTGCTTGCTTTCATTATGCGAGCAGCGAAGGAGTGGACTATTTGCCGACGTCTGTTTTTCCGGACCAGTATAATTTGGACATCTTTAAGGCCAATGTGAACAAGCATCTTCTAGGCGAGCATGTTCCATCTTAGGACTCATCATCGCTTTCCATCAGGCCGATTCATCAGGTGATTGTGGTCGAACGCATAGTCTATTCAACATAAAAAATACATTAACAACAGCTCATATAATGTCCCCACCGAGGGGCTCGAGCCTACCCCACATTAGGGGCGATTAGTCAATCACGCTGGCCAAGTGCAGGTTGGTCGACTTAACACACAACCTAAGAATTTCTTCATGGGTGTGTGCAAGTTTCCTCACGATGTTTTCCTTCACCGTCAAAGCGTCGATTAAACGTACATTATGAATTCAGTGTCTCCCGGGTGGGAGACGACGTTCTTACGCACTACGCCACCGACGAAAAAATACATACTACATTACATGTAGTATGTAATGTAGTATGTATTTTTTCGTCGGTATTTATACATAAAATAAACAATATAACTTAAATCATAATGAGATGATAAACTTGCAAATATTACCAGGAAACTTGTGATAAGTAGTGCTTCTTAAGTTTGTTCTTAAAACAGGTGACAGACTTTGGTGACCAATCGTGTTTTTTGTTACTTATTATGTAAGCGTTATAATACAAGCCATAGATGATATTCTCTACATTGTATACAATATAATAAGAAAACATTTAGAAACTCCAGTTTTATTATACTGTGTTTAGAGTCGACACAATCGAAACGTTTTGTATAAAATTGCGAAATTATCGTAATTAAGGTTAATTGCCATACTAATAAACCGATAAGGCGTGTCGTAACGCGATTCCTGGTACAAGGTCAGAGATGATCAACCAACAGGTCATTTTATCATTTTTACAATTTTGTTTTCACTGTACGCCAGAATTTAGAATTAGGAACGGAGATACAATTTTATGGTAAACTAGGTTATGCTGGCGTGTTTGCTCACATTTATGAAGATTTTTACTTTTTCGTATACGTAGTATAGAGGAAGTCTTGTAATCGTCAAAAAATTTGACCTCGAGATTTTGACGGATTTACACTTTTCGACCTCCCAGAGTCCAAAAATACCGTTTTTGGAATTATGCCTGTGTGTGTCTGTGCGTTAGCACGATAACTCGAGTATGCTTTGACTTATTGCAACCAAATTTAACATGCATGTATGACATCAAAATATAAGGTTTCTATCAACTTTTGAGTCGTCACGAAAGTTCAGCAACCAAGTGCGTGGTCGTTACTCGATTTTTTGAAAGGTTATTTGGTTGGCAGACAAGCATATGCCCTGCCTGGTGGTAAGCAGTTATTGTGGCCTATAGACGCTCGCAATACGGACGTCACACTCGCGCGCTGACAACCATAACCCCTTCCCTACCCCGTGAAGCACAGGCAAGGTTACTCACAACAGAAACACAACACCACAAAATGTAGTATTATTTGTCTGTGGTCTTCTCAAAGGTGGACTACTTCAAATTCTAACGGCTATTCCGCTGTGCCCACCTCGACTAACGATTTATTTAACAAATATTTCAGTATTATTTTATCGCGAAAATTTAACTTATAATCGTGTAAGTATCTATACAGCGCCGAATTACCATTCGGCTTAGTTTAGTTAAATAATGACGGCTTAATTTAGTTAAATAATGACCGCTTTTAGTACGAACTAAACTATCTAGCTTAGTTCAAACTGAAAGCGGTAATAATTTAACTAAACGCATTTGAGTAAGTTGCAATATTTACGAATTATGTGAACTTCTGCTTTCGTTTATTATAAAACGCTTTTATCATTTCAACTGTATGACACAGATTTAGATGAAACAGATATATGTATAAAGAGAAATTGATGCGTTAATTAGATGTGGGTTGTAATTTGCATGGTTGATGGCGAAACGTGGATTAGACAAAGTTAATTATGATTTAGAGATGTAGGTTATAGCCCCTTTTACGGCCCTATATAGCAAATGTAATTTTATTAAATTGGAAATAAAAATGTTTATCCATTATATTTTAGTTTACCCAAGCCATTTCTGCATTGTTAATTAGTATAAAAGTTGAAGCGATCAATTGAATAGGATTGCCATAGATTCACCGTGCCGATGTCGGGTCCATCGTGTTGCAGAGACAGATGACGTCTGAGAGCTCCTCTCTCTCTCTCTCTCTCCCCTCTCTCAATATCTGGTACTTCGACCCCAGTGTAAGTTTTAGGGTTGTCCTATGATGCAACAAGCACCTCCACTAACCTATTCTCTCTGCCCAACCATATATGGTAAAATTCAGCCGCTTTAGATAGGCGTTCCAATACCGAACTCAAGGAAGTTTAAGACAAGCCGAGAACTGTTAATAATGTAATCATACAGGAATGGCAGATGTTTACTGATCACTTTCATTTATAGTAAAAAAAAGAGCCACTGTTAACCGTTACCGTTACTTTACAGTATTAGCAGGTATATACGTTTCGGTAACAAGACGTTCGTAAGTACGCCGTTCCCACAAAGGACTTAGTATATAGTTTTTAGTGGGTAGTACCAGAGACAATGTCAAAGCCTCGGCGAGGTCTAGCCAACGTTGCGTCGGTCAGCTAGCTTTGATCAATACTTATCATTCCTATTATTCCTACTTTTTTAGGCTGCCGCGTGATTGGAAACAAGCATAGGGCGCGCCTGACCTTAAGCAGTCACCATCGTCTTTAGCCAATTGCAACACTGAAGTCACAAAAACGCGGCCAATCCTAGCCCTATATCCATTAAGCTCTGACAATGTTATTCACCAACAGAAACACGGGATGCGCATTTTCTTACATAACTTTTCAATTCCTATCATTGGAGGTCCGAAAATGTTTCTCATAAAACCATAATGATCGTTCTTCATAACAAATCATTCTTCATAACTTCATAAAACATAATCATTGAAATTCATACTATCATTAATCATACATTTTTTGACGAGTCTAGTGTTTTATGCACCTACATGGCTGGGTGATGGGTAGGTTAGGGTTATTTTTATGACCAGGCGGAATGCACTGTTTTTGTAAGCAACAAGGTAGTAACAGTATTAATAAAAAAAATATGATCACTAACTGTTATCAGCTCCGTTGGTAGTAATAAAAATGTTTGAATAAAAAAAGTATGAAAATTATGAAGAGTGATTATTATGAACACAGATCGGTGTAAGACAAAGAATGGGATTTAGAATATTATGTGAGCCAATATGGACCCAGAAACACGACACTACGAACATGCCGTGTTATTTTACTGCGGTTTTCTGCAGGGTAGAGGCACCTGTCCCAGTTTGGGTGCCAAATTTAAGCGAATAACATAAGCATGATACCTACGCCCTACCTCATCAAAATTAATTTGACTAATGAGATCGTCAATATTATAACATTAATTTTTATTGTTTAAGATCTTAGCACACTTATGAGATCAGAAAGGGGACGCATCTTTTTATTATGAAAAAGAGCTACATTTTGTAGCCGTTCCGTAGCCGCCGATCCGTAGCGTTTATAGTAAAAAAAAGTTACCTTTTCGAGTCGATAATCGTGCGTACGACCTTAAAAGAAGGCGATACGGTTCCGAATTGATATATGTGCTACGACCTTTAATCTCACCGATGTTCATCCGGAACATGAAGTACAGCTAGTTCATCCGGAAACGCCAGAAAAGTTTACATTTTTCTAAAGGACTATTACATTGTCTTTTGGGTTTTTATAATGCAATTAGGAATTTACCTCTGATGATAATCGGGAATTTTTAATCTCAAACCACTAGCAACAATTGGGAAGTTTCTTTATCTAATTGGTGATATCTGAGATTTCATTTTCCCTTTCGTCACCACTGGCAATAAATCGGATTTTTTCTCGTTTGTTGCCATTGGGAACGTAGCCAGTGGTGACGGCTGGGAATAACCGCAAATAAGAATGTTAGTGTTTTATAACGGTTGTTGATGGAAAAGGGTGAAAGAAGAATTCATATTAAGCCATCCCCGATAAACATTGAGGACAGGTTTCAGGCAATTAACATTGAATTACCGTGATGCAAGAATAACATTCGTACAGTCAACAGCAGAAGCAGATGATCAAAAACAAAACTTCTAAATTCGCTAGATGCAAAATAAATACAGAAATGAAAATAACCCTAAAAGTATAGGTATAGGTATTCGTCTTATGGGTGTTTAGACTCCGTCGTGGCCAGTATAGCTGCCTACACATCAAGAAGGTTCGAGTCCTGGTAGCGGCAAATGTTACGAACACGAATATTTATTGACGAGTCATGGTTGTTTATATATTTATTTAAGTTTATTTATAAGAAATATCAAAAAATATTATGTATATTAAAAATTGTCCACTATCTAGTATGCATAACATAAGGTCTTAATGATACTTACTTTGGGCTAGATAATTGGTGTGTGTGTAGAAATATTGCACAGCCTTATAATTAGTTTGAAACTTTCAAGTGAGATAATGTAGGTATGTGATAATAATTTGCAATATAATTAAATAATATGATAATTTGAATATTTATTGTAACTTAAATTTAATTACATTTAATTTTAATTTACAAGTAAAGAGGCAATAGTTGCCACATCATGTTTGCTGTGCCCTAGCCGGGCGTCACTTGTACTGTTCCTTTAAATTATGTAACATCTTTTGTATACTTGTGACTTGCAAGTAATAAATGAATGAATGAATGAAGTGTTAATCACATTTTTTGACTGACTACTGTCGACCGCCAATGGCTTTTCTAGCGCCACCGGGATTTTTAAGAAGGCGAAGACCCTATGGGTTCCTTAGGCCAGTTTTCTGTAAGACCAACCTCTACAGTACCTTGAGTCTGTTGTGTAATTCAATGAAAGTTGTATTATTTGAAAGGTAGTAGGAAACTAAATGGTTTCTGAAAATTTGGGTGAAATTGGTAATCTGAGAAATAGAAGATTATAAGTCTTAGTAAATCAATAGGGTTACGAACACCCTGTGTTTATGAGCAAGCATACTGATCACCCACTCCTAAAATGATATCAGAAATCGGATACTAATAGATAATTCACGAAACTCACGCAGACACCAATACGTGTTAAAAGCGCTATCTAAAGCGCCAATTACGGAGTCTACATAAATTTGCATACCTTTACAAAGGTAATGAGTTGAACAGCCATATTGAATACGCTTCGTCGGGCAATGTAACGCTTTTATTAAAAAACTTCCTCGGGTTTGCTCATAAAAATTATTAAAAAAAAAACAATAAAAGCTTCACTATATAAGAAGGCTTGTTATAAAATATATAAATATAAACTACCCAACGCTGAGATATACACTCGAATCTAACTTTTGCGACGTTCCCAAAAACTTTAACGTTGTCCATATTAATGCGTAAGAATGTCGGCGTCGGTAGCGTAGTGCGTAAGAACGTCATCTTCCACCCGGGAGTCACTGGTTTGAACCCCGCCACGTACCAATCTGTTTTCAAGTTTTGAATTAATATGTACGTTTAATCAACGCTTTTACGGTGAAGGAAAACATCATGAGGAAACCTGCACACACCTATGAAGAAATTCTTAGGTTGTGTGTGAAGTCGACCAACCCGCACTTGGCCAGCGTGATTCACTAAGGCCTAATCGCCCCTAATGTGGGGTAGGCTCGAGCCCCTCGGTGGGGACATTATATGAGCTGTTGATGATGATGATGATGAACGGCAATTAATTGGTTTCGTTGTTGCCTGTTTGAACGCCCGCAGAGAATATGCACTAAAGAGTCAATATGTCCAGGGTGCTATACTTCCGCTGGGGTTCCTCAGGGCAGCGTTTTATCTCCCTTACTCTTTTTATTTTCATAAACTCTATCTCTAATCAATTGTCTTCGTCCTAGCACTTTTATGCAGATGATTTTCAAATTTATTGTCAAGCGCCACCAGAGCAATTCACAGTCGCAGTAAACAAATTAAATATGTAGTGACTTAGCTCACATTTGTAAGTGGAGTAAATGTTACGGTCTCAAAGTAAATCCTAGTAAAATACAAGTCATTGTTATTGGTGTCCCTCGAATGGCATCTAGAATTTATTGGACTGTAGCGCCTAAGGTTGTGGAACTCACATTCCTTTCAGTAATACGATGAAGAACCATACTTATATATATATTAGTATGGTTTTTCACCTATACTGTACCAAACAAGAAGAAGGACTATACTTCGATAGAAATCTGTCTTTGAGTTCAAACTTACAAGAACTCAGCAGGAAAGTCTTCAGGAATTTCCTTCCCACTACTACTAAAGTTCTCGCTCAATCTCTCCTTCTTCCAATCCTTGATTATGGTGACTCCAGCTACTCCAATATAACCGAAGACCAACTGAATAAACTTGAGCGACTCTAAAACTTCTGCATGCAGTTTATAATTAGCTTACGTAAATATGACCACATTTCTGAACTTTACAATCATTATGTATTATTATGACAGTCAAGGATGATGTATAGGAATACTTACAATTATATGTGTGTACTATTATTAGGTATTTTAGGTTACACAACACATAAATACATAATTATATATTATAATAATAATTTAATTCAAATAACAGTCAATGTGTTTTTCCTTATACCCGGACTGCTGAGATAATTTTTAGTATAACATTATTATATCCTGGTTGTTGGCTTTTGCTTCAGATTGTTCACTGAAGGATTGTTACTATTTGAGTTTAGTGCCCTTTTATGTAATCGGCATGCTGGCAACCTGTCACTATTTGGAGTCACTGCATGGCCCATACTGCCAGATGTAACTTTATGTATAACAAAATGTTACCTTAGGCACTGCTCAAGCCCTCATGGGATTAAGAGCGGATCGTATATATGTATGTTTTTCCTAGGAAGTGTACAACTTCTATGCTTTAAAAAATGGTCAATGCGTATAATTATCTCCACTAATAAGTTGCATTTGCGCATTCAGGGTTTAATCTTTTTAAATTAATCGATTGAGTACTTTTATCAAAAGTTAAAAATATTTTCTTTCAATAACCAATTGTAACAATGTTTTAATAGTGGTTGGGATCTCCTAGTAAGCAAAAAATTTGCCTGTGTCAGGAGGTCCCGCCTAAATTTCCTGGGTACTTACTTATGCATACTACCGTAGCGAGTGGACGGGTAATTGTGAATTACCCGTCCACTCATCAGTCTCCACTGGGTGAACTCCAGTTTTTGGTTGGTCAGGATTTGGTTGCACATAAAGTCACAATCTCCGGCGATGCTAAAAAGGCCATCTAAAGCTAACAAAAATAGTAAAATAAACATAAAGACACATGTGGTAGTATGGGCCACGCATTGTCTCAAAATAATGTAATCTATACTAATGTTATAAAGCTGAAGAGTTTATTTGTTTGGTTGAACGCACTAATCTCAGAAATTACTGATTCAAATTGAAAAAAATATTTTTTGTGTTGAATAGTCTATTTATCGAGTTAGGCTATAACATCACAAATATAAGGAAAGCTCAAACTTAAGGAACTTTTAAGAAACAAGTAGAGACTCATTATTTGTCACTATAATCATCCAATAGTGTCTATAGTATATGACAGTATATATTTTATTTTATTACAGTATATATTTTATATATTGTATGTGTGTATTAATATTTGAGTATTTATATTTATGTAATTATTATTTGGTATTTATAATTAGTATGTAATAAGTATATTTAAGTCGCCATCTTCCCTTATAGTTACTTTTTACTTTGCAATCCTGTCCATCCTAAGGTTACCTGGAAGAGATCGCTTTTAGCGATAAGGTCGCCCTTTGTACAACTATTTTTATATATTAATATACTATTGTTAATCTGGTTGATGTATGTACAATAAAGTCATATTCTATTCTATCACGCTACGACCAATAGGATCTGAGCATCAATGAAAATGTGGCCAAAATAGGGAAATCCTTGCGAACGAAGTCGTGGGCACAGAAGCTAGTACAAATATACAACATGTAAACTAAATAACCAACACCCTGAATACAGGTGGTTGTTGGCAAAATGTTGTACAATATTTTCTGGGTACTTTTTGTTTTTTTTTTCAAAAAAAATCGTTTTTTTTTTCAAAAAAAAAGTATTGAAATCAACTTGGAAGCCGATCCCAAACCACCTGTATTCAGTGTGTTGGATATTTAGTTTACATGTTGTATATACCAGGAAAAAAATGTATGTAGTTGCTCATTTTTAATTCACATAAGAGACACCTCTGGTTGAGGTATAGTTTAATATTTGACCAGAGTCATATAGGTCTTTTTAACATATTTTATGACTATAACTTGTTTTGTTTTATAATTTGTTAAATAAAAAACAGTGACAGGTTGTCAGCCTGTCGCCTTTTTTATGATTAATTGCAACAAACCCATAAAAAATAAATAATCAACGGAGTACTATGAAAAACCATTTCACATAAGCCTTTGTAAGCCTTAAACAAAGAACTCACCTTGGTTTTATGGAAATTGGATGTAACAATAAACGTGTCACGACAGCGTAGGCCTTGAATAATTATTTTAAATTAGTTTTTTTTATGTTTCGTGCTGGTTTGTGGAGCTTTTGCGGGACGAAAATGCAACTAAATAGTGTTCTTGTATTACATTCAAATTAAAAAATGATATTGTTATATTTAAGTTTTAATCTCTGTTGGTGGCCGCTTACCATAATGCCCGTATGCATGTAGGCCGATCTTTCAGTATAAAAACTCTATCTTAAAAAACACACGATACACCCCGCCTGATACTAATAAGGCGATTGCAACACTAAAGTGTCACTCCCGCGCTGCCCCCTAAGGTCACTCCCGCGCTGCATTAAGCGCTTAACGCAGCGCACGGCCTAACCCATCACCCTGAAGCCACAAAGTGAATATGGGGTTTATTTATTACTCTGTGTTGCAGCTTTGTCAACGTTACGTTACAGATGGACAGAGGGTAAACCAGCCCACCGATCGCGCTATTTACGAACGTTAAAACCAATAGACCAAATCGTTTCATTTTCATACGTTTAGATAGCTGACAGCTGTCAAAATGTATGAAAACGATAACGTAAAAATCTTCGTAATTCAGTCGATCTTAATGTGGCCCAGTAATGCCACTCATACTATAGCATTTTTCTCTTTCATGTTCCCTTATTTTTTCCACCGCACTTGTTGCATTTCTCATGGTATCTTGTACAATCTTTATGTAACCAGCTGGAACACTGTACACACTAAATCCAGTCATTCATAAAAACGACTTGCCTCCCATTTTTAGGGTTCCGTACCTCAAAAGGAAAAAACGGAACCCTTATAGGATCACTTTGTCGTCCGTCTGTCTGTCTGTCTGTCTGTCAAGACCCTTTATCTCAAGAACGCGTAGACGTATCAAGCTGAAATTCACATGAAATACTCAGGTCTATTGTCCCTTTAAGCTGTGAAAATATCAAACTTCTAAGCCAAGCCAATCAAAAGATACAGCCGATTATGTCGATATTTTCAACAAATTTCCGACACTCGCAAAGGAATCAAAACCTACAGGATACTTCCCGTAAACTCAGAATCTTGAAATTTGGCATGAAGCATTGTCATATAATGCAAATATAGGAAAAATTTCGAAAATCACATTTTTTTAGTTATATAATATAATAAAAATATTTTAATAAAATGAAACTTACTACCTTATTTCTCACGAACGAATAAAGGTATGAAATTGAAATTTATACCAAATACCTAGGTCTATTGTCCTTTTAAGCAGTGAAAAAATAAAACTTCTAAGTTAACGCGATCAAAAGATACAGCAGTTTATACCGACACCTTAGACAAATTTCCGACACCCGCAAAGGAATTAAAACCTACAGGATACTTCCCGTAAACTCAGAATCTTGAAATTTAGCATGAAGCATTGTCATATAATTCAAATATAGTAAAAATTGCGAAAATCACATTTTTTTTAGTTATATAATATAATAAAAATATTTTAATAAAATGAAACTTACTACCTTATTTCTCACGAACGAATAAAGGTATCAAATTGAAATTTATACCAAATACCTAGGTTTATTGTCCCTTTAAGAATCAAACTTCTAAGTCAACGCGATCAAAAGATACAGCAGTTTATACCGACACCTTAGACGAATTTCCGTCACACGCTAGGGAATCAAAACCTACAAGGTACTTCCCGTGAACTCAGAATTTGATTTAATACGTCATAAATTGTAAACCGCTACGTTTGTACGGCGGAACTCTCGGTGTGCGAGTCCAACTCGCACTTGGCCGGTTTTTTTATTAGTGACATTTCCACTGCTCTGATATATTTCCTTCTTTCTACTTTCTTGGGTCTGGAAACTTTTCTTTCCCTTTTTCTGACATTTAAAAATTTCACTATTTACCACTAATAATAATCCACACATGCATGAGGCACATTACCCGATAAAAAATTAAACACATGTAGCACCCCACTGATCAATGATAGAAAATTTTAGCAAGAACGAAACGTAATTGTTTTTATTTAAAATTGAAAGATGTTTAACTTGGGGGATAATCTAATTAAGCAAATGGAATTAATCAACGTACAAATACATACAAAACAAATTCACTTGGTCATAAATACATTTTAATGCTTTTTCTCGCTCAAAACAATTTAAAAATAGCTCTGTGTTGTTTACATCGCCGTCATACTTGTGTCATTAACCAGCTAGGATCACATTAGCATCAAATTTGAAATGGGTGTTAGTATTGCAAGTGAGGCACGTTATCAAATGGGCCTGAAACACGTTTGCCTGGTTTACCCTACTACTAATAACTATGCTTAAAATGGGTATGCTATATAGCGTTCGATTTTTGAGCTAAATAAGCGTGCTAATTTCTAGTAAAGTACATAAAGTAGCAATCGCTCAATAGTGGCATGCTTTTGTGCTAGTATTGAGCATGTATACCTCACCGCCAGAAGCACAACACTACGAAATATGTAAAGTTATTTGGCTGCGGTCCTAGCTCAAATTTGGAGCGCCCGAACTGGGGGCTCCAAAGAGCTAGGTACCTCCTAAAACTACACTACACGATAAAAAATATACTAAATTTGCAAGATTATCCAAAAAGTATTTTTTCAATTGGAATCTTATATTTTTATTTCTTAATTTATTTTTTAATCAAGCGCGGTAATGTAACATTTATACATAATAAAAACATACATACATACAAAGACTGCTAAAATCATAACCCTTCATTTTGGTTTCGCCGTAGTCGGGTAAAAAGAGCTGATGTGCTCCGTAGTCATTTCGTAGCCGCCGGTCCGTAGCATCCATAGTAAAAAAGAGGCGTTCCCTTTCCGACCTGATAAGTTTGCTAGGACCTTTATGCCGCACTGGCAACATAGGTATTATCATAGATATAGGGAACTGTAGATCGGCAATGTGAAAAAGAAAGTGCATACTAACGCGAATATTGGAGTTTCTCCCAAGTTCTTTTTGCAAAAACACGTGTTGAGAGACTCCATTTTAAACCAAATCTACCGTACAATTGTCGGTTACTTTAAGTACATTTTCACTTGATATTGGCGCAATGCGTAATCTTTATGTGTCGCGATCGTCATTAATTTAAAAGAAGAAGAACGCGCATATTACAGCGAGATTTATTTATTTATTTATTTCAGTCTACATGCATGCTTACAGAATACAATTCCAACACACAAGCACGTTATACAGTACAGTGAGAATAATACATTAACAAGATGAATTATAATTGCAATTTAAATACTATATAATAAAAATGTCAAATTAAAAATACCATATAATAGACGTCAAAGTCAAAATATTGTATAAAATTTAAATTAATTGTCAATTGTTCATGTCAAATTCATAATTAATAAATGATAAATGTCATATTTAAGACTATACACATAAAAATTGTCAACCTAATAATACCTACATAAATTATTATAGTTGTCACTTACTTATTTACATGATTCAAAGTACATTTGGATCTTAAGATAGAGAGAGAGAGATAGATAGACAAGACCATTTCACGTACACGCAGGCGACCTAGGTCGGCCTCTCAGACACGTAGACAAGACAGCAACTGTCAGACTCTAGTACTATTTTTCACGCATACATGCGCATTATTCACATGTGCAGTATTTATAAATCCTACCTGTATAATATGAAGTGGTCAGTATCGCTGCCTACACATCGGGCGGTCCGGGTTCGAGTACTGGTAGTGGCAAATGTTAGTGTGATGAACGCGAATGTGTATTTGGGATGCGGACAAAACTCGAAATTAAAATAGGATGTAGGCGTGTGATGCTGGAACATTGGGAAATGGGTACCTGCGGCCGATGCTGCGGCGAGTTCAATCCTGGCGACCAGCGGCTTGGTAGCAGGTCCGTTTTCTTCTTCAGCACACACTTGAGATCATTATTTTGCAGTTACACACACTTCACACACAATCGAGTCTTTTCCTCTACTCTCTCCGCCCGCTGATAGCTCTTTGGGATCCATAATCACCAACAGAAACCCAACTTTACAAAAATATCTTAACTATATCTATGCATAATATTATAATAATAATATATTTCCACGCTCACACCAATTATCTAGCCCAAATTAAGTATCATTAAGAACTTGTGTTATGGATACTAGATAACGGACAAATATACACAATGATCAAGATATTTCTTAAATAAACTTAAATAAATATATAAACAACCATGACTCGTGAACAAATATTCGTGTTCATCACATTAAAATTTGCCACTACCAGGACTCGAACCCGGAACGCCCGATGTGTAGGCAGCGTTACTGACCACTTCACCACGACGGCGGCGTCATATTATTAGTAGGATTGACTACTTTTAAGCCACGTAGTTACTAGGTATTGTTTATTACTGTCTATGTTGTAAAAGGACTTCAGAAGCAAGTTGGTTAAAGAAAAATCGTTGTGGCTAATTAATTTTCGTTACTCATAGTATTTTGCATACCAAACTTAGTTAAACATTTTATTTAGTAGTACATTTAAAGTACTTTAATTTGTGATAATTCAATGACGTATTACACAAAGCCAAAATATAATACATGCGTTGAAATTATCCTCGATTACGTATAGTTTCCTCATCATCAGGTAGTCAAAACTTCAGAAACATACTCGGTTAGTACGCATTAGCAATTTTTTAATTAACTAAGCTAAGGTAGGGTAGCACTGTCCGTCGATATGAGATTATTTCTTTCATGACAAAGCGGGGACTTTACTTTTCATTTCAGAAAATTCATTCATTTTACATTTTGTTTATACACACACTTGTGTGTAGTAACCACAGAACACTGTGGTAGAAACATAACAAGTCTGCATAAAAAGGTAATTGTTTTAAGTTTTAAACCATCATTTTTAGTCATGTAGGTAAACTTTATCATTACCAAAGTGGTATCTGAGACTTTAGTGCGTTTTCATTGTGTCAGTGAAATTTTTATTTCAATTATAATGAATTATTATGATTTTGATTGACGATCAATTATTTTCATTTTCATTTCATTTAAGGATCAGGTTTTAATGATGTTAAGAATTTTGTAGTTGTATTCACTACCAGTTGAGTCTTCACCATAAATAGTTTGTTGCCGCAGATTTCTTGCCAAACACTCACAACAGCCTTTATAATTCGACCTACTGCTGTGACACAAGAACTCGCATCATGGAGGATATGGGGTGATGCTATTCTACTCTGCTGGCATCACGCGGCCAGCTCCCTAGATGCATTAAAATATTAAACACCCATATTTTAATGAAAACAGAAGAAACTAGAAATAAATTAAATTAGATATGGCATTTAGGATCAGTATACAGGTCAGTTAAAGTCATCACAAAGCGATAACTTGACTCCTCGCCGGACTAATTATACATATAATACTTAGTTCTATGTTCCTCCATAGGGAAGGAAGCTGCTGTAAAGGGATCCCTTTACCTTTTCCTAATATGGAGAATTTCAAAACAACAGTGTTTTTTTTTTCAGGAAAGAAAAAAGAAATGATTAGTGATGTAATTTCGGTGGTGTGAAGTGGGAGAAATGAAAATTATAAAATTTTAAGTGTCTCCATGTACATTGTTCGGTGTGTAAAACAAAATGTTTGAGAAAAATCAAACTTGATTAGGCAGTTTAGCATTTCTGAAAACATTTTTATTTACAAAATAATTGACGTAAATATTTCTTTTTTTTATGTTACGAGATGGCAAACAAGCTTGCGGCCCACCTGATGTTAAGTGGTCACCGCCGCCTATAGACACTTGCAATATTAAGTGTAAATCACTTATCACCCCAAGTGCGTTTGTCATCCTGAGGGACCTAAGATGATATGCCCTCCATGCCCAGTGATTACACTGGCTACCTTTCCCTTCAATCCGAAACACAGCGAACTGCTTCACGGCAGAAATAAGAAAAGCGGTGGTACCTACCCAGACGACCCTACATAATTATGGGTCTACCACCTAGTAAATATATTCTCTATATTATGTATCCATTTTGCGGACGGAATATTTCTTCCAATAAGTGTATGAAAAATATTCTTATTTATTTCGCTTCGTATTTGCCACAGCCATTATTTTTCGTCGAGACAGTCTGAATTTGTCGAGTGCCGACCTGATTCAGGTCATGACCTTCCGCTAACCTATATAAACGGAACCGTATAAAACAACTTAGTTCTTCTTCTTATTCTTAAATATGGCTTCGCTTATAGCATTTATCTAATGATGAGTGAAAATAGTTATTCCACATTAAATTGAATTACCAATGGAGACTCTGAACACGTGTTTTTACAACAAGAACTATTATAGAATTGAAGAAATTTTCAACGATAAGTTTGAATATGCCAATGTACCTAAATAATAACAATGTAATTATTGTGTCTCTTGTAATTTATATTATATCATTTTAAAATATGAATGATTTGTAATCTCCGAGTTTGTAATGTAAATAGTAATTAAAATTACTTGCAATAGCTCCTGCATTCTACTAATGTTGCGGTGCCCTGACAGGTCACATATCGGTCTAATTTGATTTAATGTTATTTAACATCATTGTAACATGTGACTTGCAAATTGTATTGAATTGAATTGAACTCGGGAAAAATTCTCAAAAAAACTTAGTTAATTCTTTATCTATATACATATAGTTATCATACTATCTTCTCGAACCACACACCAAATAAAAAAGTGAAGACAGAGCGCTGCGGAGAACGCACCGAGGCCGGTTTATAAATATGTAGTGCATGTAACGGTCTTTTATATATAAGGCAAGGCGTAGTTTGGCCCTTTCAGACCTAAGACGAAACTGAGCAAGTAGTATTAAAAAAGTGATTATTCTTGGTAGTTTAGGTTATGAAGAAACCCAAATAAACATGATTCTGGAATTTCAAGAGGATTTCCCTTAGTAACGGTAGAATTTTGACATATTTTGCATAGGATATCTGTCGAAATCTTATGCCTAGTAAGCAATAAGGTGGATACTCGGAAACGTGTATCCATCTATCCACCCTGAACGGGGTGGAAAATCGGAATTCACTTCCGATTGTTCTTCAGACCTTCGGTGTCTACCGCCGTCCGGTGCTACACGATTCCGAAGTGCTCCGTATTTTTAATTGTTCTTCGCTATTTTATTGTTTAATTGTGTCCATTGTGTGTGTTTGTCGTGTGCAGGAGATTGTGCCCGTCAATTTGGTGCTTGCACCAACAAAATTGGACAGATAGTGACTGAAATATTATTAAATTAGTTTTTTGTTTACATAGTGATACAGTGTTTCTTTTTTTTTAAATAGTGTTAATATCGAAGAAAAGGGACAGGAGGACATTTTATTTCGTTTATTTTTGTTTTTTCTTTTTATTATTTTACTTTTTACTGTGTACCTATTGTGTTTTGGAAAATTTTAACCGATATTTCCAAACTAAAAAATCGGGTAGTGTCGTTTGACATTACAGGGACAATCGTAGTGAGGGGACACTTTTGCCAAGAACCGGTAAATCGGAATCGATTATTCAATTGATTCGATAATCGAATCAATTGAACTGAAGACGAATTTTTAGTTTTTGGAAATCTGTGTGTTTTTAAGACTGTGGTTACAGGGCTCATAGCCGATGAGCAGCTCGGAAGGGGGGGGGCACCCCCCCTCGGACATGGAGGGCTTCACGGTGTTTCGACCGCGGAAGTCCATCCGGCGGACCCCACCAACGGCCTCGACTTCCGGAAGACCCCGAGAACGCGCAGCGGCGCGCTCCCCCTCGCCCTCGCCGACCCCTATCCCCCTGGACCCTCCCCCCCAGACCTCCCCGACGGCTATGTCGGCGGTGGCCGAGATCGCCAACGCAGCCTACCACGCCGTGTGGCAGCGGATGTCGCCGAAGACGTCGCCCCCGCCGCCCCCCAGCACCCCCGCCTCCGCCCCCCGCGCCGCTCCCGCCCCCTCTGACGCCCCATCCAAGCGCGTGCTCTCACCGGACGAGGCGACCATTTCCATGCGCCCCAAGCGACGCTTGCGCGGCGCAGTCTCGCAGGCCGCCCCCGCCCCCCTGGCGCCCCTCGCAACCCCGATGACCGACTACGGGACGCCCATCACGTCGGAAGACGAGGACGCCGTGGAGTCCATGGACCTCAGCAGGGCGTCGACGCGGCAGCTGCTGGCGCGCGCCAACATGGCTGCGCGATCCATCTCTGGAGTGACAGGTGGACCGGGATCCAGGATTAATAAGGCGGACTTGGCTTCCCTGAACGCCAACCTCCAGGTAATTCTGGAGATCGTGGGACACCTGGCCATCTCATCCGAAGAGATACGCGGGGAGATCAGGGATGCGAGGAAGACGACCGCCGCTCTGGACGAGGAATGCGAGCGGGAGCGCGAGAGGGCGATTCGCGCCGAGGCGATTGCCTTTAGCGCGCGAGCGGAGGCTGCTGCATCGGCGGCGACGACGGCTCCTTCTGCGACGACGACGTACGCGGCTAAGGCCCGTGCGCCCCCAGGACCAATGGTGGCGCTCTACCCGGCGGAGGGGTCCGCCATGAAGACCTCCGAGGAAACCAAAAAATTGCTAAAGACCTCCATAGCCCCCGCCAGCCTCCAGATCAAGGTGGACAAGGTCCGAAGAGTGGGGAACGCAGGCGTTCTCGTACAGACGAGGACAGTGGAAGACATGACGAGGCTCAAGACGGCTCTTCCTGCCAACATCAAGGCGAACGACTTGAAGGGGAGACCACCACTTGTAGTGATACGGGACCTCGAAGGCACGGACCCTAAACTGGAAGAGGTTTTGAAGGCAGTCGTAGACCAAAACTTTGGAGGGTCTGAGTGGACCTACGAGAAGGTGTCAAGCCAGTGCCGCTTGGCCTTCAGGAAGAGCCGCCTCGGATCCGCTCATTCGGCGATGGTGTTGGCCTGTTCCCCAAGTTTGAGAAAGGCGCTCATCGGGAAAGGCCGACTGTACGTAGGATGGAACGTGTGCCGCGTGGAGGACTTCACGACGGCCATCATGTGCACAAATTGCTGCACTTACGGGCACAACGCCAAGCGTTGCAAACAAGAAAAGCCCACGTGTTCCAGATGCGGCATCACCGGCCACGTCCCCGCTGACTGCAAAGAGCAAGACGACAGATGCGCCACCTGCCACAGATTCGGGCAGAATTGCGCGGAGACTCACCAGACAGGTGCCAGAGATTGCCCAGCACGTGTACACGCCGAACGGCGTATGGCGGAGTCTACGGCCTTTTAATGGCTCCCACGGGGTGTACAGTCGGCCAAATAAATCTGGCGGGGTCAGAACTTGCCACTACGGAGTTACCCATCGTAGCAGAGGAGTTGGGCCTGGACGTCGTTCTTGCTCAAGAGCATTATCCCAGGGCCCAACCGGACGCCGCGAGCAGCGGATGGCTGCAGTGCGGCGATCGTGCCAAGGCGGGTGTGTATGTTCGTCGCACGGACCTCCCATGTGCCGTCTTATACCATCTGTCGACCACGCACTGCTTAGTGTGTCATATGTACTAAATGACGAAGAGGGCACGTATATGGTGTCCGCGTACTTCCAGTACAGCGACGACATAGACACTCACCTACAACATCTAGGCACCGTGCTGGATGCCTTGAAGGGCAAGCGCGTTATTGTAGGGGTGGACTCAAATGCGCACTCTCCGATGTGGTACTGTGAACCGCGACAGTATACCGGACGTGGGCCAGACGTCACGCACCGCCGCGAGTCCATGGAAGCGTTTATCCTGGCCCGAGATCTTCGGTTGGAGAATAGAGAGGGAGAGCCAACGACCTTCGCGACCGCGAACGGAACGTCCAACATCGACCTCACATTGACATCGAGAGGCGCCCTGGTGACAGGGTGGAGAGTGCTGGAGAATCAGATCGAGAGCGACCATCGTCTCATTGTTATGAAAGTGGCAAGCAAGCCCACTCCTGCTCGCGCAGAGCTTCTGGACGAGCCGAAGTGACTGCGTGACCGGGGGGTCGATTGGGCCCTCTTCGAGCGTCGGATCCATGGGAGGGTGGGTAGTATAAAGTGGAATCGTTCCGCCTCAGAAGTCTGTGCTCAGTTCACCGAAATGGTAGGGAGCACCGCGAAGCAGACACTGGGGTTTGTTAAGCCTAGGAACGCGAACAAGGGACCAGAGTGGTGGACGTCAGACCTCGATGACGTCCGAGTCAAAAACAACAACTTGCGTAGGGCCTGGCAACGCACCCGAGCTCGGGGCGGACCTGCCGAGGCACAGGCGAGGGAACGTTTTCATGCGCATAGGGGTAGGTATCGTCGAGCAATGGAGGAGGCGCAACTTTTGCACTTTAGGAAGATCGCAGATTCCGGAAACCTGGACCCTTGGGGACAGGCCTACCGAGCCGCGAGCGGGAGGTCTAGGCCTCCCCGTAACGTAATTAATGGCACGAAATTCGCCGAAGGTTATGCTGGGAGCGTGAGCGAGGCCATGCACAGCCTTATGTGTGCGCTGTGTCCGGACGACGATGTGTCTCGTGACACGGTGTATCACCGGCAAGTGCGGATTGTGGCTTCGATCACGCCTTCAGGAGAAGATGCCCCTCCTCCCACTGATGGCACTGTCGAGAGGATAGTTCGGGACCTTCCCAACACGGCCCCGGGTATCGATGGGATCACCGCTCGGATAGTTAAACACACATGGGCAGCCGCGTCGGTAGAGTTCTGCGAAGTGTTTAGGCGATGTGTCCAAGAGGGGACCTTTCCGGATGTGTGGAAGGACGGCAGGCTGATTGTCCTCCCGAAAGGGAACGGCAGGCAGCTTTCCGACCCAAAAGCATATCGCCCCGTCACCCTGCTCTCTATCTTTGGTAAGATTTTAGAACGCGTAATATTACGCTGCGCACCGCAAATAACCAGGGGGTTATCGGACTGCCAGCACGGATTCACTCGAGGTCGGTCGACGGTGACTGCGCTAAATACCATCTTCAGCGTAGCCAGGGGTACCTCGTCGAAGTACGTACAAACCATTTTCTTAGACATCTCTGGAGCCTTCGATAACGCCTGGTGGCCCATGATATTGCTCAAGGTGAAGCGCGGAGGGTGCCCCCCCAACATCTTCAGGATGCTGGCGGGGTACTTCGTGAATCGCCGGGTGGGCTTGTTCGTGGGTGACCGGGCTTTATGGAAGGCAGCAACTATGGGTTGCCCGCAGGGATCAGTGTTGGGACCCACGCTCTGGAACGTGCTGATGGACGACTTGCTTCGACTGCCCCTCCCGGGGGGGGTCAGTATCGTGGCTTACGCCGACGATGTGACGCTTTTGATAGAATCCGGATCCCGGGCGAGCATAGAGGCCACGGCCTCTACGGTTTTACAGCTCGTCGGTGACTGGGGCGCCCGTAACCGACTGGAATTCGCGCCTGCTAAGTCGGTTACCATGACGATCAGGGGTAAATTCCAGAGGCCCCCAGTCATCAGGTTCGGGGGGACTTCTATCAAAAGCGTCACGTCGACCACGGTGCTCGGAGTGGTGGTCGACTCGAGTCTCTCGTTCGCACGGCATGCGTTATCGATAGGGGAGAGGGCGGCAAATTGCTTCGGCAAGATGTCGAGAGTATCGGCGTCCTCTTGGGGTATACGGTACAGAGCCCTACGGGAGCTGTACCGCGGCACTTACATCGCCACGGTAACGTATGCTGCAGCATGTTGGTTCGAGCGCGCGTCCCTTCACGTTGTGCGGAGTGCGCTCCTGCGCACCCAGAGACCAGCCTTAGTCCTTCTGACGAAGGCGTACCGTTCGACGAGTACCGACGCACTGCCGGTGCTTGCCGGTGTGCTTCCGGCTGACCTCGAGGTAATCCGGGCGGGCAGACTAGGCGAGACGCGCGAGTCCGCGCTTGCCAAGGACGAGTTCAAGGGTGCCGAACTCAGAATAACTGAGTCCGTCCAGGCCGCATGGCAGGGACGTTGGGACACGTCGGACAAGGGGAGGGAGCTTTATCGGTTCTTCCCGGATGTGGTGGCTCGTCTCAAGGCGACTTGGGTCGAGCCGGACTATGAAACCTCACAGTTGCTGACAGGCCACGGTTGCTTCAGGGGTAGACTTTTCCGCATGAGACTCGCCGATGTGAGCTCATGCTACTGCGGGGGTAGCGACGTAGAGGACGTACACCACGCTCTGTGGGAATGCGAACTTTACGGGGAAGCGCGTAGGATTCTTCTGGACAAGGTGAAGACGCTTGAGGTGGGCCCGGTCTATTACCCGGACCTCGTGGGGACGGAGGCGAACTTCAGACAGCTACGGGACTTCGCGCGGCGATGGCACAAGATTAGGAGTGGGCTAGAAAGAGAGAGGTGAAGAGCGAAGACGCCGCAGAAGAGGCAGAAGACCGGGCAGTGGGAGCAAGCGGTACCACTTCGGGTGGGCTCGGACGACCTGGAAGGCACCGAAGGCGTACGAGTGATGTCCGCCCCAGAAAGGGGAGAAGGACCATAGGGACAAGGAAGACAGACAAAGAATAACTTGTAGGAGAGATTAAGGTGCGCTGTGAAACCAGAGCCTCCGGCAACTAGCAGCGCACTCTCCCGTGATTCGGCCTGTATAACCGTAAGGTTGCGTCAGGCCATGGGAAGGTGGTGGGTTTGTCCCTGTTCTTCAGACTTTTACCCCAAATACAGTTGAATAAACTTATCTATTAGTATTTCTAAACATCATATTTTTATTGAAAAAATGTACATTAATGGTCTACCAACTAAAAATAAACAAAAGAGTGTACTAACGGGTTCCCTATGTAATACCGAAAGCCATTTGATCGATTATTATTTCAACGAATACTATTCATCGATTACTCAATTGAACGATGCCTTATTTCTACGAAGCTTTAATTATCCGATGTAACGTTTCACCGAAAAACCTATTACCGAAATTCATTTCAACAACAATACATAAAACCGAAACATTATTAGTCGATGTAACATTTCACCGAATTTTAGGTGTAGGTTAAAATTTCGGCTACAGGGACGCCTATCACTCGTACGGTAAATTAAAACGAGAGAAATCAAATAATGTTTTAATTCAGTATTATTATTTATTTTCATAAATAATAAAATAACGATTGACAACCATTGACAATAATTCCGTGAAGCCGGGACGAGGCAGGTAGTATTTTATAAATTACTAGCTTCTGCCCGCGACTTCGTCTGCGCAGGATTAGTATAAATTATAGCCTATATGTTGTTCTGATGTTTGAGCTATATTGTTGTAAAGTTTTATTAAAACCCATTCAGTATTTTTTGCGTGAAAGACTAACAAACATACATCCATTCTTCCATCCATACAAACTTTTTCCTTTATTATATTAGTAGGATACAGTATGCCCTAAAAATGACCAACACTAATTTCATTATTGAGTAGACGTGCCTAATAGTGTATCCTGGATAAATTCGTTTCTTTTAATGTGCAATTTAATTTACAACAGAAAATATGTTATATTATTATATAAGTGCAAATTTCTACAACTATTATTAGAGAATAATTTAGTACTAAGACTTTTTTTCTTTTTACCTTTACGGTAATGGTCCGAGTGGTTTACTTCTCTTCTAGCACACAGCCAATATGTTGTTTGATTTGCATATGTTTTATACTCGTATTTCTTAGTTTAATGTTCACTAAAGTATCTTGCGTTTCTATAAATGAGGTAGAAAAATCGAAAGAAAGATATTATGTGAATTCCGATTAATATATCCACCCCGTTAGGGCAGTCAAACGGAAACGCATTTCCGTCATTTTACCGCCCATACTACGGCGAATGCTCTGATAAGCTTCTTTACCTAATCCATCTCTCTTCCTTTTTAAGGAGTTATGGCTTCCATACCATCGCGATCTAAGCAAAAACAATGGTAAAAAGTGATGTAAATTTTTTTAAGTGTCGCTAAATTACTTTTTAACTAATGTCAATATAATAATTTGTTATGATCTTTCATGTAGTTTTAGAATTTATTTGAGACCACAAAAAATAACAAACTTAATTGATCATTGTAATGTCTAAAATCTAACGTTGACGTTGAGAGCCGTTCAAAACGTACGCAACCTTTTCACTATAATTAATCATTATTAACTCTTTATAACGTTTGCACTTTCACAGCCAACAAACCATCAAAGTGGATGGTGAATAAAATAATATTTTTAAGATAGTTTCTTTAGCAACTTAATTCTATGCGACACAATCAAGAAATGAAATTCAAGTCAAGCATACGTGTTCCATCCTTAATTCTTACAATACTGGGTCATTCAAAAGAGGGGCGAAGAAGCACCTTGCAGGTTGGCAAGGCGAGGGTGGTTAAAAACGTTATCCATTCTAACAAAAAGGTTGAATACTGTGGTAATTTAAGGTTGTAGCACACTTATCAGATCCGAACTGTATCTATATATATATATATCGCCTCTTTTTACTATAAAAACAGGCGATGTGATACGGTCCGTAGCTGTTTCGTAGCCACCATTTCGTAGCATTCATAGTAAAAACCGACCAAGTGCGAATCAGACTCGCCCACGAAGGGTTCCGTACCATGTAGACTGTGGGACTAAATTCAACCTTATTTTAATTATTTAGCGCATACTTTCCTTTACCAAGTGTGCGTCACACGTGCCGAAGGACGCCGCGGCACGCTTCGGGATATTTCGACCTTTTCGTGTAAAATAAAAATGTATAATGTTCTCTTAGATTTGCGCGAGCACTACACATTATAAATAAAACAACTTTTACGGATTTAACTCGCGTGTAATTAGATTTTACATGATGGTATTATTGCCCGACGTTTCGTAACACTTTTCAGCGTTCGTGGTCACGGGATGACTAAAGATGTAGGTTGTCAAACTTTATGAAATAGTTAAATCTACCGTCACTTTAATTATTAATTTGGAGTGTTCCGTTTCACGCAAACGGAGCTCACGGTGTCATTAGGTCTTGCTGTGTGGTGTCGAAACGTCGGGCAATAATACCATCATGTAAAATCTAATTACACGCGAGTTAAATCCGTAAAAGTTGTTTTATAAAAATGTATGTTTTGATTGCGGTGCCACAGAATGTGGTAATGATGCTAATTGATTGATAACTCATGCCGTCGTGGTGGAGTGGTCAGTTACGCTAACTACACATCAAGCGGTCCGGGTTCGAGTCCTGGTAGGAGCAAATGTTTGTGTCATGAACATGAACCTTTGTTCACGAGTCGCGGTTGTTTATACATCCTCTTTATTGCAATTTAAAATACATCAAATGCACAAAAAAAGAATACAGTTTACAAGGCGGTTATCTCTAAAAGAGATCTCTTCCGGAGAGAGTTAATGTTTGTGTATTTATTTTAGTTTATTTATAAAAATATCTATACTATTATGTTTATGGAGGTCAGCTCAAAGCGGCTATACGAGGCAAAGAGGCCATCATATTTTTCGGAAACTAAAAATGATAGCGTGACGTTGCCGTCCTACCAATCGCCCCACAACGAGCAGTCGTTTGGTGGTGATCAGAGCGAACTCGTGCCTGAACATTTTATTAAAAAAATCAAGAGTAAGCTCAACCTATTTTTGATCAAACCTGATTTAAATTTAATGTTTTTATTTTACGTCTATTGTAACCTATACTACGGCAAATGATTTGAATTTTAGTTTTTTTGAAGATATTAATTTTAAAAAGATGATAGAAAGACTAGAAGACTGAAGATTTAGTTGCAACCTACCTATTCAATATGTTATTGTTGCGTATGACATAAATTGGAAGACTGAAATTATTATTTCATTTGAAACTTTGTCTAAAAATTTGAAAACTGAAGTTTTATTCATGCTAGAAAAACTTAGTTAATATTTCTTTTTATCATGATAAAGACTTTTTTTGATATTTTTGTTTTTTCACAAATATCTACTTGCAATATTTTGGCATCATATGGGGGTAAGGGCAAAGTGTACCCTTGGCCGCTTTAGGTGCCGTTCGGGCAAACTGGTTTATAGAAAATTTTTCGTAATTTGAAAATTATAATAAACCATTTAAATAAATTATTTGGAAATGCGATTGTTTTTTATAAAAATTTATTGAATTTCCTTTCCATTGATATAAAACACTTTTCTAAAATGGATTCTATAGTGGCAATTTTTTAAAGTCAAAGTAAGGTGGCCGTATTGAGCTGACCTCCCCAAAATTTGTCCGTTATCTAGTATCCATAACACAAGTTCTTAATGATATTTAATTTGGGCTAGATAATTGGCGTGAGAGTGGAAATTTATTATTATTAGTAACTAGCGGACCCGACAGACTTCGTCCCGTCCTGCATAAAGAAATTATTCGAATTTTTCTCGCCGTAAAAACCATCCTTGAACTTCAACGAACATTATAAAAAAGAATTGGCCAAATTGGTCTAGGCGTTGTTGAGTTATGCGCTTACCAACACATTTTGAGATTCATTTTTATATTATAGATTTCATTTAAATAAGGTCGAAAAATCCTTTCCCCACGAAATAATTCCTTGCCATGCCGTGACGCGCCGTCGGTGGGCGCAGACCCTAACCCGGATGAAGTGGAACAGAAAAAGCTAGCACTATAATAAAATATTCTTTGAAAAACAATGAATTTGTTAATTGAAGGCTAAATGGTCTAAGATTGAAGGTTACGCAAAACTTTCAAGGACCTAGAATTATAATAACGTTTAAAACTTTTATTGACAGTTTTTATGTCAAACATGGAAAAAACATATTAAAGTGAAACTTGTAAAAACCTTATCTAACTATGCGTAATTTCGTAATGAATAAAAAATTAGACAATATATTATCAAATAAATGTTTCTGCATCAATATACACAGAACACAGAAAGAGATGTTATGTGGTATAAGGGGTTTAAGTATGAAATTGCCGTTTTGTATGCAGAATTTAACGAAAAATAATTTTTCCATACTAATATATTTGCGATTTTTTAAGGAACCACAAATCTAAATTTTGTGTAATTTTGTGAATATATTTAGACAACATTAAGCTATAGGATACTTAGAGAAAAAAATTGAGAATTAACACCTGTAAAAAAATATTCATATTTTTCTAGCGGAAACCGGAACCTCTTAGGACGAGCTGTTTTTGAAGATATAGTTCTAATGAAAAAAATTAAAATAAGAATAAAATTGTATACATAAATATAAGTCCTTGTGATGAAGTTTAAAATAAAAAAAGAATAATGGAAACAGCTATTGTATTAATGGAATTATACGCTAATGAATAATGAGGAAAAATCGGCAATTTCATACTTTAACCCCTATTATTATGTAATATGATAATGAAGACACTTTCTTTTACAACAAGAACTCGGGAAAAACTCCACAATATGTAATTTACTCGGTGATTATCACTTTCATTTATCAAAAAAAGTTAGCGAATAGGCCAACAAGACAGATGTTATATTCAAATTCATCTCGGCAGTCTGGGTTCACATACATATTTTTTTTAGAAAATACATACTTATATTTTTTATCCAATATAGATATATAGGTAAACATAAAAGGTTTTTAGACGATTTAAAAAATACTTTAATTAATATCATCATCATCATCAACAGCTAATATAATGTCTGAGGGGCTCGAGCCTACCTCACATTAGGGGCGATTAGGCCTTAGTCAACCACACTGGCCAAGTGCGGGTTGGACGACTTCACACACAACCTACATTTCTTCATAGGTGTGTGCAGGTTTCCTCACGACGTTTTCCTTCACCGTAAAAGCGTCGATTAAACGTACATATGAATTCAAAATTTTAAAATACATTGGTACGTGGCGGGGATCGAACCAGTGCCTTCCGGGTAGGAGACGACGCTCTTACGCACTACGCCACCGACGCTTATAATTAATATGACAATATATTTTTTTTATTTTTTGTATACATACAGAATCAGCATGCACTAGCTATTGCTTCCTGCTCCTTAATTGTTAACCAATTCCTCACGAGATCAATTTTAACCCACTTGTTCCTAAATTACTTCATTTACAGTATTGATTCGAAATTTCGTATACATAATTGGTGCCAGAAAAGCAGTAAAAATGATTTAAAAAATATCTCATTTCCAGAAAAGCCGGAAAATGCCGTGTCGTTATCGACACAGTAGGAAAAACCACTACTATGATTTTCTATGTCAAATTAAAAAAGACCGTGGTGAATCAGGAAATTTATTAATAAAATAAACATAAATTCCAAAAAAAAATGTTTCATTTGACACAAGGCCTCTCCTTGTCATCGAATAAGGTTTAGGTAGTCCACCACGCTTGCACAATGCGGATTGGTGGACGGAGTATAAGTTGATCAATACCTCTTTGCTGATCCATTCAACGACACCCATTGGAGGATATAGGATGATGCTATTCTACTCTGCCGGTATCACCGTAAATTTATAAAAACCGCAAATTTAATTAAAATTTATCTCGCGAGAAATTGGCTTAAAACTATTAGTACTTAGTAATAGTTCAGGCTGATTGGTTTAAAGACGCCAACGCCAGACGAAAGCAGGAAGTAATAGTTCAGGCTAATTGGTTTAAAGACTGTTCTCACCCGTTCCCGGCTTTTACACAAGAAACCACTTAGCACCGATTGGTTTTAGATATATTGTAAAATAAATTCTATGTTTACTTGCTTTCGTCAGTTTGTAATTTAACGGCCAGTTGCACCAAGTGCGTTTCTGGTCTTACAGGTCCAGACTTGTCAGTTCATAGGAATGGGTCGTTCCATTTTTAAATCCTTACTTAAGTTGATTTTAGGTATAAGTATCTTGATGCGACCGGCCGTAATTGTGTGTGATTTTACGGTAACGTGTATTATAAATAATAAATATAAATAAAGCACGAAGAAAAGGTACCTAAAATGCCGTAATAATCCTTTGGTTGGTTGGGCAACACATATAATGTATAAATATGACAGATAAAATAGTTGATATAATAATAATAAATTATTTCTACGCTAAACCTACCTAAATCTGGTTCCCCTCTCTGTAACGCGATGGACTCGCACGGTGAATTCATAGAGCGCTCGTCTCAATAAATTTAAATTTATTTATTTTAATTTATTTAAGTTTATTAAGAAGAATTAGGCACGAATTCGTAATTAATTCTTCGTGTTCATCGCTCAAACATTTGCTCCTGCCAGGATTCGAACTCGGAATAAAAGAATCTTCATTTTTATTTTACTTCATTCATATTCTGCATTCGTAGCATAACAAGTGCTACGAATGACATAGTACCTTTATAATTACCTAAAATTGTACTTAATTAAAATAATTTTTATGCATTTAACGAGTTTTTTATTCGGCGGACAGAATTTAGTGCTTAATTTAACTATTCCACATATTTTATACGTCAAGGGCAAAATGAGGCAATTAACATAATTGGACATTATTTTTAATATTATTCACTTTGTAACAGGTTTTTTGTAAACTTCTCATTGATACTGACTAATCGTTGTCACTATTTATTGCCAAACATGCCTTTATTTTCATTTTTTTTAAAAAACATTTGCCGCGTTTTTTTTTGTATAAAAATATTTTCAATAGTTGATTCGAATAATGTAGGTAATTACAATAACATATTTTATAAGTAGATATTTAAACTCAGGAAACTGATGGTTAATAGTAGATTATGATACAAGTGAGTTAAGCTGCTCATTACATAGATACGATTCTGTGGGTTGCAGCACGAGTCGAAGGCGAGTACGTAACTTAGCCGTGTATGTGCACGTATTATAGCCATGTATGTGCATTATTATTAGCACTGAGCGTATTGGTGTGCAGGCATCTACGGTGCGCACTAGGCGAACGCATTGCCTAGCTATTGGCCCGGCTCGTACAAATTATGTTAGACACTAGGTGCTGCAGCGAATTGTGCGAACATATGAGGACAAGTTCAGAGACATCGATATCTTTTTCTTGACCCGTAAAGCCTTCAGTAATGAGGTGCTGAAGTCCCTTCAGCAAGTTCACAATGTGATATGACTGGTTTGACGTTGGCGGTGCAGAGCAGATTGCATTGGTATCATACACACAATACACATTACACAAACATCACACATACTAACACCGACACCTCAACAGTAGTTTGAGTGAAGTATATTATCTTGCTTAGTTTGGATTTTTGTTTGAATTAAATTGGTTTAACATTGGAATAACGAGTGTGTTGTATAAATTATTTAATATGTCAAGCTTTATAATTGGCTATTCACGTTGGTACTTATAAGTTTGTATTTATAGATTTAAAAATGCTGTAAAGTTTGCAATAAATCTTTAAAGAAAATAAAAAATGTAATGAGCAATTGAGGCAGCTCACGAGTATCATACGACGGTTTTCAACACACTTGGCGGACAGTAATTTATACTTTCATATTTTTCATTTATGCGAGATTTTACTCATTAGCAAGTTTGACTGCTGAGGATGTCAGACGGTGTTAAAACAATATTTTGTTCGTCTATAGTATAACATTTTGCTACTTTTAGTCATCGTTTCCTTATTAAATGGCGGTAAACTAAGTATATAGAACAATTTCTAGCAAAAAGGGAACGATGTTTTATTTACAACCGCGCCATTGCGCACGCAACTAAAATATAAGCTTCTTGGCGCGGACTATAGTAGAAATTGTAAGGTTTTGTAGGAAGGCGATATTTAAATAAAATGTTGATATTGATACGTAATTAACAAATAAGTCAAATTTATTTTTCCAAAGAATTTAGTTTATATGCATTATTTCTTCTTGCTAAAAATAAAAAAATAGTGTTTGGTGCGCTGTGTTGGCATTGCTGTTCCGGACCTCGAAAGCAACGTCGAAGAAAACGGAGTTATTCAAGACTTTCATGAAAGATAATTAGTTGAGGACTGATGTTTCATCAGATGACAACATTCCTGTATAAATGGTCAACTTTGCCCAAGAATCTTAAAGTCCTTATGAGAGGATTTTTGCAAAAAATTGCCTCCACTGGTCCTGCTCCAAGAGGGGGAAAAGATGTGCCGTCTGCCGAATGAAGAAGTATCGGGAAATAAAGATCTACTGTGGCATGTATCACAAACCGCTCTGCGGTTAACATAATTTAGTAAGGTGTGAAGGATGTGTCACCCAAAAGTAAAAACATATTTTTGTAACGTATGTCAACCTTTTAACAAAAATATATTGTATTTTTATGAAATGTTGTTTGTTAAGCACTTAGTTTTAAGCTGTAATAGTGTAAGATTTGTTGGTTGTCCTAAAATAAATAAATGGTTTTTCATTTCTCAAGTATTCATGATTTAAATATTGGAGTTCATTAGACCCCTGGGTAGGAAAAGTGTTACTCCGAGGATGGGTAGGGTTCAAGGGTTAAAAAAAAGTTCATTTTGGTATTAGTGTGTAATAGACCCCATTACCATATTGAAAGCGGTGCAGCAAATGCAGTTTTATGAACAAGTGTGTTGACTTTATCTCCACAATAAAACACAACTAAATAATAAGTATCAGTTGTGTGTTTGTAGTGTATACACAATAGAATTTAAGAATAAATATTTTATTTTAATGTATTCGGAAAACCAACAGCTAAACATAAAAAAAGTTAGTTATATCACAGATAATATAATACTATACTAGGTTATATCATATCTGGGGTCCATGTCCAGAAGCCTCCTCTTGGCGGACCCTGGTAACGTGGTGGGGAAACTTTCTCGGCGGGTGTGTGGCTTTTGATGTCAAGTGTGTCCCCTTGGCATTCAAAGTGTTTGCACATGCTATCGTCGAGTTGTTATTGTTTTCCCGTCACGGCTAGTTCCGGACGGCCCTTTTCAGAGCCACGACCGCGCCCGAAGACCCCGGGTGCGGTCCGATGGCTGCTCCCGGTGTCCTCGTCAGGAGGACGCGCCGGTCGAGCAGCCGTCGGTGAGGAGGCGGCCTATAAGGCCGGCGTTGGCCAGCGACCCACAGGGGCTGGCGTTAGTCGGTAGCCCCTGTGGGCTGCTGGCCAACAACTGGTGCACAATGAGTGCCTAGACGGGCAGCGTTGAGACGGTCTCGGTGTAGTTGCGCCCACGTGCGCAGATCCCGAGCCGTCCCGTAATAGCGCACTGGAGGTCAGGCCGGGTAGAATGTTTAGTGGTTATGGAGGGAACGCCTTTACCTCGAGTCCCACATATCCCCTGCGGTTGGCACCACCCCGCAGGGACGATGTGTAAATGCATTTGACCTCCCCGACAAAAATAAAAGTTATATCATATCTAGTGTGTATTGCGTATTTCATAATGGACAAAAACATCGAACAAAGAGTTTGTCTTAAATTTTGCATCGCCAATGGAATTTCGTGTTCGTAGTCACTGAAAATGTAACAGAAGGCTTAGTGTGAATCGACTTTATCAAAAACACGTGCTTATGAGTGGTATACAAAGCGTTCAAAAGCGGCCGAGATGAGATGGAAGATTTGCCTCGCTCTGGTCGGCCATCAACGTCTGCAACTGAAATTAACATCGTAAAAGTGAAGGAAATAGTGACTGAAAATCCTCATTCAACTTTGAGGGAGATAGTCGCCGAACTTTCTGTATCTCACCAATCGATCCGAACCATTTTAAATAATCACTTGGGTATAATATAATGTTGCCGCTTGGCTAGTCCCAAATGACCTGATTTTTCTCCAAAACTCAATCGCATGAGAGTCGCTGAGGACATGCTAGGGCGAGTCAATTCCGACCCAACATTCATGAAACGCATTGTTACTGATGTGATGATGAGACGTGGGTTAACGAGTCTGAAAAGAAATGACCACTTCGTGGCACCCGTTTTTAATCGAAGCCGCCTGGATTGCGGAGGATGCTGGGTTCGAGTCCCGCCTGAGGCCGGACAATTTTTTTAGTGTATTTTCTAGTTTTAAAAACATTTATGCGTTTGTAAACGCAAAAAATATACCATAATATGAGATAGTTTTATCTTAACTGGCGTCAAATATTTGCAAAAATGTTTCGTTCGGATCTTAGAAGTACAAATTTCAAAGATTTAATGAAACAATGTTAACCATAAAAACATAAGCACGAAGCACAGTCATGTTCAATATTTAAGCTTAATTAAAACTCTGTATCTCATTGTAAGTGGGCTGTAATATTGTCTCTATGTTAAATAAATGTTCTTTAAGCCTATAAAAGTTTACGACATCGTTTTTATTGATAAGAATAGTTGAAATATCTGAAGTTGAATTATTATTCATATGGGTAGGTACTGTCCCATGTAAGCCCGCAGATGACCTTCGCAGCGTCACCGGTATTTTAAGATGGGAAAGACCTTGTCCGTCAGCGAGCACTTCTGCGGGGGTGTCTCTTCCAGGTAGAGTCTGTAGGGCCTTTGTATTGAAAGAGACTGGACTAAATACAAAAGGTACTAGGTAATCTGTCATTAGTAAAAATTTTTTACTTGCCTCATGTGCACCTATGAGTAGAACTATGATCATGGTCACATCTATGACTGCTGATGCTATGGTGATGGGTTATGAGTAAACCAGAGGATGCAATTCCCTGCTGGCATCCATCGGCTTTCCAGTCGTCACCAGCTCCACCAGTAGAAATATCAGGAGAGGGAAAGAAAGAAGAGATAAGACCTGGAAACCATATTGAAACACTTATAAGGAATATTACACTAAAAAGGAACATTAGTAACTGATAGGCGGTAGAAACATAACAATAACTGGCACCGAATGTCTCTATGGGCCTTCCGAAGTTTGGATCAGGTCTGATTATCTGTCTCACAGTAAAATATAATCATATTTACTTTACAAGATGCAGTCAATATTTAAAGAACTTCATGAAGGTACAAACGTCAAAAGTGCCATTCTAAAATGGCTCTACCTTAAACTTAGCCACAATTAAAGTCAAATCAAGTATTTTAAAGTCGTCTAAAGATAAATAAAGACCCACAGCGGATACCAAGGACTAAATGATATTTAATTTAATTCCTATCCAGTCAGATCATAGGCGACAGGCTGGCTGCTTATCACTAAGGTACTGGCCTATATTGCCAGATGTGACTTTATATTCCGTTATTTTTTAATCGTTTTAATTCCGAAGCCTACTTTTCACATAAAAAAGTCAAGTGTTCCAATACAAAACTTGCTGACAGGCCACTGTTGCTTCAGGGTAGACTTTTCCGCATGAGACTCGCCGATGTGAGCTCATGCTACTGCGGGGGTAGCGACGTAGAGGACGTACACCACGCACTATGGGAATGCGAACTTTACGGGGAAGCGCGTACAAGGTGAAGACGCTTGAGGTGGGTCAGATTTATTAACCGCACCTCGTGGGGACGGAGGCGAACTTCAGACAGCTACGGAACTTCGCGCGACGATGGCACAAGATTAGGAGTGGGCTAGAGAGAGAGAGGTGAAGAGCGAAGACGCCGCAGAAGAGGCAGAAGACTGGGCAGTGGGAGCAAGCGGTAACACTTCGGGTGGGCTCCGAAGGCGTACGAGTGATGTCCGCCCCAGAAAGGAGAGAAGGACCATAGGGACAAGGACGAAAGATAATTTGTAGGAGAGATTAAGGTGCGCTGTGAAACCAAAGCCTCCGGCAACTAGCAGCGCACTCTCCCGTGATTCGGCCTGTATAACCGTAAGGTTGCGTAAGGCCATGGGAAGGTGGTGGGTTTGTTCCATACAAAAGTGCAGTACCTATGCAACCAAAATGTATGCAACAACTGATTTTTGTTTCGCGATTTCGATGATGTTCCCACTATAAAAGTTGTTTATATTGACTAGTACATAAAGTAGTTTTTTTTTGTTATATTATCGGCAATCAGTCCTCAGACTATAAGCTGATTTGATGTTTTAGCTATTCACTTGTAGAGTATGCTCTCCATTGAGTGCACCTACTCGTATTTGGTAGCTTGGCGCTACTGGCGATTATGTAGCTCTAGGATACTGAATCGTTTGAGGTTATAAAGTAGGTTTAACGATTAAAAAATAACGGTTTAAAAAACCAAATTTTACTTAAGGCTCTTTTCAACCCCTTTTGGGATTATGATTGTATGTATGTAGGATAGCCAGAGCAAATACGTGGCTAGTTCGATTATTAGATCGATTACCAAATCAGAAACAAAGAGTCCATTCTTTTTTATCTTTAAGTTGAAGGCGTTAAGGCTTGGTAAAAATTCAATTTTCTTATTGACAATATTGTAAGTTTTTCATATATATGAAAAACTTACAATATTGTCAATTATATGTATATTTTTTTATTGTAAGTTTAATTATTAGTCTTTATTTTATTATGATTAATTATTAAAGCCTTGACAATGTGAATTATTACCCTTTCCACATCAATACTATGAAAACTATAAAGGTAAGTTAAAACTTGTTGAGTTTGTTGCCGGTTCTTTTCAGAACAAGGCCTCCTGGTAGACTCTTGAACCGATGGCATCAAATTTGACTTTCATAAGTACATATACAAATTGTACCTAAATGAATAAAGAAATTTGAATTTGAGTTTGGTAATCACCCAAAACTTTTTATCGTACACATTGGTATTATTGGCATTTCTGACATTAAGTCTAGGTGTTATATTTTATTCATACCTGATTCATACATCGTAATTTTTAACCATCTTAAATATTTCAAGGTGTGTAAGTGACAATCAGTTGTTCCATACGAAAGTGCAACACCATCGCAACCAAAATGTATGGATGTGATTTTTTTTTCGTGATTGCGATGATGTTCTTGTAGCAAGAGGTCCATATTGGCTCACATAATATTCTAAATCCTATTCTTTTTCTTACTACCGATTTTTGTTCATAATAATCACTCTTCATAATTTTATTTTTCATACTTTTTTATTCATACATTTTTATTACTACCAACGGAGCTCATTAGTAATCATATTTTTTTTTTAATACTGTTACTACCTTGTTGCGTACAAAAACAGTGCACTCCTGGTCATAAAAAAAAATAACCCTAACCTACCCATCACCCAGCCATGTAGGTGCATAAAACACTAGACTCGCCCAAAAATGTATGATTAATGATATTATGAATTTTAATGATTATGTTTTATGAAGTTATGAAGAATGATCATTATGGTTTTAAATGGTATGAGAAATATTTTCGGACCTCCAATGATAGGAATTGAAAAGTTATGTAAGAAAATGCGCACCCTATAGCAAGAGTTGTTCGTATTAACTGGCACTTTAACACCTCGAAATAATTTAGACGGCCTAAAAATCACGGTGTATAGTAAAACACATAGACTTAATTACATAGATAAAAAAGTGTGATAACAAAGTAAAGGAACTTGAATGTGATATGATTTTTTTCTTTTAGTACAAGGTAACCAAATCGCAATAATTGCCGTTTTTGCTCATGTTAATGATATGAAGAAGTTCAAAAATTAACAAATTAATGTTGATGACAATTATTTATTAAGAATAAAATAGAAAGACGAGGAAAAAATATTAATATTAATTGTGCTTCCTCGACTTAAATTTCTCATAAATCATGAATACATACACACTCTTGAATACACATTTACAATCATTTATAATAGTTAATTACCATAGGCCAGTATTTCAGCGCCTGTTATTGTAATTAATGGTAAATACATTGACCCCAATCGGGGCCAAATGGTTGAAATGACGCGACCTTACCCAGAGGGCCCCTGACCTACCAAATAGGATTTGGAATCGTACGGTATCTATTGCGAACACAGATTCTGTATTAGAGTGGCAAGTAATAAAAGAAATCGTAAACACATATAAGACTTATATTTTCATAAAACTTAATAATTTAAAATAAACAGTCATGTGTTGCTCTGTAATCAAAGATTTATTCTATTAGAAATATTACAGGTAACATTACATATCTAACTACTTTACAAAATAATAAATTCTTACCTGTAATCAAAGAAACGACATTTAAAGTTTATTCTAATAATAATATCTATTCTTTAAAATTAAAATACTTAATCACTTAATAAAATTCATTACAATATCATATTTGCTTTTGACATTATTTTTCTCAATGACATTTGACATAATTATGACATTATGAATAAAACCTCTTTACCGAAATTAAAGAAATATATTTTCTTTACATCTCCCCCCCTAGGGACTGTATGTAAGCCTACAGAAATAACCTACAGAAACCTTTTATTATGATTATTTTTTTAAGTATTTTTTACTAAAGCCGGAGTTAGCTTTGTAATATGAAACATATTTGATTCCATTTTTTTATGACCTGTATCAATTTTAAATATTGTGTTTGATATTCTCTGTACAATTTTAAATGGTCCTATTTTTAGTTCATCTAATTTATTCCTATTCAATTTATTACCATTTTCTACATAAACCATGTCACCTACATCAAATTCATAATATCTATGTTTCTCATCAAACAATTTTTTGTTATAATTATGTGACTTTAGTGTATTCTCAAAGGCTATCTTCCTGTCTTTTATCCAATCAGTAAAACATGTTTTCTCTTTTAATTCACTAGGTAAAAATGATACATCCACACCATACAAAAGATAACTCGGTGAAAAGCCTGTAACTGAATGATTAGTTTCATTATATTTACGAACGCATTCATGAGCTATTGTTGTCCAAGCTTTCTTTTTCCCTTCTTCATTTATCTTGCATCTGATTTTGTTCACTAGTGTTTGATTAAGTCTTTCATTCAAGCCATTAGAGAATGGAGCATTTACTGCTGTAAATATAATAGGAATCTGATTGTTATTTAAGAAAGTTTTGAACTCTTTGGAATTTATTCCTGGATATTGATCTGTTAGCAGCATACCAATGTTGTCTATATCTTTTACATTCTTCACTAACTTAATAAAATCATTTGCACATTGCGTTTTGGATGTTAAAATAAATGCATATCTTGTAAAATGGTCCACTAATAAATGTAGATATTTTTTTGTTGATCTGGAGCCTCCAAAACCTCCTATTGTATCTATTGAAATAATCTCAAAAGGTTTTGTAGCTGGTCCTAAATGAGACATAAATCCGTATTTCTCTTGTCCTCTAGACTTATTTTTCAAGCAAATGTCACAGTTCCTGCAAACTTCATTAATATTTTTAATCAAATTTTTGGCTGTATAATATGGCCCGATAGTTCTTTCCATTTGTCCAATTCCAATATGGCACAGGTCTTTGTGTATGGTTCTTATTAATTCAATACTAAATTCTTCAGATAACACAATTTTTTCTTTATTTTTAAATTTTTTATAATATATACCGTTTCTCAGAATGAATTTTTCTTTTCTTTTTTTTAAATATTCATTTTCCTTTTGATCCATTACAATACTGTCTATTCTAATAAAATTTACAACTTTTAACAGTTCATCTACATTTTCATTTGGCTCTAATACTGGATTTCTGCTTAGACAGTCTGCTTCTAAATTTTGTTTTCCTGGAGCATATTTTATTTTGAAATCATATTGTGATAAATAATATGTTAAATCACCTAATTCTTCATCAGTCCTAGATTTAATATTCATGTTTTCAAGTGGTTTATGATCTGAATAAACCGTAAACGACCTACCAATTAACCAGTACTGCCAATATTTCACAGCCTCCTTAATCGCCAAACATTCTAAGTAAATAGCTTTCTTCTTTTTCTGTGTCTCATTTAGTTTTTTCGAAAAATAAGCTACTGGTTTTTCTTTGCCGTCGAGTTGTACTTGTTTTAAAATAGCACCAATACCTTCAATAGATGCATCAGTGTAAATATTTATTGGTAGATCTTTATCAAAAATCTCTAAAATTGGCTGTGAACATAGAAGACTTTTAATTTTATCAAAAGCATCTTGGCACCTGCTACACCAAATAAATTTTTGGTTTTTTCTCAGTAGATTATGTAAGGGATCTAGTATTATAGCACTTCTTGGTATATATTCATGATAAAAATTTATTTTTCCTAGAAATTGGCGAATATTATTTTGTGTTTTTGGAACCGGAAAATTTTGTATCGATGCCAAATTATCTTTTATTGGTTTTATTGAATTATTTTGAATAATATGACCTAAATATTTCACTTTGTCTGTTGCAAAAGAACATTTCGTAAATTTTAATCGAAAACCTTCTATTTTTATTGCTTCTAGTAACTGGGTTAGATGATCAATGTGTTCAATAAACGTTTTAGAAAAAACGAGGATGTCATCAATATAATTAACTGCAAATCCAGTAAGTTTATAGTTCCTTAGTATATTGCTTAATATTCTCTGAAAAATCGCTGGAGACGTCTTCAAACCAAATGGAAGGCACGTCCACTGGAAGTGTCCATCTTGCGTTACAAACCCTGTTTTCTTCCTGTCTTCTATACGTAAAGGAATAGACCAAAAAGCAGAATTTATATCAAGAGTAGTAAAGTATTTGCAATTTCTTGTTTTTATCGTGAGGTCATCAATTAGTGGAAATGGTTGTGCTTGTGGAACTACAATTTTATTTAGGTCCCTGAAGTCGATACAAAGTCTTGATTTTCTGTTATCTTCTTTTTTAAATGCTAATGTGACAGGTGCTGCAAATGGACTGTAAGATTCTTCTATTAGTTTGTTATCTAATAACTTTGATATTTGTTCTTCTATCTCTTTTTTGTCTTCTATAGTACACCTATAAGGCCTCTTACTGCAATATTTGTTTACTAATAAATCTATCCTTGCTTCATATTTCTTAACTGTCCCTATATCGTATTTGTTTTTTGCAAAAATCGACTCATATTTATTGACCAGTGTATTAATCTCCGATTTTTGGTACTCGTTTAGATGTTTTATTTTCATTTGAAAATCGTTTTCATTAATATGTTCATTAAAATTTATCGTGAATTCATTTATTATATCACCTATATCTTCTATAGTCTTTATTTTTTTTAATGTTTTATTCCTTTTCATATTCTCATTATTTTTATTTATACATCCCGCCTGGGTTATTTTTAAGTCCTCATTTTGTATTAGTCTGAATATTTTTATTAAATCCAATCCAATTAAAAAATCATATTTAAAATGGGACTCATCTATAATATAAACATCAACTTTATTTTCTATATCGAAAATTTTAACTTTCAAATTAGTCAAACCACTTGTTTTCTTAACACCATTAATAGTTACTAAGCTTGCTTCATTCATACTGTTTCTCTTTCCTTTTATTTTTAACAACTTAGAATTAACTAAAGAAACATTTGAACCAGAGTCGTATACTCCGTTTACTTCCAGCTCGTCATTTAGTAGTAGTTTGACATATATTAATGGTGTCACTATTCGTTTTTTTGGTTAGTTTCATTCAATTCAGCTTCAATCACCGAATTATTTACATGTTTAATGAAATTTTTTTCCGCCCTATCATCGTCTTTGGTTTTAAACCAGCAAATTGACTCAGAGTGGTAACGAATACCTTTACGCAATTTCTCACAAATTTTACATGGATTGATAATTTGATTTTTACTACTTATTTTTGAATTCACAAACCTTCTATTAACGAAATAACTTTTTTTACTCAACAAATGTTCATATTTGCTTACCTCATTAAATAAATCAACAGTATCCATTAATGACTGCCTATCAATCCTATTAAGTACAAATTCGGGTAAACCAGCTGCAATAAGATCCACCAAAGTACCTACATCAATAGTTTTTCTCATATCAAGTAATAGCTTCTCTTTTCTTATAGCATAATCCAACAGCGAATCATCTCTGTACTTAAAAAATAATGCGTAGTTGACCGGGTTCCATCCCTTATTTACAAAGGATTCACAAAATTTTTTCTTCCAAACAGACCATTCTGAATTTATAGTACACTTCATAAGCATAGAACTGTACCAATCTGCACAACTCCTATCCATAAATAATCGAAGTATTTCTATTTTCTTTTCATCTGATGTTATTTCAAAACGAATGCATTCTTTTTCAAAATTGTCAATCCACTGACTTGCGTTTGAATTTTTGCTTGTAAATTTTTCAAGGATGAACTTGTCTGCAATATATTTTATGTTTTGTTGCGTGTTTTCTAATATTTTTTCACACATTTTCCCAAACGTGTCAGTTTCTTTTCGATGACCTAATTGTTCTTGACTTAACTCTTCCAAAAATTGATCTCCAAATTGTAAATTACCGTCGTCATCTATATAGACTTCCTTCAGCTTTTCTGACATAGTAATCCAAACTCGTCTTTTTTGGTATCTTTTTTTTAAGCTATTTTTCACTTTTTTGTAAGTAGATGTTTTCACTAATTCTTCGTGATAAGAAACTAACTGCAGTTCTTCTGGTAATACATAGCATTTATTGTCAATCGTGGTGATTGATGTTATGCCGCACATATTTGACTTTTGATCACTCGCAGGTAGTAGTGTAAATTCAAAGCAAAGTTTCTCCATTATCAATTAAATTTTAAACAAAAATGTCGTTTTATAAGACTTATATTTTCATAAAACTTAATAATTTAAAATAAACAGTCATGTGTTGCTCTGTAATCAAAGATTTATTCTATTAGAAATATTACAGGTAACATTACATATCTAACTACTTTACAAAATAATAAATTCTTACCTGTAATCAAAGAAACGACATTTAAAGTTTATTCTAATAATAATATCTATTCTTTAAAATTAAAATACTTAATCACTTAATAAAATTCATTACAATATCATATTTGCTTTTGACATTATTTTTCTCAATGACATTTGACATAATTATGACATTATGAATAAAACCTCTTTACCGAAATTAAAGAAATATATTTTCTTTACACACATTTCTACCTTTTAACATTAATTCAATCGACATTTAAACTACATTAGAACAAATTTATTAATTTGTGAATTGATAAAGTAAGTGGGAAAGTACTTATACAGGATGGAAACTTTCAGCGGAGCAGTAAGGGACTTCCCCTTACTGCCCCGTTACCTTACCCCTTCCATAACGTTACACGAAAATGATCTTAAGACATTATTTATTTGATCCCCATTCACAGATTTTCAAAAAAATTTACTTAGCGAAAAAAATTGCAAATTTTACGAATTTGTTGGAGTACTAATAAAAGTCAGAAATCTTTTTTCATACATTTCGTAAGATATCATAGCCGGTCTTAAGAAAAAAAAATGTGAAATTGAATTACAATAAATAACATTTTACACATATCAGAAATATCTTGAAATCATATTCGAGGGTTCGAGTCCTGGTTGCGGCAAATGTTTGTATGACGAACACAAATATCTGTTGACTAATCATGATTGTTTTTATATTTATTTATGTTTATTTATAAAAATATCTAAAAAATATTATGTATATAAAAATGACCGTTATCTAGTATCCATAACACAAGTTCTTAATGATATTTAATTTAGGCTAGATAAGTGGTGTGAGCGTAGAAATAATTGTTATTATTAGATATATATTAATTTTCATTGTTGTATTTTTGGATCGAACTAAAGGCTTATTTTGTAGACTTTTTTAATTGTAAAACCATCGTGCCAAATTTAAGGCTGCGCGCAAATGGCCCAGCGACCACCGCCACCGGAGGCGGCCACGCGCCACGTGATACCGTGCAAACGAAGGTGTTTGGTGGCTGCCACGAGTGTTTAGTGCCATACCGCGCAACCTTCTTACTTTATACTACATAAAAACGAAAATGATTATGTGGAAAGCATAAGAAATTTATTTGTATAAATAAGTGTCAAAAGAAATCTTTTGGTGGTTTTTTATTGATTGAATTATGTCAATCAATAAGAAATCAACAAAAAATAAAAACAAACATGTTTCATTAACTTTATTTGCTACGCCAGCCTCTAATTTTTTTTTTTTTTTTTTTTTTTATGTTACGAAATGGCAAACAAGCTTGCGGCCCACCTGATGTTAAGTGGTCACCGCCGCCTATAGACACTTGCAATATTAAGTGTAAATCACTTAACACCGCAAGTGCGTTTGCCATCCTGGGGACTAAGATGATATGCCCTCCATGCCCAGTAATTACACTGGCTACCTTTCCCTTCAATCGGAAACACAGCGAACTGCTTCACGGCAGAAATAAGAAAGGCGGTGGTACCTACCCAGACCTTCTAAACACGGTCATTTCCCCTACCAAACACGGCATTCAAAAATAGTCGATTTCACCCAGGTGATTTTTTAGATCGATCTAGTATCGTTTCAAATAAGGATATGGATACCTGTCAGGTACGATTGAGGGACCACCTTTAACCGATTATAACTTCTGATTGTCTGCATTTACAAATGAAAGGTTGAATTTACAGTGGTTTCAGAACTTTTACTATAGGCATTCAAAAGCTTAAAATTCTAATGTGGACCCTCAATGGGAAATGGGAACGCTAACAAAATATTACAGTCGACATGACGCAATCTAATAATATCACCGACTTGTTAAATAACATTTACATTAAAGATATATTCATAAATAATTAAAATTAGTTACGACGGTTCAGAGAGTGAAATGGAGATTGATTGCACTATACCAGTTTTAAGATCAGAAGCCAAATTGGCAATGGAAAACCTGCTTCCAGCGAAATCAAAATGAAAATACATTAAAGTATAATAAAAATTTATGAGTTGGAAAAACGAGAAAAAGTGAAGATTTTCTCCGAAACAGTATTTTTGGCGTATTTTAATAATATTGCTAAAACTACAAAGCCATCTACATTATGTTCATGTTAAAAACGACATTAACTTGAAAAACAATGAACTGTAACTACTTTTCTTTAACGACAGTCAACTAGACTGGAAAAGCAAAAAATAAGATTTTTACAGGCAAAAACATAAAGCAGTTTTTAATTAAAGGTCCAGATGATATACAAGGTGTTTGGTACATGGGGTATGAAGCCGGCACCTACCCATGCTAACATAGTCATATAAATACTATGGTGATATCAAAAACTTTAAATTGTAAAAAAAAAATTCTTCCATACAAATAGTTCGATCAAAAAAACAAAATGCATGGAAAATAAAAAAAAATATTTTTACAATTTTGATTTTTTAATAGCACCATAGTATTTATATGACTATGTTAGCATGGGTAAGTGCCGGCTTCATACCCCATGTACCTTGTATATTTAGCGACAAAGGTAAAGTATGTTTTATTTCCCTGCATTCTTCTAAGAAAAGCACTACATTTATGCCTCGGCGAAAATGGCATATGCCTGTTTCATATTAGTAAAGTCCTCGCCTACGGCTCAGCCTTCGAACTCATACTCGACCTGCAATTGCCTATTTCGCGGCCTCTGTTATAATGTACTATTCCTTTCTCGACTTCGAGAAAGTCCAGTCTTCTGTAGTTTTTATTATAGTGAACGAATTGCGCTGTGAAACTATGCTAGTAATATCACCGATAATATAATATTATACTAGTAGTAAATACGTAACTACAATGTTAGCTACGCATTAGAAAAGAAATGAGTTTATCGACCTATGTAGGTACGAGTAGTTTACCTACACGGCATTTCACCCGACTTTTTATCGTAATGACGTGTTTTAAGACTCAAATTTGAACCTAGTTTTTACTATCTATCTTACAATTTATTAATAAACTTAAAAACTTTCACTTCACATTGGCTAAATGGGTAATTATTGTCGCGAAACTACTCAAATACAGTGTACCTACGTAGGACTCGAGTTCCGTGCCTTGTGTCACGTATGCGGTGCACGCATTTAGCGAGAGCAAGCATCAGGCTTATTTGCTTCGGACGCATAACATCAAATGTATTAGGGTAGCTAAACGTTGATTGTTCAATCAATATTTAGATATGGTGCCAAGGTAGGGTTGCCAGATACGGGCTTATCTTTTCCTGGATCTGGGGTTACAAACATTTAGATTTTTTGAATTTGATTTTGATGAAACGAAGTTGGAATTCAGAGTCAAAATCGAACTAAAAATGTTGGCTGTTGGACGGGCAATAAAAAAAATTCAAAATATTAAAAAAGTAGATATTACACAGGCTCTGTGAGTTGTGTTTGTGACACGACCGACGACACATACCTACAGACCGTAGTAATATTTCCTTGTATTCAATAATATTGTATAGCAATAGTGTTCAATAATTTCGGGACAGTAAGGTCTAATTACTGGACACGGGACATCATGCAAAATCCTGGCACTTTCCCGGAATTCCAGGCCTTCTGGCAACCTTATGACAAGGGCGTCCCCAGGCAGCATACTTAGAAAGAAAGAAACATTTACATTTTTTACTTACATACGATCACGATCGTAGTCTCAAGAAGGGTTGAGCAGGGCTTTAGGTAGTATTTGGTTACACATAAAGCCAGATCTGGCAGTATGGCCCATATAATACACACTAAGCCATAAACTAGTGACAGCTTGCCAGCCAGTCGACTGCACAAAAGGGGCATCAAAACCAATAGCAACTAAACCTTTAGTAAACGACCAAAAAATACCATCAACAAGGACAGAAAATTACTCAGCAGTCCAGGTTTCTATAATTATTATAAATTGTGCAAGGTCTAATATAGAGTGTAGCAGTTGAAATTCAACTAGAATATTCGTGAACCAAAACTTATTGCTTGGAATTACCTAAGCTCAACTCCGTTATTTAACTTACAAAGTATGAATTATTCTGAATAAATTAGGCTAAATCTAAAGCTAAGTAAGCACGCTAGACAGAGCCCTAAATTTAACGCCTAAAATTACTTATCAAGACAAGGTTAAGTGGATTTATTAGGTTTGTCACTTAGATTACTTAGGATTTAATTATGCACAAAATTAAATTCTCAATTGCTCATACTATAATCAATATTCAATATTTTTATTGCATTTCGTAGTGTGTAGGTATGTTCAAGGTCCTAAAATATTATAATTAGATCGCTGTGAACTCTGTCTTGCACAACATCAATGGAGAGGATGAACATTACGATTATTCATTAAATTGATTGTAATAGTAGTATTTATTTAAATATTTATATGTTTAAAGAATTTTTATTTCTCATAAAAGCACTTAGTTCATTTATAACGAGACATACAAATTTTACAAAAATAAAAAATTTCGATTTCTGGAGCGCGGGCTTCTTTATAAAGTTTTCAGGGAATGTTATGATTACACACAATCTGTCTAAGCTTCCTTTTAAATTCGTTTTTACTATCACAACTTCTTAATTCACTAGGCAACTCATTGTACAGCTTTACTCCCTCAAATAGTAGGTATCGTTTTTTTTCCGTAATTAGTTCGCACGCACGGAAGTTGCAATTTGTTTGTATCTCTCAGACTGTGTTTATGTATTTTTTGTGTAACACTATACTAGATTGAATGGAGTTTATAGATTTATCTTGACGCAGGGGATATGTGGGACTCGAGGTAAAGGCGTTCCCTCCATACCCACTAAACATCCTCCCCATCCTGACTTCCAGTGCGCTATTGCGGGATGGCTCGGGATCTTTGCATGTGAGCGCAACTACTCCGAGACCGTCCCAACGCTGCCCTTCTAGGCACTCTTTGTGCACCAATTGGTGGCCAGCAGCCTACAGGGGCTACCGACTAACGCCAGCCCCTGTGGGCCGCTGGCCGACGCCGACCTTATAGGCCGCCTCCTCACCGACGGCTGCTTGACCTGGCGCGTCCTCCTGACGATGACACCGGGAGCAGCCATCGGACCGCACCCGGGGTCTTCGGGCGTGGTCGTGGCCCTGAAAAGCGCCGTCCGGAACTAGCCGTAACGGGAAAACAAAAACAACTCGACGATGGCATGTGACTTCGAATGCCAAGCGGACACACTTGACATCAAAAGCCACACACCCGTCGAGAAAGTTTCCCCACCACGTTACCAGGGTCCGCCACGAGGAGGCTTCCGGACGTGGACCCGTTCACTAATTATACCTGGGAACATGTGTACGTTTACATTTAAAATCATTGTTGTCAAAATTTAATTTGATTTCGGATGAGGATGAAATAGTATTGTTGACTATGCAAAGCTGGCAAGATGTAGTATATACTCTTTTATATTGTCTATTGTTTTTCTATGGTTTTATTGATTGTATTTTGTTACTTTTTTTTATTACATTGTCACTGAGAGCAAACAAGAAGAAAGTTTTATTTTTCAGCTTTTCACAATTTCCAACAAAGTGGTGTCAGAAGCGGGATAAAACATGCCCACAAGGTCAAACGAAGCTATGGAGGCTCAGAATGCCATTAAAAACAAAAATAATAGTGGTAAGTCTTCAACAAAACTTTCATCTTCTTTGGTACGGCTCCAAGTAGAAGCAGCGTATGCCAAGCGCATGGCTATAGCGGAGCGGGAGCTAGCTGCCGCTGAGGTCGCCGCTGCTGTGGCTGAGGCGCAGCTTGCCGCTGCTGTGGCTGAGGCCGACCGCGCTGCTCGCGTGGCTGAAGCCCAGCTCGCCGCTGCTGCCCGGGTGGCCGCAGCGGAGCGCGCCGCCGCTAAGGCGGTACGCCTCGCCCAGCTGGTTAGGCGAAACTCTGGTAGCCGTACCGCCTCTCAGTCTTCCAGCAACGACAGCCGCCCACAGACGCGGGGTAATTCTCGCAGCAGCTCGCAGTCGGGTGCCTCTGCGCATGAAGCGCTACTAGAGGACCCGTCCGCGGAACTCTCTGTACACGCAGTGCCTATCGAGGGTCTTGTCGCGGAGCCCCTAGCGCACAGAGCGCTCATTGAGGGGCCCGTGTTCACCGCGTCGACTGCTGCGCAATCACCTTGCGCGTCATTTTCTACCGGCCATATGTTGGAAGCCTCACGCCGCCATCTTGTGGCATCACGCCACCATCTTGTGGCCTCATGCCACCTACTTGTGGCTTCTTACCGTTCCGCGGAGCCCCTGTCGCATCCAGCGCTTTTCTGGGGACCCGTGCTAACCCCGCTGGTGTCACGCTTTTCCGCTGTAGTGCAGTGCCGTGTACCAGCGGACTATAGTCTCATGACTACTTCATTTCATCGCATCGCAATTCATTCACACTATACATTAGGTACACTCAGTCAAAATTGTAACATTAATAAAAATGGTATTTGTTCAGACACTTCACACATTTCTAAGTTAACCGCTAGCGTGGCCGATACCGCCACTACTGCTACGGCTGTGAAGGTAAGACTTATTTCTCTGCCTATTTTCGGTGGGCATTCAACTGATAGGTTCGTTTTTATGAGACCCTACAATGTCACGAGCCTATCTTTCTGGGCCCCTGAAGATATGTTAAGAATTAGTGCTGCATTTCACGGGGTTGCTTGCGACTCCGCTGGGGTCATTCAAGCTCGCAAGGTTCCGTTTGCCCGTCCAGACCAAATGGTTTGGAAGGAACGTTCTCTAGTACGCAGCTTATTCGGGTTTTGTAACGTTGCGAGCTTGAAGGACTTCACCAGTATCCCTTGTACTTTGTGTAGTGTACAGGCAGTTCGCCCGTTGAAGCAGTCGGAGTACTTAGTGACTTTGGTGTTGCGTTACGAGTTTTTACGCGAGCTTACTCCGCTGCTACGAACTGGCTCAGCGGGCATTAAGCTTCCATTTTATTATATTTTTTTCAAGCTTTTACTATTTTTATTTCATGAGAGGTATCATCGCTTCATTTTCATATTCATCGTGCCTTCAAAGTATTTTCATTTCCTTCATTTCATTATCAATTTGTTTGACAAGAGTACGTCATTCAAATACGTGACATATTTCTTTGTGGCTAGTAAGGTAGTAAAAAAGTTCGTATCATTTTTATTTTGGAAAAATTCGTTTATCATATTTTGTGTAGAACTCATCTCTCACTACATTACTGTTTTCTGTGTACAGTCACTACCAGAGTTTTCGGTTCACACCGACAACAACTCTCTGGTTACCATGGCAACTGGTATCACTTAGTTACTTAGTTTATTTTTCTCTTTCATACATTTTCAAAGACATCTTCACAGTTAGTTTGAATGATTTTATTTGGGTTTTTTCACGATTTAGCTAGTGTCGGTTCAGTTTGTTCATTTCATTTTCGTAGTTTAGTTTTCAACAAGTGCATTTACTGGCACCAATGGCTGTTTTTTTTCCTTTGATAACGTTCACTGTTTTTTTTTTTTTGTTGGGTATTAATTTAGATGCATGAGCGTCATGCTTTGGCTTTCACCTTACATCGCTCATTAGATTATTGCCCTGACCAAAGTATGATGTTCTCGCTTATACCCCACCGGTGAGCCTCACAACTCACGCTGTTTTCCTTTCGCTTTACCGCGGCTATCGCCAAATATTTTTGCATTATGAGAACGTAGGCTTTTGGCGCTGCGTTTTGCAATATCAAAGCACAAGCTTTTGACGTTTCAGTCTACTGTCTTCTCGACTGTTCTTTGATACAGCGTAGCGACGTCCGCTCATTTAAATTTGCTTTTTTCAATGATTGTATGTTCTTACTGTTGTGAGCGACGACGCTATGCATAGGTAGGTAGGTAATTATCAGATTTTCTTGACGGTTTTTGTGGTTCCTACTGCTTTTGCTTTAACTTTTTTACAACGGTCACAAGAGTTGTCAAGCTTACTACTACCCACTACTTTTAAACTCAAGTTCAGTTGTAAATGTTATTTTTTAGGTAGACAGATTGTTTCGTTTGCATAACTAAAATTAATGTTGTTTTTTTTTTTTATATAATTTTGGTATTTATTACTTTAGAAGATTGTTTAGTTTGTAACTGGGCTCCTATGGGGACGAGTACGATTACCCAACTTTACTACACGCGGGAGAATTGCCTTCAAGAACTCATCGTATGTTCAAGATACTGCGGCTACCTGCGAGGCTGCTTGATGATACGTGATGGATCGAGGGACTGTTGTGCGGTTGCTCTTTCTTCGGTGTGCAAGACGACGCCTACTTTGCCCACGACAAGGTCACCGGCTACATTTTTCTTCGGGGGTTTCCACCTACGTTGGTCTTCGTCCGGCTATGAAGAAAAGTCACTGTTCGCCACCGCCAGGCGTAATTAAGACGTCTGGCTTTCTACAAATAAACTGCGACGGGACTACTTCTAGTCGTTCTTACTTTACGAATGACTGACGTCAGCCCATTAACACTGGACGTGGAGGACCTGCCGATGCCTGGTGACTTACATTTGGACTTTCCATTAGTGGGTACGGCCTACCTGAGTCTGCGCGTCGAAGTTTTTCTACGAGTTTCGATATTTACCGCACAACCCGAAGCACATTTTTCTTCTACAAGCACCGGTGCACGCACGATTTTGAATATCTGTAGCCAAGCTACGATTCTACAAGGACTATGCCATCCTCCGATTGCTATTCTTCCCCCGCCGTCCTCGCTCTGGGTTCTTCTTTCTCTTCTTTATACTCCCCTTCAACTCAAATTAAGGAGTCCAGTTGCACAGCTTCGTTACGTTTTAATTATAGATGCTTTATACTTTTAATTCTTCCTACCAACTTAGCATAGTCACTCCTAAGTTTTTGTGTTGCCACACCGGGGGGACCATGTTGACTATGCAAAGCTGGCAAGATGTAGTATATACTCTTTTATATTGTCTATTGTTTTTCTATGGTTTTATTGATTGTATTTTGTTACTTTTTTTTTATTACATTGTCACTGAGAGCAAACAAGAAGAAAGTTTTATTTTTCAGCTTTTCACAATTTCCAACAAGTATATTTCATTACGAGTGCGGAAAGCCTGTCATTGCAAAGTTCCGAGTTCCGACAAATGTCTACCCGAGCCGAGGCACAGCCGAAAGTGAGGGTTGACAGTCGGAACAAGTGGCAATGACGGTTCCGCACGTGTACTGAACAACTATTTTTAATACATTTGCGAGAAAATGAAGCAATTGGTACAGTTTTTTATACTAACTGGGGAAGTTTTAGGTTGCTTATTTACTGTTTGAGACAAAACTATTTGCTGTTTTCTCTTCTCTCCACGCAATAAATTCGTCGTATGTAGGATATGTAGCGACTTTTTGACTTTTCCGGTTAAATGTTCTCCGAAGCATTTTGTGCAATTATACTGAGTTCCGGTGGTGTTAATTCAAATAAAATATCGTCGAAATTACTCATTTTGTGCAACAAACAACTAAACTCGCAAAGAATTTTTTTGGTAAATGGCGCCAACCGTAATTTTTTTTTAGGGTTTTTAGCTTGGTAGCTTTTTCAAATCAAAATCAAATCAAAATAAATTAATTTGGCTTCAACAAACAATTAATACATATAATTAAAAAACAAAAAATACACAAGAAAAATTGAAACCAAAAAGGCCGCCACCCAGCATTATGTTGCAGCATGCACAACACCTGCAACGCTGGTATTCTGTGAGAGCCTATATCTAAGACCTTTGAGCCATATCTTCATTTAAATAGGTCTTCTTTGTTGATGTTTGCATTAAAATATGGGCGTCACACATTTTAATGCATCTAGGGAGTGCTTGGAAAGAAATGCATGGCAACAGACCTCATGATTGTGACTGATGAGAATTGTATAGTGGGATTTCCAATCACCATACAATTCTCAACGCCAGATACACAAAACCTATATCTCAATGATTCCTCATAACTGTTCGTCAACACGGATGCTTATGCAACGAAACGACACCACTTTCACTGCACAAAATCCACTCCGAAGCAATTTTGAATTATCGAAATAAAGATCGACATCCAGACGCCAGTGTTTCCCGCCAAAAACTCGATTTTTTTTTCTTTACCCATTCTGGGTAGGCAAAGGAAACTATGCCCACCATACAACCAAGTCGAATTTTTTATTGATATGAAATGAAAATTTTATTTAATGAGATAAAATGAAATGAAATCTAACCGAACTCATTGAATCAAATCATTAAATCTGATATGGAAACAAATTAGTAGCTTATTTTTAGAAATATTTGCATGAATCATAAAAACTAAGATTTTTTTTTAGTAAAAACTTCGTGGTTAGTTTTTTCTTTTTAATAGACATTATTTTGACAGTTGGGAAAGAGAACCCACGAGTTCGGAAAAGGTAAAGAAAAAGCTCGAGTATTTAATAGGCAACATCCCTGCAATACGCCACTTTTTAAGCCACTGTATCAAAAATACATTATTTCCGTTTTAGATAGGTTAATTTCCTAGTTGTGTTCGAATAACCAGTTTTTTTTCTTTCAGCTCTGTAAACAATATTACTAAGTTTTTCGTTGCGTTACTAATTTATTATAATAATAAACACCCTAATATTAGCCGTGTGACGTCGGCAGAGTAGAATGATATCACCCCATATCCTCTAATGGGTGTCGTAGAAGGCGACTAATGGATCAGCAAAATTCTATTGATCACCTTATACTCCCTCCACCAATCCGCATTGGGCAAGCGTGTTGGACTACTGCCTAAACCTCCTTCGATGACAAGGAGAGGCCTTGTGTCCCAGCAGTGGGTCGAATTATAAAGGCTGTTATAACCATGTGATGACCCCATACACTACCTTGAGCTATTGAAGCATTTACATTTAGCGTTTTAGATCTATTTTTACTTTCTCGTACGTAGTAAGTATAGAGGAAGTCATGTAATCGTAAAAAAAATCGACCTCGAGATTTTGACGGATTTACACGTTTGAACCTCCCTGAGTCCAATAATATTTTTTTCGGAATTATGTCTGTGTGTGTCTCTGTGTGTGTCTGTGCGTTAGCACGATAACTCGAGCATACTCTAAACTATTGCAACCAAATTTAACATACGTGTATGACATCAAAATATAAGGTTTCTATCAAATTTTGAGCCGTCGATCATGAAAATTAAGCAACCAAGTGCGCGGTCAGTACTCGGATGGGTGACCAAAATTTTATATGCATGTATGACATCAAAATATAAGGTTTCTATCAACCTTTCCGGTATACGAGAAAGTCAAGGGGAGACCACTCCCGATTTTTTTTCTATTTTTTTGGTTTTGATTGTTAAAATACTAAATTGTTATTGTTTGTTTTCTATTATGAAAGTATGATATTAACAGATTATAACAAGTACCCCGATCGTATATCATAGCGTTTATTTAATAATATATTGCACAAAATCCACTCCGAAGTAATTTTGAATTATCGAAATAAAGATTGATATCCAGACGCCATGGTTTCCCGCCAAACACTCCCTTTTTCTTTTTTTTTTAATATTAAGTATGAAATTAGCGTTTTTTTTTTCTTACACACTATTAGCTGTGTAACTTCTCTGATTTAGTCGCTGTTTCAGTTTTATATTAGGTTGGGGAAAAAGTCTTTTCGCATTATAATTTGTATAAACTTGTAATAAAATCTCTTTGGCTATACTATTTGTATCTGGCTGGTTTTGGTATCATTGAAAGTTAAAATTTTAAAGAACATAATTCCAAATTCAAATTAGGAAAATGTGTGATTTTCATTTGTTTTTCGTACCGCCAAGATAAGCGAATCTAATGAAGAAATTCGATACATTTTAAAATTTTACCAAAAAAAAGGTAAAAATGCAACGCAAGCCGCGAAAAAAATTTGCGATGTTTATGGACCTAGTGCAGTGTCTGTGAGAGTAGCACAAATTTGGTTTAAGCGTTTTCAATCCGGATATTTTGATGTCAAAGATGCACGTCGCTCTGGTCGCCCTATTACAGATAAAATGGATGCCATTTTTTAAAAAGTGGAGCAAGATCGGCATGTCAGTAGTTACGACGTAGCTGAAGAACTGGGAATTGACCACAAAACAGTTTTGGCGCATTTGAAAAAAACTGGGTACACAAAAAAGCTCGACATTTGGGTACCTCACGAGCTCAGTGAAAGAAACCTAATGAACCGTGTACTCATTTGTGATTCTTTATTACGACGTAATGAAACCGAACCATTTTTGAAGAAGCTGATAACTGGTGATGAAAAGTGGATCACGTACGACAAGAACGTGCGAAAAAGGTCGTGGTCAAAGGCCGGTCAGGCTTCACAGGCTGTGGCGAAACGCGGGTTAATTCGCAACAAGGTTATGCTGTGTGTGTGGTGGGATTGGAAGGGCATTATTCATTATGAGCTGTTACCACCAGGCAGGACCATCGATTCTGAACTCTACTGCGAACAACTGATGAGATTAAAGCAAGAAGTTGAGAGAAAGCGGCCGGAATTAATCAACAGAAGGGGTGTGGTTTTTCATCATGATAACGCTAGACCTCACACATCTTTAGCCACTCAGCAAAAATTAAGAGAGTTTGGCTGGGAGGTGTTAATGCATCCGCCGTATAGTCCTGACCTTGCACCTTCAGATTTCCACCTGTTTCGGTCTCTTCAGAATTCTTTAGGCAGTGTCAGGTTAACATCACGTGAGGACTGCCAAAACCACTTGTCGCAGTATTTTGACCAGAAGTCCCAAAATTTCTATAGCAATGGGATCATGTCCCTACCTACAAGATGGCAAAAAGTTATCGAACAAAATGTTACCTACATACTTTAGTTAAATGTAAATAAACTATATTAAAAAATGTTTTGAATTTTCTTAAAAAATGCGAAGAAACTTTTTCTCCAACCTATTATTTTTATTATGAACTAGATGCCCCGGTGTACTTTGTATCACCTACCCACGGAGTACTAAACGTCTTTGCACCTATCCTAACGACATTAAAACTCTCGCTTCGCTAAAATGACTGAAAAATTTGATGGGTAATGTCAGGACGAACCAACAATGACAACCATCAAAATATTAAAATTTAAATACGCCTTAGATAAAGAAATGCGCGATAACTGTACCGAAAAGGGATGAACGTCAAATGTTTGACAGGAAAGTAGGCAAAACAGTTTATATGGGAAAATTAAATTGTTGTTTTTACTATCTTCCTCGCAATTTTTGCAATATTTTCTCACAGTTTAAACCTTCCCTGGACTACGACAAACATTTCAAAACAAAGATAAGATAAATCCGTTCAGCCGTTCTCGTGCTTTAGCGAGACTAACGAACAGCAATTCATTTATATATATATAGATAAGGACTATACTGTTACGGATTTGCATTTAGTAAACTTAAAATAAGTTAAATGTTCAATTTAGAAAATAAGTGACTGTTTTATTGGGTCAACAGAATCAACTCTTAGAATCGTTGTAACTCATGGACAGGCCCATCTTTTGTCTAAATCATTTATGCAATACTTAACTTAGTCTTGCTAAATTATACACTCCAAATTTCAATATATTTGGCAACGGAGTTTTTTTAAATTTTGAAATTACGTTAGTATGGAAAATACACATTTTATTGAAAATCTTCATAAAAATTAGCCTTGTTCCATACTAACTCTAATTTTTTTTAAGTATAAATCCTAATGTTACAAAATTTGGAGGAAATAAGCGAACAACCCACGGCTAAGTCTAGCATCAATAAATTATAAAAAAAAATCAAGTCTGTCCATGCGTTAGTAGATTAAACAGTAATTATCATATTTTTTTTCAGAATTTAACGATGGAAATATAATTTAATTAAAGACAAAAATCTTGTAAAGAGTGTAGTTTCAAAGAATAATAATACTATGCACCTAACACAACTATTGAATTAAAGAAATTGCAAGTTTAGGCACAAGATAATAAAAAGCCAATTTCATAGGTAAGAACCTAATCTATATACTAATAATAAAGCTGAAGAGTTTGTTTGTTTGTTTGGTTGAACCCTAAGATCTCAGCAAATACTGACTCAAATTGAAAATTTCTTTTTTCGTTGGATAGTCCATTTATCTAGGAAGGCTATAGGCTATATAACACATCACGATACGTCCAATAGGAGCTGAGCATCAATGAAGAATGTTGCAAAAACGGGAGAAAAATATTTCTTTTCAAAGCTTTCACTGCGTGCGCTGCGTAAACGGTTAAAGTTACGTAAAAATCATATATCGAGGAATTGTTCTCCATTAAATTTTCTAAAAAAAAATCCGCGACAGCATATGTCTATCTTTTATGGTTGGCTCACTATAACCTTTCTTTTTGGTAACCAAATTTGTTTTAAGATAATGCATTATCTGCGATGGTGTTTTTGTATGCATGATATTATTCCTTATCAAAATAAATACATTATTTATAACAAGTATTTAATTTTGCACAAAATTGTTCATGACTTCATTTGATTTCAATTAATATCTTAAGAAATATCATAGTTTGAAATAAACGGAAAATAATAAATTTTGATTTTCAGAGATTTCTTTGCGTGGGCTGCGTAAACGGTTAAAGTTACACAAAAATTATATATGACGGAATTATTCTCCTTTAAAAGTTCTAAAAAAACGTACCAGATAGCATTTATCTATCTCTTAAGGTTGACTCGCTATAACCTATTTTTGTTAATAAATTTTGTTCTAAAATAATGCATTAGATGCGAAGGTATTTTTGTAAACATAATATTATTTCTTCGTTATTCATCACAAGTATTTAATTTTGTACAAAATTGTTCTTTACATCATTAGATTTCAATGAATATTTTCAGAGATATCATAGTTTTAACATAACGCCGCAGCAAAATAATGATCAAGTACTACGCCAAATACGCACGCATCTATACCGAGTTGTTTTTTTGTTTGGTTGAACGCGCTTATCTTAGAAACTGATCCCGTCAGATTCAGACGCCTTAGAGACTCTAATAAGTCAGGTCAGTTCAGGAATCCTCTCTGGAGTGATTCGACCTTAAAGCTTGAGGACCCAACTAGGTCCTCTCCTTTACTAAAAGCCCTGGTGACTCAAAGAATCCCATCAGAGACATCCTGCAAAGATAGTAAAAAAAAGCGACTAGAAGGAGTCGGTAGTTTTATCAAAACTGTCCGAAAATTATTTCAATTTTAAATTAAATATTTTGTTAATATTTCAAGTTTCTACCTGTTATCGTTATTGAGACCGAGAAATAAATCACGTTTGTTGTTGAGCCCCCTTAAATATTAATTTTATTTTAATTTAATTATTTATTTTTAAAGTGAATAATATAACTAAATATTCTGTGAATATTTCAAGCGTCTATCTGTTGCCGTTATCAAAATCGACCAAAAAAAAGTCACGTTTATTTTATGGGAACAGCTTCAATATTTATTTTATTCTATTTATTAGTATTTGTTGTTATAGCGGCACCAGAACTACGTCATCTGAGAAAATTTCAATGTCTAACTATAATGGTTAATGATATATTATATACAGCCTGGTGACAGATGGACAGACGGACGGCGGAGTCTTAGTAATAGGATCCCGTTTTACCCTTTGGGTACAGAACCCTAAAAAGGGGAACTACTGATTCAAATTGAAAAATTCTTTGATTGTCAATTTATCGAGGAAGACTATAGGCCAGGACTTCCCAAACTTATTTTCATAGTGACGCCCTTAGGAATTTTCCAATTTTTACGAGCCCTCCCCCCGTTATAGTAACAGCAAAGTTATAGCTATAGCCCCCGTTATAGCAGCTAGACAGCCATTCTATGTGGATCGTCTCACTACACCCGCCCCCGGGATAGAACCGCGAACCCTGGGATACCAGGGCATCGCGACGCGCAGTATGGGAAACCCTGATATAGGCCTATATACCTCCATAGCATCACTCTACGACTAATAGGAATTGAGCATCAATGAAAAATGTTGCAAAAATGGGAAATCCACGCGGACGAAGTCGCGGGCACAGCTAGTATATTATATAACCCACATTCTCCTATATATCTTCGCGATTGTTTCGAGTTTGCACATCCTCCTAGTGTTTCTTACAGATCGAATCTCCGTAAAATCCCTTCTCAAACTTCCTTCCATTACTTTCCGCACTAATTTCTTTCAGGACGTTCACTGTACACGCAGTCAAATTAAGGAACGCACTACCACCGTCAGTACGTGATATTCGTTCTCTTCCAGTGTCTAAGCGTAAAGTAAAAGAGCACTATATCTCCTTAACTTATATATTAAGTCTTGTAATCGTCAAAAAATTCGACGGATTTGGACGGATTTACCCGTTTTGGACCTCCCTGAATCCAAAAAACCCGTTTTTGGAATTATGTCTGTGTGTCTATCTGTGCGTTAGCACGATAACTCGAGTATGCTTTAACTTATTGCAACCAAATTTAACATGCATGTATAACATTAAAATATAAGGTTTCTATCATCTTCTGAGTCGTCGATCACGAAAGTTAAGCAACCAAGTGCGCGGTCTTTACTCGGATGGGTGATCAAAATTTAAGATGCATGTATGACATCAAAATATACGGTTTCTATCATTATTATAAAATCGCCTAATCGCAACCGTTCACATCACAACCACGATGCAACCACGGCGACACGGCGCATTAGCAGCTGGCCGCCGTACAGCAAAAACAAATGACAACGCAACCACATCGACATCTAGTGATACAGCAGAGTCACGCACTGGATACATACCACGCCGCACCCGCAGACGGGTGCGAAGACCCGGATCACACACGTCGCGTTATACTCGGTACAGACATGTACAGGTACATGCCGGGACGCTTCTGGCCCACTATCCTACCACGACACGGCGCGGCTGAGCCGAGGACCGAGGATCTCCGACTTATTATTATTTTAGTTACCAATCCACAACGCAACCACAGTATAGCTACTCATGTGAATACAAAACTCAACTACAAAATGCTGCTACGACGCTATCCACCCGGCACCACTGCTTGACTAGGTACTTCTTGTCGCTGCGATGTCGTGTGGTTGTAGCACGTGTGTATACTCCCTTAGTGCAGTATTCCTCAGTACATATGATACATTTATTATTGTTATGTTGGACAAAAAAACTTTCTCTAATCCATTTGAAATAACTAAACTAAAAAAAAACTAACTAAAGTTATTAAAACAAATTTTCCATTATATGATTTCTTGAGTGAGTTAGTTCCTAAGGTTAGATCAATTATTTTAGACTTACGTTATTCCCCTATTCGAGGAAATTGCTCACTTCTCATAAATGTGCAATTGTGCATGGACAAGTTTTTTTTTAAGATACGGTGTTGAAATAATTATGTACCAACTGTTTTTATTTTATTTTTATTTATTGTTTTACCAACAATTGCACATTATACATACACTATATGATACAACTCAGTGTTATACATCGAAAAGCATAATATAATTTGTGTAAATATTTCAACTGAATTCGTCAATACTCTACACGTGCCGATACATGAGAACTGAATTTTTAAATATCTAGCTATAAAGATTTAATAATTATACAAAGGAAATGGAAAATTTAACTATGATATTGTGATCCTTATGTGGCATCTATGAATTCACTTAGAGAAAAGAGAAAGTTAAAGTATTGTATAAATGGAATCATAAATAAAACAATACAAAAGTTATTTATTCATCTAAAACTGAGTAAGTATATAAAAATATTATTGTGCCTAATAAACAGGCATTCAAGAACAGCCTACCAGCGTATCAGTAGAATATAGGTATACTTTCTGACTCATAGTTGATTACGCACTCGTTGAGGCTAATCTCCAGAGCCTTGGCCACCGAAGACGGGTAGCTTGCCTCTCGGTCTTTAATCGGCTGCATTGTACTAGAAAAAGTACTGAAAAAAATCGACTTGCCTCAGGCGGGACACGAACCCACATCTTCCACAATCAGGGCGGAAGCGGAAGATTGTGGAAGATGCGGGTTCGTGTCACGCCTGAGGCAAGTCGATTTTTTCTGTGCATTTTTCTAGTATTAATATTTGCGCGTTTGTAAACGCAAAAATAAAATTATTCCGGTTGCATTGTGTTCGGAAGTTCTTCATAATTTGTTCTTCCCTGCCCCCTTTCCACCAGCGGACGACCAGGCACTGCGAAGGCTTGCATCCTTATGTTGTGGATATACCTTCTATCCGCAAGAATCGCTTTTTCAATATGCAAACAGCTAAGGAGTGGAACTTGTTGCCGAGGTCTGTTTTCCCGGATCAATATAATCTGGTTATCTTTAAGGTCAGAGTGAACAAGCATCTTGTAGGCGAGTGTGTACCGTCTTTTGAACTCAATCAGGCGTGATTGAGTTCAAAAGTTAGCCTATCAAACATTTAAAAAAATCTCCTGGGATATTTCGGAAAATTGGATCACCGCGAAACATCCTAGAATTTTGATAATTATCCGATTTTTCTAATTATCCTACAACACTCAAATTTATAAATATGAAACACATAATATTGTAAACAAACTAATATAAAATTGGAGTACCTATCTTTTTTTTAACCCCCGACGCAAAAAGAGAGGTGTTATAATAAGTTTAACCGGTCTGTGTATTTGTGTGTCTGTATGTCTGTCTATCAGTCTGTGGCATCGTAGCTCCTAAACGAATGGACCAATTTTTCATGCGGTTTTTTTTTGTTTGAAAGCTGACATGATCGAGAAGGTTCTTAGCTATAAATTTATGTCGGGGGTTAAAAAAATCAATTTAATAGTTTTCAGTGATTTCAGACTTGCGACCATAGCTTAAATTGATTAAAATACTTTAAAAAGTAGAAATAAGATAGTTCTTATCACTACACTTATCTATTTGTCTGGGTATGCCATGAGTCATGAGTCATGGCCCATGACCCATTGTGCTTGGCAATTAAGTGACGCATGTGGAAAATTCTGATGCAAATAGGTATACCTAAAGTTCTTCTGTTCGTATGTTTGTCACTTAACTCCTAACCGGTTGATAAAATTTGTCACGTGTGATCAAATGAATCCGAGAATGGTTTACGATAGATTCACGATTCGATCCAACAGCACATTTTTTTTATTTTTAAAACGTTCGATATTTGTCTGTTAATCAGGCGATAACGGTTCTACGGATTTGGATGAAATTCGGTACACAGGTAAATCATAGCTTGGATCGACTTATAATATTAAGTTTCTGAGGGATGAATTTACTGGTTTATAGGTAAAGAACAAACACGCAGGCAACAGCTAGTTTTGCTAAAAAATCTCTAATAAATTTCATAAAAATAAAATCAACTAAAAATTTCAAGTTTTAATGCTTCTAACTCAAAATGTCTGTTGATTATCCCTTTAACCTACTCCCAATTTATTTGGTCTTGAGATCAACAATACATCTATATATTTTGGCATTAAATTTTTACTGCAGGCTGCCAGCCTGACACCAACTCTCCTTGGGGAACCATTTCTATCTTCCGACAAGAGAGGGGAGGACGATCCTCTAGCTGCTCGCATCCGAGCCGGAGAAGGCATGCGACCACAGATATATCAATCTAAGGAGATCGGTCGAATCGCCGAGTTCATAGGAAAGACCGAGCGTCGCGATCACCGGCCGTACTACATAACATGGTTCTAGTTGAGCATGCCGTAATATACACTATTCATTGCGCGCGTCACAAGGACTGCGAAGCAATGAAAGTTAAGCACAGCCGATAAGGAGATCGGTCAAACCGCTGAATTGATAGGAAGTTCGAGTGACGCGGACGGGGCATACACTTTGTCACAAGTTAAACGCCGGCTTGGCCTATCTCCTTTTATTAATAATCTGTACATGCGACTATGACTGCCGGTCTTGTCCAACCTTAAGATGGCCTACACACGGGTTGGCCCCTGTGTGAACAGGTCGCTTTTTGGGGATTGCCTACTACGCTAGAGCAATCCCCCAGTGGCACGTCGCCGGACTCACCGTTGGGCCGGGCCAGCCCGCGGGAAAATTTTGGTGAAATACCGTACGAAACGCCCCCACTAGGGTGACTAAAAACCTCCGGTGACTAAAAACCTCCGGTATTAAACCGGTCGTTTTTCCGATTATTACATGTACCGTGAAATAGTATTTTATTATTATTACTCCATCTATATGAGTACCAATCGAAGACTAGGCGCTTTGCTATATTTCGATCTTCACATAACATGCCTTAAGGATATAGGAACTATTATTTTCTCTATGTATCTACTTGTTGTGATTCTTTATCAGAATAATAGATATTGTCAATTCTACAAACTAGCTTAGACTTGTCTGTAATCGATATTAGACATAGTAGGTATGGGACCATTGAATATACTTACTGTATTAATAAGTATTTAGGGAGTGGTTTGTTAAGTTTTCATTACATTATTAAGGACTTCAATGAAACGTTATTTACATAGACCTACAAAATGAAAATATACTAGATTTTGTCCGCAGCTTCTTGCTTTTGTGTAAAGATATTTTTTATTCTTCGGGAAAGTACCCTATATCCTTTCTACACTCTATATATTCTTATGTAGCTACTTAGTGGGGATATTGATGTCATTCACAAAAAAAACAAGTTATTAAATGCGTAAAAGATAAAAACGTAAATTATCTCCAGAAATTGATTTTAAGCGTATCAAAATGTCAGATAATTTTAGGAAAATCTAAGGACAATCATTTATCTTAGGACAGCTAATATAAAGTATTTCAACTTACCTACTTGACAGGCAGACAACATTAATCATGATCAATTGAGTAAATTACTCGCGAAAGTTTAAAACAAATAGATACACTAACTACACTAACATTCCCAATTTATAATATTAGTTATGAATTAAACGCTTACACTCTAATATCAAGCCCAAATAAAGCAGCATTAAGGACTTTTGCTATGGATACTGGATAATAAATTAGATTGTATGGAATGTACTTATACTAAATTAAATAAACAACGAATGACGTGAAAAAAAATCCTATCATGATAAAGCCTGAAACGGGACTCGAACCCGTAACTAAGGAAATTAGATTTTGTTGCCTAAGTGATTTTTCAATCCTTAGATATTTTTTTAATTATCTTGATCTTTCTTTAATTTCTTTAAAACAACCTATGTTGTTTTAAAGAAATTGATCCTTATGAATGACTCTTTCGGTTGGTATCATAAAATACAAAATGGTTTTTTTTCACATTTCACCGGCGAGAATCCCGTCTCCAACAGGTGATTTTTCAAAAATCTTTAAATGCAGTTTTAATGTTTCCTTTCAGTAAATATTTTCATCATCAATATTAAGGGTACTTTTCCTCCAACCAAGGTCTTTTTTCCATCCTGTATATATAAATTCAATAACAATAATATTTAAAGTAACTCCTAACACAAACACAGAAAATAATAGGTGCAAAACACTTTACAAGTCAAATTTAAAGAGTGTAAACATTTAAACAGTGTCTGCATCACCCACAATCGGACATGACTGTCGCAACGTGACGTCATCTTACGAGCGCGCGAATGAAGGCAAATTTAGTAAACCAGGGCCCCGATCGCGGTAAATCATTTCAAGATGAAGCGCAAATGGAACACAGCATGCAACTCAGACCAATGAGAGGCATGCAACTTTTCGATGTTTTCGTATCGCGACGTTGATTTGACAGATGCTGCGAATCTTAGCCTGCTGCGAACCAATGACGTAGGAGCGAACGCATGTCGAACGCAGATGAAACACAAACGCTGTCAAAGTTGTTACATTTCAAATGACGCTACTTTTTCTCAAACGTTACACGAATGTTAGAGGATTTTTGGTGCTTTACTTAAAATTTTATTTTAAAAATGAGAGAATGTTCTATATAAGATATAGGCTATCGAAGGGCTTGGCTCATGAGTTAATAGTGGAATTTTGTATATCTGTATTTTGGTGGGTTTTTACTGCATTATTTATTAATAACCAAGCACAAGCTTATCGAGTCGTCGATCACGAAAGTTAAGCAACCAAGTACGCGGTCGGTACTCGGATGGGTGACCGAAAGTTTAAGATGCATGTATGACATCAAAATATAAGGTTTGTTGAAAAAATCTGTGGTTTGATGCAAATTGAACGCGATATTATTTCCGCGCGAATATTTTATCGCTGTGCGGACAGGGCCTAACAGAAACGTAACTTTGACAGCGTTTGTGTTTCATCTGCGTTCGACTTGAAACTTAGACAACCTTTGTCTAAGACTTTGAAATGATTTACCGCGATCGGGGCCCTGAAATATTACAACGCTGTAACTTTGGAAAGCTTGGCCCGATTTCTATGAAACAAAAACTATTATTATTGGCACGACTGCGCGCATTAAATGCAGTAACATTTATAGTCAACTTTTGATGTGTTGGTGTGACTCATACTGTGGGGTTTTTTTTGACACACCAAAGGGTTTAAGGTTTAAGCGTGTGGCTTAGCTCGTGACGGGGTCGTGCGGTACCTAAGTGTAGCCAAAGCGCTTTTTTACTTACGTAACGCAGGTGGAGCAGGAGCATAAGACACAAACGCGATCTACTTAGCTGTAGGAGGGTTTTGGATACCTAACCCTTTATATTTACTGTCGGCGGTAGTTCTACTCTGACTTGTCTAAAATTGCCATAACCCCTCGAGCCTCGCTAGTCATGGAAATTTTAATAAAAAAAAATCCAACTTCGAAATTTAACTGACAGTACCCTATGCAGAGGAAGCATGCAGGCACAAAAAATAACTGATCACGTTCTGATCGAATGTAGTACAGTCGCAGTACACGGGTTCACTACCTGGGCCATACAGGATGTTTTCAGAAGCACCAAGGCACTGGGAGAATTCCTGGAAGTGATGACTGGGGCGATCCAGCTCATCCTCTGACGCAAAACTAGGTCTCTCAAAACTCAGAAGTATGAAAAAGAATGGATTCATGGAATAATTAAGGTTAACGTCTACTTGAACCACAAAAATGACATGGTTCTCTAATGTTTCGCACACAATTCATACGCAAATTACCATTTCACAGGCAACATTTGTCAATATTTCATTACGCAAACTAATGCTTTAACAAGGATATCAAAACGCAAACATGCATATGACAAGCAGGCATTTAAAAAATGCATTATTATTTAAATTTTTAAATGAAATACTGACATATCAAAAAGTTACAAAGGCCAAAAATTATATTTTACAAATAATTTGTTTGACTAAATCTCAATTAGAAACTTTTTGTTTACTAAAATTTCAATTTGCTAGTTTTCAAATTAAATATTATTTTATAAATTACCATTAGAATATAATTGTTAATATCTATTTTTCTTGTAAGCAAGTATGCAGCATGCAGAATGCAAGCAAGCATGCAACATGCAAGCAAGCATGCAGCATGCAAGCAAGCAATACAATGCTCCGTCGTTTAACGTATTTGTGTTAGGAAAAATTTACTAATGTTCTTTTGCAAAATGACAATATATGAAGCAATTACTTTAAGAAATGTAATGTTTGTGAAACATAAAGAAATGGAACGTTGGTTTGCGAAATGATAACTTTGAATTTCGTTGCTTGTTATCTGTAAATTTGTTTAATAACTGTTGATCAACCAGAGGGAAACCATTGAAATCTTCTATGCGTCAAAAACTTTTTTGGTGTAATTTTTTCGTGTCATCGTCGAAAACTTTTTGCTGTCGCTTTTCCGTTCCATCGAATTCTCAAATACCAATGAATATAAAGTGGGGCACGTATCACAATGTATAAAATTTAAATATATAAATTTACAAAATACCTAAAATAAAAAAATATAATGTTTCAAAATGTATAAAGTTATTTTCCATTAGTTCAGAACAGCTAAGCTTGAAATGAATAATGGTCAACTTCTAAAACAATTACAATTCATAATAGTTTCTAGCCCTAATATTGTAAAGTTCTAAATTTAAAAGCTATAAAATTCAAATAACGTTTAATGGTTTTATACCTAATCATAAAAAAGTAACCCTAACCTACCCATCACTCAACCATGTAGGTGTATAAAACATGACTCTCCCAATTTAGACCGTTACGGAAACCGTACGTGGATTTTTATTATTATATAATATGTTTTAATTATTATGTTTTCTGGTTGTATACATTTTGAACTTATACATTGTAAACTTATACATTTTAATTGTATTTGCACTTCCCTGGTATACAACGCAGTATAGTCCCTTCCATTGACGATAGTCATTGGATAAAATAGTATTTGGATACACACTTAATCCATAATCGTACAAATACATGTACGATTATGGATTATGAACTTTATGGATTTTGGTTATTAGTTGTTCTAACCTTATTTTTTTTTTTATATTTTGAACTTATACATTGTAAACTTATATTTTAATTTTATAAATTACTCGCTGTCCCGGCCATGCGTTGCTGTGGTAATTTCAAATTACTGTCTTAGAACATTCAATTTGGAGTAAAAAAATGAGGACTATTTATCAAGATAAAAACTATCCTATCTTTCAAGTTAGATCAAACTGCACACGGTGCACAATTTGATAAAAATCGGTTAAGTAGTTAGGAGTCCATAGCAGACAAATTATACGTACCCTCTAAAGAGGTTTCACTTCAAAAAAGCTAAACTATCTAACAGTAAAATTTAAAAAAAGTGTAAGAATTGCAGAAATATAATATTGTGATCGCGCGTCGCAAACAGACTTCAAAGCGAAATGAAAACAGCAAGACACAATAACAGATTACTAAAATGTAACTATACACTCACATGTTTAATGTACCTAAATGTGTATTTATGTGAAATCTGTTTGAGGAAGTCTCGCGACTTGCTAATTGGACTTACAATATAGGTTTGCTACTGCTACTATTGAGGAAGGTTCAAAAACTTCCTCGTAGCAGTTTTGGTACGAAAACATTGGAAAAACAAGCTTAATGCAGAACGTTTGCCATGTGCGGCGGGCATCGCACGAGGCTGCTCGCTTGGTGAGGGAGGACTAATCACGTAAAAACGGCTGATCGGATTTTGATGAAATAAAAAACATACAATACTTTTTATCCTGGTTATTGGTCCCCTAAGGATTATCTCGAATGTCCACGCGGACAAAGTCGCGGGCGGAAGCTAGTATTTATCACATGACAGCTACTGTTTATTTATCTCATTGTTTTTCGAAAAAATACGAAGTATGTGTTAGCACGTTTTACTTCTAACCATAAGCCTAAATAATAAATTTAATGAAGAACTTTCCAGATATACATTTCGTCCCCCTTTTCGGCCCAAAGGTGGAATTGTCAAAAACTGCTGAGACATGTAAATATTATTTTTCAATTGTCAGCCTAAATACAAAAGTTGAAGATCCTAACTTCAAAACTGACGGATTTTCATACAAACAACGGGACACGAGTCCGAAGTCACATTCATCCTCTATTTTACCCCCATAAGGGTGGAATTTCCAAAAATCCTGTCTTAGTGGATACCTACTGTTGAAGTATCATCTCCATGGTCTCACGACATAGGCTGGTTTTGATATATATTTTATAATAGTGTCAATGTGATGTTCTATGTCTTTGCTACTCTTCTTGTGTGTTCGTTGCAATGACGTAGGAATTCTATGGACCCGGCCTATTGTCTGTAGCCATAGTTATTTTTATATATATTTTGCGGCCAGGCAGCCATATTGTGTGACATAACTGTCAGTTACTGTTTGGTACTTCATGTGTCAACGATTTGTAAATATTATCAAAATTAATATTTATCTTTCTTTTTCTGGAGATTTCTTCATTGAAATTACGCGAAGTTGTGAAAGATCACACCGTCATAATGCCTAAGTGTAGTGTAATAGGGTGTGGGTCAAGGAAAGACGAAAATCAACAAAGATTAACGTTGCACCGGTAAGTCTTAAAATTTACAAGTAAATAGTAATTAGTTTTAGCATTTATGGGTACTCTGAATGTTTTAATTTTTTTATTTATCCATGTGATTCCATTCATGTGGATTTCAATTAAAGATTAGGCTTTATTTTGAATATTTTCAAGCTAAGAAAATGTTGAATTTGACAACTAGTGTTGTTCTCAAATTATCGAAAGTAAATGACGATAATACATAATCATGACAATATTATATTGAAGAGGCCATAGGGGCAGATGGAGTACATATGCCTTCAAAATAGCATCTATACATATAATATCGGATCATTATTCTTATACGATTTAAAAAAGAGGATTTATAAAAAAAATACTGGTGTCCATAAGGTTGGTTACTCTTACAACTTGGAAAGTGTTTAATTTTTTATTATTATTTGTCTTCTTTTAACCTTATCAATTGTAATGGATTCATACAGCTAAAGAACACCAATATAAATGAAAATAAAATTGCCTATCCCATACCCAACCCAAATTATTTAAGATTCCAATTTTCATCTCCAATATATCTTATAGGTTTTTGTTTTTTTTAGGTTCCAAGAAGTGAATATAGGAAGAAAATGTGGTTGGAAGCAGTAGGAGTGGAAAAAGCTCTTTCTAAAGCTGAGTTTATTGCCGGTTCTTCTCAGAACAAGGCCTCTTGGTAGACTCTTAAGCCGATGGCATCTAACTTCACTTTGGCATCAAAATTGTACCTAAATGAATAAAGAAATTTGAGTTTGAGTTTGTATAGTCAAATTAATAATGGTACTACATGTAAATAATAAACATATTGATTTACGTTGTAGTATTTCGTTTTCATATTTTAGCAAAATAATAATATAATATATTAATAATAATGTATTTCCACGCTCACACCAATTATCTAGCCCGAAGTAAGTATCATTGAGAACTTGTATTACGGATACTAGATAACGGACTTTTTTTTTAATATACATAATAATTTTACATATTTTTATAAATAAACATAAATAAATATATAAACAACCATGACTCGCAAACAAACATTCGTGTTCGTCACACAAACATTTGCCGCTACCAGGATTCGAACCCGGACCGCTTGATGTGAAGCCAGCTATACTGACCACTCCACCACGACGGCGTCAATATATCTTTGGTGTGTTTAACTTTAACCTATGTTTTAGATATTCGCTCCCCCCAGCCAAGCTTACAACTAGCCACCAGCTTAACGTGCCTTCCGAAGCACAGAGGAAGTTTCACCCGATATCTTATAGCAATAAGGGAGATATTATAGAAAGCGCACCGGGCGGCGGGCGGGCGCCTTGAAAATATATGGCGTGTGGGCGTGCGCACGCGAGGCAAAGTATATTTCGTTCATAATTAGGGTTCCATACATTTTATCGTCATCCTCTCGGCGCTTTCTATATAATATCTCCCTAACAGGCGTTGTGTGGCTCTATTTTAATATTTTGTCATCGTTACGTAGAACTCTCGACCGCGGCACTATCGACCCCTCCGTGAGAGTTGAGAGTGTATAAACCCCATGAGTCATTAATACAATTTGAACTATCTAAGGGTGTAATGATAGCTTTATAATTACTGATGTTTATAGCTTGCCAAGAAATCGTGTTCGGTATTAAAGGCGAGACCAAAAAATGCACCAGTGTGAGAAATGCGCACGTGTCCGTGAAAAATAGTACTGCAGTCTGAAAGTTGCTGTTTTTTCTACGTAACTGACAGGCCGACCTAGGCCGCCTGCGTATACGTGAAATGGTCTCGTCTGTCTATCTCATTCTAATATACGTGTGAGGATACTCTTTCTCTTTTACTTTGCCCATCTACAGTTTCCTATATCTATGCATTCATTTCGCGTCGTGGTGGAGTGGTCAGTATTGCTGGCTACACATCAAGCGGTCCGGGTTCGAATCCTGATAGTGGCAAATGTTTGTGTGACGAACACGAATGTTTGTTTGCGAGTCATGGTTGTTTATATATTTATTTAAGTTTATTTATTAAAATATCTAAAATTATTATGTATATTAAAAAAAAAAAAGGTCCGTTACCTAGTATCCGTAACACAATTTCTTAATGATACTTACTTCGGGCTAGATAATTGGTGTGAGCGTGGAAATATATTATTATTATTATTATTTCATATTGATAAGCTAACTTTATGACACAATAAAATAATTTCACAAAATAATTTTATCGATATAGCAAGATACTACCGAACAGCACTATAACAGCTGTCAGTCCGCCATTTTATGCGCTCAACCGGCACGGTTTTTTTGTTGTTAGGGCACGTCCATTGAATTCCTACGTCATTGGTTCGTTGTTTTGTCTTTCTAGTCTTGTATTTTCTTATTGTATATTTATTATAATTACTCCATAATTACTGTTGTTTTACATTCCACTAATAACCCTTACAAAGGTTATGGGCCCAGGGCAGTAAAAATAAACAGTGAAAAGTTCGAGTACTATAATAGATAGAAAAGTACAGATTGCAACAAAATGTCTTCGGTACGTATCGAATTATTGAACAAGGATAATTACGATAGCTGGAAAATACAAGTGGAGGCGTTGTTAATAAGAAACGATCACTGGGAGTATGTAAGTGGAGAGAAGCCAAAACCTACGGATGATGATGCTGCTAGACTGACATGGGAGACTGCTGACAGAAAGGCTAAGTCTGAGTTAATCTTAGCATTGGATCCGAGTGTAGTTCGTCATGTTAAGAAGGTGACTAATGCACGTGAACTTTGGTTGAAGTTGGAGAGTCTGTTCGCATCACGAGGCCCTGCGAAGAAAGCAACCTTGATGAAAAGACTCATGTTGCAAAAAATGAGTGAAGATCAAAAGGTGAGCGAACATCTCGATTTATTTTTTGAAGCTGTCGATAAGCTTGAAGAGATGGGCATTGTAATCCATGACGATTTATTAGCAATTATGCTACTATATAGCTTACCAGCTAGTTATGAAAATTTTAGATGCGCCATTGAGTCTAGAGACGAACTTCCAAAGCCTGAACAACTGCGTATAAAAATCATTGAAGAATATAATTCAAGAGGAAACATCACAGTTGAAAATATAGAAGGCGCTATGTATTAGGTTGGGGAAAAAGTCTTTTCGCATTATAGTATGTATAAACTTGTAATAAAATCTCTTTGGCTATACTATTTGTATCTGGCTGGTTTTGGTATCATTGAAAGTTTAAATTTTAAAGAACATAATTCCAAATTCAAATTAGGAAAATGTGTGATTTTCATTTGTTTTTCGTACCGCCAAGATGAGTGAATCTAATGAAGAAATTCGATACATTTTAAAATTTTACTACAAAAAAGGTAAAAATGCAACGCAAGCCGCGAAAAAAATTTGCGATGTTTATGGACCTAGTGCAGTGTCTGTGAGAGTAGCACAAATTTGGTTTAAGCGTTTTCAATCCGGAAATTTTGATGACAAAGATGCACGTCGCTCTGGTCGCCCTATTACAGATAAAATGGATGCCATTTTTGAAAAAGTGGAGCAAGATCGGCATGTCAGTAGTTACGACGTAGCTGAAGAACTGGGAATTGACCACAAAACAGTTTTGGCGCATTTGAAAAAACTGGGTACACAAAAAAGCTCGACATTTGGGTACCTCACGAGCTCACTGAAAGAAACCTAATGAACCGTGTACTCATTTGTGATTCTTTATTACGACGTAATGAAACCGAACCATTTTTGAAGAAGCTGATAACTAGTGATGAAAAGTGGATCACGTACGACAAGAACGTGCGAAAAAGGTCGTGGTCAAAGGCCGGTCAGGCTTCACAGACTGTGGCGAAACCCGGGTTAACTCGCAACAAGGTGATGCTGTGTGTGTGGTGGGATTGGAAGGGCATTATTCATTATGAGCTGTTACCACCAGGCAGGACCATCGATTCTGAACTCTACTGCGAACAACTGATGAGATTAAAGCAAGAAGTTGAGAGAAAGCGGCGAATTAATCAACAGAAGGGGTGTGGTTTTTCATCATGATAACGCTAGACCTCACACATCTTTAGCCACTCAGCAAAAATTAAGAGAGTTTGGCTGGGAGGTGTTAATGCATCCGCCGTATAGTCCTGACCTTGCACCTTCAGATTTCCACCTGTTTCGGTCTCTTCAGAATTCTTTAGGCAGTGTCAGGTTAACATCACGAGAGGACTGCCAAAACCACTTGTCGCGGTATTTTGACCAGAAGTCCCAAAATTTCTATAGCAATGGGATCATGTCCCTACCTACAAGATGGCAAAAAGTTGTCGAACAAAATGGTACCTACATACTTTAGTTAAATGTAAATAAACTATATAAAAAAATGTTTTGAATTTTCTTAAAAAATGCGAAGAAACTTTTTCCCCAACCTATTATGTAAATAAACATCAGAAGAAAGGCCATAAGTCTGGAGATGGAAAACATTTCAAATACAAATGTTTTAAATGTCATACATTTGGACATAAGGCATCAGAATGCAAAAAGAAAAAGGAAAGTACTTCGGAAACCAGATGTGTAGAGTCATGTGCTAATGTAAAGTGTGAAGATCTTGATGCTTTAACCACTGTTGAAGTTACAGATGACTGCCATGCTGTAGATGTCCAACCTCGACATGAATGGATCTTCGATAGCGGTTGCACTTCCCACATGTGCAATGATGAGACAAGGTTTGATGAGGTGCTGCCTTCTAGCCAAAAATTAAAATTAGCCACCGATACGTGTACATCCGTAAAAGGTAAGGGTACGGTTAAGATATTAGCATGCAATAATGGTACTACGCCCAAAATTAATTTCGAAGATACAATGTTCGTTCCCGATTTACGTAATAGTCTGATTTCTATCGCTAAACTCACTGAACGAGGCTGTGAAGTCACTTTTAAGCGTGATGTTGCATATGCTGTCAAAAATGGTGAGGTTAAGTTAACTGCTGATCGGCGGGGTAGTTTATATTACTTGAGGGAACTGGATGCCTCAGCATCTGTTATATCAGAGAATGATGTCGATCTGTATAGATGGCATGAGCGTATGGGACATTTAAATGCTAGGGATCTTGTGAAAGTACTTAAAAAATCGTGTATTGGCCCACCCAAGGTCAATAGTAACTTGCAGAATTGTGACGTGTGTGCTAAGGGTAAAATGGTTTCGTTGCCTTTTGTGATGTCCAGAGAGCCTTGTAAAGAAAAATTAGGAATAATTTATTCTGATGTGGTAGGTCCCATGAGAGTTCAGTCGAACGGGGGCAATAAATATTTTGTGACTTTTATTGATGATAGTACACGTTGGTGTCAAGTATTTATGTTGAAAAATAAAAGTGACGTGCTATCAAAATTTAAAATATTTAAATGTCAAGTTGAAAATATGACAGGCGGAAAAATCAAAACATTTCAAAGCGATAATGGTACGGAATATAAAAATAAGCTTTTTGATATTTATTTACAAGAAAATGGAATTAAGAGGAGATTTACAACACCCTATACGCCGCAGAGTAACGGCACTGCTGAGCGAATGAATCGCACGTTATTAGAAATGGCCAGGTGTATGCTTTTATCGTCGGGATTGTCAGCTAGCTTTTGGGCAGAAGCGGTAGCAACTGCATGTTATTTACGTAACAGAAGTCCAACAAGCAGTCTGAACGGTGAAATTCCATACGAAAAATGGTTTGAAAAGTCATTGAACGTAAGTAACTTGAGGACATTTGGTACAAAAGTTCATGTCTTAGATAAAGAACCAGGAAAAGATAAATTTGCATCACGTAGTTTAATTGGTTATTTTGTAGGTTATCCTGCTGATTCTAACGGATATAAAATTTGGATACCAGAGTGTAGAAAGTTCGTAGTGTCAAGGGATATAAGATTTCAAGAAGGTAAATTCCTTGAAAATGAAAACAAAATTTCAACACATGGTAGAAATACATGCCTTTTAAAGAAGTCTCTTTATGGGCTTAAACAAGCCGGACGACAGTGGAATATAAAATTGGACACGGAACTGAAAAATATGGGTTTGCGTCCAACTGTAAACGAGCCTTGCTTGTATCACAAGCGAAATAAAGATGGATCTAATCTTTTTGTAGTCGTTTACGTAGATGATATTTTAATTGCATCAGAAAAGAAAGAGACTAGACAGAATTTCAAGCATGAACTTGCGAAAAGGTTTCAATTGAAAGATTTCGGTCAGGCAACTTTTTGCCTGGGAATTGATATAAAGAAAGATGGCAATATGTACTACTTGTCACAGGAAAAATATATCAATGACATATTAAAAAAATTTTGCATGGAGGGCAGTAAACCCATTAAAACTCCTATGGAGGTAGGAAAGTTTGTAATGAGCGAGAAAAAAGATAAAGAGGAAGGAAAGTCTTTCCCTTATAGGGAGCTAATAGGATCGCTCATGTATTTAAGTGTAGCGACGAGGCCAGACATAGCAAATGCTACGGCAAAGTTGGCGCAATTTGCAGAAAAATCTGATGAGACTCATTGGAGAGCTGCAAAAAGAATCCTTCGTTACTTAAAAGGTACTATGAGTCACAGTTTAATTTATAAGCCAACTGGGCTATGCGTTCATGGATATGCGGATGCGGATTGGGGTAGTTGCGCACGTGATCGACGATCATTTACAGGTTATGTTTTCGTTTTAGGGGGTGCAGCTATCTCTTGGGCTTCACAAAAGCAACGCATTGTAGCCACGTCAACCTGTGAGGCTGAGTTTGTGAGTTTATCAGAATCCATGAAAGAGGCTATTTACTTAAATAGTCTGTTGAAGGAGCTAGGTCTACTTAATTTATCAAAGGTAAGAATGCATGCTGATAACTTAAGTGCCATTTGCCTAGCCGAGGACAGTGGTGCTTACCACGCGAAGAGTAAGCACATTGATATACGGCATTTCTTTATTAGAGATGTGCTTCGTGAGAATAAAGATATAACTTTAGAACATTTGGCAACTGATAAGATGTTGGCAGATATCCTCACCAAGCCTTTGTCTCGCATAAGGCATGAATTACTAACTAGTGAGTTAGGTTTGTGCGTGCAGACCTGATTGAATCTTTATGGTGTTGAGCCCATGAGTTGAAGGGGGTGTGTTGAAGTATCATCTCCATGGTCTCACGACATAGGCTGGTTTTGATATATATTTTATAATAGTGTCAATGTGATGTTCTATGTCTTTGCTACTCTTCTTGTGTGTTCGTTGTTTTGTCTTTCTAGTCTTGTATTTTCTTATTGTATATTTATTATAATTACTCCATAATTACTGTTGTTTTACATTCCACTAATAACCCTTACACCTACAATGTATAAGGTATTTATGTGCAAAATTTCAAGTGTCTAGGTTCAGCGGTTTGGGCTATGCGTTGATATCTCAATCAATTAGTCAGGACTTTGAATTTTATATACAACATGTAAATTAAATAACCAACATCCTGAATACAGGTGGTTAGGGATCGGCTTCAGAGTTGATTATAAAAAAAATGTTTTTTTAAAAAAACATTTTATTAAATAAAAAAATAAAAAAAAAACTAAAGTACCCAGAAAATATCAAACAAAACAACCGCCCGCTGGCTCACTCACTACCGCTCAACATTATTTAATACTAGCCTTGTTTCCTTTACCCAAAACTTCTTTGACAGGTGGTTGGATGTCCGTTCAATATTATTATTTCTGGAAGTGGTCCATGACAAAAAATTTCTTAACCCTGCTTTAGCAAGAGGTCTTACTGATAAAACACAGTATACAATTCCCGCACTACAACCGATATAAAATTGACAAATTAGGTTTTAAATCTTGACAGTAAGAACATGTGACTGGATCTCAGGACATAGTAATGCCACCTGACAAGTACTATTTCAGAAAAACTCTCTAAGAAATATTTGGAGTATAGCCATAATAGGTAAACGTCAGTAATTTAAATCCATGGAGTGTAGAGAAAAAAACCGGCCAAGTGCGAGTCGGACTCGCACATCGAGGGTTCCGGTACAAACGAAGCGATTTACAATTTATGACGTATTAAATCAAATTCTGAGTTCATGGGAAGTACCTTGTAGGTTTTGATTCCCTAGCGTGTGACGGAAATTCGTCTAAGGTGTCGGTATAAACTGCTGTATCTTTTGATCGCGTTAACTTAGAAGTTTGATTTTTTCACTGCTTAAAGGGACAATAGACTTAGGTATTCGGTATAAATTTCAATTTGATACCTTTATTCGTTCGTGAGAAATAAGGTAGTAAGTTTCATTTTATTAAAATATTTTTATTATATTATATAACTAAAAAAAATGTGGTTTTCGCAATTTTTCCTATATTTGCATTATATGACAATGCTTCATGCCAAATTTCAAGATTCTGAGTTTACGGGAAGTATCCTGTAGGTTTTGATTCCTTTGCGAGTGTCGGAAATTTGTTGAAAATATCGACATAATCGGCTGTATCTTTTGATTGGTTTGGCTTAGAAGTTTGATATTTTCACAGCTTGAAGGGACAATAGACCTAGGTATTTGGTATAAATTTCAATTTGATACCTTTATTCGTTCGTGAGAAATAAGGTAGTAAGTTTCATTTTATTAAAATATTTTTATTATATTATATAACTAAAAAAATGTGATTTTCGCAATTTTTCCTATATTTGCATTATATGACAATGCTTCATGCCAAATTTCAAGATTCTGAGTTTACGGAAAGTATCCTGTAGGTTTTGATTCCTTTGCGAGTGTCGGAAATTTGTCTAAGGTGTCGGTATAAACTGCTGTATCTTTTGATCGCGTTAACTTAGAAGTTTGATTTTTTCACTGCTTAAAAGGACAATAGACCTAGGTATTTGGTATAAATTTCAATTTGATACCTTTATTCGTTCGTGAGAAATAAGGTAGTAAGTTTCATTTTATTAAAATATTTTTATTATATTATATAACTAAAAAAATGTAATTTTCGCAATTTTTCCTATATTTGCATTATATGACAATGCTTCATGCCAAATTTCAAGATTCTGAGTTTACGGGAAGTATCCTGTAGGTTTTGATTCCTTTGCGAGTGTCGGAAATTTGTTGAAAATATCGACATAATCGGCTGTATCTTTTGATTGGCTTGGCTTAGAAGTTTGATATTTTCACAGCTTAAAGGGACAATAGACCTGAGTATTTCATGTAAATTTCAGCTTGATACGTCCACGCGTTCTTGAGATAAAGGGTCTTGACAGACAGACAGACAGACGGACGACAAAGTGATCCTATAAGGGTTCCGTTTTTTCCTTTTGAGGTACGGAACCCTAAAAAAGATCTAACAATCACATTTTATATTAGAACTCCAATAAACTGGGACCATCGTCAGTAATAGGGAATATGCATGATTTTTATTTATATTTTTATTTAGTAGTACATCCCTCTAATATAATATAAAAATCTTCAACGTCGAAAAAATAGTGTAACGTATAGGTATATTCATTTATTCGCTTAAATTTGTTACAATAAGGCACAATAGTTAAGTAATTATTAATCTCTTAATCTAGGTAGGGTCTTAATCTATTCTATTCTTAATTAATGGCGTCGCGATACATACCGTACTTATTTTGCCAATGTCAAGACGTCAAAATGTAATTAAAGCAACAAAAATTGTACGATTGATTAGAGTTAAAATTGGAGTCTGACACGTGTTTTTACAACAAAAACTCGGAAGAAACTACAAAAATCTCGATTCACGAGATTTTAAGGTCGAAAAAGGATTCGAAAAGTAAACTCTAATTCGAGATTATTTCGAAGAAAACGAGAATTGCGCCCCAGGTTTTAATCTAATATATAGTACTATAAAAATGTATAAAATTCGATGTCATTAACAGTATTTTTTGGTGTCAATTTGCAGTTTTTTTGGATGCTATTGCTTGAATATTATGTCATAAATTCAGATGCTTAAAAAATAATATCGAACTAAGTAATTTTTATAGAAGCTTAAATCTATGATATTTGCGGCTAATTTAGCAATTTTTAGAAGCGCATGAATTGTGACTGACTAATTCATTTAGAAGGCAGGTTCGATTTTTAGAGGACAATGTTGATAATTAATAGAAGTTCGATTAATTACATGCCAAAGAATATTGAGCTTCATTCATATGAATTATATGCATATATATTAATGCGGCAGAGCAAAAGAGGCATGAAATATAGGTTTGTTTTGTGACCGAGGCCAAGCTTGCCTTATCAATCTGTACCCTAATAATTAGGTGGTGTAGCTCGCTATTCACTGATAGTGGTATCAAAGAAGTCCGGGTTAAACCAACACTGATAACGTGGAAATAAACACGCAACAACCGATATACCTCGGACAATAGACTAATTTAAAGCTACATAATATATAAACAAGATATTATAGTGACGAGAATTCAGAAAGGGATGCTCAAATGGTTCGGTCCAGAATCCCACGCAAGCCTATCACACCACTTTGCCCGCCATTGAGAAGAACAGTTCTTGGTTCCTGCTCCCCCATCTTGAGGTTATGCCAAACCCTCAATAAATATAGCGATATTATTGACATCCATCATGATTCCCCTAAATCAATAAAAAAAACTAATCGACTATTTATCAACTTGATCCATTGTAAAACACATCATATATACTCACATATAATCCCCTATATAACCTCCTCACTATATAATCACATATAAAGAAAATTAGAATTCACACACAATTAATATAGGCGTATACTTACTATAATAATAATTTAGACTGTCACATAATGCATGCTGTGTTCACCTATAAGTAGTTGTGCGTTAATTTAAGTACATTATAAGTAGTACTATTGAAATGTCATAATGTAACAACTGTTGGTGATCCAAATAAATAAATAAAAAAATGTAGAAAGGATGTGTGGAAGTAGATTGTCGAAAAGGATATATGAATCGGAAGGGGACGAGGGGGACGAAGAAGACCTAGGCGACCGTTTAAATCGAAAATGTTTTCAAAAAGGGCCACAAAAGGACTCGAATCGCCGAGCATATTAGAATAGGTAAATGGAAGAAATATGTAGGTAAAGATCGTAGCAATGGAAAGAAGTGGTCTATGCTAACCTCTATAGGAGAGAAGCACGACTTTATGAATGAATGAATGAATGAATAAGCTTTATTGTACACCAAAATTAAAGTAAATAATACATACATAGTTCGATAAATAAATTGTACAAAGGGCGGCCTTATCACTAAAAAGCAGGCAACCTTTGGATGGAAAGAAATAGCAAGAAGAACAAAAAAGGGATATGGGTAGGGTTTCTGTATTATTTAAGCTCATTATCGCCGCTTGTCAGTTTAGTTTTAGAAACTTTCTATGCTTCTGTAGGATGTGGCTGGGTTCGCCACATCTTCAGCGAAAAGGGAAGATCTTCCGCCGAGCTAGGTGTTCGCTCGGGGACCGGGGACAACAAATACTAGTAAACAGAATAAAATAAATATTGAAGAGGGCTCCCACACAACAAACGTGATTTTTTTGCTTGTTTTTGCTCGATATTGATAACGGCGACAGGTAAACGCTTGAAATATTCACAAAATATAAAAAAAAAATATTAAAAAAGAAAAAAATTTTTTTTGAGGTGGGTCTCAAATGCAAGTGACAACGTTGATCCCAAATATTGAGGTTGGCACCGACCACAAAACACATTTAGATTTTTATTTCTCCGTTTATAGTTTGGAAGGCGGTTTTTTTTATTTAAAAATAATTTATTTTTGCTTTTTAGTGTTTTAAGTATATAAATTTTCACAATTTTATAAATTTCACACAAGAGATAATATTACGATATCATCGATGTCAATTAAATAGGCATTATTAGGGATAACGGTACTCATCAGATCTCGATCAAAGTTAAATGGGACCAAATGACAAGCACCAGCTTCCAAAGGTCGACAGAATCTTCAACATCGGTGGCCCTAGTAAAGAGTTATGAGGTAACAAACATTAAAAAAAACATACAGTCGAGTCCTCTCTTTTGATGTCGGTTGAAAAAAAATGTATTTACTTTAAAAATAAATAATTAAATTAAAATAAAACAAATAAGTGGGGCACCCATACAACAGACATAAATTTTTTGCCGTTTTTATAGATAATGGTACGGAACCCTTCGTGCGTGAGTCCGACTCGCGCTAGACCGGTTTTTTATACACATAAGAGTTTTAGCTAATGACTCCATTCCACCTGATGGTAAGCAGAAGTGGAGCCCTGTTGGGAAAATAGCTAGTGCGAGAGATTAATCCCCGAACTAGCCTTATTTACCCGACCTGCAATGTGCTTCTTCACGCCTCTTTTGAATGATCCAGAATTGTAAGAAGGAAAGAACACCTTAGGTCGTAGCACACTTATCAGCTCTAAAAGAAAACGCCTCTTTTTTACTATGTATATATTTTTATGAAATTTGTCACGAAATAGACTAAACCTTGAGATAGAACATAGCCTACCTTTTTTGTAAAATAGAACATAAGGGGGTTGACATAAGGGATGAAAGTTTCTATGCGATTCCTCAATATCGAAGATAAAACCATGAAACAATGTATATAGGTACTAGATAAAAGCTTTTAAAAAAATATATGTTCTAGCGTTTTTGAATTTTTGAAGCATGTGGGGATGTAATAGCGGATGAACTGTCGTAAAGAATTCCAAACAAAGTCACGCTTTCACGTCTAACAGCCGAACCAATTTTATGAAATTTTGTACAAAAATAGACAATCCCTTGAGATAGGACATAAATAAGCTATATTTTTTGTAAAAATCGGGAGTGATCTCCCCTTGATTTTCTCGCATACCGGAAACGACTCAAAGGTTGATACAAACCTTATATTTTGATGTCATACATGCGTGTTGAATTTTGGTCACCCATCCGAGTACTGGCCGCGCTCTTGGTTGCTTAACTTTCGTGATAGACGGCTCAAAAGTTGATAGAAACCTTATAAGCATTTTGATGCCACACACGCATGTTAAATTTGGTTGCAATTAGTTAAAGCATCCTCGAGTTATCGTGCTAACGCACAGTCACACAGACATAATTCCAAAAAACAATATTTTTGGACTCAGGGAGGTCCAAAACGTGTAAATCTGTCAAAATCTTGATTTCGAATTTTTTACGATTACAAGACTTCCTCTATACTACGTATACGAGAAAGTAAAAAGGGCATAAAGGGGTTATAATAAGGGATGAAAGTGTGTATGGGATTCCGGGGATTCCTCATTATCGAAAATAAATCCATGAAAATTTGTATTTAGGCACTTGATAAGAAGTAAATAAATATTGTTCTAGCGTTGAAATTTTGACCCATGTGGGGATGGAATAGGGGATGATTGGTCGTAAAGAAGTCCAATCAATGTTGCCTTGTCACGCCTAACACCGGAGCCGATCATGGTGAAATTTGGTACAAAAATTGACTAGACCTTGAGAGGTCATAAGCTACAAAGGTTGAAATAAGGGATGAATCATTGTATGCGATTCCTCAATATCGAAGATATAACCTTGAAACATTGTATTTAGATACTTAATAAGAATTAAATAAATATATTTTCTAGCTTTTTGAATTTCGAGCCCTGTGGGGATGGAATAGGGGATGAAAGGTCGTAAAGAAGCAAAGTCACACTTTTACTAATACACAATTTTGATTAAATTTGCTACAAAAATAGACTAGACCTTGAGATAGAATATAAGCTAAATTTGTTGTGAAATGAGCATGAAGGAGTTGAAACAAGGGATAAAAGTTTGTATAGGATCCCTCATCATCGAAGATAAAACCATGAAACTTTATATTTAAGCACGTGATAAGAAGTAAAAAAAATTAGCGGTTTTGAAATTTTGAGTCATGCCTGTGAACAGGTGCCGCCAACGGGGCCTGGTCATCTCATGTTTTCTTGATTGATGTAAACGTAGGTCTTATAGTTAGTTGTTATCTTTAGATGGACAATTGTATGACACATTTATTTATTTATTTATTTATTTAGGTAAGCTTACAGCCAAACACATACATACAAGATAAATAAAAATTCTAATTATAAACATACTTATGCGCTGGCCTTTTATGGGCTTACACAGCATTCTTAATACAGAGTCTCGGTTTTTCAGAGTATTTACCTAGTTTATTCTAACTACTATTTAAATAATTTGTCAACATTCCCGATTCCTTATTTAATGTTGCACAAAAGCAAAAGATTGGATTCCTTTCCATGCAAAGACTTCATGATTGGCTTAGATGAAACTGTTTCAACACCATTATCTTATAAACCGATTGTGATACCCCAAAAATATCCATGTCGGGAGATTTCGCATTAATTTCATTATACTTTGTGCAGATTCGACTTATGGGTTCGTGGAGACCTAGGTTGGTTCTATGGCGAGGCACTGCAAATGTCTTAGCAAGCGGTATTCGAGGACATCTACGGGGAACGTTGAGATTTATGGCAATCAGTAAATCGGGACATGATATCTTATGGTTAAGGAGTTTATAAAGAAAAAGTAGGTCCAACATTGTGCGTCTATTCTTGAGAGTAGTCATATCAAAGAAGGACAATCTCAAATCATAAGGAGCTCTATGATGTATTCCAGGTGTTATGTATGCAAGGTGTCTCGTAAATGCTCGCTGTATGCTTTCTATTCTTTGAGACGCATTGGCGTATACTGGGTTCCAGGAAACCGAAGCAAACTCCAGTCTACTACGAACAAGACTATTATAGAGAAGGATTCTCGTATGATTCTCCAGGAAGCCTTGTAATTGTCTTTTTAGAAAGCCCAGCATTTGAGCTGATTTTTTGACTATAGCATCAATATGAGAAGTTAACTTGAGCCTGCTATCCAGAACAACGCCGAGGTCTTTAATTTCATTGACTTTTTTAATATTCATATTATTTAGATGGTATTCTGATGAGATTGGTTTTAATTTTCTCGTGAATGTTATGTGAAAACATTTATTAATGTTTAACTTCATCCCATTGTTATCACACCAACATTGTAAGTTGTCCAGATCAGTTTGTAGTAGCTGGACATCTGATGCAGCTTCAATAGTTTTAAATATCTTAAGATCATCGGCAAATAGAGAGATTCTACTGAATTTGATGCAAGAGGTAACGTCATTGATGAAGACTAGGAATAGGACCGGTCCCAAGTGGGAACCCTGGGGTACGCCTGAGCGAGCATAGTAAACTGATGACTCGTAACCTGCCACAACGACCACTTGAGGTCTAAAATCTAAGTAAGATTTAAACCATCTCAACAGGTATCCGGATATTCCGTAGTTGTTAAGTTTTGCCAATAAGATTGAATGACTCACTTTATCAAACGCACTTTTTAAATCGGTATATATGGTGTCAACCTGCCCACCAGCGTCAACATTAACAGCGATTGATGAAACCATAGTTGCCAAGTTTGTGTCCACCGACCTTCCCCTCATAAATCCATGTTGCGATGTTGATAATACTTTTTCTACCATTTCGTATAAATGGGGGAGGACCAGGGACTCAAATAATTTGGAAAAGCAGGAGAGGATTGAAATGGGCCGGTAATTTTGTACAGCATCTTGGTCACCCTTTTTATACACGGGAACTATTCGGGCTCGCTTCCACTCGTCAGGAAAGATACCCTCCCTCAGTGAATAGTTAAACAATGTCATCAAAGGGAAGGCTAGTGAAGAACCACAACGTTTTACAAACAATGGTGCAACATTATCTGGCCCTGCACCCTTTCCGGAGTTGAGAGATTTGACAGCCTTCATGACATCCCCCTCTGTAAATTTGAGATTAGTAAGAGAAGATGCATTGGGGTGAGTAAGACAAGGGGGGGTAGGACTGCTATGGGTATAAACTGAAGAAAATTGTTGGGCAAACAGATTTGCAATTTCTGAGTCCGATGATGCCACGGTTTCACACATACTCATGACAGCTGGAATAGAAGAGCGCCCGTTACGTTTGTCCTTAATGTAACGCCAAAACAATTTTGGGTTTTTCCTTATATTGGATTCCATTCTCCTCTTGTAAGTACTTTTACACGTGTCGATTAATCTGTGACAACGTTCGCGTAGTACCTCAAATTCTAATTTATCTCGAGGATTTCCAAATTTTTGATATTTTTTCCTAATTTTGTGTTTTTCCTTTAAAAGTTTTTGGAGATTTTTACTGAACCAACTAGGATATTTATGGGAAACTATACGTCGCTTAGGTACATTATTTTCAATAATGTTATATAAAATTCTATAAAATGCTGAAACAGCTTCATTGACATCGGTTGCCTTCTCAAATACATCCTGCCAATTAACACCACTAAGTTCTTGCTGCACAATGTTATAGTCTGCCTTATAGAAGTTGGAGTCTGTTCTTTTGTTTGACTGAAGTCCTTGACTAACATCAATATTTTGAGGGACTGTAAACAGCATAGCAGGGTGGTGAATGTCAAGTCTAGTTAAAATTACTGATGGTGCTGAGACGTAAGCTTGTTTTACATTACAAAGGGCCAGATCTAATACCTTACCATTGCTGTTGCAAATACCGTTAAACTGATACAAGTCATTTATACTCATTAGGTCTATAAGTGAGTAACCTAAAGCATTATCGTAGTTTGATGGTGTCATGAAGGTGTTTTCATCATGTGATTTCCATTTCATAAAACTGAGATTAAAATCTCCAAGTATCATTACAACATCTGTATGACATGTTACCTCATCTACATTATCCAAGAACCTTTGCTGCTTCTCCAAACTGGCCGGCGGAGGCAGATACACAGCACACATCGATATTACTCTTTTTTGACCATTTATTTTGAGATCAATATTAACCCATAAGTCTTCACAAGAAGATTCCCAATGAATAGCACGAGAAGAGGAAATTTCGCGAGAAACAGCAATAAGTACTCCACCGCCATCCTGTTTAGAGTGAGCCGAACAGTCTCGATCTCGTCGATATACAATGTATCGTGGGTCAATAAATTCACCATTAGAAATGCTGTCGTTGAGCCAAGTTTCCGTGAAAACTATTACTTGATAATCAGAGAGGAGAATGTTTTCATATAAATTATTAGTTTTGGTCCGAATACCTCGGACATTTTGATAATACACACTTAATTCAGTCCTACAATACACCACAACACTTTAACAATAACTTTAAAATAAAATAATACCTATATACTATACCTAATTATAAAGAGGTTACTTGATACACTGTACATTCTCCCTACTGCGTATTATTAGAGATTCGCTGAACTCATCTTTTCTCACGAAGATTCGGCCGTTGCGTATCCACGTGAATTTGTATCCGAACTCTTTTGCTTTTAGGCGAACCACCGCGTGTAAGGCCTTGTTTGATGGAGACAAGTGTTCACTCACATAGACGGGTTTGCGTGCGCTTCCAATACCGAGATGTTGAGAGTGAAGTTTTTCATTGGAGTGAGTCTTGTTGAATTTTGTAACTGCAGCGAGAATCTCATCACGAAGACGGGGGGTTCGAAGTTTAACTATAACAGAGCGTGGCCTGTCGCTTTCCCTGTTAATCTTCGCTACTCGGGTAACGTGAACGATGTCGTCGGTGGAAATAGGGGCTTTGACAACTTTTATAAGTTGCTCCACGGTGTTGGTGAGGTTCTCGTTTCTGTTTTCTGGAATTCCGTTGATTTCAATATTACTTTCTCTCATTTGTTGCTCCATTGAATTAAGTCTGACTGACAAATCTGATACCGTTCCTTTTAATGCTGCGTTGTCGCTTTGAAGTTCCTTTATTATAGCAGTTTTTTCCTGAAGCTGTGTTTTGACTTCCTCAAATTTTTCGTTGAAGAAGATGACACTCTCATGCAATTCGTTGAACTGATCGCTTAGACATTTCAACCTATCAGCGACCAACTTAGAAATTGTATCCGACAGGATAAGGCGTAAGCTATTCTCAGTTAGGTATTTATCAGCACTCGGCAATTCCTGTTTTGCCTGTGTTGGAAGTTGTTTACGTCTAACCGTTACTCCTTCTCTATCGGACACAGACGCAGAATCTACGTCAGAATCAGCTTGCGAATCTTGGCGTACTGGAGATCGAATTGGTGTATTCAGGTTACCTGTTTTGGGTATTTTACTTTTACATTCAGTACACTTCCAACTGCGTTTCTTCTCAATATTTGCCGCGTAAAAACTGTTATATCTTTGCCAGCTTAGTCCAGCGCATTCGATGTCGTATTTCTTTTTACAATTCACGCACTCAAGAAATTCTTTGTTAGGTATAACATTCAAGCATCCAGCGCATTTACCGTGGTTAGGTGCCATAGTAATGGTGTAAAATTGGTAAACAAATTTTTTTTTTTTTTTTAAATGAAATTTGGCTGAATGTAACAGTTCCCTTTGCTTTGACTGTCTGATAATAAAGATCTATGGTATGGATTAATGACTGATGATTATTGTTGTTTTCGAACAGAAACGATAAACGTCAGAGTAATGTCATCAATTCAGTTGAAGTTGACAGTCGATTCAAGTCTTGTGTTTACGGAAATACGTAATTGCTTAGAGGTGGAGTCTGGAACTATATCTTCTTGCAATTGGATGGTTTTCAAAATAATTTAGCCGTTATGTGTACTATTTTATGTGCACTGCATTTTTTTGAAAGGTTAAATCTAAAATTTTAATGCTGTTTGTGGTATGTTGGTGAGGTTATATTCATACCTTGATACAGCCCGATCTGGTGGGAAGTTTCCTCAGGTATTTACTTGGTTTTGTGCACTATTTTCTTCTGATTTATATATTTACAAGGAGACACTTTGAAATACGTATGGACGTGATAAGCACCGGAAGTAATAGGAATTAATATTTTGTCTTCGTGAATAATATTGTGTAAATAACTAATGCATTATGCGATATATTTTTTTTGTAACCGGAGGATCTTAAATGAATGCTTACCACTTAAATTGAAAGGAATATCTGTAAGTACCTATCTAACAATAACATAAAATGGTGGTGGAGATCAAAATTTAAATTGCTTAGTTCAATAATATGATTAATTAAATTATATAGAAAAGTTTTTCACAAGATAAATAATCCAAATGCGTGGGAGTTATAACTACCCAAAATTTACGCATGTTAAAATGTGACTTTCATTATATTGATAATTATTTATTGACTTGTATTGATGTTTTGAAATAATTACAAAATTGTAAGCTGTGGAGTTTCTTTCGCCATTTCTTCTCCATCTCAGCATAATAATAATTATTCGTCCCGAAATGGTGGTAGGGCTTTTGACGATTTAAAAGTACTTAGCAAATTTCATTTAAATAAAGAGCTTTTTCATTTTCATTTGACACCTGTGTGGGGAGGAAATAAGGAATGGAAGAATAAAAAACGTAGAAATATGCACCGCAATCCGGGCGGCTGGTTGCGCGGATTGCAGAAGATGCGGGTTCGATTACCGCCTGAGGCAAGTCGATTTTTTTCAGTTCATTTTTCTAGTAATAATAATATTTACGCGTTTGTAAACGTAAAAATAAAAAAATATTCAATAAAAAACGTAGTTTATAAAAAGGTATTAAAATAAGCTTTTGACACTTTTATATGTGTGTTATTTCCAAAATATATACCCTCCAATAATTAAAAATGCTACCCAAAGTAACTCTTAAAACACAGACGAAGTCGCGGGCAAAAGCTAGTATTTTAATAAACCAATAAAAAATTATAACATTTTTTGTATTTTTTTTTCTATGTTTTTTTTCGATACATTTATGATCTAGATTCACCCCCTTCCGGGATTACACTTTATCCAGGGCCACACTATACATATATGTACACACTTAGTTTTCAAAAACGATTTGTATATAAATAACAAAATTACAAACATGAGAAGAATTCTTCGTATGTTTTATCTATTATGATTTAATATGATAAACGATGGCTCGTGGAAAAGCGAAGCAAGTATCAATTTTCTCCTAGCTTAAGTAACGGTTCACAACAACTCGCTTAGCTTTCTCGGTTAAAATGTTTCTATGTGGGAAACAAAGACGATAAACGTAGCTTAACATTATTTGCGTATTATTTTCCAGAGTTCCACAAAATGACGTCATAATCAATACCTCATAGAATGTGCAATCTAAGCTTGAAACGATTGAGTATGAGCAGAGCCTTAGATAACATTTGGTAACAATTAAAGACAGACACATCTGACAGTGTGGGCTATGGTATTCAATGCTTCAAAATAGTGACAATTGCCAGCCTAAATCTAGCTTTAACCCTTGCCATGCCTGGTGAATAAAAATCACGTCTTATGCCTGGTGGGTCTGACAGTCCCATTATTCAAAGACATGTTTTTAATAAAAGATAGATAAGTAGTTAGAAGATGTTTATTATTATTTATTGGTTTATTCCATTGTGTTTTATTTGAAATTTAATAAAAAAAAAGAAATTTTAGTAATTCTTCAGACCTTATAAAACCAATAAACCTCTTGCAAATTGCAACAAAAAATTTACATTTGCGTTCAACATTATAAATCTTACATTTGATAACTGAGATCCCAATATTTTAGTAATTATTTTTGGACGCAATTTAATGTTCTTACATAACAACAAATAGGAAATATTAATTTCCTATATTTCCTATTTGCTATTAGGTTTTGGTCCTTCTCTGACATACAATTTCCGCACACAAAATTAGCATGTCGAAACAAATGTTATTATTGGATGAGACACAGTTATATTTTGATTTGCGATCTTTCTTGACTGGACACAAAAACAACTCCTTTTTGTACCAGAATCAGAATTCTTGCATGGTGGCTCAAGGTCTCAAAGGTAAAAAAACAACTTATTTTGGCGTCTGATAATGGCATAGGTATGTTTATATTGTAACAAAATACAATTTCTGTATAAATATTACCAAAATAAAACAATAACAACATAAAACTATAACTAATAGAAATAATCTACTAACACTAATGATCTAACATATTGCAACGTTGTATGCCTGGTCGGGTCTCTCAGACCCGTATGCACTTCCGGGAAGTGCATCAAAAAGACCTTGAATTCATAATGCCCAGCTACTAAAGCGCGGAATAATAGTTTGGAATTACAAAAAATATGTAAGATTACATATTTTTTGTAATTGTGCAAAAGTGGGTCTGTCAGACCCAGGCATGTCAAGGCTTAAGAAACTTTTCGTTTTCGCAATTGAAATATTTGTGTTCATACACAAATATTTCAATGGTGAATTCAAAGTGAATGCCGAAGTGAGATTAATTGTTATTACATGTTACATATCACGGCTGGTGCAAAGTTCTGTGCTTTTGACATTAACAAAGAAACGAGTTACAACAATTTTCGTGCATGAGCATGAATTGGAGATGTGCTGAAATCGGTTAAAGATCGCAGCACACTTATCAACTCGAAAGGGAACATGCTACGGTACAGCTACGAGGAAAAAGAGCCGAAATGGTTACGTTCCCTTCAGAGTTAATAAATGTACCTTGACTCTGCAGATTAGTCTGTGTAGTTAAAAGTGATGTTCCGAATATCCGTATCCGTATCTGCGGATATCCGAGGGAGAAGAAAGATCCGTATCCGTTACTTTTCTTTCTTTATAATGGAAATATCGTGGCAAGTGGAAACAATTACTGGCTACCCCTATGCATGGGAAAAAGCCGTGACTTTATGTAAAAACAATGTTACTGTTGAATGCATAGACGTCAGTAATTTATAAATCTTTGGTTGAATGTATTTTTTATTTATTTTGTATAGATCTATTTTGTCGATTTTTTTTATGACTTAAAATGTACAAAGGAGAATGCTCACACCATCCCACAATGCGCAATAACCAAATATACTTCTAAAATAATCTAAGGAATTATGGTTTCTTATTGTTTATTTTTTATATCAAGGCAGTGTGTTGTTAAAAAGTTATATTTTTAATTTAATGCTGAACTGACTTCCTTCTAAATATTATTTACCCTTTACAAGGAAGGGAAATAATTGAGGTATAGGTATACAGCCGCTTGTTTAGGTAGTATCATCCTTTTTTAAATTATTGGCCACAAGGCTATCCAATTAAGCTTAATAATGTTGTTTTATCCTGGAGTCAACTCGCAAATAGAACTTTTAAATACAAAATTCAAGAAATAAAAATAAATCGAAGGCGCGCTGTTTGCCTTCCCTTGAGTAGGGAGAATGTCGAAATGACTAATAGCAATTATGATTTCTCAAAACTCACTTAAAACAATTTAATGATATTTTCCTTACATATATTATAGATTTTTCCCAGTCTTTGGCACTCGTTTCATTAAAGCGCAATCATGGCCCAAGTCCCATAGTAAATTGGGCATTCTCCTTTCAAATGTTATATTTCTCACACTGATTTGTTGTGTCACTAGTCTAGTTTCGCACCTGGGTGAATTTCCCGGGACCAAAAATTGCGTGGCATCGATGAAATCGGTATTAAAAAACAAAGCTATAACGTTCTTATTTTTTTTATAGATAAATGAAATAGTTATCTATGTGGGGCACTAAATATTTTCATAATAGGAATAATAGGTACTTCAAAAAAAATTATTAAACCTCGAAATCTTTCATTGCCGTGTTTGTCCACACGTCACCTTGATGTATATTATACCTCATTGCTAAAAATCTATTGATTATTTATATTGAGATTTAGTTTTATTTGATGCGTGAATAGTTAAAGTATTGTTACGGAATACATTTATTCAAATTATTAAACAATACAACGAATGGTTATTCTAAATGCATTTGTCCCAGAACAAACTTTCATCGCCATGTCCTAAACATTTTTAAGAATATTGTTTTATCTAACAACTTGCGGCCCCCTCCTTGTGCGCTAAGCGTTGCATATTAGTGTCGCCTAAGTACTCGACGCGGAAGGACGAACACAAGTGCATGCGTTTTTGTGCTATAAATAAAAGTATTCCATTTTTTATGTTGTCGTCATTTTTTTTTTCATCGCCGTGGATAGGTATAACTTCTATATGAATAAGTTTGTCCTCATGATTGAGTTTTCAATAGAATGCCATTTCTTATCTGTTTATTTGTGAAGTGTTTATTACCTCGAATAACTAATAGCTTTTTTGTTATTTTATATTTTTGCCTTGATTTTCATCGCCATGCTTTCATTGCTGTGGTTTCCGTGGCCAAAATTTGCTATGGCAATGAAAAAAAAAACACGGAAATGAAAAAAATTTCATTGCCATGCCTTGTAACACAATTTAGTTTCATTGCCGTGGCCAGGTGTTTCATTTCCGTGGCCAGGTGTTTCATTTCCGTGACTTATGTTTTTATTGTCATGATAAGATAAGGCAAAAAATACATCTTTACCTGTAATACAGGTAGTGCCGAGTATTGACCGCAACAATATACATATGTATATGAAAATAAACTCAAAATTGAAATTATACGCCTCTGCCCCACATACAATGTTGATAAAAATATATAACCATATCCCAAAAATAAATTAAAAATACTGAAAAATTAATCAGTTTTGAGAATCACCAAAACAGTTTTTAATTACAAAAAGTTATAATGGCATTAAAGAATTTTTTGATAATGAAACTGAATACCAAATGCTGGCTTTTCTCCTGCAGCTGCGCTTGCGTGGGTCGGTGTAAGGGATAACCTATATTTCTTAAAGTCTAATCCATGTATATTCCAAATTTTATCAAAATAGGTTCGGTGATTTAAGCGTGAAAGCATAACAGACAGATAGAAGGAGTTACTTTCAAAATGATGACGATAATACTCAAGTAAGTACATATATAAAACTAGCTTTTGCCCGCGTGCTAGACTTCGTCAGCGTGGAATAGTTACTTTGGGTAGCATTTTAATTTTTTTGGGCACTTATTTTGCAAAAGATACCCATACAAATTGCTGTGCATTACTGTAAATAGATTATAACACATTTTTACAAACTACCTTTTTTGTTTTTCCATCCTTTGCTAACTTTCATGCGACCTTCCATCCCCTATTTCATCCCCACATGGGTCAATATTTCAAAAAACGCTAAAACAAATATCTGCATATTTTTTGCGTGCTATTTAAAATTTCATGGTCTTATCTTTGGTAATGAGGAATCTCATAAAAATATTTAATCTCTTATTTCAACCCCTTCATTCCCTTTTTTTACAAAAAAGTAGCTTTTATTCAATTTCGAGGTTTAGTCTATTTTTGTACCAAATTTCATCAGAGTCGGTTCGGGAGTATGGCGTAAAAGCGATTAAGTTAATAAGTAGCGTCCAACATCTTGCATCTCAAAATGGATGTTGTGTTCCCGAAAACTAAGAAAATGATCGATTTTATATCCAAAAGGCGTATCCGCCATCTTGGATCTCGAAATAAAAGTTGTATTCGGAATCAAGACCGCCGAAAACCTCAAAAATTATACTTATATTGCTTTTGAGTAAAAAGTCACGTCCGCCATCTTGGATATCAAAATAGATGTTGTATTCGGAGTCAGAACCTCCAAAAACCACCAAATAGATACCCATATTGATATTAAATTAAAAAGTCGCGTCCGCCATCTTGGTTCTCAGAATGGATGTTGTATTGGGAATCGGGACCCCGAAAACCATAAAAATAATACCCATTTCGATTTTATATTAAAAAGTCGCAACCGCCATCTTAGATCTCGAAATAGATGTCGTATTCGGAATCGGGACCCCCGAAAACCACGAAAATGATACCCATATTGACATTTTGTCAAAAAGTCGCGTCTGCCATCTTTGATCTCGAAATAGATGTTTTATTCGTAAACCGGACCCACAAAAACCACGAAAATGATACCAATATTGACATTATGTTAAAAAGTCGCGTCCGCCATCTTGGGTCTCAAAATGGATGTTGTATTGGGAATCGGGACCCCCCGAATACCATAAAAATGATACCTATATTGATCTTATATTTAAAAGTCGCAACCGCCATCTTGGATCTCGAAATAGATTTCGTATTCGGAATCGGGTCCCCCGAAAATCATGAAAATGATACCCATATTGACATTTTGTCAAAAAGTTGCGTCCGCCATCTTAGATCTCGAAATAGATGCTTTTTTCGTAATCCGGACCCACAGAAACCACGAAAACGATACCAATATTGACATTGTTTAAAAGTCGCGCCCGCCATCTTGGATCTCAAATGGGTGTTGTATTGGGAATCGGGACCCCCAAAAACCATTAAAATTATACCCATATCGATCTTATATTAAAAAGTCGCAACCGCCATCTTGGATCTCGAAATACATTTATTCGTAATCCGGACCCACAATAACCACGAAACCGATACCCATATTGACAATGTTTAGTGTGTGGTGTGTTAGACGTGAATGTGTGACTTTGTTTTTATTTCCTTACGAACTTTCATCCCCACATGGGTAAATATATCAAAAACGCTAGAACAAATATTTATTTATTTCTTATCAAGTGCCTACATGCATAGTTTCATGGTTTCGTCTTTAACAATGACGAATTCCATACAAACTTTCATCCCCCATTTCACCCCCTAACAGGTCAAAATTTCAAAATTTTTTGATCAAATATTCATTTTTTTCATAAGAAGTGCCTAAATTCAAAGTTTAATGGTTCTATCTTCGAAAATGACGAACTGCTATACAAACTTTCATCCCCTATTTCAACCCCTTCAAGCCAAAGTAGCCCAAGTTCTTCCCCGAGCTCTAGTCTATATGTTAACAAATTTCATCAAAATCGGTTCAGTGGTTTAGATGTAAAAGCTATAATATTAGTAGGGATTTTATGTTGAATAAAGATTTTCATTTCCGTGGATGCGTTCATTCCCGTGGCATAGTTCTTTCATTGCCGTGGAGGCTTGTTTCATTGCCGAGCACGCATGTTTCATCGCCGTGGCACGAAATTTTTAATCTTGTATATCTCGTTTGTTTTTTATGTTATCTGCTAGATATTGAGGAAGAATACATACATTATCAAAAACTTTAAAACCCGCAATTTAGTTTTTAAAAAAACTTTAAGATAAAAAAGTCCACGGAAATGAGATTTTTTTTGGACCTGTTGAAATTCACCCACCTCTTTCTCCTACCCTTTACCCAATTTATTTGTGGTCGGAGCAGTATTTTTTTATACTAGTAGATGACCAATAGATGACAAACAAGCTGACGTTCTTTACTGTCTACATTGATTCGAAGTATTGAATCGTTACTATCGAATATATGCAAGTATTCGAGAGTAACGATTGGATTACTTACGTTACTTAGCAACGAATACATACGTTTTGATACAGCTGCCTGGAACTAAAAAATATGCATTCTTATTAGGATCGCGGTTCCGTGATATCAATGTTCAAAATATCTTATTGTATATATTACGAGTCCTTTAGGTACTTAGTAGGTAGGTACATTAAATAACTTAATGCGAGTGCTCAAGGATTTGTCAAATCACCCATTATAACAGAATGGGGTAATAAAATCTCGAGGACAACATAGTTGTTTGTAGGTCACTAATACACGTTCAATAGAAATAACTTATTTAGACTTGACTTGAAGTTATTTAGTTAGTTATGTGGACTCCACTTTCGTGTAATAATTTTTTTAATTATTATTTAAAGAAACTGAAATGTTATATAAAAACACACGTCATCATTAAATAGTTTAAAAATATCTTCCAGACCTCATTAAGTCAATTTAGAAATCTATTTCACATGCCCTGCTCCTTATTTATTTGGGGTCGGTGCAGTGCCTATGTCTTGATATCGACAATACTGCTAAAGGATTTGGCATTAGATTTTTACGGCCGGCCGCCTGTCTGACGCCAACCCTTCTTGAGAACTTTGTATTTGGTGTTACTAGACAAACATACATATGAACCTAAATGATTATTTTGTAGGTAGTTGTGTGCAATAACGTTACTTACAAACCGTGTATACAAGCAAAAAGTTTAAAAACTGTAACCGGACTATGAAAAAAAAGAAAGGAATTAAAACGGTTAATATTAATAATCGGGGTTTATAAAGAAAAGTCGACTCCTCATATATATTTTTTATTTATTTAACATTTACAAAGAAGACATTACATAACACAGAAAATTGTACAAAGGTACTGCTTATTTCTAAAAGAAATCTCTTCCAGCAGCCCCATATATGGGAGAGAGATTTTGATTTGATTTGATTTGATTGATAAAATCGATTAAAATGTAGCCCATATTACCCGGACTATAATAACGAATCGATTGACACCTTATTCGTTAAGATCGGATGAATAGTTTAGGCGCTGCGAACAAACATTCGTAAATAAAAACATATACACCAGTCTATAGAAGTTTTATTTAAACTGTGGACCTATCTACATAGACTGCTAAAATCATAACTCTTTCTTTTGACTTCGCCGTAGTCAGGCTCTTCTCCTTCTTCTTCTTTTAAATGAATGACGATCGCGACACATAAAGATTACGCATTGCGCCAATATCAAGTGAAAATGTACTTAAAGTAACCGACAATTGTACGGTAGATTGTGGTTAAAATGGAGTCTCTCAACACGTGTTTTTGCAACAAGAACTCGGGAGAAACTCTAATAACGCTCTTTTTTCTTTGCAATACGTTTCAAACAAATAATGAATGTCAATTCGATCTATCATTACACATGCCGTTCTTGGTTTTCTTTGCCTAAACTTTCATAATATTTATAAGTAACCTCTATGATGAAACGTTTAAATAATAATTGATAGGTTTCAGTTTTCAGTATATGATTCTGGTCTGAATTTAATTAGATGTTGCTAGTCGGTTGTACCATAAGGGACAACCGCTTCATACTACCAGTAGATATGCCTATTCGCTAACTTTTTTGACAGATGAAAGTGATAATAGCCGAGTGAATTACATTACATATCCATTGGAGATTCTCCCGAGTTGTTGTAAAAACACGTGTTGAGAGACTCCATTTTAACCAAAATCTACCGTACAATTTTTTGTAACTATAATTAAATTTTCACTTGACATTGCAAAATGCATAATCTTTAAGATTTACGAATGCCCTTAATTAAGAATAGAATAGAATACAAATCCATTGCTGTTTGACACGACATGCTATTATGGCACTTGTCCTTTCATCTGTCAAACAACGTTAGCGAATAGGCCTACAGTTGAGCCAAGGGGAAATATATTATTCAGTAACACAACCAAGCGATGCTGTAGTGCCTATGGGAACTGCTGATTACCCTGCGCTCTACCAGGGAATTATATTATCCTAGTAGCAATTAAGGGGCGCCTGGTAGTGCCTATATAGAGGAACAGTTTACTTATGCACTACCTATAGTGTAAGTGGGAAGTTTTTCGTTTCGAGGACACTGAGCAAAATATTAGCTATCTATACGTTAATCTTTCAATTTTTATGGCATTAGGAACTCTCTCTTTTACAGGTACCATCTATTCAATTTAGACAAAGTGACTGTCTGTATAGGTAGCTGTGGGCACAGCGGACTGGCTGCTCGAATCTGACCATTAACCTCCACCTTACAGAAGACCACACTTAATTTTTGTGGTGTTGCGTTTCTGTTGGTGAGTACGGTTGCCAGAGCTCCAAGGGGTATGGCGACTATGGTTGGCAGCGTGCGAGTATCACATCTGTTTTGCAAGCGTCTATAGGCTACGATTACTGCTTACCACCAGTCAGGCAGTCAGGCTATGCTTGTCTGCCAAACGAATGACATAAAAAATCGGGAGTGGTCTCCCCTTGACTTTTTCGTACACCGGAAACGACTCAAAGTTTGATAGAAACCTTGTATTTTGATGTCATCCATGCACGTTAAATTTTGGTTACACATCCGAGTACCGACCGCGCACTTGGTTGCTTAACTTTCGTGATCGACGACTCAAAAGTTGATAGAAACCTTATACTATTATATACATGTAACTTTTGATATATTCCACTACATAATCCAAGCTCGGTCGTACAAAACTTTCTTAACTACTACTAAATAACTCAATATATTTAATTACGATAGAAAAAGTGGCACCTCAATCTAAACATACATTATATTTTGATGTCATACCTGCATGTTAAACTTGGTTGCAATAAGTTAATGAAATGAAATGAAAAGCTCTTTATTTAAATGGACTTTGCTAAGTACTTTTAAATCGTCAAAACCCTACCACCAGTTAAAGCATACTCGAGTTATCGTGCTAACGCACAGACACACATACAGACATGATTCCAAAAACGGTATTTTTGGACTCGGGGAGGTCCAAAACGTGTAAATCCGTCAAAATCTGTAGGTCGAATTTTTTGACGATTACAAGACTTCCTCTATACTACGTACGAGAAAGTAAAAAGTCGTGAAGTTATAAGTTCCTGTGTCAAATGACTGAATATTAAATGATGCTAGAGATCATTTGAAACAAAGAAGATTTTTGGCATAACATCTCTCTTTTACGCATTTACTTCCTAACTTGTAATTATTCCTGAATGTGCCAAACTCCCTATTACATTGAACAGAAACCTAAAAGGAGGTAATGACCTTCAGTTCCTCGCCCCCGTCTTCTCAGAACAAGGCCTCCTTGAATAAGAAGGATGGCTTCGATTCCATATTCAGAATCTTATTATGTTGTGCCAGATAAAAGAACTTGTAATTGAATACTATTGCCTATTATACTCATATTTATAAATTAGATGTTGCTTTATGTGTAACCATAATGTTACCTAAAGTAAAGCTCTGCTCAACTTCTGTTAGGATTATGAGCGTGATTGTGAGTATGTACACGTTTCCAATAAATATACGTTCTTATAGTAACGCTACCGTTTGGTTAGTGTAGTGTACCTGGATCAGTGCGTTGTGTCTTGGCTCTGATAGATCAGCCACTAGTTAGCTCTCTCTATATATTGTAGTTCACCGGTCACTTTTCCAAATTGATCTCACAACTCCAAACTCTGGTTTTGCGCAGGTCTCTCTACCCGGCGACTATATTTGTAATGGAAATTTGGGTCTCTAAACCCGTACCGACGACCCTGAAGATGTGTCATAATAAAACAACATCAATAAATGCTATACTACTTATTATAAAACCCCAAGAGGGATTTGGAACCACAACTTGTCCAAAAACTAATATAAAACAACGGCAAATCTTTGAGTAATTACGAAACCCGACCAACAGTACTTAGAATATGATATCTCGAGATGTGAAGTATTCATAATTTAAACAAATAGATCATTCATTGCCTAAAATTTCGAACCTGACAAAATATAATTACCTTAGTAGGTAGTCAGGCAATTTTTACAAGATGAGGCGGTTTTTTACAACCGAATTTACTAATTTACTGTAACACAAGGGTGAATTTCAACAGGTCCAAAAAAAATCTCATTTCCGTGGACTTTTTTATCTTAAAGTTTTTTTAAAAACTAAATTGCGGGTTTTAAAGTTTTTGATAATGTATGTATTCTTCCTCAATATCTAGCAGATAACATAAAAAACAAACGAGATATACAAGATTAAAAATTTCGTGCCACGGCGATGAAACATGCGTGCTCGGCAATGAAACAAGCCTCCACGGCAATGAAAGAACTATGCCACGGGAATGAACGCATCCACGGAAATGAAAATCTTTATTCAACATAAAATCCCTACTAATATTATAGCTTTTACATCTAAACCACTGAACCGATTTTGATGAAATTTGTTAACATATAGACTAGAGCTCGGGGAAGAACTTGGGCTACTTTGGCTTGAAGGGGTTGAAATAGGGGATGAAAGTTTGTATAGCAGTTCGTCATTTTCGAAGATAGAACCATTAAACTTTGAATTTAGGCACTTCTTATGAAAAAAATGAATATTTGATCAAAAAATTTTGAAATTTTGACCTGTTAGGGGGTGAAATGGGGGATGAAAGTTTGTATGGAATTCGTCATTGTTAAAGACGAAACCATGAAACTATGCATGTAGGCACTTGATAAGAAATAAATAAATATTTGTTCTAGCGTTTTTGATATATTTACCCATGTGGGGATGAAAGTTCGTAAGGAAATAAAAACAAAGTCACACATTCACGTCTAACACACCACACACTAAACATTGTCAATATGGGTATCGGTTTCGTGGTTATTGTGGGTCCGGATTACGAATAAATGTATTTCGAGATCCAAGATGGCGGTTGCGACTTTTTAATATAAGATCGATATGGGTATAATTTTAATGGTTTTTGGGGGTCCCGATTCCCAATACAACACCCATTTGAGATCCAAGATGGCGGGCGCGACTTTTAAACAATGTCAATATTGGTATCGTTTTCGTGGTTTCTGTGGGTCCGGATTACGAAAAAAGCATCTATTTCGAGATCTAAGATGGCGGACGCAACTTTTTGACAAAATGTCAATATGGGTATCATTTTCATGATTTTCGGGGGACCCGATTCCGAATACGAAATCTATTTCGAGATCCAAGATGGCGGTTGCGACTTTTAAATATAAGATCAATATAGGTATCATTTTTATGGTATTCGGGGGGTCCCGATTCCCAATACAACATCCATTTTGAGACCCAAGATGGCGGACGCGACTTTTTAACATAATGTCAATATTGGTATCATTTTCGTGGTTTTTGTGGGTCCGGTTTACGAATAAAACATCTATTTCGAGATCAAAGATGGCAGACGCGACTTTTTGACAAAATGTCAATATGGGTATCATTTTCGTGGTTTTCGGGGGTCCCGATTCCGAATACGACATCTATTTCGAGATCTAAGATGGCGGTTGCGACTTTTTAATATAAAATCGAAATGGGTATTATTTTTATGGTTTTCGGGGTCCCGATTCCCAATACAACATCCATTCTGAGAACCAAGATGGCGGACGCGACTTTTTAATTTAATATCAATATGGGTATCTATTTGGTGGTTTTTGGAGGTTCTGACTCCGAATACAACATCTATTTTGATATCCAAGATGGCGGACGTGACTTTTTACTCAAAAGCAATATAAGTATAATTTTTGAGGTTTTCGGCGGTCTTGATTCCGAATACAACTTTTATTTCGAGATCCAAGATGGCGGATACGCCTTTTGGATATAAAATCGATCATTTTCTTAGTTTTCGGGAACACAACATCCATTTTGAGATGCAAGATGTTGGACGCTACTTATTAACTTAATCGCTTTTACGCCATACTCCCGAACCGACTCTGATGAAATTTGGTACAAAAATAGACTAAACCTCGAAATTGAATAAAAGCTACTTTTTTGTAAAAAAAAGGGAATGAAGGGGTTGAAATAAGAGATTAAATATTTTTATGAGATTCCTCATTACCAAAGATAAGACCATGAAATTTTAAATAGCACGCAAAAAATATGCAGATATTTGTTTTAGCGTTTTTTGAAATATTGACCCATGTGGGGATGAAATAGGGGATGGAAGGTCGCATGAAAGTTAGCAAAGGATGGAAAAACAAAAAAGGTAGTTTGTAAAAATGTGTTATAATCTATTTACAGTAATGCACAGCAATTTGTATGGGTATCTTTTGCAAAATAAGTGCCCAAAAAAATTAAAATGCTACCCAAAGTAACTATTCCACGCTGACGAAGTCTAGCACGCGGGCAAAAGCTAGTTTTATATATGTACTTACTTGAGTATTATCGTCATCATTTTGAAAGTAACTCCTTCTATCTGTCTGTTATGCTTTCACGCTTAAATCACCGAACCTATTTTGATAAAATTTGGAATATACATGGATTAGACTTTAAGAAATATAGGTTATCCCTTACACCGACCCACGCAAGCGCAGCTGCAGGAGAAAAGCCAGCATTTGGTATTCAGTTTCATTATCAAAAAATTCTTTAATGCCATTATAACTTTTTGTAATTAAAAACTGTTTTGGTGATTCTCAAAACTGATTAATTTTTCAGTATTTTTAATTTATTTTTGGGATATGGTTATATATTTTTATCAACATTGTATGTGGGGCAGAGGCGTATAATTTCAATTTTGAGTTTATTTTCATATACATATGTATATTGTTGCGGTCAATACTCGGCACTACCTGTATTACAGGTAAAGATGTATTTTTTGCCTTATCTTATCATGACAATAAAAACATAAGTCACGGAAATGAAACACCTGGCCACGGAAATGAAACACCTGGCCACGGCAATGAAACTAAATTGTGTTACAAGGCATGGCAATGAAATTTTTTTCATTTCCGTGTTTTTTTTTTCATTGCCATAGCAAATTTTGGCCACGGAAACCACAGCAATGAAAGCATGGCGATGAAAATCAAGGCAAAAATATAAAATAACAAAAAAGCTATTAGTTATTCGAGGTAATAAACACTTCACAAATAAACAGATAAGAAATGGCATTCTATTGAAAACTCAATCATGAGGACAAACTTATTCATATAGAAGTTATACCTATCCACGGCGATGAAAAAAAAAATGACGACAACATAAAAAATGGAATACTTTTATTTATAGCACAAAAACGCATGCACTTGTGTTCGTCCTTCCGCGTCGAGTACTTAGGCGACACTAATATGCAACGCTTAGCGCACAAGGAGGGGGCCGCAAGTTGTTAGATAAAACAATATTCTTAAAAATGTTTAGGACATGGCGATGAAAGTTTGTTCTGGGACAAATGCATTTAGAATAACCATTCGTTGTATTGTTTAATAATTTGAATAAATGTATTCCGTAACAATACTTTAACTATTCACGCATCAAATAAAACTAAATCTCAATATAAATAATCAATAGATTTTTAGCAATGAGGTATAATATACATCAAGGTGACGTGTGGACAAACACGGCAATGAAAGATTTCGAGGTTTAATAATTTTTTTTGAAGTACCTATTATTCCTATTATGAAAATATTTAGTGCCCCACATAGATAACTATTTCATTTATCTATAAAAAAAATAAGAACGTTATAGCTTTGTTTTTTAATACCGATTTCATCGATGCCACGCAATTTTTGGTCCCGGGAAATTCACCCACAAAATCAAGGCAATCACAGAATTTACTTTTAACTTTCAGAATAATTGAAAAACGATAAGAGTTTTATAGTTACCTTTCGGGTGAATTATTAACTCCTTAACGGTTATTTATCCGTTCCAGGATATTATGTAAATACGGAATTATCTTCCTTCCAAATTAGAAAATAGTTCTCCTTCGTTAATATAATCCTCGCATATGTTAATATGACGAAGATTTAAAATATTTCTCCAAAATAAATTCAGCCTTGAATTTGAAATTCGAAATGCGAATGAATAATCTGACAAGCAAAAACAAACGTCCCTGATTGGTCGGCCTACCTATGGTTTTTTTTCACGTCTGAGGCAAAGGAAAGTGAGTCCATACATCCGAATGAACGAAAAATTCTTGTCAATACGAATCTTTGCGAATAACTACTTTGAATGAATTTTGAACAACTAATATGATCCCCGTAAGCCTAACGTCACCTAAATAATGACGAGACTATAGAAAACGCTCTAACGCGCCCCAATTCAAAAACAAAGTGTAAAAATTCCACACAGACGACCATAATCTCTAATATCGAACTGAAACATGATACAACTTACCAAGACAAGAAACTTTCGTCTGAACTATTTCTTTTTTTTTTTTTTTTTTTATAAGTCGCTGGGTATAGAATTTATCACTTTGCCTAAATGTCAAACTTAATGCGAAACGGAACGTAATGTCACTTGTCAGATGACGATGTTGACTTTGAAAAATTGATAAATAAACAATGCTACAATAGACAGTTAGTTTGGACTTCCGTACGAACTTTCATCTCCTATTTCATCCCCGTGAGGGTCGAAATTTCAAAAACAAGTACTTATTTATTTCTTATCAAGTCCCTAAATTAAAAGTTTGATGGTTTTATCTTCGATAATGCCGAAAAAATACCCCATATTGATTTTTAGACTTTGTCACATTAATGTTCGTATTATGGAATAAGTTTCAAGAATGAACGCCGACTTGAGCGTCCGACGTCTCTATCACTTTGTGCGTGATAGCAAGTGACAGACGATTCTCAAGACATGTTTGACTTCTGAGTGTCATTCTGTAATACCGGCCTTAGAGGTTGAATTCTGAACAAACCTGAAACACTTGTTTACTCATTTATCGATAGAGAAGTTTCGAATAAAATATTCTAATTGACCATTGAAAACATCCCATACAAATATTGGACCTCCGTTTGTTGTCCGTTCATTGGGGGTTAGTTTTGAAAAGCTTTCTTAGTGCACCCATAGACCTCGTTAGGGACCTAGTTACGTGCCAAATTTAGAATCTCTAGACCCAGCACTTTGGGCTCTGTGTTCATCTGTTAGTCAGTAACTCAGTCACTTTCTTCTTTTACTTAGTAAAGTGGAACTATTTTATGCGATGGTATTTCACGTCCGCCACGTTAGATTTCAAAACCGTTGTTTCTTTTCGTAATCGACCGATTAACCATACATAACAATATACCCTTGTGTGGTTTTTCATCATGATAACGCTAGACCTCACACATCTTTAGCCACTCAGCAAAAATTAAGAGAGTTTGGCTGGGAGGTGTTAATGCATCCGCCGTATAGTCCTGACCTTGCACCTTCAGATTTCCACCTGTTTCGGTCTCTTCAGAATTCTTTAGGCAGTGTCAGGTTAACATCACGAGAGGACTGCCAAAACCACTTGTCGCGGTATTTTGACCAGAAGTCCCAAAATTTCTATAGCAATGGGATCATGTCCCTACCTACAAGATGGCAAAAAGTTATCGAACAAAATGGTACCTACATACTTTAGTTAAATGTAAATAAACTATATTAAAAAATGATTTGAATTTTCTTAAAAAATTCGAAGAAACTTTTTCCCCAACCTATTATGAAGAACACAACATTTTCAACTTTTTGCATCGCTATATCTCCAAAATGGTGATTCTTAGAAAAAAGAGAGAGTTTTTATAGATAATCGCATTATAAATAATTTATCTCAACAATTTTTATGATAAAACTTACAGTTTAGCTGAAAAATGCAAAAACCCGATTTTTGCAACATTTGACCTTGAACAAATTTTTTTGCACACGTCGGAGCGATTAGGAATTTTGACAAATTGTTTGGAATAGTGTTCCCAACACTCATGGCAATTTTCAGTTGTGCGAATTAACTTAACCTTACCCCTATTTTTGAAGCTAATTTGACAAGGCTAAAAATTTGTATGGACATACAAACTTTCCCATTTATAACATTAGCCGGAAGGATTATGTATATGAGGAATCTAAACATAGTATAAAACAAAGTCGCTCTTTCTGTCTGTACACTTAGAACTTTTTAACTACGCAACAGATTTCATCATTCGATAGAGTGATTCAAGAGGAAGGCTTAGAAGTATAATTCGAGGTTAAAGTACTCTACTACTAAATAATACTATAATATCCGTGCGAAGACGTCGTTAGCCTTAAAAATTGAGGTAGAAACTTTGTAATAGCACCCTTGACTCACGGTCTTACTATACAGTATCAAATTCAGGGTGTTGATTCAATTTTAAGTATTCGATTGCAAAGGTGACGTGTACAGGTACTGACGACCGCAGATAAGCTTACCCAAAACTGTTTTTAATCTTCTTCCACAATCATAGACTTCGAAGAACGTTAAAGAATTTTGACAGTTGGTGGTAGCCTGATCTACTACGAATATCTGTAACAGCATAAAACCGCTATCAAAACATGAGCTTGGGTATCGCAATATTATTATGTACCGAAACCGCATTGTACGCAGCATTAAACGTTTTAGATATATCTTAAACATTTCGAACTGAATTAATAGAATAATAATTATTAACCTTTATCCATGGCCTAGTGGTTCGCCCACCAGTATTAAGGTCCTTGCACACTTATCAGCTCGGAACCGTATCGCTTCTTTTAAAAAAAAAAGCGATTCGCTACCATCCCTAATTGTTTCGTAGCCGCCGCTCCGTAGCGTTTGTAGCAAAAAAGAGGCGTTTTTCCGAACTGATAAATGTGCTACGACCTTTAAGATCCAGAGGTCCCACTTGGATCCCCAGGAGAGTACAAATTTGTACTCGTTTTTGTTAATAGTAGGACTTTTTTCAAGTTCTTCAAGAATGGCTACCACCATCTTATGAAAGCCTGTCGCCGTAATAATAATGTTAACATCATTATTGTGTTCCGACAATTAATGGTAAGTCTCTCTGTGCGTAAGGGTTCCAGGTGAAGCTTGATTCAACGACTTATTGACTGTCTATGATATAAATGTATTGCAAACACAATGTCTGCCACACACAAAATATTGTAGTCGTCAATTTGTGAGAGCACTGACACCCACAACACAAGTTAAATCTTTTCGTGGGTATCAGCGTTCAATCAAACCTAAAACTGTAATTTCACTTATGTAATTGCTATACCTAATAATTTTATAAAAGCGAACTTATTTTGCTCCTCTAATAAGTTTTTTTATGTAAAGAAAATTTATTATTATAAATTTATTATTATTCAATATGAAATGTTTGTGTTTATTTAAAAATTACTATAATAATAATTTAAACCATCATTTATGACTGCTGAAATGATTTTGAGTGTAACATCTGTCGTTGGCTTTAGTTGGTTTGTTTACTAAAGGATTGTTGGTTTTCGGGTTTGGGCCCCTTTTGTGTAGGCGACAGGCTGGCACTGTCACTATTTTGGGGTACTGTATGACCCATACTGCCAGACGCGGCTTTGGTGTAACCAAATGTTACCTGAAGCTCTGCTCGACCCCTTTTGGGATTGTGAACGTGATTATACGTATGTATGATTTCTAGTAGTATAGTAGACTAAACCTATATGTAATTATTCTGTTTCTGTGTTATAAAGATATTGAAGAACTCGCCACAAACGTTCTTAAAAGCTGAAAGTAAAATAGCAAATAAAAGCAAACTAGCATTAGAGAACCGGCCTATGCAGAGGACATTAAGGCAGTCACACCGCCAAGATAGGGTCCATTCATTTACTAACCGACTTAAAAAGCAGGAGCTTCTCAATTCGTAGTCATCTTTTTAGGTACATTCCCCGATAACTCAAAGACACCTGCCCGCCTAGCTAGACCACCGAATCACGATATGATATAGCCATTGATCGCCTTTAACTGTCAAAAATCATTGGATACAACCGCCAACTTGAAATTTTATCGAAACTGCGAACATGTATAAGGCTTATACATGTCCGCAGTATCGATAAAGTCAAGATTGCGGTTTTATCCAATGATTTTTTACAGTTAAAGGCGACAAATAGCTATATCATATCGTGTTTCGGTGGTCATGCTAGGAGGGCTGGACCAATTCGAAAAATTCTTTTTTTGTTTGAAAGAGTAAACTTTGGAATTTTTATAGAATTGTGAAAATACGCAGTCGCAATATGAATTTTTCCGACTTTTATTAATCTTAGTAATGGGGTCCCTTTTTTTCTTCGTGTAAAACGGGACCTTATTACTAAGACTCCGCTGTCCGTCCGTCCTTCTGTCACCAGGCTGTATCTCATGAAACGTGATAGTTAGTTAATCTTTTCACAGATGACGTATTCTGTAGCCACTATAACTACAAATGGTAATAAACAGAATAAAATAAATATTTAAGGGGTCTCCCATATAACAAACGTGTTTTTTTTTTTGCTCGGCTTTGCTCGATATTGATAACTGCAACAGGTAGACGCTTGAAATAGTCACAGAAGATTGAGTTATAATATTCACTTTAAAAATGAATAGCTAAATTAAATTAAAGTAATATTTAAGGCCCCTATACAACAAACGTGATATTTTTACAATTTTTTTTCGGTCTTAATAACGATAACAGGTAGAAACTTGAAATATTTTCATAATATTTCATTTAAAATTCAAATATTTTTCGGATAGTTTTGATAAAATCTATTGCTAATGGCACAGAACTCTCTGTGCGCGAGTCCGACTCGCACCTGGCCGGTTCTTTTGACAATTTTTGCAGGTTATCTCTGCTGACCTTCTCAGCATCACCGGGACTTTTGGTAAAGGAGAGGACCTAGGTGGGTCCTCAAGCTTTTAAATCGAATTACCCCAGAGAGCATTCCTGATCGGTGAGCATCTTCCTCTGAGGAATCTCTGAACCTATTAGGCCCTCTAAGGCGGTCGAGTCGGACGGGGTCAATAGTTCCTGAGATTAGCGCGTTCAACCAAACAAACAAACAATTCTTCAGCTTGTATCTAGACACAGATAATGTAATACTATACGTATAGATGCGTGCGTGGTACTTGATCATTATTTTGTTGCGGATCTATTTTGAAACTCTAATTAATATCTCTTAAGATATTCATTGAAATCGAATGATGTCAAGAACAATTTTGTACAAAATTAAATACTTGTGACGAATATTAATTTTGGTAAGGAATCATTTTAGAATAAATTTGATTACCAAACAAAGAATATACTGAGTCAACCTTAAAAGGTAGATATTTATTAGATATTAGCTCTGTCGAGAAATTCATTAATAAGAGAGGTACTTAAAACAGAAAATGTTTCTGTATATAACACCTTTTTTTCACAAGATTGAGAATTTATTGTCTGCAAAACATTTATGCACGTTTTTACAAATAGTTGATAAATTAATATAATACTAGCGCTCCGCCCGCGACTTCGTCCGCGTGGAATAGTTATTTTTTGAACATTATTTGGATTTCCAGATGACCATTCCCTATTTCCCTATAATTTATTTTTTATTCATTCATCATCAGACAGGTCATTTCATCCTGTAATACTGGATTTCAACTGGTTGTATTTTCCTTTCCTAAATGGGTATATATGAAGTGAAACAACAATTTGATGGTTTGGCAGTACAATGTTTATTTAGGGTGGACAATATTCTGTTTGTTGCACTAGAAAAGTTATTTACTTACAATTTACATATTCCAAATAATATACCTTTGTGAGAATTCTCTTCCTTGAAAATACCTAGTTTACACAAGTTAGATTTTACACAATTTAGACCTTCTAACTTATATATCTAATAGTAAAATACAACCATAAAAATAATGAAAGGTAGGGTCCTGGAGTCTGCTCTGATCGTTAACGAGTGGAATTTGGGTATTATTATGTATAAATTATTAGTAAACGCGTTATGAGACAACCTTCTGCAGAGTACTTGTAGAACTCTTCGACAGTCAGCCGCTACCGTTTGGTTAGTGTAGTGTACCTGGATCAGTGCGTTGTGTCTTGGCTCTGATAGATCAGCCACTAGTTAGCTCTCTCTATATATTGTAGTTCACCGGTCACTTTTCCAAATTGATCTCACAACTCCAAACTCTGGTTCTGCGCAGGTTTCTCTACCCGCCGACTATATTTGTAATGGAAATTTGGGTCTCTAAACCCGTACCGACGACCCTGAAGATGTGTCATAATAAAACAACATCAATAAATGCTATACTACTCATTATAAAACCCCAAGAGGGATTTGGAACCACAACTTGTCCAAAAACTAATATAAAACAACGGCAAATCTTTGAGCAATTACGAAACCCGACCAACAGTACTTAGAATATGATATCTCGAGATGTGAATTATTCATAATTTAAACAAATAGATCATTCATTGCCTAAAATTTCGAACCTGACAAAATATAATTACCTTAGTAGGTAGTCAGGCAATTTTTACAAGATGAGGCGGTTTTTACAACCGAATTTACTAATTTACTGTAACACAAAATCAAGGCAATCACAGAATTTACCTTTAACTTTCAGAAATAATTGAAAAACGATAAGAGTTTTATAGTTACCTTTCGGGTGAATTATTAACTCCTTAACGGTTATTTATCCGTTCCAGGATATTATGTAAATACGGAATTATCTTCCTTCCAAATTAGAAAATAGTTCTCCTTCGTTAATATAATCCTCGCATATGTTAATATCACGAAGGTTTTTAATGTTTTTCCAAAATAAATTCAGCCTTGAATTTGAAATTCGAAATGCGAATGAATAATCTGACAAGCAAAAACAAACGTCCCTGATTGGTCGGCCTACCTATGGTTTTTTAACGTCTGAGGCAAAGGAAAGTGAGTCCATACATCCGAATGAACGAATAATTCTTGTCAATACGAATTTTTGCGAATAACTACTTTGAATGAATTTTGAACAACTAATATGATCCCCGTAAGCCTAACGTCACCTAAATAATGACGAGACTATAGAAAACGCTCTAACGCGCCCCAATTCAAAAACAAAGTGTAAAAATTCTATACAGACGACCATAATCTCTAATATCGAACTGAAACATGATACAACTTACCAAGACAAGAAACTTTCGTTTGAACTATTTCTTTTTTTTTTTTTTTTTTTTTTATAAGTCGCTGGGTATAGAATTTATCACTTCGCCTAAATGTCAAACTTAATGCGAAACGGAACGTAATGTCACTTGTCAGATGACGATGTTGACTTTGAAAAATTGATAAATAAACAATGCTACAATCCCCAGACAGGTCAAAGTTTCAAAAAAATATTTTTTTCTTAATAAGTGCCTAAGTTCTAAGTTTCATGGTTTTATCTTCGATAATGACGAACTCACATACAAACTTTCATCCTATATTTCAACCCCTGCCTTTCCCAACGTCTAGTTAATATTTGTACCTAATTTCATCAAAATCAGAGGCGTAAAGCATGATTTTGTTTGGACTTACATACAACCTTTCATCACCTATTTCATCCCCACATGGGTTACACTTTCAAAAACGCGGGAATAAATATTTATTTATTTCTTATAAAGTCCCTTAATTTTTAATGTTTATTTTTTGATAATGACGGATTCCCATATATGAACTTTCATGCCTTATATTTATGCATTTTATTTCTTATCAAATGCCTACATTCAAAGTTTCATGGTATTATCTTCAACAATGGCGAACTTTCATCCCTTATTTAAAACCCTTCAAGCCTTTTCTTTGCAATAAAAAGTATGCTATGTTCTTCTCAGGTTTTCAAAATATTTCTATAGCAAATTTCATCAAAATCAGTCCCTTAGTTTCGGATAGGCTCCGAAACTACTGGACCGATTTTGAAAGCAAACAAACAATCAAATCTTTCCTCTTTATAATATTAGTATAGATGTATTTCTGGAGTGGCATCAGTTCAGTGTTTAGTCTTTGTTATGTATTTTGAGACTACTATCAGTAAACTACAGATATTAGCTATAAAAATTTCAATGCATATGCTTTCTTCATAGCTAGTAAAATATATTGTACAATTGTTTGTTATCCTCGATAAATGAAGAAAAAATTAAAAAAAAACCTTTTCGGCATGTCGATAACAAGCCATTAAGAGGAAAAAAGAAAGGTATTTTGAGAAACAATCAATTAAATTCGTATTTGACGAGTCATGGTATTAATTTCACATTTCAGAAATTCTTAGAGCGCCTCACACAAAAAGGGAATACGTTTACAAACACTATGTGACTTGACTTTAGTAAAACTTGTGTAACTAACACTAATAGTTTGTAACTTATCTGAGTAGAAACCCAGCGTAAGCAGGTTATAAAAGTTCACCGAACCGCAACATACTTAAAAGCCACGCCATAACAACCTATATAAAGTGCATAGGAGTTATAAACTGACGGTAAACAGATGAATGCGGTGATTATTTTAAATTCAGTTCCATGTATTTACTCCAACTTAAATAAATCCATTCACTTGTCAAGAAATGAATTGTATACTACATCTGATCGGAATTCCCTCAAATTAAAAAGAGAAAGTTGATATTTTCTTCGACCTAAATATGTGGGAGGAAAAGTTGTATGAAAATCCATTTCTAACGTGTTTTAGCGGGAGGAAAAGTTGTATGAAAATCCATTTCTAACGCGGCGCCGTGGCGAAAATACAAGCTATTGCTTTCGCAGAACATCTGCAACTGGTCTTGCAGACTCTGGTGCAGACAACAATTAAACGCCACGGTGGTTGGAAATCGTGCATCGTCCCGAAGGTTATATTGAGGATTCCATTGAGAAAAAGAGAAGCATATGTGACCAAATAGCAGAGTCAATTAATTATCAAGACCTTCAACCTTCTACGAGCACGATGGTTATGGGCTCTGTGAGCGTCGCGTCGAAGTGAAAAGTGAGATCTTTACAGAATAGTATGGCAGAGCTCCAATGGGCGGGGAAGGGGACTAGAGTTGATAACGAGTATCACGTCAGTACGTCAGTTGTTGCTGACTCCTTGGAGTGACAACTAAGATTTATATTTAAAATAGTTATAAAAGAATTAATGTTTTGAGTTTGACATTGTCAATTGTAATATGAAAGAGATAAGTCGAAAATTGAATTGTTTGTTGTGATTATTTTAATAAAATTCCTATATTATTTTAAAATATTGGTTTCTTTTACCGATCCAAGAAACCACTTGAAACATCAGTATTGAAAGTTTAAATATAATATCATTAATTGAAAGCGTCTATAGGCTACGGTGGCTGCTTACCATCAGGCAGGCCGGTAAGCTTGTCTGCCGGTAAGTTAACATAAAAAAATACTCGTAGCAAGATAGGCACCGACCCCAAATAAACTGGGAGCAGGGTAGGAAAAAGTAGATACTTTTATCCTTCGCTGTTTTCGGAGTTATAAAAATTTTTTTTCGGAACGTAATTTGCCTAAGTATGAAAAGTTTTAAGTATGAAAAGGCTGTTAAGGATACTTTTGAATGATATGATTGTTGTTTTATGACAGCGTAAGATTATTGTTATTTTTGGACTCTTCAAATCGAGGCGCTGTAGGGCCAGATTGGGGCAAGACTGTCCCATTGTTCGCCTCACTAATCTACGAGTATGCAACAGCCTTAACACGTGATTTCTTTTAGCTCGAAAACAAACTACCAAACCCGATACAATTTTCTAAAAATCATTAAAAATACTGTTAACGCTCTGTAATTTTAGTATTCTTTATTTTAATTAATGCAATTAAAAACAACATGACAAAAATTATTAATAGCTAACGACGCGCTTTCCTATTTTTCTGTGTATTAAGAGCGTGCATTTATCGAAGTACCAATAATATTTTTTTTGCTGCATTGTTGTTAGATACACACACATATCTATGTGACCCGATACACATATAGACATTGCTCGCAGAGCGATAAGTCCACAAGCTGAGAAGACTCGGGGTGTACGATCGAAAAATGCCCGCGAGCTCGGATTTGGACCATTTTTCATTAAATTATGAAAAATACCTAAGTGCATTTAACAATGCTATAATATCATTATTATGTCTAGTATTATTGTTTGCCATTATAATGCTGGTATTTCATCTGAAAGATAGCTCCAAACTGCATTTCGGTAGAACTGCGCTATATGATTCACCTTGCTTTAAAAAACTATAAATGTAAATTAAAATATCTCTGTATAGTGGTTTTCATCAAGAGTTAATATTTCTATAATATTTAATTTCTTTGCAAAGTCTTTTCACATCGCTTCAAAATAAGATCTGAAAAATCCACAAAATGTGACAATTTTGACGTAAGTCGAGTGCACGCCCCAAGAAGGTTATATTTGGAAATATTATGTGTCATATTTCAAATTGGATGAATTTTGTATTTAACGACTGTCGTTATTATTAATTTGCGTGAAATGAAAATTATGCATGACGTAGTTACCTGTAACGGTCGTAGTATTAGAGGTCCGTAGATCGGAACTACGCTCTGCTACCATATTAGAGAAAAAGGAATAAATACGCACTGTATGAGGGGAAAAACCTTTTCATTTTCGTTGTCACAAACACAGTCAACAAGGTTGCCAAGCAACTCCACATAGAGCAGAGTTTATTACTCTTACACGTAGCACACTTATCAGCTCGGAGCTGTATCGCCTCTTGTTACTATGAAAAAGAGGCGATGCTCTGCGTAAGGTGCGTAGCCGTTTCGTAGCCACCTTTCCGTAGCGTTCATGCGTTCCCTTTTCGAAGCATCATAGTGATAAAACGCCTTACACACTTTCGCAGTCTAATATTCTAACGGCGAAAGTGTGTATGTTTGTTACGCTTTCACGCATTTAATAAACCGCATAAGCAATTACGATTAATGTTAGTATAGACGTAGATGGGCCCTGGAGACATACGCAAAATCTATAGGGCCTGTCCGCACAGTGTTGTAATACTGGTTGGTACAATCTTAAGTTCTATACTTAAAGTTGACGTTGGCACTTTATATATTTGATGTAAAATTTTGATCGACTTCATAACAATATACTTTCCTGTTTACACGTACATTTTAACTTTTATTTCATATTTTACTATACTCCAGCTCTATACACTACCTTATTTTACCACACACAGCGATAAAACATTCGCGCCGAAATAATCCCGCACCGTATCGCGTTCAATTTGCATCAAACCACAGATTTTTTTTCGCGCGATTTTTTTTACTGCATGTGCGGATAGTCCTATAAGATCCCATGTGTCACAGAATTTTGCGAGAAAAAAACGTGCGACGAAATATCGCTGTGCGGACAGGGCCTAAGGCGAGTGAAGCCACGGGCAAAAGCTGGTTTTAAATGATTTCAAAATAAAAATGTCTACCGTAAATATTTTTTTCTGGCAACTTTCTCTAACCATTGTTTAGTTTTAGTTAACCTTCTCTCAACAAGTGTTGGTACGCGAACTTATTTCAACGGGGACACGAATGATCATCCTACTACTGCATCTGGCGTAAAAGGGAGAAGTGAGCGACGCTATGGATCTCTATCGCATGCGCTTCTTACTGTTCCCAACAGGCGGCATCTGTGAATAGCCAATAGTATGCCGTGGATAATCACTCATACAATCTTGAATTTTGTTTGGCATTAGTCCTGGTCGTTGGTAGTTGGTGTGTTTACTGAAGGTTTGTTAATTTTTGGGATTAGGGCCCTTGTATGTAGGCGACAGGCTGACAACCTCTCACTATTTCGAGGCAATGCATGGCACATAATGCCAGATGTGGCTTTATGTGTATTTGACTAGCTGGTAGAGCCATATGTAGGGTCGTCTGGGTAGGTACCACAACCTTTCTTTTTTCTGCCGTGGTGCAGTTCGCTGTGTTTCGGGAAAGGTAGGTAGTAGGAAGAAAGGTAGTCAGTGTAATTATTGGGCATGAAGGCATGCCATCTTAGTCCCCAGGATGGTAACGCAGTTGCAGTGATTTACCCTTAATATTGCAAGTGTCTATAGGCGAGACGGTAACCACTTAATACCAGGTGGAACGCAAGCTTGTTTGCCATCTCGTAGTACAAAAAAAATGTTGCCTAAGGCTCTGCTCAACCCCTCATGGGATTACCTCATGTTTTTATTTTTAAATAATTTTGGATGTTTATAAATTTTTATAACACTTCCATAAATAACTTGTGGATAATGTAGTGAGTCACAATGATTATTTATTGTTACTTAGATGTTTTTTTTAGCTAATACATATTGTGATAACTGTTTATTGCCCCTAATAAAGAAAATAAAATAAATTACGAGCGTGATCGTATGTATGTATGTACTTATGAAATTAATTTAATTATCTATTTAATATAGTATAAATTTGAAACATTTTAATCAACACATTTTTAACTTCAATCAACTATGGATCAGTTTTCATTACATATCAAAGTGAAACTAAAAGTAAAATTAATAATTATTTATTTTAAATCATGCCAAACAAAATTAGAAACAAATCGATGTATTCAATAGCAAAGTCTAACTGATTGATTTATGTAGGATCTAATCGCCGACACCTTCTCATTGGTACATAATGCAATATACATACGTCATATTGTTATAGGCGTATTGAATTTTAAGACAAATAAGACAATATAATGTATTGTTTTTGTTTTAACACGTTAAAGTGCTACCAAGGCAGAAATGGAACGTCCACTTTCAAATTCAAATTCAAATTCATTTATTTACTTTGATTAATTAATTAGTAACTTGCCAAAACAGTAAGACTAAAATTCAAATTTTATTAATCAAGGCAAATATGAGATTATGTGTGTTTTGTTACTACTTAAGAGATAGGATAGTTTTTATCTTGATAAGTAGTCCTCATTTTTTAATGCAAATTCAATGTTATAGGACAGTAGTATTAAATTACCACACATGCACATAGTACTAACATTATGCAAAAATAGCGCATTTAATTATTTTTTTCTCAATTTATCTATTCTGGGTCTCGTTCGAGATTTTAATTTATTCTCGGTCTCGGTCTCGGCCTAGAACGAAAAATCTGCCTCAGTCGAACCTTAGAAGACATTACTCTGTGACTTTGACGTTCTTTTAAAAGGGTCGTATTTAACTGGTCAGCAGAAGCGCTACGCGAGTTCGCGCACTCCTGGCACACCATTCGACGAACATTTGAGTAGGATAAAGGCAAAGAGACTGAGAGACGCGAAGTCACGTACTGTATCGTTTCCAGCTCCAGAAGGGATAAAGGACGAAGAGTTATAAACATTTGTATGGAGTCAAGAAAGTGCAGATGAGAAAGAGCCAATGCAAGTACCGCCGCACTCTCCCAACGATTTCGGTCCGTACGCCGTGAGGCAGTAAGGACCTTGGGTTGGTGGTGGGTTTGGTCAGCAGATTAACCTAACCTTAACCTTTTTTTTTTGTCGGGGAGGTCAAATGCATTTGCGCATCGTCCCTGCGGGGTGGTGCCAACCGCAGGGGATATGCGGGATTCGAGGTAAAGGCGTTCCCTCCATACCCACTAAACATACTCCCCGGCCTGACCTCTAGTGCGCTATTGCGGGACGGCTCGGGATCTGTGGACGTGAGCGCAACTACACCGAGACCGTCCCAACGCTGCCCGTCTAGGCACTCCTTGTACACCAAACGCCGGCCTTATAGGCCGCCTCGACCTGGCGCGTCCTCCTGACGAGGACACCGGGAGCAGCTATCGGACCGCACCCGAGGTCATTGGGCGCGGTCGTGGCCCTGAAAAGGGCCGTCCGGAACTAGCAGTGGTGGGAAAACAAAAACCACTCGACGATGGCATGTGACTTCGAATGCCAAGCGGACACACTTGACATCAAAAGCCACACACCCGCCGAGAAGGTCTTCCCACCACGTTACCAGGGTCCGCGAGACTTCCGGACGTGGACCCCAACCTAACCTTAACCTATCTAACTCCAGAATGAGCGACTAAAATTCCGTAATGAGCGACTGACCACCGATTAATTGCATATTTAGTTTTTTAATCGCTCATTCTGACATTTTTAGGTGCTCGGTTTATTATTTCCCCTTTTAAAATAAGACTACTCATGATTCTTAACTAATGCTTACCCCAATTAAAATCAGTGCCCACTGCACACTTTTTGTATTTTTCCTAGTATCAACATTGCAAGTTCAAAATAGTACTTAGTTCGATATTAATAAACTTTAAATTGGTTACCTACCGGGATAACTTATGATATTTTATACTCATGTAAAGTTACTGTGTAACGCGGAGCAAAAGACATTAGCTAGGAGGTCCCTTACTTAACGCAAGGTTTAACTAATTTAGCCTTAGGCAATTTTAGCACCTACAGCTTTTAAGTTTTTTTTTAATAAAAAGAAGATACCGACTGGCATATAAATTAACTATATAGTTTCTGTGTGATATCAACTTTACATGTTATCAAGTTGATAAGATTAGGTATATTGAAATACATTTTAGATTATCGTTAGATAGGATAATATTTTAAGTACTATAGTTTCTAATTATTTCAAAAAATAGGGAACGAGTACTATATAGGGTAAATTTTTCAAATCGGCTTTCAGTGCCAAATCCGAACCGCGAGCCCAATTTTGATGAAAATAAAAACTGCATCATTGGATTAATTGATAAAAAAATAAAAAAAAACCGCCTTCAAAACTAAAAACGGGAGAAATAAAAATTTTGATCATAAAAATCTAAATGTTTTTTGAGGTCGGTCCCAAATACAAGTGACAACGTTTATTACAAATATTGTGGTTGGCACCGACCTAAAAAACCATTTAGATTTTTATAAACAAAATTTTTATTTCTCCCGTTTTTAGTTTTGAAGGCGGTTTTTTTTATTTAAATTTTTTTTCTCTGCTTTTTAGTGTTTTCAGTACAGATCTTTGCAGGAAACTACCTCAAGATCTTTTAGACACACAAGTGATAAAATTACGATATCATCAATGTCAATTAAATAGGCATTATTAGGGATAACTCAAAAACTACTTGTCAGATGTCGATAAAATTTAAATGGGACCCCATGACAAGCACTAGCTTCCAAAGGTCAAAAGAATCTTGAAAATCGGTCCACTCAGTAACGAGTTATGAGGTAATAAACATTAAAAAAAAAACATACATTCGAATTGATAAGCTCCTCCTTTTTTGAAGTCGGTTAATAGTGAGTGTCCCGTATATTTATTTTATATTTATTTTCTTCATTGAGGGAAACATACAGCAATACATTATTGTACATGAGGGTTAAACATAGTAAACATCACAGATTGCCAACAAAGTTTCCACTGATAAGATTTTACATATGTCGAAGGAATACAATGAATAAATAAACTAAAGCGATAATAGTATATCATTACTTCCCAGAAATCGATCCTTATTAACAACACTATCGAATGGTGTAATAATACAGACTGCGTTTTTTTCGATTCGGGTTCGATTCCGGAGTAGGATTATTGATTTTTCAAAAGATGCGACTATCTGAATAGCGCACCCACCGCGAAAGGGTCCATTTGTTCAACAGTAACATAGTAATTATTGGACGTAGAGTAATAATTTGGACATTTTTTTAGTAGAAAAGCTCAAACACTAATAATACAATTTAAATAAAACGTATCTTAGGAGCGTGTATTCATCGAAGTGCCATTTTTTTTCGCTGTATTGTTGTTAGATACACATGTCTATGCACACAAAGACATTGCTCGCAGAGCGATAGGTCCACTAGCTGGGAAAACCCGGCGTGTACCATCGAAACAATGGCCGCGAGCTCAGATTTAGACCATTTTTCAAATAATTATTAAAAATATCTGTTTGCATTTAATAATGTTATAATATCGTTATTATGTCAAGCATTATATGTATTATAATAAAGTAAGTATATTAAATAAGTATAATTACAAAAACATTGTAAAAATCCTCATTAAACTTTACTAATTTATAATTTTTTGGTATCCCTTTTTAATATGTTATCTCATTTTTCACCTATTTAGGCTCTATAGCGGTTTATAATAGTATATATTTATTAGTATATATTTTCTATTTGAAAACAATATCCGCAAATAGTAATAAAAGTATTGTTTGCCATTTTAATGCTTGTATTTCATCTGAAAGATAACTCCAAACTTCATTTTCGTTAAACTGCGCTTTATGATTCTCCTCACTTTACAAAACTTTAATCTATACCTCTCTTTATTTTTTAATTTAATATATATCTCTTTAATCTATACCGTGGTTACAATCAAGAATTAATATTCCTCTAATATATAATTTATTTGCAAAGTCTGTTCACACCACTCTCAAAATTAGGTTCGAAAAATCCACAAAATGTGCCAATTATGACGTAAATCGAGTGAACGCCTATAACGCCCTTGTTTTCTGATACTTTAAAGAAACCGAAAAAATACTTGAAAATTTGTATTTTTTACTTTCTCGTGTACGTAGTATAGAGGAAGTCTTGCTTTTAATTTAATCAATCCTTACTCTCTCAAAATGGTTCGAACTTGTATATATAGATAATATAATAATAATAACATTATAATAAATAAATAGTTTGCTGGTTCTACTGATAGTTAATCTTGTTTGCTATCGAGAGATACCAAATTGTTGATTATCAGTGTCGAATTACCGCTTGTTTTTGAAGAATAAGGTCAAAATTAAGAATAAAATATTTAAGTTCTTGTATTTTGGTGAGGGTGGGAGCTAGACCCCCAAGTTGAGCATTTTTACTGATAACATTGTCCATAGAACCTGTGATAGAACACGCTCTTTTAAAGTTTGATTACTACTTCCCCGGACACTGTGTATGTACCCAAAACTGTAAAATTTCTTCAATTGATTTTCAACCTTTAACGTGTGTGTTTAAGCGCATAATCGAGACAATTTTACAGTTTGTGGTGGCTTGAACATACAGATACAATTCCATGATTGTATATATAAAATATAGAAGGTCGTTAGAAACCGTTACCAAACGACGTACCTACCTGTTTCTACATCTAGGCCGGAAATACATACTACTTTACTTACGGACGCTCACTCAAGCGTGTAGGTACTGTTGATTGAGCTGACTGTGCCTTGAGAATAGAACATCCCCACACTATGAAAACCAATAAATACTTTTGGTTTAAGAGGATAGTTCGGCGAGCACCATCATCACATACGGTGAAAATCTCTTAGAATAGAATAGAAATAATTTTACTATCACAACAAAATAAAAGGTCTAACAAACAAGTACACGGTTGGTTGGTAAGCAACCAAGTACGCGGCTGGTACTCGGATGGGTGACCAAAATTTAACATGCATGTATGACATCAAAATAAAAGGTTTCTATCGACTTTTGAGTCGCTTCCGGTGTACGAGAAAGTCAAGGGGAGACCACTCCCGATTTTTTTATATTGCATGTATACTTTTGATACCTCTATGTTTTTATTTCTTTTATATTTTTACTTTCTCGTATACGTAGTATAGAGGAAGTCTTGTAATCGTCAAAAAATTCAACTTCGAGATTTTGACGGATTTACACGTTTTGGACCTCCCTGAGTCCAAAAATATCGTTTTTGGAATTATGACTGTAAGTGTGTCTGTGCGTTAGCACGATATCTCGAGTATGCTTTAACTTATTGCAACCAAGTTTGACATGCATGTATAACATCAAAATATAAGGTTTCTATCAACTTTTGAGTCGTCGATCACGAAAGTTAAGCAACAAAGTGCGCGGTTAGTACTCGGATGGGTGACATTTGTCAAGTGTCTATCAACTTTTGAGTCGTTTCCGGTATACGAGAAAGACCACTCCCGATTTTTTGATGTCCGTACTGTCACTCATTGCTTGCTATTTCGCCTGTCACTGCACTTTTGGTATGGTTTGTAACATTTTCGCATTAAATCTTTATATTTCATACTTCTAGTTTCCATTTAACCCCGTAACATCAGCAGCGCCGGTACGTCGACTCTGGTACGTCGACTTGTAGACGTCTGGACGGTACGAGTTCAAGCAATTTGTATTTGAGTTTATTCGTTACAATAATACAAATGTATGTTTTAAACTAACGTGGTCACTATCATTTAAATGAAAGAAACCGGGATTTAAACCACGTACCTTTGATTTTTGATTAATCCGATATTGCGGCGCAGTTCACGCGGTTCATTAAATCGTTAATTATCAAAGTTAACATGTCTATTAACGGATAACTTATAAGTTAACTGCAAAAATTGAACGCACACTTTAACTTCCGTTAAATTCTCCAGTATAGTACGTAGTGCCCCCGATCGCATTCAAGAAGAAGCTCAAGCATTTCTCGGCTCACTGCTACCGATAATAATTGCCGCAACTGCCTTTAAATAAAAAAATGTCTAAGAGTCTAGTAAATTGGACACTTTTAGCCAATGGCATAGAAAAAAGGTTTGGACCACTTCTATATGACGGATACTGGCAACTTACCGCGGTTTTTCAACCGCAGTTCCGGTCGATATGGCTAGAAAAGTATGATACCAATCGAGTCAAACCAGAAAAAAAATAATGGAGAAAAAAGTTAGAAGAGGCGTTACTACAAGAAGTAGCCAAAAGTTCGAATGACAGAGATAGTATAAGTGCCGGAGGCAGCAACGCGACGATGATGAAGTGTAAGGTTTAATAATATTTGCTGTTTCCGAACGAATTTAATATCCTTGCTGGCAACACCAGAAGATATATAAAGCGGGTGATCCATTGGCGAGCCGGCGAGCTAAAGGTATAAACTGTAGGCTCGTTGTACTGTCGGCTCGTGGTAGTGATCCATTAGCGTGCCAAACAGTCTACTCTCATCGTTGGTGAAGTCATGGCGTGCTCCCAGACGGAACTATTTTGTTACTTAGGAATACTACTACAAGAACAACCAAAGAAAAAAATCGGGAGTGGTCTCCGCTTGACTTTCTCGCATACCGGAAACGACTCAAAAATTGATAGAAACCTTGTATTTTCATGTCATACATGCATGTTAAATTTTGGTCACCCATCCGAGTACCGACCACGCACTTGGTTGCTTAACTTTCGTGATCGACAATTCAAAAAATGATAGAAACCTTATATTTAGATATTATATGCATGTTAAATTTGGTTGCAATACGTTAAAGTATACTCGAGTGCTGCTAACGCACAGACACACAGACACACACACCGACATAACTTCAAAAAAAATTCAAAACGTGTAAATTCATCAAAATCTCGAGATCGATTTTTTTACGATTACAAGACTTCCTCTAAACCTCTATACTGCGTATACGAGAAAGTAAAAAGTATGGGTCGATTAACGTGTTTAAATGCGTCTATGAAATTAAACTAAAACTTACACTAAGGGTACAGAACTTATTGGTGAACCAAATGATTATAGAAATTATTTAACGATGACCGAGGAAGTGTTTAAGGAGTTTCTGGATTTGTTTTCCCTTTTATAAAAATCTGATAAAAACACAAGATATAGTTTTGCGTGTATCGAATTCACCATATGAACGCTTATGTGTAACTCTCAAGTACTAACTAGCGATTATACGATCGTAAATCTGCCATTTTGCTGTGCGGCATGCGTGCATTCGCTACAGCAGCGTGAAAAAGACTGTCGGCTCGCGAAGCTTGGCTGATCCATTGACGGTTTATTATACCGCGGTCTTAGGATTTCAAGCATGCACGAAGAGCCAACGAGCCAAAACCGCGAACTTTAAAACCGCGGTAATGTAGGTGCTCCATTGGCGGTTTATACCTTTAGGCTGAGCGCAGATTGGAGTCACGACAGTTTTAAGGCAGACTATTGGTTTACAAAATCTGTGAAGACGCGCACACTTCAAACAAAACGTCGCATAGACAAAGTTGTCTAATGCCTACAACGCCAAGTCTGACTAACGATTGTCGGCTTCCCTTTTGTATGTATGCGGACGCGCATATCGACGACAAAACAGTCTACCGACATATCCCCACCGCCAATCTCGTCCGAGCGTTCAGAGAGTAAACACGCCGCATCATGTTTACGGACGAAGAACTCGTTGAAAAATTAATTGACGAAGTTGAAAAGAGACCTGTGCTTTTTAATAAATTATGTAAGGAATATTCGGATGTCAATTTGAAAAAAAAAACAATGGGACGAGGTCACAATGCAACTAGTCGGTATTGTTAGGTGGGGAGAAATGTCGGTTGAAGAAAAGATAAATGCATGTAAGTATACTTGTAAATCACTTTATTAAGTGTATTTTTAACCCGTGACGTCAAAAAGAGGGGTATTATAACTTTGACGTGTCTGTCTGTGTGTTTGTGGCATCATAGCTCCCGAACGGAACGGATGAACCGATTTCAATTTATTTTTTTTTGTATTAAAGGTGATGTACGAGTAAGTGTTCTTAGACATGTTTGTGATGAAAATCGATTGAGCCGTTTAAAAATTATGGGGGGTGAAAGTGGGGAGGAAAAACCGAACGTCTGCAAATATACTCAAGTGGGGTATCAAATAAAAGGTTAAGACTTGTACATCGTTAAAAATCTACTTTTATTTAAGTTATCCGTATAAAAACATAAAAATAAAGTGAAAATAAAAATTTTAAAAGCCCCCGACTTAAAAATAACAAAAACATATAACCTATAAAAAGTAAAAAATAGTTAACCGTTAAGTATTCATATTTTTTTAACTGTTGTTGTCTCGGTCGAGGTCCGTTTTATACCTAATAAGGGCATACCAAGATACTTGACTCCAAATACGAGACAACCAATAGTTAAAAAAATATGAATACTTAAGGTTATATTTTTACTTTTTATAGGATATATGTATTTGTTATTTTTAAGCCGGGGGTTTTTAAAATTTTTAATTTTTTACATACTCATAATATGCACTATATTTTCTCATATTGCCATGGCAATGAGCCTTGCGGGCTAACAAAATAACTACACAAATACTGTCTAATATCATTGCCAGATGACATAGCTGAGTTAATACTGTTATAATCATTCAGTGGACAATCGTAAACGGTATCTGTGAACTCTATTCCATCATGAACACGAACATAATTATGAAGAATACAGCAGGCTTTAATTAAACTGTCACAAAAGTCCCTGTTAACGTCTAAAGGTCTGTGTAAAATGCGCCATTTATTGGCTAAGATGCCTAAAGTACATTCGACGAATCGGCGAGCTCTAGTAAGGCGGTAATTAAATACTTTCTTCACCATGTTCAAATCCTTTTTTGCGTAAGGCCTCAATATGTTTTTAGATAGTCCAAATGCTTCATCACTGTATTGGTCTGTTGTAGTATGTAAATAAGACTCGTGACTTTAGATAAACTGGATTTATTAAACACACTTAATTATGACTGTAGTACAACAAGTAATCTTAGCAAGTAGGAACGCCATCTTGAATAGCGACAGACGCGCTAGTGATGTACATTCACATAGTGATGTGACACTCATAACATCCTCCTTATTAGAAAAAGACAAATTACATATTATTAATTTAACAGTTTGACACAGTTTAACAGATTTGACTAAACTCTTAACAATAACCAACAAAGACAGTTTAAGTGATTATAATATGACAATTTGTTGAACTAAGACTATCTATTCTAGACCTAACTAACTCAATCAGTATTTCAGTCATTGCTACATGATATACAAAATATTATAAATCTAACCGTCTTGGTGGTCTTATTTCTCTACCATATCTAGTGCGCATTTTAGTTGGAGTTGTATGCTTTTCAATAGATGGTGACACTGCGTGTGAGTTAGATGTCTGGATATCTAGACTTGGCTGTAACATATCTTGAGATGACTGTGGAGGCTTCAGAATATGCTGTCTGTTTCTTCTTCTCATAAGTCCATCTGACCCTTCAACAGTATAAGACCTAGGCTGATCACATTTTGACTTTACTGTGCCTGTAATCCATGGTGTATCTGGCATTTTCTTAAAATATACTTTATCTCCTTCTTGCAGTTCTGGTAATAATTTAGTCCTTCTGTCATAGTAATCCTTCATTTTATATTTATTCTTTTCCTTTGTTTTTACATATTCTTGAAATTTCACCGTTTTTGGTTTTAAGTTTTGTGTGACTGATGGCAATTGTGTTCTAAGCGAACGTGACATTAACAGCTGTGCTGGAGATGGTAGGTTTCCTCTAGGTGTATTCCTGAATTGAAGCAAAGCAAGATATGGATCTGTTCCGGACTCTTCTGACTTGGTAAGTAAACCTTTACATATCTTAACTGCCGACTCTACCAACCCATTTGACCTTGGTATATAGGGACTAGACGTATTATGATTTATTCCCCATTCAAAAATAAAATTCTTGAACTCCGCCGAATTAAATGGTGGACCATTGTCAGAGAATAACTCAACGGGAATACCATGTCTACTAAAAATACTTTTAAGACAAACAATTACAGTTTTTGCATTAGTACTTGCCACTAACATTAATTCAATATAGTTTGAGTAATAATCTTGTATTACTATGTATTTTTTAGATTTATAATCCATGAAATCAATACCCATCTTTTCCCACGGAAGTATTGTAATATCATGTGGAAGAAGAGGTTCTGGAGCATTTGAACTTCTATGTGACAAGCAAGTATGACATGACTGAACAATGTTTTTTATATCAGTTGACATAAATGGCCAAAATACATAACCTCTAGCAAACGCTTTTGACCTTTCAATTCCCAAATGACCACTGTGAATTATTTTCAAAATATCTGGCCTTAATTTCTTAGGTATGACAATACTGTTGCTTCTAAAAATTATATCATTTTCTGTATGTAAATCAAATCTATACTGCCAATATTCATGCAAATCCTTATGAATTTGAGTTTTACTCGACGGCCATCCTTCCTTACAATATTTTTTCAAAATTTGCAAACTTTCATCTTTATTAGTGCCATTGATTAACCACTGTAGACGTTCTGAAGAGACTGGTAATGACTTTATTAATAAATTTACATGAACAACAACATCTTCATCTAATTCATCTGAACTTGTTTCAGACAGTGCTGCTCTTGACAATGTATCAGCAATATACATGTGACTACCTTTCTTGTAAATAACATTTAGACTATATGATTGTATCTTCAACATCATACGTTGGAGACGTGTTGGAACCTCGACTAAAGGTTTTTTAAACAATGTTATTAAAGGAGCATGATCCGTCTCTACAGTAACAGTTTGTCCATATATAAACTGATGGAACTTGATGCAAGCAAACACTATTGAATAGAGTTCTTTCTCTATCTGCGCCATTCTTTGTTGAGTGTCTGTCAAAGTCTTTGAAGCATAATATACAGGATGTTGATTTTGCATCAACACTGCACCGACTGCACTGTTACTAGCATCGCTCTGTAGAACAATACGATCATTGACATTAAAATGTGACAACACTGGAACTTGACATATTAATTTCTTAAGGTGACAAAATGATGTTTCATGATTGGTAGTCCACTGCCAATCAGTAGATTTCCTCAATAATTGACGTAAAATTTCTGTCTCGCCTGCCATATTTTTAATAAAAGGACTTAAATAATTGAGCATGCCTAAAAATCTTTGTAGGTCTTTTAGACAGGTAGGAGAAGGCATCCCTTCGATTGCTCTGACTTTGTCCGGATCAGCTGTAATTCCATCTGCTGAAAAAATATGACCCAAATATTTGACACTCTCCTTCGCAAATGTACATTTGTTTTTATTAAACTTGACATTGTATTCTTTTGCTCTTTGAAATACTATGTTAAGACGCTCATTATGTTCTAATAATGATTGACCACTGACTAATAAATCATCGCTGTAGACCGCCACTCCTGGTATGTCTCCAAACATTTCAGTCATAGTTCTATGAAAATATTCAGGAGCACAATTGACACCATAGGGAAGACGTTTAAAACGGTATCGACCAAAAGGTGTATTAAAAGTTGTGAGGTAAGAACTCTTCTCACTTAGTTTACACATCCAAAAACCGTTGCTAGCATCCAAGGTGGAGTAATATCTTGCACCAGCCACCTTGGCACGGACCATGTCTACTGATGGAATAGGATAATGAGTCCTATTTATTGCCCGATTTAAATTACGAGGGTCTAGACATACCCTTAATTGACCATTCTTCTTCTCAACTAAAATCAAAGAACTCACCCATTCAGTAGGCTCTTTCACCTTGGTGATGACTTCCATTTTTTCCATCTTGTCAAGTTCCTGTTGAAGACGTTTATGCAATGCAAATGGTACCTTCCTTGGAGCATCGACTTTTGGCTGGACCTCAGGATTTGTACTTATGTCGCACTCACCAGGAAGACAACCAAGACCGGTAAATACAGAATTATTACACTCAACAAGTTTATTTAAATTTTTTGACTGACTTGACTGTAATGCAAATGACTGTGACTGACTTTCTGTGACTTTAGGACATATTACTTGACTTGTATTTGATTCATTTTGACTTGACAATTGACTTATATTACTTTCTGACCTTTGTATGCTTGTATGATCTACACAAAAAACTCTTTTAATTAATCCAATTTCTGAACATGTCAGTTTACCTAGTACAGTTGGAGACTTCACATTTGCAATTATAAAATTAATTTCTTTTGTCATATAAGAATCATTAAATTGGAATTTACACATTAAGTTTTGTTGACCTAGTATTTCTAGACTATCACCAGTATATGACCTAATTTTAACATCAGTTTTAAACAATACATTTTGTATATTAAGTGAATCATAAACATTTTTTGACATAATATTTACATCACTGCCAGTATCAATAATACAATTTATTTGTGAATTATTTATACATAAATTAATCGACCATTCACTTGACAAAGACTTAGAAGAATGAATATGACCTATAAACAATTCATCTTGTTCTGACTGTACCTGTTGCACATTACTACCTGACTGTACATATTTTACTGACTTTGACTTACTTGACCGACAACAGACCGCATAATGACCCACTTTTTCACACTTTTTGCACTTTACACTTAATGCTGGACACTTTTGACGATGAATCTGATTACATCTTGTACATACTGACTGTTGTTTTCTTGACTGGTGGTTTCTTGTGTTTGACTTCGACCTTGAGCGTGACTGACTATATAAGACTGAACTTGGTTCTGATGCCAGTTCATCAGTTTGATCTCTTGATGCAAGCATAGCCTTTGCCATTTCCAAGGCCTTATCAAGATCCAAATTGTCTTCTAGTAATAACTTTTCTCTTATATAGTTATACTTTTTATTCATGTTGCAAATGAACATTACTTTAACTAATCTGTCTTGTAACTGGCCCAGCTCGCAGTTCTGTGACTTTAACTTCAAGGAGCAAGCAAAGTCTTCTAAGGTTTCTTCACCTTGTTTGTGTGTAAAGAAATTGTGACACTCGTATGTTAAATTTGTTTTAGGGGAAAAGTGGTTTTGAAATAGACTTAGTAGTTCATCGTATTTAACAATGTCTTCATTTTTACCGAATGTGTTAAAAATGTCTACGCCCTTTTCACCGATACAGTGTAGAAACAATGCTACTTTCCTGCCATCATTTTCTTCGTCTAGGCCTGACGCACGTAAATAGAATTTGAATGATTGCACCCATTTTCTCCACTGTTGAGCCAAATTGCCGTTCATACTCATGGGCTGCGGACTAGACATACCTGTAAGTTTCTTTGGCTTTTGATTTTCTTGAGACATCATGATGACGCCGACTGGACTTTTCACACGAGACAAGACTGACAATGACTATTTGATTTGACGACTGTACGACACGTAGTTAACGAAACCAATTCTGACACCATGTATTGGTCTGTTGTAGTATGTAAATAAGACTCGTGACTTTAGATAAACTGGATTTATTAAACACACTTAATTATGACTGTAGTACAACAAGTAATCTTAGCAAGTAGGAACGCCATCTTGAATAGCGACAGACGCGCTAGTGATGTACATTCACATAGTGATGTGACACTCATAACAATCACCAATTACATAATATGGCAGTATCCGACCACTTTCATCACCTGGTAGTGTACTTCCTGATGGAATGTTTAAAGTCCCGTGTTCCAATCGTTTTCCCATATTAGAATTCTTAAAAATCATCGAATCCGATGAGGATCCATATGAACCGATGTCTACAAATACAAATTTGTAATCAGCATCTACCCATGCCATTAATACTACCGAAAAGAATTTTTTGTAATTAAAATCTTCCGAACCAGCATTATTAGGTTTTTCTATCCTGATGTGCTTTCCGTCTATTGCGCCAATAACATTAGGAAAACCAGCTCTTATATTGAACTGTTTCGCTATATTTATCCATTCCTCACTAGTTTTTTCGGCCATATACATAGGCTGTAAAACACACCATAACTTGTCGCATGTCGCCTTAATTATACTTCTCAATGTTGACGGTGCAATGAGATAGTCAAGTGAGAGGTCATACAAACTTTGCTGTCCTGCTAAATATCTGTAACAAACAATATTATTTATATTATTTCAGGTAAAGAAACGCAAAAGCGCTGGCTTAATCTCCGAAATTGTTTTTCTAGAGAATTAAGGCTACAACGAGACACTAAGTCGGGACAGGGCGCCAAGAAAAGACGAACCTACTTATACTTCGAACGGTTGATGTTTCTATTGCCTACCATAGATCCAAGAGAAACTACAAGTAACATAAGTAATGAAAGCGATGATGGTGACCAGACTGATTCGTCAAATACTGAGCGAATAATGCGGCCTCCACGTTCTTCACCTAAAAATAATAAGTCATTTGAACAGTCTCTATTAAATATGTTAGAAAGCAAATTTAATGTCGAACAGAATGAAACTGTAAATAATGAAGATCACAACTTTGCATTGTCGTTGGTACCAATGCTGCAACGACTTAGTATTTATGACAAAATAGATGTAAAAATGCAAATATTAAATATATTTAAAGAAAAATGTGCCCCACAACCTGATTTACACAAAATACGTATAATAAATCAGCAAATAATATCTCCAAAGCCGATGATCAATCCTGTGCGTGGACCAATGCCAATGATCTCGCCTGAGTCATCTCAAACACAACACGCATTACCTAAAGACCTGATGCGGGGACCTTCTCAAGCACACGTGAATTCTCCTCCGCCAGCCATGTCGCCTGAGCTTTCTCAAACACAAGCAATACTTCAAGACCGGATGCAGCCAACTCCATCACCAAGTAGTTACGATACTAACGAGTCTGTCCAAAACTATTACTCTAACTACTTTGTAGACAGTAATGATTATGGAGTACCTGAATAATTATAATTAATCATACCAAAATCATATTATTAATGATGAAGCTTATAGTGTTGATTTTTGTTATTGTTATTACTAATTACGAATGAAAATGATTATGAGAGATTAAAAAATTGATTAAAAAAACCACTTATATTTATATTAACTTTTACTTACCTCAACGTCACTGTTAGTCGCTCAGGAGCAGGTATAGCTTTGCGAAAATTTGTGTCTTTATATGTAATGTAAGGCTCCATCAATTTCATTAAATTATCAAAAGTTGACACGTTCATTCGAAAATACTTGAAAAAGTTCCGGGGGTGATGCCTCAATTTGCTATATAATGTATAAAATTTTCCTTTTATCAGTCGTTCACTATAAATAGGATGCACCCAATATTTACGTCTGCGTCGTCGTTTTGCAAGTGCACGTGTAACTAGAATGCTCAAAACAATGGTATCCATGAAGTCCATTTTGATACTGAAAAATAAGACACTGTCGATGTCGTCGTCGTATTACAAGACAATTTTGTTTTTGGTGTGCGTCGTGACGCAGACAAAACAGTTTTGTTTCCGTATAAAGCAGACTTGTCTATGTGAGGCAAGTCTGTCTTAAGACTGTCGTGACGGTAATGTGCGCTCAGCCTTAGCTCGCCGGCTCGCCACGAGCCAACGGTCTTAGCTCGCCAATGGATCACCCACTTAAGCGGTAACTTGCGGAATCGAGTCACTTTGTCTCCGGCTGCCTGCGTGTACGGTCGACCTACCGTGGTGTGGCTCGACTCTGGGCATTCAGTTCGTAGCCATCGTCTAGAGCGGACGTGTCCTGCAGTGACATTATAGTGGAAGTGATGTAAAATATTTATTACCTACTATTAGGAGTGCTTCTTTTAATTGTGATTGTGATTAAAACAAAGTAACTGAGTATATGTATTTCATTATTAACCTTCTTGGTAGATAAAACCCTACAGAAGTAAGACTTTCTACTGAAGACTCGTTCTACGATGTGGCATTCTCGGGGAATAGACATTCATAAATCTGTATAGTAAATGTAATACTACTATATCCTCAAGTTGAACGCCTTTTTCCACGAGCAACGATATATTTTGACGCCGTCTTGGTGGAGTGGTCAGTATAGCTGCCTACACATCAAGCGGTCTGGATTCGAGTCCTGGTAGCGGCAAATATTTGTGTGATGAACGCGAGTATTTGTTGACGAGTCATGGTTGTTTATATATTTATTTAAGTTTATTTATAAAAAATTCTAAACATATTATTTCCATTAAAAAAAAATGTCCGTTATCTAGTATCCATAACACAAGTTCTTAATGATACTTACTTTGGGCTAGATAATTGGTGTGATCGTGGAAATATATTATATTATTATATTAACGGCAAAACCAGCCTCGATTTCAGATCAGAACTTTAACATATTAATTTTCATGAAGGGGATTATCCACATTATGCGGACGTAATTATAAACACGACTTTTTTTTGTTCCCAGTCTGCTATCTTACAAAACCCAAACCAACAATTTTTGTAGATCATTAACGCAACAATATACAAATGCAATTTTTATCATGTGTTAACGGATTAACGTTAACTTACGTTGAACTTTTAAATCGCTTTACCTTTTTACGAAGTTAAGTCTTTTAGTAACGGATTAGTGATTAACGAAGTTAACTATTTGATTAACGGTGCCCAGCTATGATAATTATTCATAATTAATGGCATGGCAACAATTACTGCGCAAGCGCTGGCATTGTTATGCAAATAACAAGCTAAAAGCTATCGATCGAATACAGGCGATTCTCAGCAAGTATTATGTCGCAAAAAAGATGAAAATTTAAAAAAATTAGCCAACTTTACACACTCCTTTTTTTATTATTTGACACGTTGTAACACAGACAAATTTTTTGACTTCATCTCACCTGGGATGGCCAGTGAAGAAATTTTATTAGGTGAAAGCTAGTAATTATACTCAGTAGTTTCAGTGCATATTTGTCCCATGGAACTATAGATAATTTTTATTCTCAATAGATCTTTTGACCTTGGCAATCGAAATAGCGAGAACAAATCTTCCATACAAACATGCATGTAACTAGTGAGAATGATACAAAGCGAGCCTTACCCAGAATTACGAAATTGAAATCTGGCAGTACGTAAAAACAATAACATGTTGCTAGGCTGTCGTAAAGAGGCAACCCCAAAAAGCAACAAACCTTCAGTGAACTACAAGTAACAAACAAAAACCAACATCCAGGATAAATGATTCTTATTTCTGCCGTGAAGCAGTTCGCTGTGTTTCGGATTGAAGGGTAAGGTATCCAGTATAATTACTGGGCATGAAAGGCATACCATCTTAGTCCCCAGGATGGCAACGCACTTGCAGTGTTAAGTGATTTACTCTTAATATTGCAAGTGTCTATAGGCGACGGTAACCACTTAACACCAGGTGGGACGCAAGCTTGTTTGCCATCTTGTAGCATAAAAAAATGTAACACTGTTAATCATCTCAGCAGACTGGGTATTTAACATAACTGGGATGACGAATTAACTTTATAAGTATTATAAATTAACGCGGAAGCTTTCGTGTCGGTGAACATTTTAAAGTTTTATATCTCTAGCCCGGACTGAACTAGGTCAAGAGTGTGGAACCAGGACATACTTTGTGTTTCAAGGACTGGCACCACACCACAGGTAGTAGGTAATTTGTTTCTATAGTCATCGACTTTTCATCGATTATGAGCTCGACGTCTAAAACGCAAAATGCCTAATTCAATTTAATTCAATGCGTTTATTGCAAGTCACACGATACAATGAAAGGAAAATATTTAAAATCAATGTCTAAAAATCAATTTGTCTAATAGCAAAATGCCTAAAACTCAAGTACCCTAAGACGCACAACATCTAAAACTTAATTAAACCTGAACAGCCGAATACCCAAAAACTTAGGTTACCTAAACGACGCAATGCCTGAAAAAATGTAGTGGCTATATTTTAAATAAACTGACTGTTGAAACATAACGTATCGTTTATAAAATCCATTTCATCCATAATTTGTTTTTATTTTATGTTATCAGACGAAACAGATGTTTTAATAATATTTAATCGACGCTTTTACGGTGAAGGAAAACATCGTTAGGAAACCTGCACACACCCATGAAGAAATTCTTGGGTTGTGTGTGAAGTCGACCAACCCGCACTTGGCCAGCGTGGTTGGCTAAGGCCTAATCGCCCCTAATCTGGGGTAGGCTCGAGCTGGGGCATTAATGAGCTGTTGATGGAGCTTTATGACTTTTAGGCTATATATTTTTTAGGCATTGTATGATTTCCCGAGAGCCGCTTTCGATACGTGTTCCAGTACAACAAAAACAGTGCCGTCTAGGGACGCCCGAAAGAAACGAAGCTTTATAGTATATAGCGTAGGAACAAAATATATCGTGTAACGGTACTAAATTGACGCTTAGCACGGATAAACTGGCCGCGCGGAGAGCGGTCCGAATTTGCATATAGAAGCATAGCTTCAAAACTTACGGATATCATGGCAAGAAATATATTTTTAAATAAAAAAACCGGCTTCAAAAAAAAACAGGAACTAAGAAGCAAAAAATAATGGTTGGCACCGACCTAAGAAAATAGTTTTAAGTACCTATTTTTTTTCTTTTTTAATTATTTAAGTATAAAATACAATCGGTTTACAACTCAAAGTTATCAATGATTAAAGTTAAGACAGGAATTTGCCTGTTATTTTTCAGAATAAATTAAAAACTACAAAACTTTACATTGTAAAATTTTCAGGAAGCTATGTCGTAAATTTGGTCTTTAAGACAAAAAAGAACTTGGTTAACAACCTTGAAGATATCGACGCATAAAGATAGAAAAGTCGGAAAAATCCATATAGCGAATGCGTATTTTCACGATTCTAAAAAAACTACTGAACTGATTCATGTATATTTTTCAGGGGATCATTTGAAAAGTAAAGGTACCCCTTCAAACAATAGTAATAGGAGAGCATACATAAGAAATTATTGATAGGAATTGAGAACCTCCTCCTGTTTTGAAATCGGTTAAAAATAACTTTCTTATGAAAAAATTATGTTATTTTAAACTATTGTTTTAAAATCCATAAAAGTAGTTTATCTACACTCATGTCATAATATTCGAATTACGATATCAAAGGTGAACATAAAATGACATACTTTTTAATACAGATAATCAAAATTAAAATTAAAAAAAAACAACCTGTAACATAATGACCATTATAACACCGGTTCGACTCACTATGATACAGCAACCTGTAACATAATGACCATTATAACACCGGTTCGACTCATTATGATACAGTTATTTTTCTTAAATACTCGGGAAGGCAAAGGGATGTAACCCATACAAAAAATTTGACTCCTAATAATTTGCAAAAAGCCACAATAAATAGTTTGTTGCCAGAAAAATCGGACGCCACTACTTTATCTTCACTAATGCAATTAATCAAACAACAAGAGTAAAAGCATTAGTGAAGATAAAGTAGTGTATGCAACTGCATATAACACGGGTATTAAAACACTCGTTACTATTATGAAACTCGCTGCGCTCGTTTCATAAACTCACACTCGTGTTTTAATACCCTTCATTATATGACAGTTGCATAAACTACTATTTTGTTTCCGCGAAAGACTTCGCAAAGGTGATCTGTCACAGAAAGCCGGATGAACGCACGTAATTGTGGTTGTTAATCTATTAAAACTTAAACTAGGTACCAAATATAAAATTTAAATTGCCATAAAAATAAGAAACTCATTTGCAAATTGCCATAGAAATAAAAAACTCATCGCGGATATTGAGCCTTTTTCATATTATCCACACCAAACTTTTAATTACTTTTAAGATGAGTAGCATCTGATAGGTTCGTGGTTATTTTTTATTACCAAACGGAGAGCTGAATATATTAATTGCCAATATTTAACCGCAAACCTACTGATGTTATGATGAAAAATTAATTAAAAGTCACGTGAAATGATATCAGCATGGGATATTTTAATTTAGGAAAAATAATGACAAAATCAAGAGTAGAATTCTTCGGATCAACGTATAACTATGCCTACAAGGATACATAAGATCTCGTGACACACAGCGTTTCATACGAATCAAACTCAATGCATTAGAGGAAAAAATCGCGAGTGGTCTCTCCTTGACTTTCTCGTATACCGGAAACGACTCAAAAGTTAATAGAAACTTTATATTTTTATGTAATACATGCATGTTAAATTCGGTAGCATACTCGAGTTATCGTGCTAACGCACAGACACACACACAAACATAATTCCAAAAACAGTATTTTTGGACTCTGGGAGGTCCAAAACGTGTAAATCCGGCAAAATTTCGAGGTCGAATTTTTTGACGATTACAAGACTTCCTATGGAAAGTCATGTTCACATTTTAATGGAGTGTGCCCACAACGAACCAGATAGAGTAGATCTTATTAAAGATATAAGGTGTAATAAACAGGACTTGTTTTTCACTATTCATAAATGTTTAAGTGTGAATGTGATAACAGTGACAGAATTGTAAGTTTTTTAATTTGTTCCTTTACAAAAGTCAATGTACAATTAAGTTAAATACTTTGTAGCTGGCTTAACCATTATGGTGTAAAGAAAAAAAAAACTTCCTATGGACTACGTATACGAGAAACTAAAAAAAGGAGCATTGACTCTACTAACGACTACAAAGTCATTTAGTTCAGTCAACAGCAGAAGTAGATGATCAAGATCAAGAACTCCTTAATTGTTAGAAAACATCTTTGCAAAATTTTAAGAAATATTAAGTTTAGACCGTGGTGAAAGTGATGATTAGTGTGGTACATCATTTACGTATTTATTAAATAAAGCTCTGGAGAAGAATAACTCCGGAGCTTTATTTAATAAATATCAACTTACTTTTGCTTTTATCACATTTCACATCGTTTTTAAAGTACTTTTATAACCTTCCATGTTACGAATATGGCGCATGTGTAGTTTTTTCCTCTATACATTTAATTAAATTTAAGGAAAGCACAAACTATAGGCACTTTCAAGAAACAAGTAGAGGCTCATTATACACACTATGATCATCCATTAGTTATGTATATGACAGTATATATTTTGTATATTGTTTGTTTGTATTAATATTTAAGTATGTGTATGTAAGTATTTATAAGTATGTATATATTTATGTAATTATTATTTGTTATTTATAATTAGTACCTATGTAATAAGTAGATATACGTCGCCATCTTCCCTCTTATTTACTTTTTACTTATGGAATAATTTTATTTTTGCGTTTACAAACGCGTAAATATTAATACTAGAAAAATGCACTGAAAAAAATAGACTGTTAAAAAAATTTCGACAGCGAAAAGCAGTGTCTCGGTGGCGTAATTGGCCAACGCAGCCGCCCGGATTGCGGAAGATGCGGGTTCGAGTCCCGCCTGAGGCAAGTCGATTTTTTTTTCAGTGCATTATTTTACTTTTTACTTTACAATCCTGTCCATCCTAAGGTTACCTGGAAGAGATCGCTTTTAGCGATAAGGTCGCCCTTTGTACAACTGTTTTTATATATTTTAATACTCTTTTTAAATTGGTTGATGTATGTACTTGCAATAAAGTCATATTCTATTCTATTCTTAAATTTCCACATTCAAAATATAAATTGTTTCATGATTTTCAAGTTTTAATTTTTACTATCTTCTTTTGCTTTGAATATACAATATGTTTAACGTGTAAGTAACAAACATACAATATTTCCATGTCGTGTTCATTAGTGTTGTAGATAACGTTAATGAACAGGTAACCCCCAAACTATTAATATCAAATGTATTAATTACAGAACAACAACCGCCAACATCTTTCGGTAATGGCCTATTGTTGGACCTTGATACATCCACCTGTATTATTATTATATTACACAACAAAGTTGTTATTCGCAGTATCTCATATTTATTATCACCAATTTTTTCTTTTCCTTCCTAAGAAAAAATTGTCTGTAAAAAAAGGGCTGATTTTCTCAGGGTAACTAAGTTGCAAATTCGAGGAAAGTCTATGTTGACTAGGACTGACTCACTGTCAATTGCTTTGAAGTCAGTACTACTACCTAAGTATACTTAGACGAGACTGTATCGGCTTTAGTTCCACTTGCTTTCCCTAAAAATAGGTAGAATTAAAAAAACCGACCAGTGACAACTTTCGGTCATTCTTGGAGTGTTTGGCGGGAAACCATGCCGTCTGGATGTCTGGATGACGATCTTTATCTCGATAATTCAAATTGCTTCGGAGTGGATTTTGTGCAGTGAAAGTGGTGTCGTTTCGTTGCATAAGCATCCGTGTTGACGAACAGTTATGAGGAATCATTGAAATAAAGGTTTTATGTACATGACGTTGAGAATTGTATAGTGGTTGGAAATCCCACTATACAATTCTCATCAGTCACCATCATGAGGTCTGTACCGTGTATTTCTCGCCAAGCTCTCCCTAGATGCATTAAAATGTGTGGCACCCACATTTTATTGCAAAAATCAAGAAAGAAGAGATGAAACTAAAGACTTGGCTGTATGGGCTAGATCCCTTTGCCGTCCCGTTACAGGGAAAATTTAAGAAAAAAAATGGTACGAAATAATACGATACAGTTTACGAACCTATACGCAACCGTGTGGAATTAGAAACGCCTTTATAAAGATGGGGGTAAGGCCCCTGAGCTGTCGCGTGAGCGCTTCAATATTCCCGCTTACTGACTGCATGTAAACCGTAGATTGAGAATAGAGTATAGATGAGCTACTAAAGAATAATAATTATTAGAGTGAGAAAGCTTATATGTCTGATATATACGGGAGACCAAGACAAAACATTTTTTTTGTCTCTGTTTGCGTATCGGATTTTTATGTTTGCCACCATTGCTTTGGTGGCAGACAAGTGCGTGGTGCTTTGATATTTCTCATCATTTTAAGTGATTTTATGTCAGTTTTAACAATCTAATCATTCAATACGCAGTATTTTGTGTGATTTCGTTTGTAGTAATGGTGAATTGTTGTATAATTGGCAGTAAAAGCCAATACTTAGTCTATTGTTGTAGCTATAGGTATAGTATGTAGATATATTGCTATCTCGCTTAGGTGTACGCTGATGACTTATCTATACTCTATTCTCAATCTACGATGTAAACAGCGTCAGGACTGGCGCTTGTTACTGACTTGTAACCTGTAGCAATATGTCGATTGCTAGACATAGTGTACCGACCCTAAGTAAATTGAAAGCAGGGTAGGAGGAAGAAGAAGAATCAATGAATGTAAATATAGTACTTTCCAAATGGGTATTTATTTTATTGTTTTCTTTATTGATTAATTGAATACCATGGCTGTTGGTCCACAACTTTTTGAAGTTAGACTTCTTTATAGGCGCGTTATTGAACAAATGATGGATGAAATTTTAAGATGCGCGCGCATTTATGTAACACATAAATCACAGGTTGAAGTCATAGTGAAAGTCAAAGTCTCGAAAAAAATATTATATGTTGTACTTAATATTATATTATACCTAATTTTAAATATTAATTAATGTTTCTTTTTAAATAAAAAATTATAAAAAATCAAATTAAATATCTGTGCTTTGTGCAAAGAATTATAACTTCTCACACGCGCGTACATAAGTAACTATACGCACCCGTTTTTCAAATTAAAGTTCAATAAAGCTGCAATATAGACATCATAACAGATACTTAGATATTGAACTAATCACGAGCAACAATTAACTCTATTTTGCATTTAATAAATATTTTTTTTATAAACATTAAATTAAACTATTGAACATACATACATAAACATAATCATGCTCACAATCCCAAAAGGGGTCGAGCAGAGCTTCAGGTAACACTCGGTTACACACAAAGCCACATCTGGCAGTATAGGCCACATAGAACCTCCCAAAATAGTGACAGATTGCCAGTCCGTCGCCCGCATAAAAGGTACACCAAAACCAAAAATTAACAATGCTTCATTAAACACAACAACTCAAGCATGACCAGGGGACGCATTTTTGAATCATTAGAATTCCAAATCGTGCATGAAATAGCAAGATTCGTATGCGAATCCCTAAAATCGCTATTTTTGAATATTCATACTTATGATTTTTGCAACGAGTGGTCTGGTTATGGCCTTCCGGTTTTTATTTTTTCTGCATGAAATGAAAAATGTTATAAGATTCGAGTTTTAGGACAACACAATTTCTAATGTTTCAAAAATACGTAAAATTGGGGGCAATCGAAACTAAATTCGTATACGTTTTGCTTTCGTGCATGAATTTAAGATTCACTTCGAATGATTAAAAAATGCGTCTGCAGGACAGATGTTGCACTCAAAATCTCAGCAAAATCATCACAGTTGAAAGTGATTATCACTGAGTGAATTACATATCCATTGCTGTTTTACATGACACGCTATTATGGCACTTGTCGTGTAATAAAATATTTTTAGCAAAAAAATAGGACAACCGACTTCAATGCGTACAAATTTAAACTAAAAAGTAAGAAATAAGTAAATAATATTTTTATGAATTAGTTGAAAAGAGCGTCATAGAAAACCAAGGAAAGTATTGATACACATTTATAATTCTTTATTTATAATTCATACTCCGATATATTTGGAGCCGGTGCCAGCAAGCCAAGGAGGATAGTGTTTGCAATTTTCGAACTTCACGGAGCGGCGGATTATTTCTATAGATCTTCATCATTCTTTATTATGTATAGTTAATGGATTAATCAAGTTCGTATCTATTAGGTAAGTTTATTTTGCTTAGGCTGGCACCGACTCCAAATATATCGGAGTATGAATTATAAATAAAGAATTATAAATGTGTATCAATACTTTCCTTGGTTTTCTATGACGCTCTTTTCAACTAATTCATAAAAATATTATTTACTTATTTCTTACTTTTTAGTTTAAATTTGTACGCATTGAAGTCGGTTGTCCTATTTTTTTGCTAAAAATATTTTATTTTATTATTTTTAGTGGAAATAAAGTATATTTTATTGAAAACGGATAGGCCTACTAGGCGCTCATTAAAACTTATTGGAAACTTTAACTAAAACGATTTTTTTGCTATTACTTATTTGTTCAAAAAGGGTCGAAATTATATAGATAAAATTTATACGGGCCATCTCTGATCTTGACGTACCTAAAAAAGAATCATTAAAATCGAGTCGTAATACTCATAATTGACGAAGTAATCAGGTAACAAACACAAAAAAAACAGTCGGATAGAGAACTTCCTCTTTTTTTTAAGTCGGTTAACAAATAATATCACGTCTCAGACCTATATCTCATTACAAATGCCTGCCATTCATTCAAAATGAATGGTAAGTTAATGAACTATGAATCTAGTTATTTAACTTAAGTTCATAAAATAATTTGTCATAGTTTATATGTTGACTATTGGACCTACAAACCAAAATTTCACTATTGCATATTAGGTATTGGCAAGTTCAAAAAAAAAATTGACATTATTTTTGTGTTCGTGGACGATATTATTATTTCATCCCCAATGAAATTATCATTTTAACAAAAAAGTACTGAACCAATTTCGGTATAATTTATACGGGACCACCTTTGGAGTATGTCCTTCCTAACGAAAAAAGAATCTTCAAAATCAATTCATAATTGACGGAGTAATCGCGGAACATACATACAAAAAAAAAAAAAAAAAAAAAACAGTCGAATAGAGAACCTCCTCCTTTTTTGAAGTCGGTTGAAAACAGCAATGAATATGTAATTCATTCCGTGATCATCAGTTTCAACTGTCAAAATAAGTTAGCGAATAGGCCTACAGGTGTTGAATTTAATATTTAAAAAAAAAACGGATTTGCCTACTTTAACTCTCTCAAAAATTACCTACATATTCCAGATGATTCTGAAGCGTTATTAAAGTTACAGCATGCCTAATTTCGAATCCATGTTACTGAAATCCCTTCATCGTCTATAAAAGAGCGGATAATCTTCAAAAGGCTTATCAGGTATTCCCACAGGGTATTCCGAACCATAGCTAAGAATACTTGAAATCACAATCTGCCCAACTATCGATCGATGACACATACAAACATGCAGCCTATTATTTCAACGCTTACTAGGGCAAAACATATTAAATTTTCCTAAGTTTTAAAATGAGGCTTGTGACACGGTAATGTTATACATATATTACCATGCTTGTGATTTTTCGCAGAAAAACGTAGACCGTAGACCAAAGATTCTCCCCAAAATTTTGATTATGTTTATTTGTGTCGTATTAAATTACGTTTGCGTTGTTATGATATTTTTTCGTAAATTGCGTGTGGTATTGTTTCTTTGTGTTTGCATCTTGTTAAGAAATGAGGTAGGCACGTAGGTAACGTAGACATTACCTTTGGTGGTATCAAAATTACATTATGGATACCAACAATGGAAATGAGATTTTAGTTTGTACAAAATTATGCTCTATGATGATTAAAGTAATTTATCTGCAATTAAAAGCCTTAATGTATTTAAGTATAATTGATAGAATGATATTCTTTACCCATCAATTAGTTTAGATACATAGCTGTCACAACTTACCTTGGAGCCTGTCACATCACAACTTACCTCGTTGTTAGGAGAGGATGTTATGACACGGGGAGAAGTAGTTTATATTAATGTTGATTTTCTTAGCCACCTACTTTCAATAAATTCTGTTTTTTTTATGAAAGATGAATTGAGGTACATTTATTCATAGAACTCATAATCAATATTCCAGACTAAATATAACAAAACATGTTATAAAAAATAATTATATATTATATAAAATCCAAAGTCCTGACTAATTGACTGAGATATCAACGCACCGCCCAAACCGCTGAACCTAGAGACTTGAAATTTTGCACATAGATACCTTATACCTACAGTGTAGGCATCGACTAAGAAAGGATTTTTGGAAATTCCACCCCTAAGGGGGTAAAATAGGGGATGAATGTTTGTATGAAAGTCCGTCAGTTTTGAAGTTAGGATATTCAACTTTTGTATTTATGCTGACAATTGAAAAATAATATTTACGTTGTTGTTGGAAAGTAAAACAAATAAGCAAACACATGTTACGTATTTTTTCGAAAATCAACCCCTTAGGGGACCAATAACCAGGATAAAAAGTATTCTATGGTTTAATTTTAACAAAATCCTATCAGGCGTTTTTACTTGGCTTTTTACTTGGTTTTTACTTAGGCGGGTCCTCCCTCACCAAGCGCGCTGCCTCGCGCGAGGCAGAACTTTTGCCACGTGCGGCGGGCCACGCACGAGGCTACTCGCTTGGTGAGGACCCGCCTAATCACGTAAAAACGGTTGATCGGATTTTCATAAAATTAAAACATAAAATACTTTTTATCTTCGTTATTGGTCCCCTAAGCATTTTCTCGAATGTACACCCCAACGAAATCGCGGACGGAAGCTAGTATAACATTGAAACATACAAACATTATGTAATAGCAAATATTATTTATACAGCTACTTATTCTGGACTCACCCAATATTTTAAAAAAATCTATAAGTAAATATACCAAATCGGTCGGTTCGGAGGTCGGTGCCAAAGACGAGTAACAACGTTTATTCTAAATATAGAGGTCGGCACCGACCTCAAAAAACACAGTTGGGATATTACTTTTAGATACTTTTAAACATAAAACGTTTCATCATCATCGCCATCAAAAGCTCATATAATGTCCCCACCGAGGGGCTCGAGCCTACCCCACATTAGGGGCGATTAGGCCACGCTATCGGATTATATTAACCACGCTGGCCAAGTGCGGGTTGGTCGACTTCACACACAACCTAAGAATTTCTTAATAGGTGTGTGAAGGTTTCCTCACGATGTTTTCCTTCACCGTAAAAGCGTCGATTAAACGTACATATGAATTCAAAATTTGAAAACACATTTGTACGTGGCGGGGATCGAACCAGTGCCTCCCGGGTGAGAGACGACGCACTTACACACTACTCCACCGACGCTTTTTAAAACGTTTATTTCTCCGTTTTCAGTTTCGAATTGAAGGCGGTTTTTAAAATAGGTTTGTTGGATAGTTATCCATATCAGTTTACCTACAACTCAAAGTTGTCAATTATTAAAATTAAGAGAGGGGTTTAGCAGTTATTTTTTAGAATAGTATAAAAACTATAACATTTTCAGGAATCTGTCTCAAGACTTTGAGATCTTTAAGACAAAAAAAGAATTATCGGTTAACAACTACCTATCGTAGATATCAACTTATCAACGCAAAAATTTGGAAAAGTTTAAATTATCCATATTGTGACTGCGTATTTTTTTTAAGTGAACTAACATACCAAAGCCAGAAACCGGGACAGGTATTACAATCTGCCTTCCATTCCATTCGATTTGCCTCAGCTTTCATTGTGCGAACAGCTAAGGAGTGGAACTCTTTGCCGACGTCTGTTTTTCCGGAGCAGTATAATCTGGACATCTTTAAGGCCAGAGTGAAAAAGCACCTTCTTGGCGAGCGTGTACCACCTTAGGGCTCATCATCGCTTTCCATCAGGAGTTATTGTGATCAAACGCCCAGCCTATTCAACATAAAAAAGTCTAAATCAGAGATTCCCAAAGTGGTCGATATTGACCCCTTGGTTGATATCGAGTTTACTATTCTACTTACTTACCAATTGAAAAACGAGATTTTAATGCTTTTTAATTTTATTAAATAATAATAATAAGGTTTACAATTATCATCATCATCACCGGCTCGTATAATGTCCCCACCGAAGGGCTCGAGCCTACCCCACATTAGGGGCGATTAGGCCTTAGTCAACCACGCTGGCCAAGTGCGGGTTGGTCGACTTTACACACAACCTAAGAATTTCTTCGCAGGTGTGTGCAGATTTCCTCACAATGTTTTCCTTCACTGTTAAAGCGTCGATTAAACGTGCATATGAATTTAAAATTTGAAAACACATTGGTACGTGGCGGGGTTCAAACCGGTGCCTCCCGGGTGGAAGACGACGCTCTTACTCACTACGCTACCGACGCTTTTTTACAATTATACCCTCTATTAAAATATAGTATACCTATTAGTTAATAATCTTATAACAAGTTGGTACACGTAGTACCTAACACAGCTTCCACAGTATTTTAAATTTTTTAAATAAGAACTTGCGTTAATTAATAGGCGTCGCTTTTTAGACTTCGTCGACCCTCTAAATCAGTTTTCGTAGAGGTCGACAGAAACGAAACCTAATTTTGAGGGTCGACGATTTCTAAAAATCGACCCCTATTAATCAACACACGTTTTTATTTCAATTTAAGATAGGTACTCAAATACTAGTTTAGTGCTCTGTGACGATACTGAATAAGTTGTGTGACGTGTACCAACTTGTTATAAGATTAATAAGTACTAATAGGTATTTTAATAACTGCAAAGTATAATTTTTGTACCTTTAAAAATCCTATTTAGTTTTGGGAAATAATTCAACGAGCAACTAAACAATCCAGAATGAGCGACTAAAAATACTAAATGGGCAACTAATCGCTTATTCGTCGCCCACTTCGTATTTGCATAGGTTTAGGTTAGGTTAATCTGCTGACCACCTATTTAGTAATTACAATTTTTCTAATTTAAAAAATTTGGGGTTAGTTAAACGAGTGGGTATTTGGTATAAATTTCAATTTGATACCTTTATTCGTTCGTGAGAAATAAGGTAGTAAGTTTCATTGTATTAAAATATTTTTATTATATTATATAACTAAAAAAAATGTGATTTTCGCAATTTTTCCTATATTTGCATTATATGACAATGTTTCATGCCAAATTTCAAGATTCTGAGTTTACGGGAAGTATCCTGTAGGTTTTGATTCCTTTGCGGGTGTCGGTTTGTCTAAGGTGTCGGTATAAACTGATGTATCTTTTGATCGCGTTAACTTAGAAGTTTGATTTTTTCACTGCTTAAAGGGACAATAGACCTAGGTATTTGGTATAAATTTCAATTTGTAACCTTTATTCGTTCGTGAGAAATAAGGTAGTAAGTTTCATTTTATTAAAATATTTTTATTATATTATATAACTAAAAAAATGCGATTTTCGCAATTTTTCCTATATTTGCATTATATGAAAATGCTTCATGCCAAATTTCAAGATTCTGAGTTTACGGGAAGTATCCTGTAGGTTTTGATTCCTTTGCGAGTGTCGGAAATTTGTTGAAAATATCGACATAATCGGCTGTATCTTTTGATTGGCTTGGCTTAGAAGTTTGATATTTTCACAGCTTAAAGGGACAATAGACCTGAGTATTTCATGTGAATTTCAGCTTGATACGTCCACGCGTTCTTGAGATAAAGGGTCTTGACAGACAGACAGACAGACGGACAACAAAGTGATCCTATAAGGGTTCCGTTTTTTCCTTTTGAGGTACGGAACCCTAAAAAGTAGGCATTATGGGGCGGGGGGGGGGGGGGGGGGGGTGCAAATGAAGGGTAAAGATTTCTCCCAAAATAAACAAAAATGCTGGCATTACAATAAATATTTATTTATGTATACACCGTGTTCCTGAGGTTATACATTAACTTCAGCATGTTATTCAGACTATTGAATTGATCTTTTTTTACTATGGACACTTATATGAATTCCAACTTCTTAAAATTTTTATTTTCATACAAACTTAATGCTTAGATGTAATTTATCGAATATGAATTACTCTTTACCTCAGCTGGCAACATCGCATTTGAGACCTTGGTCCACCATGTCCGTGTGTAAACTTTTCGAAACTTTTCTTGACGTTCTGACGTGACGTGAAATGACGTGACTGACGTGAAATTCAGTTTAATAGTTTTGGTTTTGTTTAGGTTGCACAAAGGGGCAGGCAACATCTCACAGATACCTAAAGACTTTTTCTCACTGCACAACACAATTAAATTGGTTAAACTTAAATTACCAATAACTTAATAACTTGCTATTTATACTACTACTTACTTTGTATGATATGTTTAATAAAAGCTATAGAAGTATAGAAGTATTATTCAAAGATAACTTTTATCCTCAGGAACACGGTGTACCTACCTAATATAAAATTCAAAACTTTTTTATTGGTCTGAGGTCCTGACTCACTGACTGAGATATCAACGCACCGCCCAAACCGCTGACTTGAAATTTTGCACATAGATACCTTATACAGTATAGGCATCCATTAAGAAAGGATTATTAGAAACCCCCTGAAATAGAAATAAAAAAGGGATGAATGTTTGTATGAAAGTTCGTCAGTTTTGAAGTTAGGATCTTCAACTTTTGTATTTAGGCTGACAATTGAAAAATAATATTTACATATCGGCGTTTGTTTTTGAAAATCCACCGCCGAAGACCCCTTCGGCTGAAAAGGGGGGTGAAATATTGTATCTGGAAAATCCTTCATTAAATTTATTAAGTAATGGGGGTTAAAGTATGAAATTGCCGAATTTTTCCTCTATATTCATTAGTGTATAATTCCTTTAATACAATAGGTATGTCCATTATTCTTTTTCTATTTTAAACTTCATTACAAGGACATATATTTATGTAGAAAATATTATTCTTATTTTTATTTTTTTCACTAGAAATACATCTCAAAAACAGCTCGTCCTAAGAGGTGCCCGTCTCCGTTATAAAAATATGAATATTTTTTTACAGGTATAAATTCTCAATTTTTTTCTCTAAGTATCCTATAGCTTAATGTTGTCTAAATGAATTTTCGTTAAATTCTCTATACAAAACGGCAATTTCATACTTAAACCCCTAATATTTAGTTTCTCGAATGTCCACGCGGGCTTCCTCCAAACAATTCGAATTAAATAAGTATGTATACACTTTTTTGCCTTTTTTCGGTAAATTGATTTATTAAAATCTTGTATAGCAAAAGAAGATTACAGTTTTTCTAAAATTTCTGTCTCTATAGACAACAGTGACAAGTCTCGTTAATTATTTATATGTTTTTTTTTTCCCGGGAAGCACGAGATTAGGTGACATTGTGGATAACATTTTACTAATTTTTGCTTACACACGTTAGGGGGGGCTCTGTAGCCTCTGTGGCCCCGTATCACTGATACGGCTGATAGGTACTACAGCGGTAGCTACGCCCCTTTGTTTTTAGGTAGGTAGGTACCTATGAGGCAACTTTCAAAAAGCAATGAAAAGGTATCTTATCCTTTCGTTAATGTGTGATTAACCGCAGGTCTATGTATTTCTTTAAAATGTAGGGTAGGTACGTATATTGGGATTTTATTGAATTAATATTCCCATAATGCGATTGTTTAAATTTATAGACCTGATTTACACTATCGATTAAGAATATTACATAAATAATAAGTAGTACCTACACCTAGACAAAGGTACCTACTTACTGTAAACTTACTTATCTGCCTACGTTGTGAGATCTATTGAGGGTCGTGTATTCAGAAAAAATACGACTTATCTATAAGTATTAAGTATCTAAAAAATATTAGGTAAGTAGGGTCATTACGCCTGTTATCGTCCACTTAGTGGAGTTATCAACTTTGAAAATAAAATTAAAATATTTCTTTATTATAATTTTATAAAATAACTACTGAAATGAATTCCTTTATTAGTCTATTTATAATTATTGCGAACGTGTTAGTGGTGACTGTCATGTTGTTTTTAATATTTTAAAATAAGTAATAAAATGCCAATATTACCAGTTTCCGACCGCAAAGTTCAGTTTTCGTCCACCAGTTGGCCTATTTTCGACCGCATCAATTGAGTATGGATTTCATGAATAAAAATATGTTTTAAAATGAAATTGTTAATCAAGATAATAACTGTAGTCTAAAAATCAGTCTTCGTTACAAAAAGTTGTTAATAGTTATCTAATTAAAAAAAATACAAGCGATCAGAATTAGCTTTCGTATTAATTAGGCATTTCTCTTAATTTAAATTTTGGTTTTTATATCTTTACTCACACACTCACATGATATGAATCTCATAATACAGACAAATCAATTAATATTTATAAAACTTATAAAAAGACAACGAATAATATAACAAGGCATAGTCTTATTCAACATAAATATCATAATTTTCTACATCACAATCACGACATTTCTATAAAACATATTTTTAAAATAAATTAATAATAATATGTAATAATTTTTGGGTTTGTGTAAATTTTTTTTAAAACTAGAAAAAATACACTGAAAAAGATTGACCTTCTAAGATCCGAACGAAATATTGCCGTATATACAACATGTAAACTAAATAACCAACATCGTGAATACAGGTGGTTTGGGATCGGCTTCCGAGTTGATTTCAATAATTTTTTTTGAAAAAAAAAAACAAATAGTACCCAGAAAATATTGTACAACATTTTCTAGGTACTTTTTTTTGTTTTTTTTTTTAAATTATTGAAATCAACTCGGAAGCCGATCCCAAACCACCTGTATTCAGGGTGTTGGTTATTTAGTTTACATGTTGTAGAGTAGAGGTAGGGCACAACAGACTAGCCGCTAGAATTTGCAGTCCAAGTTCAGGCTGCAAATTCTAGGTAGTACCTACCTCCCCATTACAAAAGACCACAGTCAACAAAATTTTTTGTGGTGTTGTATTTCTGTTGGTAAGTAAGGTCGCTAGAGCTCCACGGGGAAGGGATAAGGGTTGCCAGCACGCGAGTGTCAGATCACTGTTGCAAGCATCTAAGGCTACAGTTGCTGATTACCACCAGGCAGGACGTATGCTTGTCTGCCAACCATTTACCATAAGAAATAACACCAATCACTATTCAAATAATGAGGTCATTACTATTATCCATCATAATATTACAAATTTAAAGAAAATTGGCCGAAAACAACCCGTTAGTCAGTTCTGCCTTTTTAACCCATAAAATATGATGTTAAACTTGCATATTTTTTCATTCATCATCATCATATCAGCCGAGAGACTTTAGGACATAGGCCTCCCCCAAGGATCTAACCGGTCGGTGCTGCGCTGACCGCATCCAGCGGCTTCCCGCGACCTTTACTAGATCATCAGTCCACCGTGTGGGGGCCTACCAAAGCTGCGTTTCCCAGTACGTGGTTGCCAGTCGAGGACTTTTCCTTCCACCCCAATGGCCGTCAGTCCTCCTCGCAATGTGCCCTGCCCACTGCCACTTAAGGTTCGCAATTCTTTGGGCTATGTCGGTGACCTTGGTTCTCGTGCGGATCTTATCATTTCTGATATAATCACGCAGAGAAACTCCGAGCATAGCCCTCTCCATTGCCCTTTGGGTGACCTTGAGCCTTCTTATCAGACCCATTGTAAGACATTGTAAGGCCCATTCATTCAACTGTTTGAATATTATTTGAAAAAATAATATTGTAAAATTTTATTACACTATCATAAAATAATCACTTTAATTTATTCTAAAATAACAAAGTATGTCGAAAACTAGGATTTTTTACTTTATGTCGAATTTTCGACCGCATGCCATTTAAATGTCTTACATTTATACTTTATTAATTAAATCTAATACGCGGACTGAAATTGGCCGTCGTAAATATTTTTTCATTCATTTATAATCATTGTTTTAATATTATTTCATTTAATAATATTGTAACATTTGGTTGCAGGTATCATAAAATAATCACATTTAGTTCGTTGTAACAGAGTATGTCGAAAACTGGGACGTGTTGTACTTTATGCCCGATTTCCGACCATAGGCCATTTCAACGTATTAGGTTTACACTTTATTAAAGCTAATAAGCGGACGAAAATTGGCCATCGCAAATATTTGTACACATAAAGTTCATAGTGCTAAATAAAATTTAGTTTACTTACATGCATTTTCGTATATCAGACAGAACCTAATTGACATGGGCGGGCCTGTTAAAGACCACCCGGTCGAGATTAGGACTTTCTAATAAAAAGGGCGTACCCTTTCTCTTCCACTTCGTTTTATATATTAATTATTGTAAATTAGAATAATAAACTATTCGTCCACACTATATTTATAGCAAGCTATATGTATAAACAGTAAACAAACCAAGAAGCACAATAGAACTATTTTTTATTTACTGTGTAAGTTCCGGCACGTCACTATTTTTTCTGCAATATTTGACACATTTTCACTCTTTCGCCGGGTACCATAAACTGCATAGCTTAATTCTAGTTAATGGCAGCGTCCCAGTGAACTGTGTAGGCATGTACTTACTGTGAAGTTATTCAGGTTGTAATACATAAATATTTTAAGGACCTATGTATAACCGTTTTACTATTTTTTGGCGTTATATCAAGGGGGGCGGTTAAATGGACGAATAGGGGAAGCGGTCGGCAAACAGGCGCAATGACCCTACCTACCTACCTAACTCGATTATTCGACAATCGTTTCGCGTTCCATGAATTGTTTTGGTCTAGTATTACTTAATATTTACGGGTTTGTAAACGCAAAAATAAAATTATTCCATTACCTATATCTATTTGTTAGATTTCTTTAGTATGTACCTACCTACCTTTAAAAGTAAGTACGTAGGAAATAACCCTAAATTTTCAGATGCTGCACATTCCTTAATAAATAGCTACATTGTAGGTATCTACCTACTTACTTAGGAGAAGAAGGTAAGTTATAAAAATGCTCGACTCTTAGGTAGGCACTCTAGTACCTACTTAACTATAAAACGTATAAAAGTTTATTTACCTAAAGCAGGAAGTGATATTAATTAAATAGGTTTATATATTAATACTTATACCCGAACTGCTGAGATTATTTAGAGCAGGGAATCCCAAACTATTTTGGGCATGAGACCCCTTTTCCAAAACGAACTGATACCTCAGACTCCCATTACCAAATTACTTTAAAAATCCTATTTAGTTTTGGGAAATAATTCAACGAGCAACTAAACAATCCAGAATGAGCGACTAAAAATACTAAATGGGCAACTAATCGCTTATTCGTCGCCCACTTCGTATTTGCATAGGTTTAGGTTAGGTTAATCTGCTGACCACCTATTTAGTAATTACAATTTTTCTAATTTAAAAAATTTGGGGTTAGTTAAACGAGTGAGTTTTTTTCTACGTCTGTGAAAAAATCACATTTTTTTTAGTTATATAATATAATAAAAATATTTTAATACAATGAAACTTACTACCTTATTTCTCACGAACGAATAAAGGTATCAAATTGAAATTTATACCAAATACCTAGGTCTATTGTCTCTTTAAGCAGTGAAAAAATCAAACTTCTAAGTTAACTCGATCAAAAGATACAGCAGTTTATACCGACACCTTAGACGAATTTCCGTCACACGCTAGGGAATCAAAACCTACAAGGTACTTCCCGTGAACTCAGAATTTGATTTAATACGTCATAAATTGTAAACCGCTACGTTTGTACGGCGGAACCCTCGGTGTGCGAGTCCAACTCGCACTTGGCCGGTTTTTTTCATTAGGATCGTATTAGCTAGGTCCTACCTTCGTTTTTAGATAGGTACCTACCTACTTATATTAAAAAAGAGCGCATTGTATCTCTAGGTACCTACCTCAGACCAATAAAATAGTTTTGATTGGTCTGAGATACCTATCTACCGTACATAAGTAGGTACCTACTAAGTATAAACTGCAAAACGAAATAATCCACATAGGTAACTATAAGCTTAATAATTACGTAGACAGATAGGTACCTATTCAAACAAAAAAAATGCGTAGGCACTTTAATAGATATTTCTACCATTAAAAACCAACCCCCACGTAGATCGCGCTATGTTCTATTTATCACAATACCTAACAAAACTGTACACGTGTACTGAAAGCGCTCAGCCTTGAAACTCATTATACCTACCTAACAGCTATGTATTCTGTACTTTATGCTTGTCTCATCTTACGTAATACGGCCGTATACGTTTAAACATTGATTTCTGATTAACACAGACAACCATTAATGACGTTAAAAACGAGTTTACGAGAAAAATAATTACCTACATACTTAAATACAATTAAACATTCTACAATCCAAAACGTAGCAGTAGAGTAACCTAAAAACAGCATTGTATTCCCCAACGAAGTCTGAAAAGCATATAATGCATTTATAAAACGCGCTTAAAACAGAAAAGTTGTTTTGAACAAAGAAGTGGATTCCAGTCGAAAATATAATATATCGCAAGAGGCCCAGCGTACCAGCGTACTCCGGGCGGATGTTATATAGCTACGTAGATAAAACCTTCCGCCGTCTGCAGCGCCCCTAGCGGCGTCTGAACAAGACGAACTTCATGCCGCGTACACCTATCTTAGGAGCTTTCGGCAGAGATGGGTGTGTTTTATATATTTATTTGATTCGGAAAAATTGTTTTTTTTATTTTGGTTATGGTTATTTCATATTTCACATTAGGTGCACAATATAACGTATTTTATATCACAATTATATAAAAAAGTGACAAATACATTTAAAATGTAATTATTATGAAAACAATTCACTTCTGATATTCAATTTAATAATTATTGAATGTCTGATAATAATAGACAGCATTGAGGCATTCGAGAAATATAACAGCTTAATTAAGGGATTATTATTTTATAATATAAAAGCTACATCTTTCTACTACAAGTTTGAGATGATTGTGTAGTAGAATAGATGTTAAATTATAGTAAAAGATTAAAGCACGTATTATAGAATGAGTCTCAAGAATCAACGCTGACTTGAGCGTCGTACCGTACGTCTCTATCACTTTGTACCTGATAGAAAGTGACAAACGATTCTCAAGACATAATTGATTCCTGAGTATCATTCTGTAATTAGTTAGTTAGGTCATATTCGTATTCGTACTTGTTAAAGTACCTACGAAAAAAATATTATTTTACGATTACACACATTATATTGAAAGTAAGAAAAGGCAACACTTATCATTAACATTAAGGGATATCTAAAATTTAAATGAATTTCGATCTATTAATAATATAAACTAAAAGCCACTACATTTCTTTTTACATTTGTTACAAAGAATAGTGACATTTTTATCCATGTCATGCACGAAATAATATAGTTATAAAAGTAAATTACATTACGCAAGTATTTATACTGAATTAAATAATCGTTTCTTATAACTGCGTTCGTAAAAAAAAGGACGTAGCTTTATTTATTTTATCCTTCGATCATATCTAAGGTAGATGCATGGTTCAATAGAAAAAATAAGTCAAAAATCGCCTCAGCGTCAACGCACATGTATAATTTCTTATTACCTTTCGCGTCTAATCATGAAACGAAGAACTAAATGCAATGTCCAGAAATAAAACAAGATATGCAAAAAAGAGTATATTGTCAAATGACCCTGAAGACGTACAGTATAAAGCACAATCTTGTAGCAAAGTATATGCGAGTTTCGCAAATTTGTTTTTGAAAGTGTGTAAAATTTGAAAGAAACACGACATATCGACTGATTTATACGTTTTGTAGGTGACGTTTTTCAAGTGGTAACTGTGCATCTACCCTTAGATATGATCGAAGACTTTATCCAATAATAATAATGTAAGCGAATTCCATTTAGAACTGGAAAGTACTTTAGAAAGAAGTACCAAATTTATCGTTTTTTTGGGTTGGTGGGGAAAAAAGGGAGGAGGCTGTTAACCTCGTCCTACTTTTTTTTTAATATAAACTGCATAGATTAATAAAAAACAAAATAAGCACATTCAAAATACTATTAAATCATCAAGAAACACAGAATTGTTTTACCTCGCAACTTCTCCAAAATTGACAAAAAATGAGTTAAAAAATTCTTAACTGCATCATAAAAACCCAAAAGACATGTAATAGTTCTTTAGTAAAATGTGAAAAAGTCGTTTCTAGCGCTTGACCGGCCGCTGCCGCGGCACGCTCGCTCGGCTTGCGCGTATAGGTTACAAGTCTAACCTAACCTAAACCAATGCTATACTTACCTAATTATTGCTTGGTTTTGGCTGAATTAAATAACTTCCTTTGCTTTACCATTTTCGACAAAATTTTAAAACTACAACAACTGTCAAACTATTTGATAATATATTTTGGAAGTGTACCTATTTCTATGTAATTTTGGGATATTTTATCTGAACATTTATATAAATGAAATTGCAATTAATGTGTCGGTCTATAGTGCGTCTATCTACATTAAAAGTATGAACCCATACTATAATACCTCTTTCTAAAGCTGAGCCAATATCTACTCATATTTGTTTGGATATGGAAAGCTTACAAGTAATAACTTGTGGATTCTTTTGTTTTTGTTAACTCAAAATAGGACAGGATTAAAAACCTTAGTGGTTTTTAGTTGCAATTATTACTTATATATTTTGATATTTTTTGTAAAACGATGATAAATAAAAAACAAATATGTCAGGCCAAGACATTCATTTATTCATTAAAGTATTATCAAAGTTCACAACCCTTTATTGATTGCCCATTCTCGTAAATCATTTACATAATCACCTTTTACTTCAATAAATCTACCAAGTTCATGCACCCTAGTTTCTACATATTTTTTATATTTGCTTTGTAACAACTGCTTTATTTCGTCGTTCATTAACCATATATCGCCTTCAATTTTTTTTACCTTAGTAATTTTACGCTGTCCTCTTAGCGATAAATTTAAATACACTGGAATTTCGTGATTTTTGGTTCTCTGTATAAAATATGGGAGATTCTTAGATTCTTCTTTTTGGGGTATCCAACCAGAGGGATAGTTGTCTTTTGGTTCGACTTTAGGTATTGTTTCAAATGGCATAAGTGCCTCCACATATTTCCATTCCGGAGGATTCTTCAGAATATCGTAAGAATATTGATCCGTAATTTTATCAATAAATGGAGATTTCGAGTAACTTGAATACTTTTTATTAATTAGTAATGTTATCTGAAACAAAAGTAAAATATATTTATAAACAAATGCAAAACATGTGGTTTTAATTAAAATACATTTACGAGGTAAGTAAATATTGTTCGATTACGATAATTAGTTTATAATCATAGCAACCCAACAATATGTATATATAATGCTAGTTTCATTATTCGACAAACCGTAAAATCAATCATTTAACTACAAATTGAAATCACAAAATGTAACCTACAAATTAATAAATATTTAATAATACGCGAGAGAAACTTGAAAGCATGGGTGTACACCCATAGTTCTGTCACATGTCGCAGTCGAAGCGACATTACAACATTACGCGAGTGGAAATAAAATAAAATAATTACCGATTGTGATTCCGGGGTAGGTTTTGTACCCAAATCAATTGTGTAGTTCAGGATTCGTCTACTTTTTCCAGCAAAAAGTCGCGCAAATGCGCACCGTGAACGCAACACCGTCGCCATTTTGAATAGCGAATAGAGCGAATTGCTACAAGAGCAATAAGAACTATATTATTCGTTTCGAAGGAAACATTATGGCGGACGCCTGCAGACATTTGGGCTTTTCAAAAATCGTTTTCTAAGTTTAAACGCGTGTTTATATTGAACTTTTTCGCATATTATGGTGTATTGTGTGTCCAATTAACTGTTTATTGTGGTTTTTGGAGATTCCATTGGATAAATTGTGAGTATTTTGTTAGGACATTGTAGAGGTGCGCCACGGCTAGGGAAATGATTTGGTGCTTTCGTTCGACGCATACGCACCGCTCAGCTGTAGGTGGCGTTAGGTGTCATTTGTGAACTCAAACCACCAAAACATCGAGTTTTTCATGAGTTTTCCGCCGTGATTTTCTAACCAATGACGAATGTAAACAATCATTTTCGTTAATATTTTGATAGACTATAAACTAGTAGTGTTAAATATGACGTTTAATTAAGAATTTATTACAAAATTTAATGTCAGATTTGTCGGCGGACTTGTGACTGACTTTTGTTTACCACGATTTATATATTGAATTTATTTAATAATCAGGTCAAAATGTGATTTAATTGGATACCTAAAAATGTAATTCATTAAATTTATGACTTAGTGTAATGTATATTATTTATTGTTCTGAATAATTTGTTCAACATTTTCAGTATCATTCAACAAGTGATATTTAATTACCATGTTCTTAATTACTGTATTAAAGAACTCTTATTTTTGATTTTATGTTTTTCCAGGTCCCAATGGCATGTTTTAGAAATATATTATGGCTCAATGTTGTCCTAACACAAAACTTAAGGAGTCATTGAGAATAAAAACATTTAGCTGCACCAATAAAGACGACAGTGGCTGTGATACCTGCCCTGAAGAGAGCTTAATTGAAAATAATTTGATTGACACTGAGTCTGATAGCCAGAGTATTGAAACAAGTGTTCAAAATAAAGCTCGTGCAACCACATCAATCAATCTTAGATCGTCTAGCAAGAATCGAGCTGAGCTACAGGCTTTACCTGATGTCGAGAGAACGGGAACACCTCCCACCTCACATTCCAATATGAAAACTAAGCAGGCCAAGGAAGAGTCCGATAAGGGCATTGATGAGGACTCTGTAGTAGAACCAAAAACTCGTGCTCGCAAAAAGGCCTCGGATATAATTGAAGATGACAAAACTAAATCTACTCAAGATGAATCTAAAACACCTAAGGAAATAAAGAAACCTGTAACCAAGCCTAAGGCTGTTGTTAAGAAACGGCCATTGGGTATTAGGAAAACTTTGAGGAGCAAAAAAGCTGCTGTTTCAAAGGAAAAAGTCAAAGCTGTTATCAAACAGGTAGTGAAGCGAGGGAGAAAAACTACAATTAGAAGTGAACCTGGCAATTCTCAAGAAAAGGAAACCGTCCCACTGATACCTGCCTCTGAGATTAAAAAGGAACCGATTGACGATACCACTCCTAACTCCAGGTCATCAAGTCCGAAAACTGCTGGTCGAAGACAACGACTGACATCAGACATGATGATGATGAAATTAGTACTTGCAGAGTCTCCAAGCAACCTAGTTCTGGGACCTCGCACTAGCCCATATTCAATGAGGTCTGAAAGGAGTAACAGTCCCTTACTCTCTGAAGGGAAAAATCTTCGTAGTGGAAAACCGAGAAAAGTCAAAACCAATTTATTAAATGAAGTTGTTATGAAAGAGCAAAAGAAAAGGCGTAGGTTGCTCTCTGATTCTAAAACTCCTGATGCTACAGATGCTACTGAAGACTGTAAGAAATTAAAAAGGGGACGTTCCTGCTCCCGTGATGGAAGTGAGATCTCAAAATGCTCAGATATAACAGAATCTGATCTAAGCCTGAGTGAAGCACTCAATGACACAGAAAGCAAGGAACTCATCAAAAAATTAGAAAAATCTAAGACTGACCTAGATATAGATATTGAAAATAATGTACAGATCTCGACAACTGAAAAAGTGCCTTCTCTTAATGTTGACTCCAGTCTAGCTGAAACCAAAATTACACCTGAACCTACATGTATTAATAATGAAAAAATTAAAAGGAAATTGAGCTTACAAAGAAGTACTTCATTAGACTCTGACAACAATAATAGTAATAGGCTAAAATTAGAAAGTTTAAATTCGTCAGACATAGAGGAAAAACTATTGATGAAGACTGAAAATCATGCGCTTTTTGAGGCCCGTAGTAGTATATTGACTAGTATGTCCAAGACATTTAATTCAAAAGAAATGTCGAAAAATATTAGGAAAGCGAGGAGAGGACGTAAGGCGGCGGCTGCTGCTCGACCCACTCCGAGTCTGACTGCCAAGAATATCACTAGCACCATCACAAATGACACTTCAGATGAAAAGCAAGAAACGCTTGAAACACTATCTAAAGAAATTGATGATTTAATAAATGACTTGGATCAAAACATTGACCGAGATCATGAGTTAGCCACTGCCAATACAGTTGTTAATGAGGAACCACACACTAAGAGTGTTACTAAATTTTATGGTTTATCTAAACCACTTGGAGACAATAACAGCATTGCAACACCTGAAACTCCAGTTAAAGATAAAGACGTCATTTCTGCAATAACCAATGAAAACACTCCATCAAAGAATGATGACAGTGAAAATATTAGACTTCATTATGATGAAGATTCTGTTGAGAAGTCTACAGACAATAATAAACACTCTGAAATTACATACAAATGCAACTCAGTAGCTAGTATAGACAAATTAATGGATAGATTAAAAGAATTTGAAGAATTTGATAAAAGAAGACAAAGACAAGAATCTGAATCTAAATCCAATGATCCCAAATCAGTTATGGTCACAAATGATGTAGTATTGATACCTAAATCGGGTGCAGACATTAAGCCCTTAAAAGATATTCAGTCTGTCAGATCACCAGAGAGGCCAATTGAAAAGGAAAATGTACTAAGTTGTTTTGAAAATAATTCTGCAATATCTATAGTAAAAAGAGACCAAGTCAGGAAATCTATAGATGTGGATCTTCCTAACTCAGTAACTCTTATTAAAAGAAATAGTGTCAGTGCTAGAAAAGAATCTACAAGCTCTAATCATTCAAAAGAAGCAGATGCTATCAGCATTTTTGAGAAGTCTCTGGGCAAAGATGTAACTTTGACTGAAATAAAGAAATCGGTTGACAAACCAGGTTCGACCTCATTGATTGACTTGCATCAGTTTGCAACTTTACATCCTAATACTCCAAATCAGAATGTAGGACCTGTTGTATTAGACACAAATCAAATTTCTATAACTGCTCGAGCTATGCCTGAATCAAAAATTAACAGCAGCGATGTTAAAATAATAACAAAACGTAAGTCTAGAGAGTCATTATCGAGAAAGTCATCTGAATCTACAAATGAACCTGAAGAAAAGATGGCGACTATAGAAAAAATCAAATCGCCCTCACATCAAATAAAATCGCCCTCACATCAAATAAAATCGCCCTCACATCAAATAAAATCGCCCTCACATCAAATGAAATCGCCTGCAATATCTATAACACCAAACTCGGTAGCTGTCAATTCAGAAGTGATGCAACCCATTGAAGCAGAAGTATTACCACCGTCTATTGAAAACAGCAAACCAAAACCTGATGATATATCTATGACCACTGAGGTCTCAAAGATTGATTGCACTCCTATCACTACTAAGTTACCTGAAACTGAGAAACCTCAGGTGACAGATACTAAGAAACTAAATGAATCACTTCCAGCAAAAGACAATGCTGAAACGATTATTCCTGAAACTAAAGAACAACCTGTAAGTGACATAAGTGAACCAACTATGAAAATGGATGTAGATAACAAACCTGATACTGAAAATAAAGTGAATAAGGAAACTGAAGTCTCTAAAGAAACTGACAAAACACTAAATGATAACAACAATAAAACTGTAGTAGAGAATAAAGTATCTGAGACCGTGGAAGAGATTAAAACACCTAAGAATGTGGGGAAGAGTAATAAATCTGCCCGTAACTCTATAGAGTGTCTAGCTGGACCAAGTAATATATTGTTAGAAACTCCTGAAAGTCAGAAGAGAAAAGAAAACATACTGAGAACTTTAGGTTTGCTGACCCACAAGGCAGCAAAAGAAGCCAAGATTGAGAAGTTAAAGGAGAAAGAACGCATATACAAGAGTAAAGCAGCTAAGTCTGGATCGGGACCTAGTGTAGTGCCTACGGGGAGCTTAAAAGCTGTGATAAAGTTGAATAGGGGAACTGGGGATAGGGATAAGAAAAAGTACAGAAGTTCCTTAAAGATGACCTTCCAGAAGAGCAAGAATCGCTCTGGAAAGCATGCTCCAGAGGGCGAGACTGCTGAAGACGACGCTTACTACACAATCGAGAGGCGTGAGGTAATAATACTTGTCTTTTTTTCACCATAATTTTTCTAACATTCATACACTTTAATCCAATAACTTTTCTTTTTGTTAATTACAATTATTTTGTGACTTCCAAACAAGAATATAAGTTATATTTTGGTCCACAGGGTGGCGCTGGCGCAACAACCGATGGTGGGCACAGAAAGTCACATTACAGTAATCGTCTTAACAATCATGGTGTGTGGATATTGCACTCACACTTAACTCTGCAACTTGATGCAAACACTTAAACTTAAGCTTTGTTTAAATAAAAATTGTGTGCGTGTAACCTTTACGCGCGATTGAAGTAAAACTTCTTTGACGTAGATCACTGAAATGATTAAATTTTAACTGAAAAAAAAAAAATATGACAGATACTTACGACCAATCGAAATTACTATTTTTAAATAGCGGAAACTACACAGACTATAGAATACTGAGCGTTACTTCCGTTAGAAAAATCTGAGTTACCCCCTAGTCGCGCCTAAAGAAGTTTTACTTCAATAAAACAAATTATTTCTCACTTTAAGCTTCTTTCTAAGCTTAAAGCTCAATAAAGTTTTGGCATACATATTGTTACAAAACATGTTTGCATTTAGTTTTTTGACATTACAGTTCTTATTATTTATCGAAATTCTGTAACACTATTTTACATTTCTTACAATTACAGTCGCCAAGCAATAATATGTAGTCACGGTGGACAGTTCAACATCTCTATTACCTAGGCAATAAGAGTTGTGAGCTGTCACATGTGGATACATAATATTACTCTATTAAATTTTTCATTTATGTGCTGTAGAACTCTAATGTCTTATAGCCAGAGGTTATGGCTCACCAACTAATAATAACCAAACATGTGTCAAATATCAAATACACTAATATATTTCTGACACTATAACTGAAAGAAATTTTTGTACTTATACTTTGTTATAAAACAGGAAGCTTTCATTGTTATATGATACAACAATTATGTTTGTCTAATTATCATAATAAAGGCATGTCTTAATAATAACATCATTTAACATTTGGCATGATATTGGTGTAACTAAATTACTTATCAACTTTAAGATTTTTCAGGTATCTTTACTAGACAGTCAGTAAATTTTTCATAAGGTGTGGTTGGTTAATAATTTATTACTTTAAATACAAGTTTTGAAATGTTCAAAGCAATAACACATTATATTTTAAAAAGATTAAAAGATCTATCATTATTTTTTATAAGGTTTCATAAAATTACTCCTGAATAATTATTTTTCCAATACCAAATGCTTTCAGATGCGGAAGCTGCCCCCGAACCAGCAGAACCCAAGGAAACCTTGAATCTGGTCATCCCAGAAAAGGCATCATCGTTCAGCATTCACCCAGGCAGACTATGTATGGACCAGTGCTTCTACTGTGGCGGGAAGTTCGGCCTCTTCGACACTCCTTGCCACATCGCTCAGATGAAGAGTGCTGAAAGGCAAAAGAAAGTTTTGGCGAGTAAGTGCTTCATTTTGATTATTTTAGGCCACGTCCCTATTAAGGTAACACACTTATCAGATCGGAAAGAGAACGCCTCTTTTTAAACCGGCTACGGCGCATCGCCTATTTTTCATAGTAAAAAGATTTTTGTTCAATACAGTTCAGAACTGATCGCTACGACCGTTAAGGGCCCTCCAGACTCACGCCCAGAACCCCTCAGAACACCCGAGAAGCGTGAATGTGATTAGTTTCTCGCCCTCTCGTTCTCGCGCTCGCCTGTCCTCCGCTCGGTGTCGGTTTTTTTGCCCGCTTCAAAGGCTTTCTCGGGCGAGAAAAGAACCGCATCACATTCTCATTCGGTTTCAGTGCGACGTGGCGAGTGGTTTGAAATAAGATTCACAAACCTTATTCTATTTCGATGAATTTGTGTCATCCATCATCGTCTGGGCATTATTTTTTTCTTAACATTATTTTTGATTGTAACATTCACAAGATTTTAGTATGTTAATGCACACAATACCAAAGCCGCTGCACTGTCAAAGTCGTCCATTTCGCATAACGATCGAGAATCCAAGTGAGAAAGTCGCATGAGTGTAGATACCATCTCGTTGCTCGGGGCAAGTCTCGGCAAAAATCTCGCCGAGACTTCTCGCGTGAGTCTGTAGGGCCTATTAGACTCACGGTGAGCTGACTGTCCGCTGACTGCTGGCTAAGTCTGAGCTGGTACCGGTTGTTACTTGTTAATACAGTGTAGAGTGAGCAGCGAACTGTAGCGCAAACGCTTGCGTTCTCTTGGGAGGAACTCTCTTTAGCTTCGATAGTCCTCCAACTGATCGCGCACTGACGTAGTGAGCAAACATAGTTCGCTGCGACTCGGCCGCTCACTGAATGAGTCGGCAAGCGAACCGTCGAAAACTGCGTACAGTACGCGTTGTATGGACACCCCATTTAAAATATATATGGGGGGCGAACTAGAACTAAACTGAGAGCCTAATAGAGATGCTGCCTTAATGTAGAAATAATTTGTAAACATAGCAAGATCATGACTCTGTCCGTTATTACCACTGAAACTTTAAGACTTGGATATATTAGGTGATAGACCCATATGTATGGTCGTCTGGGTAGCTACCACCGCCTTTCTTATTTCTGCCGTGAACCAGTTCGCTGTGTTTCGGATTGAAAGGAAAGGTAGCCATTGTTTTTACGGGGCATGAAAATGAAAATGAAAAAGCTCATTATTTAAATGGACTTTGCTAAGTACTTTTAAATCGTCAAAACCCTACCACCATTTCGGGACGAATAATTATTATTATGCTGAGATGGAGAAGAAATGGCGAAAGAAACTCCACAGCTTACAATTTTGTAATGATTTCAAAACATCAATACAAGTCAATAAATAATTATCAATATAATTTATGTTACATTTTAACATGCGTAAAGGTAGTTATTACTCCCACGCATTTGGATTATTTATCTTGTGAAAAGCTTTTCTATATAATTTAATCATGGAAGGCATATCATCTTAGTCCCCAGGATGGCAACGCACTTGCAATGTTAAGTGATTTACCCTGAATATTACAAGTGTCTATAGGCGACGGTAACCACTTAACAGCAGGTGGGCCGCAAGCTTGTTTGCCATCAAGTGGTATAAAAAAAATCCACAGATGAAACTTTATCCTTTTCAAATTATTAGGCGGCAACATAAGACGAATAATAAATTATTCATATCAAACGCACAGACCGATTTCTTAGAATATTGTGTACAAAATACTATTGTTTCAATTCATAGTGGTCACCTTAGATTACCTGACCAGACCAGTCTCCTTTCCATGGTACTCTGGAAACCTATAAGCTAAGAAATCCTATGATAATTATTTCAGTTGGGTATGATTACTATTACTCTCGATTTCCTCCGTGCTTCGAAAGGCATGTTAAGCTGGTGGTCCCAGCTGTGAAAGATAGCAGATGATTATGATGATGAGGGCAGAAGAAAGAAGATGTTTAGTAATAAGCGTCGGTGACGTAGTGCGTAAGAGCGTTGTCTCCCACCCATGAGTCACCGGTTCGAACCCCGCCACGTACCAATGTATTTTCAAATTTCGAATTCATATGTACGTTCAATCGACGCTTTTACGGCGAAGGAAAACATCGTGAGGAAACCTGCCCATGAAGAAATTCTTAGGTTGTATGTGAAGTCAACCAACCCGCACATGGCCAGTGTGGTTTTGACTAAGGCCTAATCGCCCCTAATGTGGGGTAGGTGTGTGAGGACATAATATGAGCTGTTGATTATTGATGATGAGATGTTCAGTATGAATATCAGCATCTGTGTAGTATTAATTTGCTCTGTCTCTATACTATATTTATTACTTCAACTCAACTTCGCAACATTTCCTTTGTCTTGGATGAGTATAAATACTTCTATTCAAGGGCGACGACGTACAAAAGATCCACATGGGTTGAAGTCACCCGTGAGGAATCTCATGGGTCTCTATTTTAAATTGCAGCCAGGCACACAAATTTCCTAGGAATGGTTGAACCATCTTTCAATAAATATTAATGTCTTTTTATAGTTTTATGTAAGACAGACCTACGTGTGGAACCTTTCATAGTGGGAGTGACATTATTGTATTGGTTGCTTATATAGGTTTAATAACTGACCTGCCACGCGTTGCTGTGGTTAATTAAAAATATTTAGGTCAGTAATTGAGATAAAAACTATTATCCTTCTTTTTTATATTTATCCTTTGTCACCACTCCGGTATATAAAAAAGCATGCTAGGAGATACCACCCCCTTTCTTCCTCGCTCCTGTAACCGAGTGGCCACGCGTATCGTTGTGAAATCGCTACTCGTTCTTATCTGATTTGCATTCGATAAGAAGTAATTACGTTCGTTACTTGCGTTCTTAGTAACGTTCATGAAAGTTAAACTACCAAGTGCGTGGTACTCGGATGGGTGACCGAATATTTTTCAACTCGATTTTCCTCCGTGCTTCTGGAGGCACGTTAAACTGGTGATTCCGGCTGCTGTCGAAAGATAGCAGGCGAAAAGCTGGCAACCTGTCACTATTTGGAGACCCTGTGTGACCCATACTGCCAGATGTGACTTTAAATGTAACGAAATTTTACCTAAGGCTCTGCTCTACCGCCCTTTGGGGCTACGAACCCGATCTTATGTATGTAAGAAGTACTTAATTATAATTAACTGGACTTTAAAATGCCAACTGTTAAACAATATAAGGACCTCTTTCTGTATCACTTAGTTCATAGCGTGCCATGTAAATTATGACGTATATAATTTACATGGCACGCTATGAACTAATCATCATATCATTGGCATCGTTCCAGCCGCTTCAACTTTCTAATATTAGCTTATATTATTCAATTCGAGCTTTATTTCTTCGAAATCGTGTAGGCGATACCTTTTCAAATAGGCTGTTTTCCTTGGAAGTAATTGCAATATTGCAGTCGGAACGAGTTTCCCAAACATTATCTAAATACTTTTATAATCCATTTTAGAGGTTCTCCGAACTTTTTTTTTTGCGAAATTAGGGCGCATATTTACTATAAATTTAAAACGCGTTTGAAGTTCTCAAGTCTGTATGTTTTTGAGACAGTCTCCACCCAAAACCTGAACAGGGTGGTCATGGTTGCGACCCTGAACTTTTCTACCATAAAGGAATTGTACTCTGAAAAGAGTCAGTGGCGGCGTAAGGGGGTTTAATTGGAGATGATTAAAAATAATGCCATAAGAATTTCTTTTTCTGGAGGTAGCCCCAAGATGGTTAGAGTACGAATCTGCCATACACGCTTCGTATGGGTTTATACCATTAATAGCTAAAGGGTTTCTGCGTAGCGATCTGTTTGTATCTGAGCAATGCTTTCTGTCAATGGATATATCGTCAAAAAACACTATTTATGAACAGAGATTAAGGCAGCAGGGTTTTCCCATTAAGCTTTTTTTATGATATGTGGTTCGTGACCAGGCATACCCACCTGAGGCTACAGTCTCGACATACATAACGACCGCTTATCGATCGTTTTCGGTTGATAAATTCATAACAATAAAATATATCGATTTTTAGTAGTCTACAGTAAAAATATCGATTATTTTTGCTATCGTATCGAAAACGTCAAAATAACGATTTCTATTGATAACTTATCGAGCCCTAGTGGTAAGCAGTCTCCGTGACGTACAGGCAATTATAATGCTGAGCTGTCACTCACGCGTACCAAGTCTAACCCCATCGCCACCCCCGTGAAGCTTTAGCAACGTCATTCACCGCCAAAAATACTGACGCAGTTTGGGCGGCTAATCCACTGTGCCCTACGAAAGCGAAACTAAGCTAAGTATCCTTCTTCTTTCTGAATTCTGCCAAGAAGAATCCAGTGAAACTTATCGACCTTCCGACAATAGAATTTTAAACCAATAGGCTTGTTTTACAAGGATCTATTTGTTAACAGATGAAGAGAAGCTCACAATCGACAGCTGCCTCTGCGATGCGTGCTACAGACACGTGGACCGGCGCGCTAACTGCCCCTCCTATAGGAAACGACCCCTCATTAAGCAACCGACTGATACGCCCATGTTGCCATCACCACCGCTAAACACGTAAGTCCTAGTTTATTACGACATTAACTTTACGAATCTTAATTTCTACCATAATAGTCCAGTGTCTCCTGAAATTGATTCTGGCAGCTAAAACACCTAAGATCCATTTTAATGAATAATAAAATAAAAAACTATTTATTTCTCAATTACATAAAAATACAAGCCCCAGAAAGTAATACAATTTTGTATATGGGATTAGAAGCACTGAGAAAGCTGACAAACTGGCAAGGAAAATATCAGAAAACCCATTTATAAGTCGAGAACCTTTTATCCCAATATCATAAAGCTACATCAGCAATGTCATCAAAGAACAAGTCATAAAAGACATCAAATGGAATGGAAACTGTCGCCTGGTATAAAATACTACATCATTCATAGGAGACTGTCCTAGAGGATGGCGTAAATTCATTTCGGGACAGCAGACAAACCCACCTAATCTTGGGTGGGCTTACAGGGCACTATGCCACAAACTATATGCTCAACAATGGAAACTTTAACCACATCGACCTGCAGAGCATGTCCGGGATGTTCTAATGACCCTGTAGTGCTCTCTAGCCTTGGATAGGTCCAAGGCTAGAGAGCACTACAGGCTCTTAAAGCCCATGGACTTAGTAAGGCTGATGGCCTACATATTCAATCAGCACATAGGAGTATAAGGGCCGAAACACATAACCGCGTTGCGGTGCCGTAACGCTGAAATCGCTGAAGACGCTTCTCTATTCTTATTCTTATTCTTATTCTTATGTGAGGGGCTGAGGCTGTCTCAGAGCACTTCGACCCTATGGGATCTTTTGTGCTTCCCCTTTCCTTATCACCCATCCCCGCCAACATCGAAAACACCTTGTATGAGTTTTACGATGTTGGCGGGAATAAGGTCTATGATGTCCTCTGGTTTAGGGTAACCTAGACCCAGGATCCTTAGTCGCCTATTGGCTAGTGCATGACAGTCACATAGTATGTGCTCCATGCTTTCTTCCTCCTCGCCACACATTCTACAAATGGGGTCTTCAGTTTTGCCTATTGTGCACAGGTGTCTTCTAGTGGCAAAGTGGCCAGTGAGAGCACCTGTGAGGCAGCGGATTTGAGTCCTGCTGATTCCTCCTATTCTTTTAAGGTAGCCCGTGTGTGAGGATCCTAAGAATTTCTTTGAGTGTGTCAGTCGGGGAGTAGACAACCATTCCCTGAGGTGCCTCTTTTGACAATACTCCTTCAGTGCCATTTTTATGGTACTCCTAGATAATCCTACAAAAGGCTCGGGCCCATTGAGGTCTTGAGCCGATCCTTTCCTTGCTAGTCTGTCAGCATTTTCATTACCTTCAATCCCTACATGTCCCGGTACCCACACTAGTCTGACCAGGTTGTGCTTGCCTAATCTGTTTAGTGTGTGTATCGCATTCAAAACTAGTTTTGAGTTGATTTTGTGGGTAGTTAAGGCTTTAAGTGCCGCTTGGCTGTCACTAAGAATGTAAATGGTCATTCCTTTGGTGCCCATTTCTATGTTCTTTTGAGCACAGGCAATTATTGCATACGTCTCAGCTTGAAAGACTGTTGCATATTTACCCATGCTTTGATGGTACTCGTACCCGTTGCCGTAAATGCCTGCCCCTGTACCTGACTCCATTTTTGATCCGTCAGTGTACCATATAAGACTGTTTTCCTTAGGGGTTTTGAGTCCTCGCTTCCATTCCTCCCGCGTGGGTACATGGATGCTGAATGATCTCCTAGATACAAACGATGGTTGGTTTACATCACTTGTCATTGCTGTGACGATATCTAGGTTTAGATCCTTTTCAAATTTGGTGTGTCGTGTCCTCAGCTGCGAGTCCTTCCATGTTCCACATACCTGTAGCCTATGGAGAGTGTCTCTTGCTTGGGATTCGATGACTATGTGCAGCGGTGTTAATCCAAGGATATTTTCTATGGCTGCCGTTGGTGTGGTCCGGAATGCTCCAGTGATGGCCAAGCACGCCATTCTTTGAAGTTTTGCCAAGTCACTTTGACAGGTTGATAACTTGGTTCTGGGCCACCATGCTATGCTACCATATGTAACTATCGGTCTTATTAGCATAGTGTATAGCCAGTGCATTACTTTGGGCTTTAGCCCCCATGTTTTGCCGTACGTAGTCCGACACAATCCGAATACCCTTTGGCATTTCTTTATTGTGTTGTCTACATGAGTTTTCCACTTTAGTTCCTTATCCAGTGTTATTCCTAGATACTTTACTTCTGTGGACCATGGCAGTTGCGTTCCATAGAGTGTAAGTGACTTGGTCAGTTCTACTTTCCTCTTCCTGGTGAATGGTATTACTACTGCCTTTTTTGGGTTGATAGAGAGGTGGTGGTTATTGCACCATTGTTCCACCCTTTTAAGGGCCTGTTGCATAAGCGCAGTTACTGTGCTCATGAATTTCCCTCTTATCATAACCACTATGTCATCTGCATAGCCAACTGTATATAGTGGTCCATTGTTTAAATCTTTCAATAGAGAATCAATGACAAGGCACCACAGTAGTGGGGACAGTACACCACCTTGGGGACAACCCATTGCGGTTTTGATGCACGCATTGTCTCCCATCAGTGACGATGTTATTATTCTCCCTTTCAGCATGTTATTGATCCACTTACAAAGTGTTGGATCAATATCATGACATATTGCAGCCTTGTGAATAGACTCATGCATGGTCTTATCAAAGGCTCCCTCTACATCTAGAAATGCTGCCATGCAGATTTCTTGTGCCTCTAAGCTCCCTTCTATTTTATCTACCACCAGGTGCAAGGCCGTTTCAGTCGACTTGCCTGGTTGATATGCACATTGAAGCCCGTGAAGAGGTTTCCTTTTCAGTGGCTCTTCCCTAAGACGCTTCTCTAAGTAATCAAGTTGACATTGGCTTGGCCCACCGCCGATTTCGGCGTTGTGGCGGTTATGTGTGTGGGCTCTAAGGAAAGGGGAGACATAGAAGATCCCGTTGGGTCGAAGTGCACCGTGAGAAATTCACGGCCTCATCCTAAGATAAGATAAGGGGATGCCTCGCTTTGTCCCAAGATATTATTACTATTGAAAAAATAAAATGACTTATGATAGCGACTACTCTATTTAAACAAGCTATTTTGATTCTATCTATGCGAGTGCAGCCGTGTGTGTATGTGTCCATTATTTTTTTTTTTACTTTTCTCCTACAAAAGACATCACGAAACAGAAAAGATTTTGAAATGATGACACTCCTAACAAAGAAAGATATATTACTAAATTCCTTGTGTCTAACAATTTTATTTATTATTAGACCTCAATGAAGCATATAGAGTGAACTGATTTTTAAAATTTGTTAATGCATAAGGCACTTGTAAAGTAATTTCTGTGTGATTCGATTTCAATACATTTTCGTATTTTTCGTATTCGTTTCGGTCATAATTTACAAACTCACAAAATTTGCTTCTTGGATTGCTTAATCCACGAATCATCAAAATTTTATATGGATGCTCTTATCGTAAGAGCATCCATATAAAATTTTCAAATATTCATAGCCACTTATCAGCTCAGAACCGTATCGCCTCTATTTACTATAAAAGAGATGATGCGCTACGCTACGTTCCGTGCCGTTTCGTAACCACCAATCCGTACCCTTCAGAGTAAAAAAAGTGGCGTACCCTTTTTCCGAGTTGATAGGTGAGCTACGACCTTTATACGAGTAGATCTTTGATAAATACGTAACGTGTTTTTATCCGGATGGAACGGGATTGTCGTTCCATATAAAATTAATACAGTTCCGTTCCGTGTGTCCGTGATGAATGCTCTTTGATATGAAACGATATTTTCAAAATTTCCCGACGATCTGACTTCTTTCACGTCACGAAATGGATGTGGGATCGTCAACACGAGCGCGTTTGGAGTTATTTAGATTGGGGATTTGGATATCCATAATTTTTCGTCACTCCATTCGAGCCACGTAAGATTTCGAACACACGGATCGGATTTTGGCTCATTTTGAAGTGATGGCTTGGCGTGATGATCGATCGTGAGTTTCCCACTTTAAACCAACGCTATTTCTTTCAATACAGAAGTCAGCCAGAGAAACCTAGAAGTCCGTCAATGGAAGAAGACAGCGAAGAAGAGCCTGGCTTAGCGGCGACCGGTCGCGTGGCTGTATGCCACACGGAGGGCTGCACCGCTCCTGGGGACCACTCTATCCGGCGGAAGTGGCTCATCAAGATGCGGTCCAGCGTCAACAAAGTGGTAACTATCATCTACAACTTTTAGAGCATTTTTTACTAGGTGGTAGACCTATATGTACAGTTGTCTGGGTAGGTACCACCGCCTTTCTTATTTCTGCCGTGAAGCAGTTCGCTGTGTTTCTGATTGAAGGGAAAGGTAGCCATTGTATTTACTGGGTATGGAAGGCCTAAAAAACCTATAATCTTAGTCCCCAGGATGGCAACGCACTTGCAGTGTTATGTGATTTACCCTTAATATTGTAAGTGTCTATAGGCGACGGTAAGCACTTAACACGTCCACGGATAGAGAATAAGTGGCCTAGACGGTTCAGATATTAGTCTAATTTAGTCTCACACACATCTCACATGTACGGTCGAGCAAATAGAATCGTGACCCATGGTAGAACCACAGTCGTTTGACACCTATGAAGTTGAGGAAAATGCCGCTTTTGTCTAGACCAGGGGTTCTCAAAGTGGGGTTCGCCTTTAGACGGTAGGGGGTTCGCGAAAAGATTACTTAATGGCGGCTGGTTGAAATGACTCGAAATGAAAACTTTAGCGGGACGCTTTTTTCGGGATGGGAAGAGTACGGTATGGGGTGGGATGCGTAGTGTGATGTGCATTTGTTAAGCAGATTTTAAGAACCTGTAGAAAACATACCATATTTTCTTCTACAGGTAGATTTTCTTTTAATTTGGTCCTAGGGGTTCGCGATCATCTGAACACTTAAACAAGGGTACGTGGGGCAATAAGTTTGAGTGAACCTGGTCTAGGACAGAGCGTACAGTATACATACAATGGAACATCGTCTACCGAATGAGTGTATAGCAGTTCGGTGGCTCTCGACCCGCGTTCTCCTGACGATTGACCTGTCTAGACCTGCCCGTTAGCTGACTGTAAGAACTTATATACTTAGACTGGTAGAACCTTGTCTTCATCAATCTTGACTTTTAATCACTTGACAAAAACAGCAATTATGTCATTTCATTTACTGTCATAAGGTTCTACCGTACCGTAGATCAGGATTCTATTTGCTCTATAGTAGCTCATGAGAAAACTCAAGAAATTCCCATTTTCTGACTATTATAGAAAAATCTTGGCTTGTGTCTACTACGTCCTTGTTAGAAATGTCTGGATTTTTATTATAAAGTTTTTAAATTCAAAATTGACTGCAAAAGACTTGAAATGATTAACTTGATAAAAATACTTTCTACATTCTCTACATTAAACTTTAAAATCAGGATTTTTAGTAAAATAAATTATCAAAAGATAGAGAGAGTTATACAAAAACATTTCACTTGTTACTCTGAAGTGCTTGAGAAATGTAGATAATATTATTCTATACAAGACTATTATATTATATTATAAAGCGGAAAGAGTTGTATGTTTGTGACGAAAAAACTCAAAATTTTATTTTTTCCTATTTCAAAAATACTTTCACCATTAGAATGCTACATTATTCCAGAGTAACATAGGCTATATTTTATTTTTAAAAAACTTTACGTGGGCGAATTTGCGTTTGGAGCGTTAGATTCATGTAAAATATTTCCATAAATACGAAAAACCTACAATTTTCACTGCTTGAGATTGCGTTTCGTATATGTTTTAGAGGCGCACGGACTATAGTTGTTTCCTTCCCGCGATTCCTCGATTTTGGCGAGGTTGGCACTGACAAAACAAACATGGACATAGTAATTAAATATGTAACTTGAACTTTAAACCTCCATTGATCCATTAATTGTCCTGGACAAATGTTACATTATTTACTCACCCAAGACTACACACCAGGAATCGCCAAGTCTCCTCTCTCTCCTACAGGTAAATTCTCGGACTAAAGTTGCTTCGATCAGTCCCTTTTTTGCTCAAAAAATCAAAAAATGCTTTACGCATACTTTGGGGCAAGCGGGGCCACCTCAAAATTATGTGGGACTCACCTAGGCAGGGCATACCTACTTAAAACCGGGGTCGTGACTTTAGGTATATGATCAGTTTGCCCCCACGGGTATCATAAGCATGCGGCTGCACTGCCGTCCAAGAGATAAATGCAGTAAGGAACATTTTTTTCGTGAAATGAGTTAATAATAGATTCGGAATCGCCAAAACGAGGTTCTCTCAATTCATTTCACGAACAAAAAAATCTTTACTGCATGTTTTTTTTTATATTACGAGATGGCAAACAAGCTTGCGGCCTACCTGATGTTAAGTGGTCACCGCCGCCTATAGACACTTGCAATATTAAGTGTAAATAACCTAACACCGCTAGTGCGTTTGCCATCCTGGGACTTAAATGATATGCCCTCCAAGCCCAGTAATTACACTGGCTACCTTTCACTTCAATCCGAAACACAGCGAACTGCTTCACGGCAGAAATAAGAAAGGCGGTGGTACCTACCCAGACGACCCTACATATGAGTCTACCACCTAGTAAAATTTATCGCTTGGACGGTAGTGCACACCAGGAATCGTCACCACTCTATCTCTCTCCCTACTCCTTCTTTCTCCTTCTCTCTCTCTCTCTCTCCCCTTCCCTCTTCTCTCTCTCCTACAGGTCTCGTAAATACTCGTCCTAAGAGTAGATCGGTTTGATCAGTTTGCCCCCACGGATATCATAAGCATGTGTTCCGTGCGTATGTGTTGCAGTTGAAGCTGGAGTGTGACTACCCGGGGCTGCACACCATCCCGCTGTGCGCCGACCACCACCGCCTGCTGGCGCCGCTTACCGCCTGCGCCCTGTGTCGCCGACGGATCACCAAGCACCATAATGTCCACTCTATACATGTAAGTGCGCTCTGTTAACCAAGACCTTGTCCAGAAGAGCGAATTCGCCGCGAATCATTACGCGCGTACGCATACTGAACCTCAACGCGTGAATTTGAAACTCGCGCGTAGCTTGTGGCGTGGTGGCTTTTGGCGTGTCTGTGTATCTGTGACATCGTAGATCCTAAACGACGAACCGATTTTGATGCGGATTTTTTCATCCGAAAGCTGAAGTGATCGAGATGGTTCTTAGCTATAAATTTATGTTGGGGTCACATACAATTTTCTATTTTATAGTTTTTTTAAATATTTTTAGTCGCCCACTTAGTATTTGCATTCGTTAGGTTAGGTTAATCTGCCAACCGATCCCTGGTCCACTCTGCTAGCCCAACTCTTCTAGAGTGCCTATACAAGTGACCGGTCTATTCCAACTATCACTTTACAAATGCCCAGAATCCTTTTACACTGAATCCATGAGGACTGGTTATCCATTACCAATTGGAGCACAACAAATCTGATAACACTTTTACTATGGAGACAGGCTTTGATAAGATGGTTTTAGATCCTTATTATTTATTGTAATATTGTGTTATTTCAGGGCTACTCAGAGATAAACCCGCATTTGAGAGAGGCTGGTATTCCCGTACAGTTTACGGAACGTCCGCTGCTATGCAAGGTATGCCGGGTCTACTGTACGATGCTGCAGAGATCTGGCCACGAAGACCCTAAGGCCAAGGGGTATAGGCGAAAGTAAGTATAAAATAAATAAAAAAACATCTATATTATTGAATCATAATGTATTTTATCTACACTCATGTCATAATATTCGAATTACGATATCAAAGGTGAACATAAAATGACATACTTTTTAATACAGATAATCAAAATTAAAATTAAAAAAAACAACCTGTAACATAATGACCATTATAACACCGATTCGACTCATTATGATACAGTTATTTTTCTTAAATACTCGGGAAGGCAAAGGGATCTAACCCATACATTTGTCTTTTCTGTTGTTTTATTTGAATTTATGTATGAGTGTAGATAAAGTAGTGTATGCAACTGCATATAACACGGGTATTAAAACACTCGTTACTATTATGAAACTCGCTGCGCTCGTTTCATAAACTCACACTCGCGTTTTAATACCCTTCATTATATGACAGTTGCATAAACTACTATTATTCTGATCAAATAATAGATATAATAATTTTCACTATGTAAATAATTAAAGTGATTTCTCTCTTTTCAGATTGCTTCAAATTTATAACATAGAAGTACCACCAGAAAATGAAAATGAGCCAGAGGAGTCCATATTCCAAGATGAAAGTCTGAATAACAAACAGAAGAAGAAACAACGCACAAAATCCAAGCAAAGAAGATCAATAGACCCAGACAAGACTGATGCTAGCGAGTCTTCAGAGAGAACGACTCCACACGAAGAAAGTTCTCCAGAGAAAGTTAAAGAAGATAGCAATGACGCTCAGAAGACGAACCCACCGATAGAAGAAGATATAGAAAGTCTGATATCATCAAACAAAATAATGGTCCCTGGTGCAATGAAGGCGGCAAGTGATCAGAATGCTCACAGCGACGGCTCAGAATCAGAAGTATTTGACATGGACGCACCTATAATACCATTAGACAAACAGACAGAACTTCAATACCTACTACAGAAACAAAACAACCCAGCACAGTTCTTACAGAAAACAGCGAATCTCACACAGAAGCAGAAGAACTTGATGAAACTACAAACAATGTCGGGCATACACAAGCCTGGACAACAACATAGGATAAACGAGAAAAATGCAAAGAGAATACATAAGATAGGACAAATAGTTGTACACAAAGACAAAAGCCATAGAAAAGACAATGAAATTATCAATGAATATTTTGATCCTGATAAGAATAAAGACCTTACGGTAGTAAAAAATATAACTCTCAATGATGAATGTACAATCGAAAGTATACCAAATAAAAAGCCGGCAGATATTAACACACTGAAAAACAAATGGCAAATGTCAGAAAGCTTTACGCAAGTGAAGAAAAATCTCAGTGAATTATCAAAGAAGTTGACGGTTGAGAAAGAGCCTAAGAAAGCCACTGATGCTAAATACTCAAATCCTGTTAGGAGATTAGAGACAAACCCATCTATATCTGTTAGAGAATTATTCCCTGGTGAAGAGGAAATGAATCTGCAATGTAATGTCGAGTTCAATAATGTTAAAGGCGTGACTCCGGAAGGCTGGGAGAAATGCAACACCATGATACAATACGACACAGAAACCAAAAAACTCTGGAATGAATTGCAAAGACCATACGGAAATCAGTCCAGTTTTCTTCGACATTTGGTGTTACTAGAGAAATATTTCAGGAATGGTGACTTAGTCTTGTCGCATAACGCCTCACCGAATGCAGTGAACTACAGCGATTCTGTACAAAATAGACTGCGGGCTTATGACAACATACCTAATGAGACCCCGAAACGGCCAGAGCAACCTGTTAGTTTGATTGAGTATAGAAAGAAGCCGTCGATTAACGGCAAAAGTCTTCTAAAGTCCAATCAGAATGCTGAATCAGAGAAGGATCCAAAGAAATTTATGCCACCTCCTGGCATTCTCCCGAAGCCAAAATCTAAGTCTGATAAAGCTAAATCTAAACCATTGCCTCCTGAACTGATAGCAATAAATACACCAAACGCACAAGGCCGGAAAGCTATACAGAATGTCCTCCATAATATACAGCAGTTAGTCAAGGGTGTGTCAGCATCTGATCCCACTGAAGTAGCAGCTGCACCTGTACCTAAATTTGAACCCCCAAAAGTAGACCCTCCCGTTAAAGAGAAGAAGGACACTCCTAAATCAGATACCCCTAAGAAACAGAAGGCTACGAGTAAACCCTGGAGACCAACACTCATGCCTATTACTCCGGTAAGTTTCGATATTATGTTTAACTTCTAAAAGTATAATAGAAGTTTGCACAGTAGTATTTTCCTCTGCTCTCCTTCTTCTGATTGTAGACCAATAAATTATTACTAAAGAAATGTTTTCTTGATTTCTCTCTGGGATCAAGATGAGATTACCCTAATTAATTTTTCTAATAATAAATATCTATATATTAAAATGTTTCCTCTAGATTTAAAAGTTGTGCAAAGTAGTTATCTTTTTACAACTTTATGGCTTGTTTCACTGGTTCCAAGCAAGTTCGTGTTAGCGTTGATCTGACAGATAGTCCATATAAAACAATCAATTTAACTGCCAGTTATGTCCTAATCTGTAGTTTAGTCCCGACTTCTTGTTGTAAAAACACGTGTTGATAGAATCCATTTTTAACTCAATCTACCGTACAATTTATTGTTACTTTATATACATTCTAACTTGATATTGGTAAAATGCGTAATCTTTATGTGTCGCGGCGCCATTAATGAAGAATAGATAGAGATCTAATCGGAACCTGTGAAACCAGCCTTTAGTCATCTAATATTTGATTTTTAGCTAACTATCAAAATATATGGTAGTACTTTCATGCAGTAGATACCTACAATGAATTTATTTTATTGTGTTTTAGGAAAACCTTGCAAAGATTGCTCGGGAGCCAACGCAAGTAGCGGTAGATGGGCGTACGTTACCAAGCCTCGTGCAAGTGATGTCTTCCGGAAAGCGCTACCACATCACACTGCAAGATTATAACAAGATGTGCATCATGAGAAGAGAGAAACTCCAGCAGCTGCAAGATGGTGAACCCCGTGCTAAAGAGACATTGGTTACAGAGATACAGCCTTCAGCAATGCTCGGAAACGGTGGTACTCTAGTACAGAACATACCAAACGAAGACAAGACAAAAGACATGCCAGAATTGAATCACATGAGCAGCAATGCCGCTAATATCCTTAAAAATGTTGGACTGAAAAATATAACAATAGCACCGATTCCTCCAAAAACGGCCACAGTGACGTCAGCAACTGTGAGTTCACCGTTGATAACAGCACCGGCCATGCTAGTAGCTTCAGCGCCTATGAAGATTCCACAGCTCGGACCAGCCGTCTCAATTACAAGCGAGACTGTACTTAACCCACCAGTGGTGATGCCTAAAATACCCAAGTCGTTGACTGTCATACCCCAGGCAGTAGTGGGAGCCGTCCCCCAGAGTATGGTGGTGACTGCGACTGCCCCGGCACCGTTGCAGGCCGTGGTCCATACTGACAGCCAGCGTCCATAACGAAGCCTGATCTTCGTGGTCGTCTAGCGACGGCCCCCCGTGGCCGCTCAAGCACGGAACGCTTCGAGTTTAGAGTGAAACTGTGAATAGTGAGTGCATATCGGTACTTGAGTGTTGTGCGGTCATGGCCCTGACAATCGTATTTAATCTTCTTAAATTATTAATAAAAGTAAACCCTATTTTCGTATCGTGCGAACCCTCAGTGGTGTGGAGGTGATCGAGTGATGCTGCAAATGCAATATGATAAGTGAGAACACCCGTTGAGCCTTAATAATTATATACTGTGTATATAGTAGAGTAGGAAGTTGGACATATAATTGCGCTGTGAATAATGGTGACGAGGATCGTGTTAAATATATTGTATTACTCTCAAATATTAGGTTTTGATTTTTTTTTATTTGTGCAAATGATACGCAGGTTATCTATTGATCTTAATGTACTGTACAAAATATTGCCTCTGTCCAGTGTAAGAGCTAATCGAGATTGAGAAGTCTTGATAGTTAATGTTGAATCATATCCTGCATGAAACTTTGATATATTTTTGACTGTATACGGAATAAAAAATGAACCTGCAGTGTTCTAAATTGTGTCACTAATAAAACTCAATATATTGTTGCTCAAATATATTTATAAAGTATTACAAATGAAAGTAATAAATATATAACAATTTATTAACATGTACTTATTCTTTATAAAACCCTTTTTGCATTTTACATCATGGTTACACTCCAAATATTCTAATTAAATGTTTTGTGGAAAACAAACTTCACAGACATTTTACATGTACCTTTTAACATATATTTTGCTTAAATCTAATCTTGTTCTTATAAAATTATATATTTTTCAACTGTTGCAGTTTAATTAACAATATAATTATGTCTTTGTCTAATACAAACAAGTCGGAAATAGCAATCAAATTTCTTTTGACGCAACGTAAACATATATGTGACAGTACTGCCAATTTAGTCTAATTATTTAATACAACATGGGAAGTACGAACATTCAAAATTCTCTAGTCAGGTTTTATAACGCATTTATAATTTATTATGGAAGACTTCACCGATATCAATGTATTGGTTGCCTCGTATCATTTGCGTGAAAATAGACAATTATTAATAATGTATAGAGTTGTATAGCATTAAAATAGTTTGAATATCACTGGAGCATATTTTTCCATGGTCGTAAGTAAGGTCTGATTACTCACATAGTATCAATGTTATAAACACTAAAACCTACCAAATACCTTTTGCAGAGGACAACCTTCTGAGGTGAATTTTTATCCAATAAAATCAATTCATCACAATTATCTTTTCTTAAACTACCTATATAGTTAATTATGAATACATTGGTCCTTATTTAGATATAACTATTATAAATAATATTTTAATAAGCCACATATTAATAAAAGAAATATTGACAATGTACCAAGCAATAAATGGTACACTCATCTAAATTAAAAAGTGATTATATTTGTGCCTAACAAAGGAATGTAACTTGTATAAAATTAACAGCACACCGCCTGTACATATATCCGCAAACAAAACAGGAGAGTTCCGATTTTATATTACTTAAAACTCGTGGTTGAATTGTACGTTTAAACATATTATATCTATTGTTGAGAATTACTAGTATTTTATTTTGGCCCATTAATAGATTACGGTCCAATGTTAACATTTAGATGTACAGAAACTAAAATGTGTCTGTTAGGGCGACGCGTCGCACACAATGCTCACTTTGTATGGAGCTTGAGCTCGCTCAGTAGAGCGTCGACTTAACAGACAACTTTTGAATGTTATTATACTAGTGTTTTAGTATTTGGAAGTTTCATCAAGCTGTTTCTATATTTTTCGTCGGTTGTCATCATTTGTGGTGTATTGCTCACAAGTTTTGAACAAATTATAGGCCCTAATAGCCCGGATGTTTAGTTTCTTCCAAAGATAGTGTGTTAGTATACAATATTATTATTTTTTAGTTTTATGTTCGGCACGCTATGTTGCTCCGTGCCGGAGATATGAATTGTCTAATAAACATATCCTTATCTCCAGAAAATTTGTTTTTATTTTTTTCTATTACATATATTTATCCCTTTAGGTCTAATAGAAAAGACATTTCATTTAAGGTCATAGCACACTTATCAGCTCAGAAAAGAAACCCCCTTTTTTAGGGTTCCGTACCCAAACGGTAAAACGGGACCCTATTGCTCCGCTGTCCGTCCGTCTGTCTGGGACGCAGTATCTCATGAACTGTGATAGTTAGATAGTTGAAATTTTCACAGAGATGTATTTCTGTTGCCGCTATAACAACAAACACTAACAAATAGAATAAAATAAATATTTGAAGGGGGCTCCCATACAACAAACGTGATTCCTTTTTTGCTTGTTTTTGCACGATGTTAATAACGGCAACAGGTAGACGCTTGAAATATTCACATAAGAGTTATTATATTATTCTCTTTAAAAATAAATAATTAAAGTAAAATAACATTAATAAAATTAATATTTAACGGGGGCTCCCATACAACAAATTTGATTTTCTTTTCGCCGTCTTAAGTACGGAACCCTTCGTGCGCGAGTCCAACTCGCACTTAGCTGATTTTTTACTACGGAACAACGGCTACGGACCTTTTTTTCATAGTAAAAAAATTGGTTGTCTGATTGTCTGTAAAGTCGGTTTACTGACGATAGTTGAACGTGACAACGTCTTAAGAAAATACTGATGGAATGGTAGCATTTTTCAAAAGAAAAATTTAATTTCATTTGTTTAATAGATTTCGCATTATAGTATGAATAAACTTGTAATAAAATCTCTTTGGCTATACTATTTGTATCTGGCTGGTTTTGGTATCATTGAAAGTTTAAATTTTAAAGAACATAATTCCAAATTCAAATTAGAGAATTAGATTCAGAGCGAGGTAGCGCCGCATGACGTCATGTTTTTTCGTGCGTGCAGCCGGCTCTATCGAACTAAAAGACGTTGTCACGTCAAAAGAGGCGATACAGTTTCGAGTAAATAATTGTGCTACCACCTTTACACTAAATAGGGATTATGATAGGGTAAAAATATAATAATTCAACTAAGACCGTCAAATACATTACCAAAAAATATTTTTTACTTAATCGAATCAGTAATATTTAAGAAGAGATAAAGAGCACCTAAGTTCATGCGAAAGCGTGACGTCACGCCATATTTCAACGCACTGCTGCCGTCATTATTCGTTTATGTGATAAGAAAAAAATAAGTGTCCAATATTTTTTCATATCCTATCTGACGACCCTGGTACAGTCAGGGGCAATAATATGTATGCATCCTCTTTTGATATTTCAACATCTTTATTTTCTACACAATGTAAATGTCAAATGTAGATACTTAGGTAGGTACTTATGATCTACTTAATATTATTTCTCGTGTCCGTACCGTGCATAAAAAAGAAGATATAGACGCTTGCATCACTGACTTGACACTTGCGCGCGGCAAACCCTGGTCCCCATCTCTACCCATAGGAGCTCTGGCACCCTTACTCACCAATAGAAACAACACCACATAAATGTAATGTTATTTGACTAAGGTCTTCTGTAAAGTTGAGGTACTAGGTACCCCACTTCGGGTGGTCCAATTTCGAGCGGCTATTCCGCTGTGCCCTCGATTTTTCTTCTATCTGTTTAATTAACAGTAGTTAAATCAAATCAAATCAAATATCTTTATTGCGTATCACATAACATTAACAAGGGTCTTATACATTGGATGGGAGAAAAATTGAGATGGAAGGATACTTTCCCGTAAAAATATAGGGATAATTTTCTGTATTTTTCCGAGGCACATCAACAATGACCACGGTACTGCAGGTAGCTGATCACATTTTCTGCGTCACCGGGTTTTTAAGAAGGCGAACCTTGGGGGGTCCTCAAGCCTGTAGGTCGGCCGTTGCTAAGGGATTACTGGGCGACCGAGCATCTCCCCCTTATCATCTCTCGCTCGCCTAGCGTCCCTAGGGCGGCCGAATCAGAAGGGGGCGACGCGCCCGAGGGTGTCTCTAAGGACTCGGGCACGTCGTGTCACGCGGTAAAAGCGCTTCGGTACGTATCTGTACCGAGTATAGCGAGAAGTGTGTATGCCGGGTCTTCGCACTCTTGTTCGACGGGTGCGGTGATTAACAAAAGTGTGACTAGTGCTTGGTTGAGTAATGCTATCCGTACCCGTAGTGTAATTTTTTTCGTGTAGCATACGCAAGTATTGTAGTTCCGTTAAGAGCTAATTTTAAAACATTTTAAAAACATTACTATTGTAGTTGCTTTAGGAGCTAGATTTGTATAGGAAACGTGAATAGCGCCCCTAGCGGAAAGAAGCGCAAATCATGTTTCCCATACAAATTGAGCTCCTAACGCAACTACAATAGTAATGTTTTTAAAACGAAAAAACTTACACAACGGGGCACGGAACTAAGCGGTGGTAACGGAGCATTGGCGCTCGTGATCGGATCGTCTGTGTGCTGCAGCTTTAGTAGGTAGGTACTCCGTGAGGCACACACTCTGCGGAACACTGCTCTGCCTACATGAATTTGTCTAAACTTATTACCTAATCCAAGCATCGGTTCTAAATAATTTATTAAATACATACGAGTTACCCTACTCTGTTACTTTCTATGCGTCCTTCCTCTTCATCTGTTTGGTGACTCCTTTGGTGCGCTTCCATTTCATTCTTCGATTTTGAAACCATACTTTTACCTGGTGACAAATATAATTTTATCTAAAAGATAAAGGTAGGTATGTACAGACGACCGCAGATGAGGCTAGTATCCAAAACTGTCCAATTTCTTCAATGAATTTTCAACTTATTTCATCATAGAGTTCAAAGTCTACTGACGATATTTTGTCAATTTGTTGAAGCCTAATCTGCTTTCACTTCTATTAGTAAAATTTTGATAAAACTATAGGTAGTTACACCTACTCTTCAAACTTTAGTAGACAACAATAACCAATTTTAACAGAGTACCTAGGTATTTTTTTATATATAACTAGCTGTACCCTGCCACGCTTCGCAGTGGCACATTGTGATTGAATGGTTGAGAAATGAGAAACAAAACAAAGAATACATTTCATATTATTTTAATTTTGCAATACTTTGATTGACGTTAATGGCGGTTGCCTAGTTACGGTTGTTATTTTTTCATTACTTTTGCGGTTGTCAGCGAGTGTTTTCCTCGCTTCTGGCAGATGGCGCGGTCACTGGTACACAGCTGATCGTTAAAAAAACTGTTTTCTCGCGGTCGCAGATATGTGACTGATGCAAAAAATAGATAAAAACAATCCTTGATGCGGATTTTATATGATGTTAAAATTTCAACTCAATTGGTGCAGAACTTTTTGAGTTTTTGAAGCTTACACAAACCAACTTAACATTTTTATATATATACAGGGTGTAAAAGACATGAGCAGTCAAACGAGAACCATGTATTCTGCTCACCATCATAACATTTTTCTTCCTTTAGACTATACCTGGGAAATTGATAGTTACGATTTTATTGAAGGTCAAAGTCATAATTTTTTTTCTAATTTTTTTATGAAAACGTATTTTATACGTTATTTCTTAATTATTGTCCAAAGAAACATTATCATTTTTTTTAGTATTTCATAACAAAAAATGGCTTCAAAACGTTAGCCTTCAATGTATCTCACTCGATACGCACGGACACTAACGAACGGGGCCGCCGTCAAGCAAAATTAACGCGGTTTTGCGAGTTGCGTGCGAGTTGAGCTCTTTACATTGCGCGGTACAATTTGCAATTTTTTGTAACACCAAAAAATAAAAATCATTTCCCAGCAATATTTTTTTTGAAATATGTCTTATTTTGATGTATAGAATACGTGGTTTTCGTTTGACTGCTCATGTCTTTTACACCCAGTAGATATATGTCACCGGAAAATAACAAGAACCGTAAGTTTATAAATTTGGCAGCTGCAGGCTGGGCATTTGGCTGGGAGGGGTCGATTTTTTTCTGTGCATTTTTTCTAGTTTTAAAAATATTTACGCGTTTGTAAACGCAATTTTCAAAAATAATGTTTGTGAAGAAAAATAGTCCTATTTCAAGATATTTATGAGTTTATAACGTCCGGATTAAATATTCTATGCGCAGATTTTTATCTGCGCATAGAGTAAGCTAACTGAAGTTTTGTTGTCCGGTTATTGTAAAATTACTAAAAATAACAGTTATTCACCTACTTGGCGATAAAACTGGTAGGGCAATCTCTACTTGTGGATTGAATATTGAAACCGTCACCGGACGTTAGTAAAAACTCATAAATATCTTGAAATTTGACTAATTTTCTTCGCAAACATTTTTTTTTAAATTGCATTTACAAACGCGTAAATATTTTTAAAACTAGAAAAAATGCACAGAAAAAAATCGACTTGCCTCAGGCGGGAATCGAACCCAGCATCTTCCGCAATCCGGGCGGCATCGGCAGCGTTACCAACTACGTGACGCGGGGCACTGCTTTCGCTGTCGAAATTTGTCAGTGCTTGGTGCTTATGTTTTTATGGTAAACATTGTTTCATCAAATCTTTGAAATTTGCACTTCTAACATCCGAACGAAATATTTTTGTATGACCAATAAACGTCAGTTTTATAAATCTATGACCAAACCTGTCTCTCGGTGAGATGTAGAGCCACAGCTATTTCGTACCGCCGAAGCCTCGTCAGGTAGTTAGCACGAGAGAACTCTTCCTCCAGACTTCGTATCTGAGCTTTAGTGAAGGCTGTGCGCTCCTTGCGACTGCTATTTTCCGATGGACCCTCTAAAAATATATTATAATTCATTTACCAGTGACACAGGCCAAGCCAGCAACAAGTCCACAACAAGTCTAACAAGATAAAAAAAACGTCAGTTACCTATCATTTATTTATTATGCATTAACGATTCAGTATAGGTAGGTATGTAGCTATTGTCTGTAACGTAAACTTATAAGCTGGTGGCGCCGGCGCCTAGCATACCCACTGCACTGCAGGGTCCCCTACGTGACTTCGAAACTCATTACATCGATATCTTTAAACTGACGCGACGGCTTGATAGTGCGAGATCTTGTTTTTACAACGTTTCTTACAACGAAGCTTTATTTCTTCGATGTCACGTTACTTCGAAAATTTTATTCTGAGTACTGTTTCTGCGATTGTATTGTACCCGATAATTTTATACTCATGCGTTATTTCTACGGAACAGGGGATACAATGGCGCTAAATATGACTTTTTTTTATTCCCATCCCAGGTTTTGACATTACCTTTATTATATCAAAAAATTTCGTACTTTATAAATCGCTGCTTTGTTTTTCCGATGTAACTTTACATCGGAAAAACAAAGCAGCGATTTATAGTTATCGATGTTTAGTAGCAGCGAACAAAAGTACGTCGCATAAACAGGATCTCGCACTATCAAGTCGTCGGTTTATAGTTATCGATGTAATGAGTTACGCAGTATAATGTTTCGAAGTCACGTAAGGGACCGCACACTGCATGCCATGTTTACTCGATGTGTTTACGACTGTCGTTGTTTAGTCCTTCCCGGCAAACAGGTGGGATTTATTGCCAGTTACATGCACAACTGGGAATTGCAATGATTGCGACGTTGTAAATTAACAGATATCTAAGTATTAGTTTTCAGAAAATTCTAAATAGTCCTCTGTCGCAATAGTCACCCCGTAAGTTGGAGGGAGAAATTATCTACAGGGATAATTTCATTATTTAAATATTCGTCTGAGAAAAAGTATCATCTTGTTAAGAACAACAATAGTTCTCTCGTTTTCTATGTGTTTTCTGAGTCTTTCTTTTCTCTAAATAATAATTATACTTTTCGTTCATCATTTAGTTTCTATAGGTACTGAAAAGTTATTTTTCAGTTTATAGTCCCTTGAGGGCAGACGAAAAGGTACTAATATAGGCTATATCATAAAACCATAAAAAAAATAACCTCTTTGTATATTATGTTAGCCTGGTACTTCCTGGATCGTTCGTGATTGAGAATATTTCTATACTTATGATTTTTTTTTTAATTTTTATAAATATTAACCTTATTTGACGTAACAATTGTTTTTTTTTTAAATTTAATTGTATTATTTTTATTTCTGATTTAAATACAAATTAAAATACGAGGTCGATTGGGTCGAAAAAATGAGAAAAAAAAATCTCACTAGTTCTTATAGTTATTGTGTTTCTTATTATTATTATTTTGTATATAATATCTCTTTTTTACATTCTTATTGCATTTCATTGTCCTCTGCATAAATATTCACTCACGTTCATGGGTTGACTGGAAGAGATCTCTTTTAGAGATAAGTTCGCCTTTGCTAACAATTGTACTTTTAAATTTTGTAACATATTCTACAAATGCAATAAAGAGTATAAACATAAAGTTCTAATTACTGATTGTTATCCCAAAACAATTTGGTATTTCAATATCTATCACGATTTTTGTTTTACTGAAGCACAGTTAGCTCTCTTTTCCTTTCTTATCGGTACAGTTTTACACACAGTTTTCATGAAATTCACTTAGAAGTAGGGATTGGGTCCCGGGACGTCTTGTGTCTCGAAGTCCCGGCACTTTTTGTAAATTTAGACCCGAAAATCGGGTCCCGAGACTTTCGGGTCGAGACTTGAGACACGGTAATCATTACCGTGCTTGAGACGAGACACGGTCGATTAAATAAGCATTATTATCTACGGATAACTCAAAAACTACTCGTCAGATGTCAATCAAATTTTAATGGGATCACATGAAAAGCACCAGTTTCCAAACGTTGAATGAATCTTCATAAAAAAAGAACACATAAAAAACAGTCGAATTGAGAACCTCCTCCTTATTTTGAAGGCGGTTAAAAAGTTAATCTATGTTTAAGAAATAGACTTATAGTCTAAGATCCGAACCTATATCGACCTTCACCGAGCTGATAATAGAATGAAACATATTTTATTATTAATTTAGTATATTAGAAAATATATTAAAAATGGGTTGTCTAAAAAAATCCTGGACAGACTATTTTTAATTATTTTTTGAAAAATGATTTTTAATAAAATATTGCAACATCAAGATAATAAGAAAATTTTGTCGCGCGCTTATGATGATATAAAATTTTTTCTATTATCCAATCGAGTGAAAGTAACTGATATCGACATACCTGTTCATACCTGACAACCCAGTAGTTCGCGCAGGTAATTAATAGACAACCCAATGCCTGCACATTCTATACGGTTTCTACTATCAGTCAGGACAAAATTTTCTTATTATCTTGATGTTGCAATATTTTATTCATTTTTTTTTAAAAATACATTTTTCAAAAAATAATTAAAAATAGTCTGTCCAGGATTTTTTTAGACAACCCATTTTTAATATATTTTCTAATATACTAAATTAATAATAAAATATGTTTCATTCTATTATCAGCTCGGTGAAGGTCGATATAGGTTCGGATCGTCTACTATTACTTAGGTACCAATTAATTACTGAATTTAACTTTATTGTTAAGATTTTATTTAATTACAAAACGGCAATTTTATATTAATCCTGACATAATGTCATTATTCCTAATATTTTTCAAATATATCTAATTAGATGCTCTATTGAGTGAGCTTAGTAAGCTTAAATCATTTGCTTTCGTCAAATTAAGTACTTAACTTCTAAAATCTTACCTTCTTCGCTGAAATTTGCCATCGCACCAGCGGCACCCTCAAAGTCACTTTCCATTTTCACAAACACTTGTCGCTCGTTCCACTCCGACCAACCGCAATGGGTCCCTTCGGAGCCCTCCAAACTAGGCCTCTCGAACTGTCTGTAGTCGTAGAACATGGGGTAACAACTGGCCTGGAACATGTCTTGGTGGTGTCCCGACTCTTGACAAGACATAAAATCATACGAGTGTTGAACCTGATTATCATTGGAGTCCTCAATCGGGATTAGGAAGTCGTGTTTTATGAATTCCATGATTATTGCAAACACCTCACTAGACTTCAAATTGTTAATGAACTCAACGCCGCATGTCTCAACTGATTCCCAATAAGAAATTAGCACACATCTCTTAGACAATGTTACAAAGAAACTATTGGATGTGTAATGAGGCTGCGTAAGCGCATGTCAAAGTTTTTCAGGGAGGCGGAGCTTACGTTTGGGCGGGGATTTGATGTGTTTGTATTGGGTGCCGGCAGAAAGTTTTATTAACTTTTGTGTTTCATAAAAATACCTAGGTATGTGGGATTGCTTCCCAAGATATTGGTCTGATTCAAAATTTGAATGTCGTCGAATGTCTTTTTAAATTCCAAACCATTATTCGTCACTAGCGCACTCCACCCGCGACTTCATCAGACTTCAATCGACTTCACAAAAATGAGGAGGTTCTCAATTCAACTGTAGATATTTTTTTATGTGTATTACCTCATAACTCTTTACTGGGTGGAATCCCGATTTTGAAAACTCTTTTAATGTTTGGAAGCTGGTGCTTGTCATGTGTTCCCATTTGAATTTGATCGACATAATATCTGATGTGTTTGGTTTGAGTTATCCCTAATAATGCCTATTTAATTAATGACATCGATGATATCGTACTTAATCTTCTCATCTACTTGTTTGTCTAACTAAAGGATCTCGAGATAGTCTCCCGAATATTTCTATTTACCTAAAACACTAAAAAGGAAAAAAAACCGCTTTCAAAACAAAAAACGGAGAAATAAAAATTTTGTTTAATTAATCTACTTAAACGTTTTTTTTTTAAGTCGGTGCCAACCAAGCCAAAATATTTGGAATAGGAAACGTTGTCACTTGTAATTTCGACCGAGCTCAAAAAAACATATTATGTAGGTATACTTAAACATTTCTTTTTTCTCCGTAGGCGGAGTAGTAGGTACCTCTACCTACCTGATTGTTTGGTTGTGGGAGTAGTTTCAGAAGTTCTTTGAGGCTACGAAAAATTCAGACCAATAAAAGACTTTTTTATTGGTCTGAGACGAAAAATAATAAACTTTATGGAATAATTTTATTTTTGCGTTTACAAAATTTTTCTAGTATAATAAACTTTACTTTTATAGGTAGGTATTCCCCTGGAGATTGAACCCGGAACCCTTTGGAACTATTTCCGGTGAACGAACTAGCTAGACCACGGAGGCGGTTATTTGTCAAAATTATGATATAATGAATAGGTTTAGGTTCAACTAGAAAAATGTAAATTAGAAAAAATGCACTGAAAAAAATCGATTTGCCTCAGGCGGGAATCGAACCCGCATCTTCCGCAATCCGGGCCGCTGCGTTGACCATTTACAGCCGCCCGGATTGCGGAAGATGCGGGTTCGATTCCCGCCTGAGGCCAGTCGTTTTATTTTTCAGTGCATTTTTTCTTGTAGGTATTAAAAATATTTACGTATAAGTATTCCCCTGGAGATCGAACCCGGAACCCTTTGGAACTATTTCTGGTGAACGAACTAGCTAGAGCACGGACGGTTTAGGTATAATTCAACTAGAAAATGTAAATTAGAAAAAATGCACTGAAAAAATCTTTATGCCTCAGGCGGGAATCGAACCCGCATCTTCCGCAATCCGGGCCGCTGCGTTGACCATTTACAGCCGCCCGGATTGCGGAAGATGCGGGTTCGATTCCCGCCTGAGGCCAGTCGTTTTATTTTTCAGTGCATTTTTTCTTGTAGGTATTAAAAATATTTACGGATAAGTATATAAAATTATTCCAAAATTTAAATTGTTTTACCCGGCAAAACATTTTACATAACTTAGGTACCTATTTAGATCTGGAAATTGATATCAAATTTCACACTAGTTGAAGCTACTAGTTCTCTATGCCACCTATAAGTCTCGAGGATAATATGGAAAGGATACAAACAAATCATCAAGCTATCATCGGTCACAGTGATAGCGGCCTGCCACCGTGAGAACTGACGCCATTACGTCGTCGGTCCCAAGGGGTTTTCGCTAACTCGGGTCTTATGACAACAAACGAGGCCGCCCTCTGAAACTTTCGCATACTAATCATTCAATTAAGTTGTTAATTGGGTAGTTAGTTTATGTTAAAGATATTTGTAAGTTATAACCCACCATTGTTAAAATAACTTTTAATTTAACTACATATCCGTGAATAACTTCGCAGCCGAAGAAAGAACAAACGCAAAATAAGTTGCAACATTTACCCCGCCTAAACAACTAATTGTATAGCTAATATTTATTTCAATATTCCCATTAAAAAGAAAATGTTCTGCTGCGGTAACGTTACCCCAACAGAAAATGTTTTTGTGAAATAACTAAAAAAGTATAAGTACAACAAAGAAAAAGTTCGCAACAATTATAAAAGGTGGGCAACTAATTATTTACATAATTTAAATGACTATTTTCGACATTATTTTGCTGGGGGAACACACGATGATTGGATAATAACTTCGGTACATTTTTTTTCAAGCAATGCTATGTAATTCATATAATTATAAACAGTATAAGGGACCTGGCGCGTCCTCCTGACGAGGACACCGAGAGCAGCCATCGGACCGCACCCGGGGGACTTAGGGCGCGGTCGTGGCCCTGAAAAGGGCCGTCCGGAACTAGCCGTGGTGGGAAAACAAAAACAACTCGACGATGGCATGTGACTTCGAATGCCAAGCGGACACACTTGACATCAAAAGCCACACACCCGCCGAGAAAGTTTCCCCACTACGTTACCAGGGTCCGCGATGGCTTCCGAAACCAACCTCCCCCCTACCCCCTATATACCGCTCCGAAAATGCGCTGGATTTGGTACTTCTTAAATCAGGAGTGGTCTTCCCTTGACTTTCTCGTACACCTACCGGAAACAAACGAAAAAAAAGACAAAGCAAACGACTCAAAAGTTGATAGAAACCCAATCCTACGTCATTGTAGAAACCTTATAAATATTTTAAAACGTCATGGACCCATTTGGGATTTGAAATATGAAGTTATTTAATTTTTAAACAATAGACTCGTGGACCTCTGGGAATAAGCCATATTTTGATGTCATACATGCATGTTAAATTTGGTAGCAATAAGTTGTTAAAGCATAGTTACTCGAGTTATCGTGCTGACGCACAGACACACACAAACTTAATTCCAAAAACGGTATTTTTGGACTAGGGGAGGTCCAAAACGTGTAAATCCCAGGTAAATCCGTCAAAATCTAGAGGTCGAATTTTTTGAACATTACAAGACTTTCATAATTATCTTTCTCTATTTAAATATCAACTTACCCACCAATAGATCATCTTCTAAGAACGTTGGCACACTGCTCTACATAATTATGCCGATCGACAGGACGCGATGAGGCTCGCGTAACCAAGCGTGCGATCGAGAGGTCATCGCAAGACTTGTAGCGTGCCGCCTGGTGACGCGCATCATTGCTGCTTCCTGGAGCTTCTCATCCAGGATAACGGGGTCTGTCTACCTCTAGCCTAGGTAAGTACAGTCACTAGCGAAAATATGTATTTACACAGACGAGAGACAGTAGTCGGGACTAAATTGTGAAAAAACAGGATTTTTACCACGTAGACATAGGTAGGGTACCTACCTACCTCGGTTTTGATTGCGATATTTCGGTGCAGTTGCATGCGCCATGCATGGTGGTCACGGATGAACTTGCGGAATAATAACAAAACCGAGGTAGGTACATGGTAGGTACAAGTCTCGTTTTATCACAATTTATTGTTACCATCATCATCGTCATAAAAGCCTTTATAATTCGACCCACTGCTGGGACACAAGGCCTCTCTTTCTCATGGAAGGAGGTTTAGTTAGTACCTAGTTCGCCACGCTTGATGGTGGATTGGTGGACGGAGTAGGTATAAGGTGATCAATAGGTACCCATTTGCTGACCCATTAGTCGCCTTCTACGACACCCATTGGGATATCTATAGGGTGATGCTATTCTATACTGCCGGCATCACATGGCTATATTTAATGTTAGTGACCACGCAATTAAGTTTAAAACTCAGACTCGTACTCGGGGTGTTTTAGTCCGTCAGAATAGATCGTTTTGAACTGCATGGCATACTTTTTTTTAGGAGCGGTTAAAGCCGTTTACGCATATCCTACGCCATTGGTTGGGCATAGGGTTACCTACCTATGTGGTGCTATTCAACCAAGATAGACGAGGTAGGGCACAGTGGACTAGCCGCTTGAATTTGGAGTAGCCCAAACTGGGGTAATATCTACCTACCTCCACCCTACACTTTGCTATAGGCCCAACATCGAAATCGCGAAATAAAATCAGCTTTTATCTGTATCCTAGTATCGTTTCACTGCATATATATTTTATTAATTAATGAGTGTGCAATAGGCAACTCACGTTTTGTCACTCCCTAATTGATTAAAGCTACGCTTGTGCAATTGGACTCATACTAAAGCCATCTTTTTGGTTTAATGAACCGTTAAATGTTTAATTGAATACAAAAAATTACAAAAGTTCAGTACCACTGAGCTGCACTTATACAGAACCTAGGTATCTACTTGAAAATTGAACTTGTTTGCTCAAATATCCCGATGCGACTGAAACTTAAAAACTGATCCTATAACACTCTTAAACTTTAGGAATCCAACACAGTTAATATATACTGTATCACAAGCACTTAAAATTTTTGCCGCCGCGAAATAAGGCCTAATTGGCTAAGATTCCGTGCCGGTGAGTGTATTATCATTCCTAATTCGTTCATTAGATGATTGACGAAAATTTACAATTTGTCAGTTTGCATGTATCATTGACGTAATAATAATTGTTTACAGTTTTTTGTAATTAAATAAATTAATAAAATGCTTAGGCAATTAATAAGAGAAGTAAAATCTAGAGCCACATCGTATGCAGAGCGTCGCGTGCGCACCCCACTGCCAACGCATGTTTTGGCAGCTGCGCCCCGAGCGGTGATCAATATATTGTCACACATTAGCTTAGCTTCTTTATTTGCTTTTTGTATTTGATTACAGCGTTGATACCTTGTTGAGTCAGACTCGTTTTTGTAAGACAAATAAATATATTAGTGATGATAGCAATGAAATTTTAGATAGGTAGGCATTATGATACTTATAAGTAGGTACCTACACTAAGATTTTTTTAAATCTTGACGGGGAACACCTTGGCTTTTTTATTTATTTATTTATTAGAAACAAACAGTCATACAATATATCTTTTTCAATATCACTTTTTATAGACCTATAGTTTCATTAATTTTCTTAAATAGTCAGATACACAGGTGAGCTAAGTTCCGAATTATTACCAATTTCATACAGACGGAAAACATAAACTAATTGTAAAAAGTAGTTTATCTCACTGTATACTCAGACCAATAAAAAAGTACCGTATAGTGTAATTTTTTTAGTATAAAAAACTAGTAACGTTTTTTGTACTAAAAAATACATTTTAGTTGCGATAAGAGTTCAATTTGTATGGGAAATATGATTTGCGCTTCTTTCCGCTAGGGGCGCTATTCACGTTTCCTAAATAGTTAGCCACGTTTTTTTCCTAAAAAAACTTATACTATTAGTAGAAGATCCGAACCTATATCGACCTTCACCGAGCTGATAATAGAATGAAACATATTTTATTATTAATTTAGTATATTAGAAAATATATTAAAAATGGGTTGTCTAAAAAAATCCTGGACAGACTATTTTTAATTATTTTTTGAAAAATGATTTTTTAAAAAAAATGAATAAAATATTGCAACATCAAGATAATAAGAAAATTTTGTCCTGACTGATAGTAGAAACCGTATAGAATGTGCAGGCATTGGGTTGTCTATTATTTACCTGCGCGAACTACTGGGTTGTCAGGTATGAACAGGTATGTCGATATCAGTTACTTTCACTCGATTGGATAATAGAAAAAATTTTATATCATCATAAGCGCGCGACAAAATTTTCTTATTATCTTGATGTTGCAATATTTTATTAAAAATCATTTTTCAAAAAATAATTAAAAATAGTCTGTCCAGGATTTTTTTAGACAACCCATTTTTAATATATTTTCTAATATACTAAATTAATAATAAAATATGTTTCATTCTATTATCAGCTCGGTGAAGGTCGATTTAGGTTCGGATCTTAGACTATATGGGCTCTACGTAAATATTGTAGTTGCGTTGAGCTCGATTTGTGCTCGATTTGTAGAGGCGTAAATCATGTTTTCCATACAAATTGAGTTCTGAACGCAACTAAAATAGGTAGTAACTTTTTTTACAAAAACTTACACTACGGGTACAGTACACGTAGTTTAAGTTTTATAGTTTAAAATACGCAACTACTTTAGTTGCGTTATGAGCTCAATTTGTATAGGAAACGTGAATAGCGCCTCTAGAGGAAAGAAGCGTAAATCATGTTTCCAATACAAATTGAGCTAATAACCCTAATTCGTTGCACAATAGTTACGTTTATTATAATTTATAAGTACCAAAAACTTACCAACAAAAACGTAACGTAAAGTACCCAAGTGATGATTAGATACGCCCGAAGGCGAAAGCGAGGTTCACCCGAATCATCGAGGTAAGTTCCGAATTCCGGTACTTCCTTACATAAGTACCTAATCCTTTCATAAGTAAGTTCATAGAAAAATATCAGGGTTATTGATGTTTTTCTATAAGCAAAAGGTCTTGTAGATGACGACATATTAATGACGTAAATTGTAACTTCTTAAATATAGCAGCTCAAATTGTCTCAGGGTTGTATCGTTGTGTAAGTTCTCCACGGGTCAGTGTTTGGAAAAATAACAAATACTTAGGCGATTACGAATACGTAGCCAAGTGAAATTTCATTGTTTCAAACATTGCATGCCGCTTTGTAAGACGCTATCACAATCCGGCTGAACGTTTGTTGGTCGCATTACAAACGGCGGCGGGCGGTTTCCAATCCAGCGCGCCTTTTTGTAATACGGCATGTTATACGATATGACTGCGACACAGGTATATATTATTAAGTAGATATAGGCCTGTGAAAATAAAATATATACCTACTCGAGACAACCCTGAGCCCAAATCTTGTGTACGCGCAGATGATGACTTTAGCAGAGCCGATTAAAGTCACACAATGCATTATTTATCGTCGACAACTTCATTATTATGTATGAGTGTCCAGCCAGATTTTGGAGGGTCTATTTGTGTTGACATTATTGCTATTGTTTATAGTATTGAATCACTACCAATATACTACCTACTCAAAAGCGATTTAAGTAAATTGAAATTACTATGCTATAGGTACCTACATAGATTTATAATTAACTAGCTTTAGCCCGCGACTTCGTCTGCGTGGAATAATTACTTTAGGCAGCATTTTATTTTTTTGTGTAGGTACTTTTTGCAAAAAATACACATACAAACTGCCGTACACTACTGTAAATGGCATTTTTATAATCTACCATTTTATGTTTTTCCATCATTTCCTTACTTACATGCAACTTTTCATCCCCACATGGGACAATAAATATTTCAAAAATGCTCGAACAAATATTTGCATATTTCTTATCGTGTGCTATTAAAAATCTCATGGTTTTATCTTTGGTAATGAGAAATCCCATAAAAAATTTCATCTCATATTTCAACCCCTTCATTCCCTTTTTTATCAGGACCCCCTAAAATCTCGAAAATGATACCCTAATTCTTATTAAGTTAAAAAGTCACGTCCGCCATCTTGGATCTCAAAATCGATGTTTTATTCGGAGTCAGAACCCCCAAAAACCACGAAAACGGTACCCATATTGACATTGCGTTAAAAAGTCGCGTCCGCCATCTTTGATCTCAAAATGGATGGTGTAGTAGGAATCGGGGCTCCGAAAATCACGAAAATGATACCCATATCGACTTTATATTAAAAAGTCGCAACCGCCATCTTGGATCTCAAAATAGATGTCGTATTCGGAATCGGGACACTCGAAAACCACGAAAATGATACCCAAATTGACATTTTGTCAAAAAGACGCGTCCGCCATCTTGGATTCCGTTATAGAGGTTTTATTCGTAATCCGGACCCCCAAAAACCACGAAAACGATACCCATATTGACATTATGTTAAAAAGTCACAACCGCCATCTTGGATCTCGAAATAGATGTCGTATTCGAAATTGCGACCCCCGAAAACCACGAAAATAATACCCGTATTGGTATTTGGTCAAAAAGTCACGTCCGCCATCTTGGATTTCGTAATAGATGTTTTATTCGTAATCCGGACCCCCAAAAACCACGAAAATGATACCCATATTGACATGTCAAAAAGTCGCGTCCGCCATCTTGGATTTCGTAATAGATGTTTTATTCGTAATCCGGACCCCCAAAAACCACCAAAACGATACCTATATTGACATTATGTTAAAAAGTCACAACCGCCATCTTGGATCTCGAAATAGATGTCGTATTCGAAATCGCGACCCCCGAAAACCACGAAAATAATACCCGTGTTGACATTTGGTCAAAAAGTCACGTCCGCCATTTTGGATTTCGTAATAGATGTTTTATTCGTAATCCGGACCCCCAAAAACCACGAAAATGATACCCATATTGACATGTCAAAAAGTCGCGTCCGCCATTTTGGATTTCGAAATAGATGTTTTATTCGTAATCCGGACCCCCAAAAACCACGAACACGATACCTATCTCCACATGGGTCAATATTTCAAAAACGTTAGAACAAATATTTATTTATTTCTTATCAAGTGTCTAAATTCAAAGTTTCATGGTTTTATCTTTAACAATGTCGAACTTCCATACAAACTTTCATCCCCAATTTCATCCCCACACGGGTCTAGATTTCAAAAATCCTAGAACAAATATTTCTTTCTTTCTTATTAAGTCATTTTTTCAACGTTTCATGGTTTTCTCTTTAACAATGACGAACTTCCATACAAACTTTCATCCACTATTTCACCCCCATACAGGTCAATTTTTCAAAAATCTTAGAACAAATATTTCTTTCGTTCTTATTATGTGCCTAAATTCAAAGTTTCATGGTTATATCTTCAAAAATTACGAACTTCCATACAAACTTTCATCCTCTATTTCAACCCATTTAACCTTTTTTTTCGCAATGAAAAGTAGCCTATGTCCTTCTCAGAGATCTAATCTATATTTGTAGCAAATTTCATCAAAATCGGTTCAGTGGTTTAGACGTGAAAGCTTAACAGACAGACAGACAGACAGACAGAGTTACTTTCGCATTTATAATATTAGTAGGGACTGTCCTATAACTGTGATGCACAGAATTTAATAGCTACTTACTATAATATCTAGATATTACCTACCGATATAAGCTGAAGATGACACTAGGTACCTACTTAGAATATTTTTACGTTTGGATTTTTATTATTTTTAATTCTGGGGGCACTTAAGTGAATATGGGCTCCATAATGACTTATGTGCTTTATTCTGCCGACCAAAGAATTTATTGACCTTGATCTGAACTGATGGTACCTAAATAAGGTCGAATATGTAATCGAGCTTCAGCTGGAAGTCCAGGACCCTCAACCAAGGATTGGCTACCTTTTTGTTCATTGCCGAGCCGGAAGACAATAATGGTAATATATAGGTAACATTATTATGGAGACAGATTTTTATAAGCTGGTAGTAGCTAAGCAGACGGACTTGAAAAGATCCACCACTGCAAAGCACCAAGCAAACCGAGCACAGTCGCCCCTCTGGGTTTGTACCACGAGGTCTGTACCTACCCTTAAGACACGGCTAGTTCCACCAAGTTTTACGCTTTACAATTTTGCAAAAAGTAACGCTAAATGTCAACTTATTGCATAGGAATGGATAGTTCCATTTATACTCATATAATAACTATGTTCATTTATATTTTTAACAAAATTTTAAAACTTGGCGCAACAACCAGTCGTTATTTTTCAACGTAAAAAACAACTATTTTAGTTGCGTTTTGATCTCATTTCCTCTTATTATAAAACATAGACTTAAGTTAGCCAAGGTTTAAAACTGATGCCATCACTTTTATTGAATGAAAGACAGAGTTAGACTAACTTTAGTCCACTCTAAGAAACGTGATTTGCTCTCCTTTCCGCCAGGGGCTCTAATCACGTTTACCGTACAAATAGGTCCCCAGTGCCTAGGTCTTGTGTAAAAAAATACGCACTTATAATCCAAAACGTTTTATTTAAAAACAAATGCCACTGTAACACAGACTTGTATCGATAAAAATATACTTAAGTACACGATAGAAAATACAAAAGGCGATTTTGAAATTATGTGATTTGTCTGCTCTTAAAATAGCATTTTTTATATATTTTTTTCTATATTTTCACTTTTTTTTGCGTGATGCTTTTATCGTAATATAGGTATTACATAACTTAGTAATAAGGTAACAAGCAAGAAGTAATTGCACTTTATAGCAGAATAAGCAAAGCTTCATTCATTGTAGACCTACATGAATTACAATACATATCTATATTTTGTCGTTTTCTCAAGTTCATCTACAAAGCATTTATTTGAACAAAAAATATTTTTAATTGTATTATTTCACACACACAGTTGCTCATGTTTACTCAGTCTCTTTAAATAAACAAGTGATGTATAATATTTATAGAATCATTTAGTTGTTTATTTAGCAGCAGATATTTAAAATTCGCTCTCACTGTCATCACATCCTATTAAATCTACATTATTATTATCTTAACGTAATAGGCATTTTGTAATAAAGACAAAAGCATTTTTAAGATAGGTTCACTTTTCTAAGAAGACTTTGTATTGTAACATCAATACTAATATTATAAAGAGGAAAGATTTTGTATGTTTGTAACGAATAAACTCAAAAACTACAAGACCGATTTCAAAAATTCTTTCACCTTTAGAATCCTACATCAATCCTGAGTGATATAGGCTATATTTGATTTTTTTTAAATCTCCATTCGGACGAAGCTGCGGCCAAGCGCTAGTATTGATAAAATTAATCAAAATAAAATAAAATCTTTAGTTTATAGGTATTGTGATTGTAATAATTATAATTTTTGTAAATTATAACTAGATAGACGGCAAACCTTAACTTTAATGACGGTGAGCAGTCAAATGACTGCATATAAGTAATATTATTTAGAGAATTATTTATTAAATTCAAAAATTAAGTACTGATACAATAGATGATAGGTTATTTAAAATGTAGTATTTTTTACATTTGAGAGTTTTAATAAAACTCAAAGAATAACAAAAAGGCTTTTTACAATCATTGCATACTTTTGTTACTTTACCGCTGTCTTTTTCAATTCACCTGTGATGAATACAGAGAAGATGAAGGGGTAGGTGTTATAAACGAAGGATCTGAACTGGGAAGTCCAGGAACAAAGAAATTTTAGGTTCGAAACAATTCAAAAGATGTCTTATTTCAAAATGGAATTTCGCGCCATGTCCTGTTTCTAGTGTTAAACAAAAAATTACACAGTTTTATTTAGATATGTAAAAATCAACCTCCATTAAATAATTATTACAGTCATTCTTGTCCATCTATAGGTACGTTGTTTGGATGCAATCGTTTATACTGTGTTAAGCCAGTCCATTTTTAAGTCTCATCTAGAAGTAAATTCTTATTTCTTTGTACCTACATACAATTACTTATACGTGATTATACCTAGGTAGATACAATAGCCTATTATGTATTAGCACAAATTTTAATTCTTATTGTCCCTAAATTGAAGAACGAAGGAAAATACAGAATTCTTTTCTAATGGACTTACTTAATATGACAATGAATTTGATACATTTCAGAGTCACGACTTGAAAAGCATTTAAATTATTTCTCATTTACTAATATTTATCAATTTAAAAAAATAACATGAGTAGATAGATTTTGATATAAAGTTTCTCCTACACTTATAATAGTCTTCTTATAAAAATGACTTATCATAGAGTTGAGATCATAGTTCCGTATAAAAAATTATTAAAAAAAATCATTTGTTTAACAACATTCTGCCTCAAAACTAGGGTTTACAGACTTTTCTCTACTTAAAAACTAAATGTATAAAATACATACTTTCTCGTTCGCCCTGCACTTTTACAGATATAGGTACCTATAGATAGCATTAATTTAACTTTTTTAATTATTTATCCTGACTAGGAAAAATAATAGAGGCTAGTGGGGACATGAATCTTTTTAAAATTTAAAAAATGTTGATAAAACTGTCTGAGTGATTTCTACATAAGGAATGGTTCCATCAATCTGGACTTTTCAAACAGCTAATAGTATGTAGGTAGGTGAATCCAGTTTGTCTGCTTGTCTCAATTAGGTAGGTAATAGGTGTTAGTTCAACGTGGGTTAAATTGACCAGTGGTGAAATATAGAAATTTTTAATCCGTTTGTCATTCAAAATCATAATATTAATATCAACGTTATTTTGGACTAACAAACATAACGTCTGAAATGGCTGTTTTTGACTAAATTAAGATACTTAATAAAATATGATTGATTTGATTTGGTTTTTGAGATAATGTAAAAATTCATTCATAAAACCCTTTTTAATGCGTAAATGTAAAATTATGAAATAATTTATATAAATTAATTAATGGTATCTACCGTCTTATAGCTCACGATTTCATGTAGAGTGCAGTATTGTCTCAGAATCAACGCCGTACAACTTGTTATTTATAAAATATCGACCGCTTTTGAAAAGGTGTCACGCTAAAACGTGCACCGTATAACAAGCGTAATCTTTTTTAATCTACCTTATTTACTGGAAATAAGGGCGATTTTCACAATGCGACGATAAACATAAGCACTGTAACCTCTTGAATATAATAGTGCGTACAAAATCTTGATTGCACTAGACATTTTCATATTTCTCTTAAATTTATTCATGCTCAGCTCATAGTCTTTAATATTTGCAAAATAATTATCTTTCTTAGGCTACTTAATAGCTACCAATTGGAAATGTTTACCTAAAAGTCAAAAACTTTTTAGCATCAAGGTGCTACCACACCAACGCACACGTATAATCTCAGTAATAATAAATTATATAGCGTACCTATACGTTTCCGGTTAAACCAAGTTTTAATTATTACAATTTCTTATAAAAAGATGTTGTATTGAAAAATGGAACAACCACGGAACAATCCATTCCTGTGATACGTTACTTTTAGCAAAATTGAAAAACGAAAAACTTGGTGGAACTGACCGTTAGTGTAAACTACCTAAGTAATTATTTTAGTTGCGTTAAGAGCTAAATTTGTATGGGCAATGTGATTGCGTAGCGCCCCTAGCGGAAAGAAGCACAAATCACTTTTCCATCAAATTAAAACTAAAACAGTTACGTTTTTACACTAAACACTTACACATTATTCGAACGCGAAGGGTCACATCAGGTTACCACAAACTGACAAATTTTCCAATCCATTTTGCGCTTTATTATGAACATGTTTAAGGTTGAAAGTCAATAGGAGAAAATTGACAGTTATGTCGACGTCCATGTATATTTTTGCACGGAATTAACAGAGTGAGTACACAAGAACACGAGAATTTGAAATCGTAGCACGATACTTGTATAAGATACGCATGGTGTGGAGTGATTATAGACTTATGCTATTGTTCGCTAAAGGTCCACATTTCCAATTGGGTGACTATTAATATTTGATATCGATAATAACGTCACGATTGCAGTGCCAGTACCCGGACGAAGGTGACAGTAGTGTAGTGCAGTGCTCTCTTCAAGTTAAACGACAGCTACCGCGGCTGGGCGCTGCGCTGCGGGCTTCCCGGCGACTTACTGAGCGCGGACAGGGAGCTTGCGCGCTTCATGCTAAAAGGATAAAGTTGGAAATCCCTTGTACTGATAAACAATAAACAGACCAAGTTCAAACTGATTTCTGAATAATGGTTCGGAAGTTATTTCCTGAATATGAAGTTATTTTCTATTTAGTCAGCAATGAGTGTAATTAAGTTTCAAATATTCGAAAGTATACCACTATTTCGTTATCATTTTTGACTCTCAATCAAATCAAACCAGTTTTTAAATATAAAATAAATTGTTTGAAATTTACGAATATAAAGATTCTAAGTACTTACTTCAACTCTATAACACTAAGGTATCTAATTACAGATATTTTGAAAAAAACTTGCACTTATAATTTATTACTAGCAGTTCGATTTTAGGCAAATTACATGCAAACGTCTTAAACAAAAAAGCAAAAAGAAGATAATATACAATGGGCACAGCTAGGAGTAAAGCGCGAATGTTTACTTAGATGTTGAAACTACGTCTGTTCAATAATTTATTTCAATGAAATCACCTAAGAAAAGTCATATTTAATTATTAAATCCTTAGTTGGGCAAACTACCTAAAGTTAACAGAGGGTCGAATGGTATCTTATCAATCTTTATTCGAAAAGAATAACGAACTCTCGTATCTACGAGTCGAGAAGACGACTCGGACAGAATATGGCGTTGTGATTTATTATAAAAAATAGCTTCAAAAAGTAAACATCGTGGCCAAATTTATTACTATAAATACGCCACTGTTTTATTTCTTATATTGTTTTTGTAAGCTTTGACGGCCTAATATTTCAACAGCCAAAGACTAATTCTCCGCGAGTACTACAAGTTACAGGCGAGGCGTCTCCTAGGTGTACTTATTTTACCTTTCCGGATCAGTGAAGTCTACGTCAGGGGGCAGGTGGGCCGAGTGGCGGCCCGCAATCCGATTGAATAGTCGCACCGATGACCGCCTCAACGACTCTCGAAGTTTCGAGAAACTGGCACTCCGCGACACCTCGGCCGGGCCCTGCCGCGCCCGTGTTATGCAATTTACACTCCATATTGTTTCAACAAAAAAAAATACAACAAAAACTGGCGAAAAAATTTCGTTTGCCTAAATAAATAAAAATGGCTGCATAAATGACACTCCTTCGCCTTAATGTGAAAATATTCAAATGATTGCTTGCTACACCAATTAGATAAAATAAAACTTAATACGTAGACTAATCTAACATGGATTTCTCTAGTGAATATGAAATGTACAGAATAATTATTTTGTGAATGATGTTGAGATGCCCGCATGCATCTAAGTACGTCTAACAGCAAAAGCCGCCGCTGGAAATAAAAGTGGATATCTCTTCGAAACGAATACTTTGAATTAAAAAAAATGTCATGCCTTGTGTTTTATTCAATACGAGTGTACACTGAGTTCCTATTAGAATGTGGATTATAAATTGCATAACACTGTAGACTCACCGTTCGCAACGGAAATACTATGTGTAGATAAGTATATAAAAAACAAAAAATGAAACAAAAAATAAATTTACATAAATATTTATTAACAATTTCAAATTACGATTTGACGCAATAGTATCGAGACAATAAAAAATATCAGAAACTTTTACAATATTGTGACGGGGAAATATGCGTGTTAAAATGGAGATTCTTCGTCTGTAAGATAATGGATATTCCGCGACAAATTAACTTTTAACAACATAGTTTCCCAATATTTACTTGCGTATTTAATATCTAGTGCGAATAGAATAAAAACCACCATTCAAGCAGCACCCACATACAAATATAAAAATTTAATTGTATATAAAAAATACTATAATATTCATTTAATCTATACTCTCACATAAAGCTTAAACCGATAAACGTACACTAAAACTGGAATGAAAGTTTATGTAAGCATAAAATTATTGACGATATGAAATAAAAAATATTTAAAATTGACTACTGGCGACACATACAATAAAATAAGTAACGTTCACAATGATAAAATCACTTTCATGCATTCTTCAGTACAAAGAACAACATTATTATAATATAATAATATCAGCAAATTAAAATTTAAAATCGTAAGCGAATAAAATCGTTGTTTAAAACATGCGTGATATCAAGATAAATAAAGTTTACGCCATATTCTTGGACACTTCACAATTAATAAATGCAACTTTAATAACAGTTCTTACTGCATAGTTACAATTTATATCACTATACCTAATTAAATTGAATGATTTAATAATTATAAATGTTAGATACCACGATAAAATTTTTGTTAGACGTAAAATACTTTCTCTTAATACACATAAATTAATAATATCCACCGCTTAGTAATATAAATTATAACTATGATGTAAATATACAGATGGTCGTGGTATTTAAAATGTTGTAGAACATTTTGCACCGTGTGATAATAATTAATCGTAACTTAAGGACGGCTTGTATGCACCGATCTTCAGCCTATCACACAACATTTGTATTTTTTTTTTATTTTTTCTGATGAAATTATACCTAACGCATGCTAATGCTAATAAATAAAACTAAGCTATAGTGATCCCGCCATTTTGAACCTTGCAGCAGAATGAAATGCGAATAAATGACCCCTACTGAATGAACTGCAAATAATAATAAAATAGGAAATGATCACAGTGACGAAACTGCATTGTTCAAAATGGTTGGAGGTAACGGTAATGATCCTTTATTAAAATAAAATGAGCGAGACGACACCGGTCTAGGCACACACAAGGTTCAGACCTCTTTTCTAATTAGGCCATCGAGGTTTGATGCGAGTATTGTTCGAGTTGTGCGAAGACCTTTATAAAGGATCACGCACGTTAAAAGCGAGTGAGTTCTTAATTAAGCCGTAGAGAACTAATTCTTAGACTACTGGTGCGGCGCGTTACTCCCGGTGTTGATGCCTAGTGCATTGAACAACTTTGATTTAAGGTTCAACCGGGGCTCACTCGCTTGATTCGGACCCTATGTGTGGAGAAAACAAAACAAAAAAATAAATAAAAACAAAAACAGCAAACAAAAGTGTGTGGACAAACATAGATTATGTGAAGAAAATATTACACAAAATAAATACGTAGAAAATAATATACCGATTAGCCCTTATTATCCAATTTGATACGCTGCCTTTTGAAAGCAAAATTCAATATTATTATTAAATAACATATTTATTATTAAAAATACTTAGTTGAAAAAAAGCTATTCAAAGTTTCAACAGTCAGCACAAAAGCAAAGATATTTGAGCAAAAAATATCTTTATCTAGAAACATTATGTTGCAAATAATATTAATTTATCTATTAAATCTTATCCTCCTTGGTTTGTGTAAATAAACCTCTGTCACTTATTCATATTTACGTTGAAAATATTATTTTAAAATTTACTATGATAAAATGTTGGAGGGGAAATATTATGTTATAAATCACATTATTAATAGGTATCTACCTATATTTTTTAAATACTTTATATTATATATGTACTTAGTAGTATTAATAATATTTATATTTTTGTATACCCGAGATTCGAAGTAAATACAACAATGGAGACCTGTCTAATTAAGTTTTAAAATATAAAAATGTTGCTCTAAAAACTTTGATATAACCGACAAAGTGCTGCCATTTTCTTAAAACTAACATTCATGTGACACTCCGAATTTAATGGTGGCAAGACCAGTTGCGATTAAAAAGACAAAGCTATCACAGACAACATTGAAGAGGTGGTGATAATTAAAGCTTGGCGAGGTGATGCACTGTACAATAAATGTGGTGATGAACAAGAGTGCTATGAAACCAAATGAGATCCGTTGCAGATGATGTGTCAACTAAATGAGGCGATTGCCACACCAGACGTCACAAGCTCCACAAGACAAGACGAAACGAGTGCTGTGCGATTAACAACCAAAGACATAAACCAAACGGAAAAGATGTAAGACCATGTAAACGTGAGATAACCAAGACGATAATTATTTTTTACTTATCAATAGATGCGAAGTTAGCCCCTTATCGTATTAAAGCCCTAAGGGAAGCTTATAGTCTATTTTAAACCTGAGGAAATATCCCAAACATTCTGGAAACAAGCGATTTGATGAAAGTTTAAAAAACAAGTTTTATAAAATAAGAACAGCTTTATTTTCAAATTTAGAAGTTATCAATTTTTTTATTTATTTATTTATTTATAATATAGTTTTTAAGGCCAAAAATAAAGAATGATGATTTGTGATATTTTAAACATTGTTATGAAGAAACCAAATGTACATTTTTGAATGCATTCTTATAGGAAATTTTTAATTTTTTTAACTATCCGCAACGTTTCCTCATCATTATCTTTGATTAGTAATTATATCTATAAAAGCGGGTGGTATTCCAGCGTTTTCTATCTCCGTGTATTATATTTACAAGTATATGATTTAACTAAGTAAAGTGAGTAGTTAAGTATTGTATTTAAAATAATAAATATACATGAAATAGAGTTTCATAATTATCAAATGATAAGAAAAAAGCCAAATAGAAAGTGCTCATAATTCCTACTCCTTGCGTTCTAGAGATAAGTAGCCATTTAAAAGTATCTACTTTGTTTTTCGCAATAATGTGGTTGGCAAAATGTATGTCACGACGTTTATTCCGTCTGGTTATCTCACACAGCTGGAACCCTTTAAAGAACCAAAAAGAAGCCCCTCATTAGCGCTGACCTCTTCGTGGTGTTCATGATGTTCGATGGACTCGCGGCTGCCGTGGCGAACGCCTCTCGCCCGAGATTGCTTCACGATATCCAGCGCCTAAGGACCAATATTTATTTACCACCTGTTCGCTATAGCAACAGTCAGTATTGCGTGTTGGCGACTCTGTGAAGAGAAATTACTGCTTCGGCCTCTATGGCCACATGGGAAGACAGCGCTTGTTATTAGTGGGAAGCAAACGCAATCTGGTTTTTAGAATTTTAACACTTAACCAAGGAAAAAATCAGAATCAAGTCTACACCAAGGAAACTTAATTTCACAGACATTACATGCTTGTTGCATCTTAGCAAAGAAAATTATAACAAATAGAAAATAGTCGAAATGAGTATAATAATCGCTAGCGTAATTATGTGAGGGCTTAGCTCAATCACATCTTTCTGAAGTCATTAAGTGCAAAAGGATAAAAAAGTTAAATTACGACTGCACTGCACTAGTCTGCCCTATACTATTTTGCGAAAATTTTGCATAGGACACCTGCAAACTTTAAATTATAATATATTTAGTGTGGTATAGTTATTAGTCATCATGACTTACTTGCTGAACGTGCTAGGCAGCGTGCAAACCAACATGATAACAATTAATTTAGTGCCCACTCTCTAGCGATTTAAATAATAGATAAATAAACTCTTATAAAAACAGGTAATAAAATAAACGTACACGTATAACGGGTGTAGTGTTCTGTGCGATTTCGTGATAAAAACAAATTATTGAAATATGTACCTACTCGGGCTAGGTTTATATAACGTGTCGTGGTGCGACATAATGATTTCATTAATTTAGTATAGGCAGGTTCACTTTTTAATGTGATACAATATTTTGTGACCGCTCTTGTGCTCAACATACATCCTATTCACGTATGTATACGTCAACTGGGTACGAACGCGTTCGCATCTCCGTAAGTCGTTAATAGCCATAATGTTTACTGATGTCCTACTTTTCATGGGCAATATTGAGAAAGGCCGTCGATCAGTGTAATTTACATGACGATTTTACGACGAACTTATTGAATGAATAGCAAAGTACTTTATACAAAAGGTTTTTACAGTTTGGAAGTGGGAGGAAAATACAAAAACAATGCGCGCCTAATCTCTGTGAATCTATTCACAGGGTGGACACAATATGTTCCTTTTGTTGCAAGAACATGAAATTGAATATACTCAAAGAAAAAGCTGTCGGTATCAGATGAGTCGAAAAAAAAAACACTTTTTGTGTATTCATACTATTCTACTGTAAATGCACCACAATGTTACACATACCTACCTACTGTATGAACACCCACCTATACGAGCCCTCACACACCACAACACAATTTGGATTTAAACCAGTTTTATTTTTATAATTATACAAAAATCATTTCATAAATCTATAGAAAATATTCTTTTAAACATAACATTAACACCCATTAAGTGCATCTAACAGAAGTGCAAAGAGTGCTTTGTTTGAAGGAACATAACATAATCTTATAAAGAATCCAGAGAAGAAATAGAGATAAATTGGACATTTAACGCAAAACAGAACCAAACTATAATTTGGCTGTTAAAAGTTAGTGTTTTGAAATGCTGAAACACCGTCTTATAAAATATTTGGTAATTAAGCAGCCTGCATTCTCAGATATTTTTTACACTTTTCACATGTACTTACTCGAATAAGTAAACTATTAGATTTCATTAATTAAGTTAAGTTAATGTTAATGGTTCTATTTTGCATAAAATGTCCAATTGTGGAAAATAATTTCACATTGTCATATAGTTTCACTGTCGGAATCAAGCAGTTAATGGATTAAATAAGTGTGCAATATAAAAGGCATGTAAAAACGGGGTTTTTGGACTTACCTCCTTTCGGCTACGTAGTGCGCAGTCCTCGAGCGTCTCAGCGGCTTCGTATTTGCCTTGACGTCGGTATAGAGCGCCCAAGTTCTTGAGTGTGGTCGTTACTGTAGGTGAGTCAACCTGTAAAAAACTGATGCTTTAGCAGTGGTCTCGAAAAATAATGTTTAATCGGTAGATACGCGCAACTAAGACCCGTGTATTTGGACTATAATAGATAGGAAAAAGTTTAAAAAATGTAAACCGATTACGAAAAAGGAAATAATCGGTTTAAACGTTAAAATCGACTCCTTCTATTATTAAAGTCGGTTAAAATGTAGCCTCTGTTACCCGGACCATAATAACGAATCGATTGTCACCTTATACATACATCAAAATCGGATGAGTAGTTTAGGCGCTACGAAGGAACATACGTAAATACAAACGTACATAGACTGCTTAAATCCTCACCTTTCGGCTTCGCCTGTCCTTTTTTTTTAAATAAAGCTTATTTATTTTAGTAGTATTTTTCTTCGCATCGTAGCATTTTTGTTTGGTTAGGATAAGTTAATTTTAATGTTTAAATGGAATAAATCGATTATGTAATTGTAATGCCTGTGATGTGCTATACCGACTAATAATAAGTAATAATCTTAAGCTCATTTTAAGTGAACTACATATGTATGTTCTTTATGAGTAAATAAATTCTCTGAACCTAATATAAAATCACTCATAACGAGATTTCCCATAAAAATAAACAAAAATATAGGGATGCCAACTTGGTAAATAATTGTTTCATTTCGGTAGGACAGACGCCATATCGGTAGGTTCGAAACCACTGTGCTTTATAAAGCTTCTTCTTTTCTCGTGCGTGTTAACCTGGTTCTTATAAGTTAACCTGGTGTCAAGAGGTATTACAAGTCGTAAAAAACGAGTTACGTCAAAGGCCTTTTGTAAAATTCTCACCTTAGCAGCTTTATGCCAGCCACCGTACTCTCCGTATGGAGCGTTTTCTTTCTGCAGATGCTTGTTCTCTTCCCGTTCTTCAGCCACCTGCCAGATCGGCTTGTTGTCGCCTGTCACAATAATAAACTTGTTCATTTGTTCTGCTAATTCTAGAATATTCACACTAGAAAGCGAAACGAGAAATGGCAAGTGTATACGAAGTGTTAATGAAGATGTAATAATTTTAATTATAGAATATTTAGATAACCATAAACCATAATAACGTAATTTAGCATTCATATCACCATAATTTAAGTGAAATAAGAGTCCCTTCACACTAACGATTGTCCAGCGTCGGCGTTCGATAAACGTTAGACGCCGCGCAGACGTCACGCTATTGTAAATGACGCCGCAGTAAAGCCGCGTTATCGTAGCGTATCCGCTAGTGCAGCGTTCAATTTACTGCAAAGACGCGTCTTACGCTGCGCTAACATAAATCGAACGCCGACGCTGTACAAACGCTAGTGTGAAGACGCACTATGTGTGATTGAATATTATCTACAATGACATGACAAATATTTTAAGTAATTATACGCTAACATTTCATTAAATCATGCATTGCCACGTTAGTCAAATATAATATTAAATCACACAACAAGCAAATCCAAACCTCCACCATAAAACAGAAAAGAAAAAAATGTGACACAAGTCGGGAAGGTGTGACACAATTTCTTGAGGAATGTTTAAATTAATAAGAAAATAAAATACAAAATAAAAATCCTACAATTTGTTTGTTGAACCTTTCCTACCTGTGCCACACAACATCCAAACTTGTGTCACTCACCTAATAAAATCCACCCATAATGCACCGACTGTTCGAGAATTACACATAAGTGTAGCAATACTAAAAACAACATTATATTTCGATGCTATTTGTAAAGAAACTTATTTTTCAGTATTCCTACACTTTAATTAGCGGGTTGCATTAAAACAGACTGTTTCTAACTTAACATTTAATTACAAAATTTATATAACATAAATATAAAATCTGTCGAAATATCCTCCTCCTCAAGTAAAAGGAGGACATAGCAATTTGGCATAAAGAAAACTTTTATGGTAAACACGTCATTATCTCACTTATTTATAAGGAACACAATTGAAATTCTAAAATTAGGTCAAGTATTTCATATAGATGCCATAACAGCATTTTCCGTAGATGATGGTAAATAAAATATATTTATTATACACGGTGATTTTTCATTGGTAATGAAGCCGAATCTCTTCAAGCGTTAATAGAACCCCATTAACTAGTCACAATATATACAGGATCAGTTTGTTAGTAGGGGCCAAATTTACAGGGGCGACTCAGAATCTCAAGACACGTGGATGCACATGCCGCTCCTATCGTGAGCTTGACCTGTTATTCGAATAAAATCGTGATAAAAAATATTCTTAAAATAAGTTCTTTATACCTATTGGCCTCTACTTTTGGCTTTTGTTCAAAAATTAACTCTGTATGGAAGCATACTTTTTTTCGAAAAAAAAATTGGTTGTCTGTAAAGTCGGTTTACTGACGATAGTTGAACGTGACAACGTCTTAAGAAAATACTGATGGAATGGTAGCATTTTTCAAAAGAAAAATTTAATTTTATTTGTTTTGCCGGCCTTGCATGGAACGCCTCAGAGCGAGGTAACGCCGCATGCGTCATGTTTTTTCGTGCGTGCAGCCGGCTCTATCGAATTATAGGACGTTGTCACGTCAAAAATATTGACTCTGCAACATGAGAATACTTAGTAGCTGTTGCTCTTATCAAAGTCAATGAGCGGAGACCGCCTGAGGCGACAAACACTTATGTCTTGTGTGACTTTGCCTTTCTCATCGACTGTGAGCGGGCGTGCGAGCCCCTACGCGCGCGAAGGCCACGGGGTTACGGGTATGCGACCTAACTCGAAGCGTTACTATGTGTTCTCAATGAATAAATACTGTTGCATGTTACTTTATGTGTTGCCTAAATCTCGTATATGGAGTAGATATTAACTTATATGTATATATAATCCAAAAATCGCCGTGTATAAAAACAAGGAAAACAAAATTCTAACTAAACAAAACACGTTCATTTTCGAGTAACATTGAGGTTTCTACAATCAGTACATGAATTATATTCTGCACTACTCCTTAATACCTTTCAAGTATAAAAGGCAACTGAGCGTGCAACATGCTCTAACATAGAAAAAACGTTAGCTTGATTCCATGAACGTTCATTCGTTCACAGCCAAACAACCAAAGGCACTACATCACTTGCGACATCAGTCGTACCATATCACAAACAAGGATTTACATGCGAGGAATATTTTGATGGATCGACTCACATTGACATCACAGTCAAACCGACACTGAAGAAGAAATATAAATCATTTTATTATTTAAGTTTATATTTCAAATTAAAAATGCTAATTTATTAATGGCTTGTTCATAATGACTCTACATCAGTGTGAGTCGACCTTAACATTTGTCGGACTAAAGGTCGTATAAAAAATATATAATCATTAGGTATACGATTTTAATAACTTTGGTTTTCTGGAACTTGCGTGCAGATATTCTCGGCAAGAATAAGGCATAAATATTAGCTAAATTATATTTTACTAGAGAGAAAATTGTATTATATTTGTTTATGATGTCTCTCCATTCATTCTCCTAAAATAAATCTATATAGCATAAATAATATTATAATCCTTGGAAATGCATTAAGAGATCTATTGAAGATTACTTAGGAGAAGTCATTAGTATTTATTTTAAATTCACTAGGAAATTAGATAATTAGAAAACTACTTAAAATTACTTTTGATATTCCATATCCTAAGACAATGGTCGAGACAATAATGGATAATTTTATAAACTATCCTTTCCTCCCTAACTCAAGGAACATGACATGATAAAAATTTATCCTACGATATAACTTACTCATAAACCATATTTTATACTTACTTAAAATATATGCAGATGAATTTTTAATGATGGCACTATACAATTAACACGCGATTTCGAAATTTCATATCTTAACAAGTACAGTAATCATAACACATTATGGTATGGGTATGTAAATAAATTAACGACGTCTATTTCGGTCCCTCAATATTGTAAGGTATTATAATAGGAAGGAAACTTGGAAAGAAACTACATTTCTGGTCTTGAATGAAATCTAACAACTATAAATGATTTCAATAGTATTTTAAGAGTACTCTTGGACAATTGTAAAAGATTTCAGTTCTTCAGATTAAAACTATTTTTATTTTGGTGATTTGATGAATAATATACAGGACACATAGTCAGTCAGTAAATATTTTTTATAGCTCGTCATTTCTTGCGATAAACAATAAGAATTGAATTCAAACGTATAAAATAACATATTTATAGAAATCACTGAAAGTTTATTTAGGTTAGCAAAATATCAAAATCACATACTAACATGCTGTCAACTGTACTTGAAAATTAGGAAATTGATGAAGCTTCTCCGTAATATTTAAGAACATGACCATTTACTTTATACTAGCTATGTAGCTCAGTTATAGATCTATAGATCTTTAAATTATTTCAAAAACAATTATATAATTCAATCTTAAAACATTTTCTGTTACTTAGTTATTGCAAGTTCCCGCCTTTTCCAATAAACGTAGATATTATGCTACTTTTTATTAGCTTTTTAATTTTTGTACCTAAAAAATATACAAAAAAAGTAACTAAATAAATCAGACAAATAAAATAACTACCTACTAGACAAAGCACACGCTAAACTTAATTTATTTCAAGTACAGAATAAATTAATTAAGCCATAAGCTTGCAAATACAAATTACCACAAAGCATTTCAGAATTTGTGCTTTGCTGACTTTTATTTAGAGAAAACATAAATAATTAATAAAATTAATGGTGAATATAGGTTTAGATTTATCGGAACCCACATCATTGCTTCGAATTTGAGCACATTTACATTATTTGTGCGATTTCGAATTTATGTCTGTGTTTATTTTGATATTAAAATTGGAGAAAAAGTAGAGTTTATAACACGTAACAATAAACACCATATTATTATGTTGGAAATAATTGAATGCTGGGTTAATAATTGAATGTTAGTCAAATTATTTTTAATTATTGATTGCTTTACCTCTATAAGGCATCGTTGTACTCAAATGTGTACAGTAAAAATTTAGGGTAGGTTTCTTGAATAGAAATCTTTAAAACTGTTCCTGATTCAGTACAGTAAATTAATTAAATGTATCAATTTGCTTCACGTACACAATTCGCCAAATGATTTACGGCTTATATTTCGATATCGTTAAATTGTTTCAAGATGCTGGTAAACTAAACTATAATGGTAGTATTTAGATCACCGTTAGGTTCAGACAAATAACAGACAACAGAATCTTAAATATTAATCATTAAATCGACGAAACAAGAATGCATGATACACATAAAAAATATAAAAAAAAATTATCTATTTTTTTGGACGTAGACATTTCTCATGTAATTATCTGCCTTATAAACATACATATAAAAAATATTATAATATAAGAATTTTGAGCAAACAGTTTCCATTGTTGCCGTAAATATTAAAGGAATGTAGTATGTAGTTGTAACTGCCTCTTCTTACAAACTAACAGAAGGTGCGGGTGTTTTGTTATTTTTTTGGTATTTTTAATGAAGCAATATATTCTGAAACGGTAAACAAAATAATGTCTAGGTGAAAATTAGAATGCAAATTAACAATAATAAAATAATGATTATTTTACGAGCAACATATAAATAAATAAATAATTTAAAAGAATTAATGATAATTGCTTTCTTTTAGTGTCCCTTGTTAAGTTTCAAATAAAAGTTATTTGCCTATCATAGTAAATGTGTATATTTACATAAGAACAAGTGCAGAAAGTATTATAATAACTCACCATCGATTGTTCCGAATTCTCTTTCATGCGCTCGTGTAAGCACCTGTTTATATAAAATCTCAGCTTCTTTGTATTTGCCCTGGAAAGATGATTTTTCAAATAAAGCCTCAGACAATATTTAAATTGTTTATACAATTCTTTCAAGAGCTCAACTTAAATTAAAAAACCTACTCTTTGAATTTGACCTTATAAAACCGGAGCTAAATTATCAATAGACTATTATTTCAGCTGTTAATATTTTTTGTTTTTCTGAGAGTCTAGTCTAGTCGAGAAATATTCACATCGAAACTAGCTGACCCACCACACGTGTTGTTGTGTTGCCTAAATAATGACAGATGACTTGACAGGACAGCCATGTTTGACAGATAGGAACAATTTATATGAGAAAGTAAAAACGTAATTTTACTTTTTTATTATAAATTAAAATGAAACCTATCCTATAGCAATACACAATAAACACCATAGGCTTATGTCAATATTTTGTCTTATTTATAAATCTTCTAAAATGTTACCTTATTTATAATTAAAATGTTACCTGTTTGAGATAGCAGGAGGCGAGGTTGTTCTTTGTTTTGGCAACATTGGGGTCATCTGGGCCAAGTTTACTCTCATAGATCTCTAGCGCGCGTTGGTAGTATTGTTCTACTTCCTCGTATTTGTTCTGTGAGCAAGAATAGTACATTTATTAACTAGGGCGGTAAAACAAAGAATGTCTCAGATCGTAGGTATTTGACGCCCGAGCTGAAGGCGAGGGAGATTTATACGCCAACTGAAGCTTTCTTTTTTACCGCCCGAGCTTTAAAATTTTATATCACTCCTTGACCAGGAAATGGGAATTTCCGCACGCGTAGCGGGTAATATAGCGGTAAATATTTTAGTTAATTTAATATGTCTGTTATAAACAGTATTCAACAACGGATCCCATATACCGGCACCATAATAACAGTATCAAAAATATTCAGTTTAAAAAAAAAATCAGAAGATATCTTTTAGAGAGAGTCCACCCTTGCAAAGATTGTTTTATTATGTTGTTACATATTTTATTAGAGTATAACAATGTGATTGGTATCATACCTGGTTCTGACAGAGCAATGCCAAGTTGTTAAGTTGTTTGGCTACGTCAGGGTGGTCGCGACCCAACACAGCCTCCCGGATACATAGAGCTCGCTTGCACAATGGCTCTGCTTCACGGTACTTGCCTGCGTTTAACACAAATTAATCATTGTTAGCATTACCTATGAATTTGCCTTTTTAGAAGACTTCAAAAAAGGAGGAGATGCTAGATCTGACAATGTTTTTTTTATATAAAAGTTTCTTATTTCTGCCGTGAAGCAGCTCGTGTGTTTCGGATTGAAGGGAAATGTAGCCAGTGTAATTACTGGGCATGGAGGGCATATCATCTTAGTCCCCAGAATGGTAATGCACTTGCAGTGTTAAGTGATTTACACTTAATATTGCAAGTGTACATAGGTGACGGTAACCACTTAACATCAGGTGGACCGCACGCTTGTTTGCCATCTCGCAAAATATTTAAAAATAAGTTAACGGAAGCAGAGTGAAGACGCCGCGCCATAGTATGTTGGTATTCTATTGGCCGGAGTAAATAGTGGGCGGGGTTTGGTGCAGGGCAGCTGTTTGCTAAATGGAATGCCGAGAACTTTGTTGACTGTACTATCGGGGAGTCTGTAAACTTATCACGCTAAGGGTCGATTTTGTGTTACACTGTCAACGACTACCATTAACCTATTGACCAATAGACTTTAAGGGTGTGTGATCCTTACTAATATTATAAATGCGAAAGTAACTCTGTCTGTCTGTCTGTCTGTCTGTTAAGCTTTTACGTCTAAACCACTGAACCGATTTTGATGAAAATTGGTACAACTATAGATTAGATCTCGGGGAAGGACATAGGCTACTTTTTATCGCGAAAAAAAGGTTGTATGGGTTGAAATAGGGGATGAAAGTTTGTATGGAAGTTCGTCATTTTTGAAGATAGAACCATGAAACTTTGAAATTAAGGACTTAATAAGATAGAAAGAAATATTAGTTCCAGGATTTTTGAAATTTAGACCCATGTGGGGATGAAATTGGGGATGAAAATTTGTATGGAAGTTCGTCATGAAACCATGAAACTTTGAATTTAGACACTTGATAAGAAATAAAAATCCAATCCAAGATGGCGGTTGTGACTTTTAATATAATATCGATATGGGTAAGTATCATTTTCGTGGTTTTCGGAGGTCCCGATTCCTAATACACCATCCATTTTGAGATCCAAGATGGCGGACGCGACTTTTTAACATAATGTCAATATGGGTATCGTTTTCGTGGTTTTTGGTGGTCCGGATTACGAATAAAATATCTATTTCAAGATCCAAGATGGCGGACGCGACTTTTTGACAAAATGTCAATATGGGTATCGTTTTCGTGGTTTTTGGGGGTCCGGATTACGAATAAAATATATATTTAAAGATCCAAGATGGCGGACGCGACTTTTTGACAAAATGTCAATATGGGTGTCATTTTCGTGGTTTTCGGGGGTCCCGATTTCGAATACGACATCTATTTCGAGATCCAAGATGGTGGACGCGAATTTTTAACATAATGTCAATATGGGTATCGTTTTCGTGGTTTTTGGTGGTCCGGATTACGAATAAAATATCTATTTCAAGATCCAAGATGGCGGACGCGACTTTTTGACAAAATGTCAATATGGGTATCGTTTTCGTGGTTTTTGGGGGTCTGGATTACGAATAAAATATCTATTTCAAGATCAAAGATGGCGGACGCGACTTTTTGACAAAATGTCAATATGGGTATCATTTTCGTGGTTTTCGGGGGTCCCGATTTCGAATACGACATCTATTTCGAGATCCAAGATGGCGGTTGCGACTTTTTAACATAATGTCAATATGGGTATCGTTTTCGTGGTTTTTGGGGGTCCGGATTACGAATAAAATATCTATTTCAAGATCCAAGATGGCGGACGCGACTTTTTGACAAAATGTCAATATGGGTGTCATTTTCGTGGTTTTCGGGGGTCCCGATTTCGAATAAGACATCTATTTCGAGATCCAAGATGGCGGTTGCGACTTTTTAATATAAATTCATAAGGGTAAAATTTTCTTGGTTTTCGGAGGTCCCGATTCCCAATACAACAACCATTTTTAAAAAGACCCAAGATGGCGGACGCGACTTTTTAACATAATGTCAATATGGGTATCATTTTCGTGGCTTTTGAGGGTCCCGATTCCGAATACGACATCTATTTCGAGATCCAAGATGGCGGTCGCGATTTTTTAATATGAAATCGATATGGGTGTCATTTTTGTGGTTTTCTGAGGTCCCGATTCCTAATACACCATTAAACTTGATAGGGGTATCAGTTTTGTAGTTTTCGGAGGTCTCAAAATGGATGCTGTATTCAGAGTCAGGATTCAGAATACAGCATCCATTTTGAGATCCAAGGTAGTGGACGTGACTTTTTAGCTTAATCGCTTTCACGCCTAACACCTGAACCAAATTTATTGAAATTTGGTACAAAAATAGACTGAACCTCGAAATGGAATAAAGGTACCTTTTTGTGAAAAAGGGAATGAAGGGGCTGAAATATGAGATGAAAATTTTTATGCGATTCCTCAGTATCGAAGATAAAACCATGAAACGCAAATATTGTTCTAGCGTTTTTGAAATATTGACCCATGTGGGGATGAAAGGTTGCGTGTAAGTAGCAAAGGATGGAAAAACTTAAAACGGTAGATTGTAAAAATGCTATTTACTGTAGTGCACTGCAGTTTATATGTTTGTTTTTTGCATAATAAGTACCTACACAAAAATGCTGCCTAAAGTAACTATTCCACGCGGACGAAGTCGCGGGCAAAAGCTAGTGCAATATAATTGCCTTAGCAAACTTTGCTGTAAATACATCTGGTTGTAATTTACTCAAAAATTACATGTTTCAATGAATTGCAACCAGCCCGCTTAGCATAACCACCGAAACACGATATGATATAGCCGTTTATCGCTTTGAACTGTCAAAAATCATTGGGAGTGGTCTCCCCGTGACTTTCTTATACACCAGAAACGACACAAAAGTCGATAGAAACCTTATATTTTGATGTCATACATGCATGTTAAATTTTGGTCACCCAACCGAGTACCGACCGCGCACTTGGTTACTTAATTTTCATGATCGACGACTCAAAAGTTGACACAAACCTTATATTTTGAAGACATTTGGTTGCAATAAGTTAAAGCATACTCGAGTTATCGTGCTAATGCACAGACACACACAGAGACATAATTCCAAAAACGGTATTTTCAGACTTAGGAGGTTAAAAACGTGTAAATCCGTCAAAATCTCGAGTTCTATTTTTTTGACGATTACAAGACTTCCTCTATACTTACTACGTATACGAAAAAGTAAAAATATGTAACCTAATATTTTTGTGAATAAGAATAATTCAAGAAAATCAAAATAAAGAAACGGATTTAAAAAGATTACGATTTTGCTGTTGGCAATAGATTTATTTTCACTTTATGGAGAAGTAAGTAAGTACTACCGCATTGGGTCTCAATATCATAAAAGATTTTTTTTGTTACATTCTTATCCCATAGTTTAAATGTTGATATTTCACGGTAAATTCCAAAAAAATATAAAAGTAACAATTTTTGGTCGTTATCGCATTCTTGTAACGGTTAGGCCCATTTTGCCATTCCTTTAATCTTTACATTGGACAACTTATCTTCGCCGACGTAGTCACGTGTACAATATCATGTGTTTTTACGGACAAGGGGACAAACGAGCAGACGGTTCACCTGATGGTAAGTGATCACCGCCGCCCATGGACATTTGCAACACCAGATGAATCGCAAATGCGTTGCCGGCCTTTGAATAATTTAAATATCGATATTATTATAATATCTAAACAATTTAAATGGTTAATAATGTTAAAAATGCAAACATACCTCGTTTTCCATAAAGCACAGCCAGGTTGTTGAGTGTGGCGGCAACAGCTGGGTGGTTTTCTCCCAACGTCTTTTCACGGATAGAGAGCGCATCGTTGAGAAGATTCGCCGCTTCTTTGTACTTGTTCTGATCTCTGTTCGGACAAATATTGGTAATTACCACAAAATCATTCTTAGCATTCCTAAAACCGCCATGTGATGCCGGCAGAGTAGAATAGCATCACCTCATACTCCAATGGGTGTCGTAGAAGGCGACTAATGAATCAGCAAAGGGGTATTGATCACCTTATACTCCCCCCACCAATCCGCATTGGGCAAGCGTGGTGGACTACTGCCTAAACCTCCTTCGATGACAAGGAGAGGCCTCGTGTCCCAGCAGTGGGTCGAATTATAAAGGCTGTTATGATGATGACTATAAATCATGGGAAGTCTTATTTTAAAAGAATGCCAATATTGTAATCACGCTCACAATCCCAAAAGAGGCTTAGCAGTGCTTTAGCTTTAGCACTGCTGTGCATTTAGTTACACATAAAGTATGAAAAATATAATAACTTTGTAAATAAATTAATTAAAATAAGCTGGTTCCAAATAATATTCTACAATGGCTTATTGTATCCGTGTAAAACTAATCCATAAGTTACTTTATCTACCTACCTACACTCATGTTTAAATATTCGAATAATGATCACAAAGGTGAAAATTATACTGACATACTTTTTAATACAGATAATCAAAATTAAAAAAAAAACAACCTGCATCAGTTTGTTTTTTAATTTTTTATAAAACAATAACAAACTTATGACAAAAGTGTTTCAGACAGCCAAATTGAGTTACTATTTGATACTTATTTTTAATTTCTTCTCCCTACAGAAAGGCAAAAGGATCTAACCCATACAGAAAATTAGACTCCGCCAGATATTTTGCAAAAGCCCCATGAGATAACAATTTGTTTGTTGCCAGAAAAATAAAAAAAGAACGATTTCATGGAATGGAAAATTGAAAAACAGAAATCATTCTTTTTCGGAAAACCTAATACTAGGCTATTTTATTTGAGAGTGTATGCGTGTAGATAATAATATGATGGGTGTAAAAAGACCTATAACAAAGCCGAGAACTACGTATTCCGCTCCTCATTAGGGCCATTTTTTTCTTCTAGACTATACCTGGGAAATTAATAGTTATGAAGTTATTGAAGGTCAAAGTCATAATTTTTTTTTTCATTTTTTTATGAAAACGCGTTTCTATACGTTATTTCTAAATAATTGTCCAAGGAAACATTATCATTTTTTTTAGTATTTCATAACAAAAAATGGCTTCAAAACGTTAGCGTTCAATGTAGCTCACTCGATGCGCACGGACACTAACGAACGGGGCCGCCGTCTGGCAAAATCATCGCGGTTTTGCGAGTTGAGTGCGAGTTGAGCCCTTTACATTGCGCGGTACAATTTGCAATTTTTTTTAAGACCAAAAAATGTAAATCATTTCCCAGCAATATTTTTTTTGAAATATGTCTTATTTTGATGTATAGAATACATGGTTCTCGTTTGACTGTTCATGTCTTTTACACCCAGTATTTTTATGAAAACAAATTATAAACATTATTTATATTACCAATATTTTAGGTATTTTGTACAAAAAAATGACTTTAAAACAGCAATCAGTGTAAACTGTAACCACTCGATATCGGGGCCATTCAACTCAGCCGACCGAAAGCCGCGAACGTCTCTAAGTCGCTAATCGCCGCGCGACTTTCGCGCTGTATACATTGCGCGGTATTTTTTGGAGATTTTTAACACCAAAAAAAAATAAATCGTTTCCCAGCAATATTTTTTTATACGTTCCTTGTATTGATGTATAGAATGCGTAGACTTCGGCTATGTCTTATGACTTTTTAGACCCTGTATGTAACTGTACATAACTGGGAATTAAAATACTCGTGTGATACTGTTAAAAAACGAGTCAAACAGTTACATAGACTAGTATTATTTGAAAACTTAAAGCCTTATTTACACAAGGTAAGTAACAAGGCAGCCAGGTTGCCTGCTGGTGCCGAGAACTGACCACACAGTTTCCATGCAGTCAGCAAGCGGGAATATTAAATCCGACAGCACTATACTATTACACACTCACTCCAAATCAATTTATTTACCGTCAGTACCGAGTCAACATTGCCTTTCCTCGAATTTGCCAGTCAGCTTCAAACCCTGTGTAAATCAGCCTTAATTTTACAGCCAATAATCCCATTACCTGTATACCAGGGCGAGGATGTTGAGCATGGTAGCTACATCGGGGTGGTCATGTCCGGACGTCTTCTCGAGATCTTCCAGCGCTTGCTTGCACAGCGGCACGGCCACTTCGTAGCGGCCCTGCGACGCGTACTGGATCACCAAGTTGTGGAGGGTACGCAGCCTCGCAGGGATCTCGTAGCCGGCGTTCACTTGTTGCGCGAACTGAGATGGCGGGGTTGGGGACATGGCTAAACACAGAAAAGTAACAGTTATTGCTCGCACTGCTGATCACAGTATACCAAGAACATTAGTTTATCTGCGGGCTGTCAGCGAGTTATTAGCCTACTCTGCGTTGACGCTAGGGCTATCGTAAATGTGCCGGGCGGGAACGAGCGGCGAGCGAATGTGCAATGACATAACAACGCGCGATCACACCGAGACGGCGAGACCACCTTATGCCCCCATATTTTTATGTCAAGGTGTGCGTCACAGTGCGTACGTACACGGCGCCGAGTACGCACGCACACATTATAATGGATAGCGGCCAGTTTGTATGAAGACGTATTACTGTTCTTGGTATACTATGTTAGTATTGGACAGGACTCAAGTCTTCAGAGTTCTTTTTGAAACAACTAGACTTGAATATCCGGATTACTGAGATGATTTTGAGTATAAAACCTGCCCTGCTACCTCACCACCATCTTTTATCGCGATCCAATTTAAGACCTAAACTGAATAGAATCGTTAATTCGTACTATGACGCTATCTACGCGACTCAGGTTTGGCGCTACTTTTGACAGCGATTCAGTTCAGAGTGACACGATCATCTGTGTGTGTCTGTGTATCTTTAAGCGTTTCATTCTATTCTTAAACTAGTGGTCGCCCGCGGCATCCCTCGCGTTAATGTCTGTTATTATGTAGCCTATAGCCTTCCTCGATAAAAGGACTATCCAATACAAAAAGAATTTTTGAATTCGAACCAGTAGTTCCTGAGATTAGCGCGTTCAAACAAACTGTTCAGCTTCATAATAGACATTATAGTATAGATATATAATGAAGCTTGTAAAAGCGTGTTAAAAAAAAAATTCAAATAAACTAAAGTATTCTTAATATAAAATAAACAAAAATAATATTCAAAGAAAATAAATAATTTTTAGAAAAAAAAAATACTAAAGACGAGGCTGTATGGGCTTTAGTTACCCTTGCCTTCACTAAAAATAGAGAGAATTTAAAAACAGACCAGCGAAAACTCTTTCGAAGCAAACGCGAATCAGTAATATGAAGATGATGGTACGAAATAATACGATTCAGTTTACGAACCTATACTCAAGCGTGTGGAATTCGAATCGCTTTTATAAAGATGTTGCTAAGGCCCCTGGTTGGGTACATGGCTAAACATAGAAAAGTAATAGTTAAACTATAATGCTCGGACAGCTGAGATTAGTATTGGACAGGACTCAAGCAAAGCAAAGAGACCATATATGCATCTAATCTCTAAATCTCTGTTGCGGCTCATTCGCATGAGATAACAATACTGTAGCACTTTACAAGGTACTTACATTTGTTATTCCTGTTGTCCTCATTGTCATCGTCAGGGAACAGGTCTACCATGGGGTCATCTCGTTTGCTCTCACTTTGTCCACTGCGGCTAGTATCAGACTCCTCTGTGACGTCACTGTCATACTTGCTGAAATAAACAAAAGAATATCATGTAGAAACTACATCAGTGTGTCAAATCTATGAAGAAAAACTTCATGAATATAACTTTTAGTTAGACCACAAATATACAATAAGCCCAAACTACATAATATATTATTTCACTTAATATTGTTCATAGCAGAGTAGGTATAAGTAATTTTCTTATTACAAATGATGAATTTTTGGAATATTTTATTCTTAACACTAAGAAGCAAAATTGTTAAAATGTGTCACCAAATTAAGTTTAGAATTAACGTTTGGAAAATATACGAATTTGTTAGCTTTCGACGAAGACGGAATAAGAATTGACCCTTTGGTACCTATGTGTTCATTTCATAGTAAGTAGATATAAACAATTGTTCTTGAAAAGATTTTCAAAAAACAAACAAAGCCGGGTCGATAAAGTAGGCTGGACGGAATCTAACAATTTCCTAGTCAAATCACCTTTGCAATATTGTCTTCTCACAAGACTCAAGCGTCGTATAGACAGACAGTAGTGCTTACCATCACGTGTGCCAAATACATATGCGTCATTTATGATGTAAAATGAACTATATTTACCGTATAGAAGCCATAAACTGCAAATGCTTATTCTCTTCTTCCAGTTGCGCGACCCTCTGTTCTGAAGCCTGCAGCCGCTGCTGCGCTGCCGCCAGCTCGTCTCGAAGCCAAGCGTTCTCCTGGCACAGCCTTCGCACCTGAGTACGGAGCTTCTGTTTCTCTGCCTCTACCAACTGCAGGTGGGACGCTAGAGTCACCATCACCTGGAAATTATATTATAATTTAGGTAATAAATATAGTTAATGGCGACATTAAATTAAAAATTTAATTGCAATTGGTTCCATACATACACATGATCACGCTTGTAATCTCATGAGGGGTTGAGTAGTGCCTTTAGGTAACATTTTATTACACTTAAAGCCACATCTGGCAGTATGTACCATACAGTGCCTCGAAATAGTGACAGGTTGCCAGCCTGTCGCCCTAAAACTAACAATCCTTCAGTCAACAATGTAACGCAAAAGCCAACAACCAAGACAGACGTTACACTTAAAATCATCTCAGTAGTCCAGGTATATAGTGATTCCAGTTATAGAGATACTAAAAATGTGGCTTGACATGGCAGCATATTAGAAGGAATGAAGCTCATGTTACTAAAAAACCCGAGTCTAGAATAAGAAGTAGATGAACACAAGAGTATATGTTGACAAGATTAAGGACTATTAATAAATAAAAACAATAAAACTTCGGTGTCTTTAAAGCAAGGCGGGGGTCCTAATCAGGGTTGCCAGGTCTTTTCCAAAAAAATACCGAACAGTGAGCAAAACAAAAGCTCCTCACTTGCCGTATTGCCTCGCGCCTATACTAGGGTGTATGAAAATAGCTTCACTGGTAAAATACCGAACACCTGGCAACCCTGGTCCTAATACAGGCTATTTATTGTTTTGCCCGATAATTTTCGAAAAGCTTATTGCGGTTGTAAACATGAAAGATAAATCGGTATTGAGAGCAAGATAAAATGGACTACTGAATCTGATAAAATCCAAGGCTTGGATACAAACAATGTGCTAAAAATAACTAAAAATCATTTCTTTTTTTGTTGTTAACAAAGTAGAACTTTATTTGCGTATTATCGCAGAATTTTCTCCCTCAGCTCACTGTAGCCGCTTCAAACGTGACAAAGGAGCGGGGGAAAGCTTTTGTAGCAGTCTGGCTGACGACATGATGTAGTGGTACTTAATTATTGTTCTTGTGAGCTGAATAGGACGTTACCCCCGCGTTGACGAGTTACGGAAATGCACCCCTGTTTACTTTTGTGCTGACAATGTTTGCTGCAACTCTTGTAGAGTTTGCTAGTTGCGTAATCGCTGGACAATACTAACTTCCTACACTAGCTTTCAATTGCCTTTTTATTATGACCGTTTATGTATAACGTTTAGTACGTGTTTAACGAGTATAGTTATTGGTTTAGCGTGATAAATATTCTGCTGTTGTCAGTTTTATGAGAAATGAAGAATACTTACAAAACTTGTATCAATATCATGTACGGACGACAGCAGATCAGACAACCCAAAACTGATAAATTTCCTCAATTGATTTACAAACTTATAAAGTGCAAAATCGATTGCGAAAATTTGACTGTTTGTAGTAACTTGATGTGCTGTTGACTGTACATATGATAACTAAAATGAGGTGTTGTTACTTTATGAAATATTTTATTTTATACTAAGTACCTACATAATAATAATGGCAAGGCCGCAAGCACCAGCTTAAAGTGTCTTCCAAAGTAAGGAGGAAACTGGTTGAAACATTCAGAGGAAAAAGAGTTGAAACATTGACCCGTCCGAGTACCATCATCATCAACAGCTCATATGTCCCCACCGAGGGGCATGAGCCTACCCCACATTAGGGGCGATTAGGCCTTGGTCAACCACGCTGGCAAAGTGCGGGTTGGTCGGCTTCACACACAACCTAAGAATTTCTTCATAGGTGTGTGCAGGTTTCCTCACGATGTTTTCCTTCACCGTAAAAGCTTCGAGTAAACGTACATATGATTTGAAATTTTGAAAACACATTGCTACGTGGCGGGGATCGAACCAGTGCCTCCCAGGTGGGAGACGACGCTCTTACGCACTACGCCACCGACGCTTCCCGATTAGCTTTCGGAGTACCAGCCGCATAGTAACTTTTGGTATCATGAAAAACGCAGCTGCAGCTCGTCCATCGACATCTCTGACAATTCTCTAACAATAATTAGTAAAGTTCCATAACGAAACCTAAGGAGCTGCTATCAAAAATACAACTATTAAAACTCACAACCTCAGTTCCAAAGATGGACAAACAGAAAACGTTTAAGATGTAAAATATACCGTATATGTATGTAAGCAAAAGCTTTCATACGAAATGCCCTGTGGCGTTACACAGATAACAGCTGACCTAAATGATGTTTCACTGGAAAGTCCTTTAAAAAGCATTGACGGAATCTAGGCCAGCTCGGAGCTAAAGGGCGCCTTTGATTAAAACGGTGACCTTAGGTCGAATCTGTATTTTTTATAATATTACAAAATAGCTCGAACAATCCAAAAATAGAAGGTAACCAGATATTAATACCGCCTCGTGGTCTAGTGGCGCATGCCGGAATCAGATCAGGTACCGGGTTTGATTACCGGCGAGAACAAATTTGTTCTCGGTTTGGTTAACCTTTTGTCGGGTAGTGGCAAATATATTGCCATCATATTTTTGAACGTTATATCTATGTGATAAGGATGAAAAACAATAAAAAATATTTTTACGTTCTCGTAAAGGTACGTAGTATAGAGGAAGTCTTGTAATCGTCAAAAAATTCGACCTCGAGATTTTGACGGATTTACGCGTTTTGGACCTCCCTGAGTCCAAAAATACTGTTTTTGGAAATATGTCTGTGCGTTAGCACGATAACTCGAGTATGCTTTAATAGACGTGTTTGAAGTTCGCTTAGTTAACTACCACCACCTTATAGTGTTAATAGTATTATTGTGTACGGGCAATTAGTGATAAGATAGTTTCTCCGTAGTTGAGGGTTCTGAGTGAAGATTCTAGCTCCCGTCTTGGGCCTCATCATCACCATTGCCCGTCAAACATAAAGAAGTACTTTATATTGTGTAATGATGAATGAATACTGTGGGGTATAGGCATTACCCAATGCAAATCACTTGACGATTAGAGCTGCACTGCAACCCCACCACGGTAGCTATAAGCGGGTTGGCATACTGAAGCAAGGATGAGCTCGAGATTATAAATTAACTAACTAAGATGCTAGCTATCGAAAACGGGGACAGAGTGCGTATGACACTACTTCCCGTAAAAAAGCAGGTCTTTTGTATGTCATGCTATTTGAAAACAAGCATACAACCGATAGGCTACAGTGACTGCTTACCATCAAGCTGATAAGCAGACGATTGCAACAATGACTGTCATTCCCGTGCTGCCAATCCTGAACACATCGCCTAACTTTGAATTTGGAGCTCCGGCCACATTACTCACCGACAGAAATACAACACTACGGAAATGTAGAATTATTTGACTGCAGATTACTGTAAGGGGGGTCTGCCACAGTTCTGGTGCTCCAAATTAGAGTGACTAGTCCGCTGTGCCCTACTCTGATAAATATTATGCTCCTGCATTATTGAGATATAGACATGCCACTGGACGACTAAACGCAGCTACGATCTGTTGCACAGACTATATTTGTTGCAATAAAAGATGAATAAAAAAGCAGCACGCGTAAAACGGTGACGAATGACTCACGCACGGTGTTAGAATAGGTGACTAAGCACACTTAAGAATACTACGTACAACGAACATAAACATTAATGAACACGAATTTTATAGTTCATGGTTCGTATGACCTAAAGGGATTATGCATTGTTAAATAATTTCCACTATTTTACTAAAATCTCTCTGCAATGCTCGTCTTCTCTCGTCCTTCTTTGTTCTTTTCTCCTGGTTAGGGCAAATTATTGGTCATGAGTCATCCATTCATAGATAGATACCTAGTCACACCTTGATCCCATCATCATCATTATCATAACAGCCTTTATAATTCGTCCCACTGCTGGAACACGAGGCCTCTCCTTGTCATCGAAGGAGTTTTAGGCAGTACTCCACCACGCCTGCCCAATGCGGATTGGTATAATAAGGTGATTAATACCCGTTTGCTGATCCATTAACCTCCTTCTTCGACACCCATTGGAGGATGTGGGGTGATGATATTCTACTCTGCCGGCATCACATGGCTAGCTTGCTTGCTTCCATATCTGTATGCAAAGTTCATTTCTTTCCACTTGTAAAGAACGATTCTAACATTTTTTCTTTCGCTTTATCTACTCTCATTACAGATTTCGTGTACTTTAACCTGGCGCTTCCTCGTCCAGCATCTCCTCTTTTCCGATCTATACATCTCTTTGGCTCATCATTTCTACATAACCAAAACATCTAAGTATACCTTTCTAATTTCCTGTCACTACTTCCACTTTCAAATCACGAGTAATGTTTGTTTATATTGTTTTTTATGGAATAAAAAAGATATTGAAGTAAAATAATAAGTAAAATAGAAGATACATTTATCCTTTACCTATCCAAAAGTAAATAAAGATACTCAATTGGGACTTAAAATTGGAGTGAGAGTGAGTGAGTGGGGCAAAATCTATAAAACCATTACTTGTAAAAGAAATAGCTACATATCGTTGACTGACAGATAATTGTATATCAAATTCAGCTGTAATAGAAATACGCGTGTCGTCTTCGACCACAAACCGCATTTATCTTAGATACCTTGAAGGTACTCCCTCCTGCCTGACACATTTGCAGTGCACATGGCGGGAAACCGAAACCCTGACCGCACTCACGTTTGTTTATTTCGTTGGAAACATGTGGGAAGACACGTGAGTATTAACAAGTGCTTAACAACTTGTTAAGTGTACATTGTTCATATTAGGTACTAATTGGTCTAACACTTCTCGCACTGTTCCAGATACAGACAGAACAGATAAGTATTTTGCTCCCGTATCTTCATATGTGTTTATCAGTCAATTCAGTAGGTTGGGAATCTTCCCTGCTTTACTGTGTCCTATCTAAGCCACTACACAACTATAAATACATCGAATAGTTATTAAGACATAAGACATAAACAATTATTAATAACCACTTTTGAACCAATGTAAACTTCAAATAATATGCAATTACTGATATGTCTGAGAGGAATATACAGGGTGTAAAAGACATGAGCAGTTAAACGAGAACCATGTATTCTGCTCACCGTCAGAACATTTTTCTTCCTTTAGACTATACCTGGGAAATTGATAGTTACGATTTTATTGAAGGTCAAAGTCATAATTTTTTTTTTCATTTTTTTATGAAAACGTATTCTATATGTTATTTCTTAATTATTGTCCAAAGAAACATTATAATTTTTTTTAATATTTCATAACAAAAAATGGCTTCAAAACGTTAGCATTCAATGTAGCTCACTCGATGCGCACGGACACTAACGAACGGGGCCGCCGTCAAGCAAAAATATCGCGGTTTTGCGAGTTGCGTGCGAGTTGAGCCCTTTACATTGCGCGGTACAAATTGCAATTTTTTGTAACACCAAAAAATAAAAATCATTTCCCAGCAATATTTTTTTTGAAATATGTCTTATTTTGATGTATAGAATACGTGGTTTTCGTTTGACTGCTCATGTCTTTTACACCCAGTATAGAGATTGACCAGGATCCTGGGGAAGTAGCACTGTCGAATAACATTATATTTCCGTAGGATTATGTTTCTGTAGGTAACCATGATAAAGATTCAGGGTTAGGAGATAGGGGTCAGGATTGGAAACCCGCGATAACAAATAGCTGTATAAGGGCGTATATAAATAAAGAAACCTCGTTACCGGCGCAGTTTTGCCAACGCTTTTCGGTACTGATCCGAGCTGGTAGTCGGCGCAGATATTGTGTATACTTTTGTGGAGAACGCGCAGATAAGCTCCGAATGTCGCTAGAAAGTTCCGACCTGCTCCGATCAACGCTGTTTTTCCAGACTACTATAGACAGGTAGCCCCAGCCTAATTCATTTTGCTTTATGTAGCGGTTATCGGTATATTTATGTATACGCCCTAACCCTATGGTACGCTAACTGCTAACGACTAAGGTGGTCCCTTATCCGTCGCCTTGTGTTGCGGCCGGTTTCAATATACAATAGACAGATAGAGGTTTTATTGAAGCCCACCCAGAGTTTTTAATGAAGGCGTTATAAAACAAGCTGGTTAAGTGATCTTCACTAACCTGTGCTTCGCCGAGGCCAAGTTCAATAGCATCGATGCTCTTCTTGACAAGCGAGGCCTTCTCGTGCTCGTGGTCCGTGTTGGCGGCCAGACCTGCCAGCAGCTGCGAGTGCTCCGCCCTCAAGGCCTCGAGGCCGGCGGCGACGGTCCTCGCGCCGGCCACCATCTCCTCCTGCGTCATCGCTGTCATCCTGCCTAGCGACTCGATCTTCTTTCTGTTGGACAATAAAAATAAGTGTTACTTATTATATATATTTTTATTCTTGACAGGGAAGCTCTTGGCCTTTGTCTCACCTGATGGTAAGTGACGATAAGGCCGAAGATGAATCAAGCATCACCTGAACAGCTTCATCGGAACACAATAATGCTGTTAACATTGTTATTATGGCGACAGATTTTGATAAGACGGTAGTAGCTACCCAGGTAGACTTGAAAAAAGTCCTACCACAAACCAAACAGAGTACAAATTTGTACTTCCCTGGGGATCGAACCCGGGGCCCTCTGGATCTAATTCCGTTGGGCGAACCAATTTAGCTAAGAAACTTGGCAACTCGTTTCTTTGTCGCACAATCAAGAAATGGAATTCACTGCCATCACACGTGTCGAGGGTACTCCTACAATCCTGGGTCATTCAAGAGGCATGAAGAAGCACCTTGTAGGTCAAACAGGCGAGTTAGGCTAGCGCGGCAGTTTGTCTCACGCACTAGCTTTTTGCTTAACATCAGGTGGAAAATGAGACATTCGCTTGACCTTTCTATTTAAAAAAGAAATGATAAATAGTCGAGGAATAAATTAAAAGTCAATCCAAAATAACATGTTTGAGTTTGAATACCCAAGGAGCTAGTGTGAGGCAGGCGGCCGTTCGTAAAACCCAATGCCAAAACTTTTAGTAGTATGTTGACAAAAAGACATAAGTAGATAGATAGTGCACCGATCCCATATAAATTTGGAACAGTGTAGGAGGAAAAAGAAGAAGAATTGGAACTTCGGAATAAAAAGTATATGATGATAATACATGGCATTATAATAGGCCATGCAGTATCTCAAACTAGTGACAGGTTTCATGGTTTCAGCTACAGCCTGTTGCCTAGGTATTATTTTATATGTAAAATATTCAGAATTTTTAATCTTAATTATGTAAAAAGCATTGATTTGTGGGTAGGTGTTGTTACAATCAAATCTTTTAAGGAGCTGTTCTTAATCATTGACGAAGCAGTATCTCATCATCATTCGCCTGTCCTGCTCCCAATTTTATTAGTGGTCGGCATAATATGTTTTCTTCTTCCACCCTTCTCGATCAGCCGTCATCTCAGCAATAACACCCTTTTTTGCCATGTCATCATTCACACAGTCTATCCATCTTGTCTTCGGTCTTCTTCTCCCTCTGTATCCATCCACATTAATTCTCATTACTTTCTTTGTTACATACTCATCAAGGAAGAGGAAAGTAGAACAGACCAAGTCCCTTACACTCTATTATCATATGTCCTAGGTTTAGCTTACCCTAAACCAGAGGACTTTATAGACCTTATCCCCATCAACATCGTGAAACTCATACAAAGTGTTTTCGATGTTGGCGGGAATGGGTGATAAGGAAAGGGGAAGCACAAAAGATCCCATAGGGTCCAAGTACTCTGAGATACAGCCTCAGCCCCTTATTTAAGAATAAGAATACATACTCATCATCTCTTTTCATTAATACCATGTCAATCTGTACTTCTCACACTACTCTGCCACTGGTGCTACTATCAAACTTCCTCTAATTTAGGTACTCATTCCTCACTTTTTCCATTCTCGTACACCACACATCTGCCGTAGCATTCTCATCTCAGCCACGTGTAGTCGATTTTCAGCCCAACTTTCTGATCCATACAGGACGACAGGTCTTATGATGGTTTCATAGATTTTCCCTTTTAATTTAAGGGGAATCCGGGAGTCACAAACGGTCCCCGTAAACTGCCGCCATCCATCCTGAGCTAATTCGATGCTTGACATCTCGGCCTATTTCACCACTGTGCTGTATGAATGAACCCAGGTATCAGAATTCCGAGCAGACTGGTATAAGTATTCAATATATATTATTAATTTGATAGGTTCTTTCTGGCAATAAATAAGGTTATTAACATTTTGGTAGTGGAAGGGAAACGGTTTCGCTTAAAAAATTTTGATAGACGGTGTGATAGATGTCAATACAATAAAACAATAGTGAAAGTAGCCACTCTATAACAACTCTATACTTTTGTGTTTCCGATAAAATCAATGTTGGTGTCGATAGATAACATTATATTAAACATGTACTGTTGTCGAGATCAGAGATAATCTTGGCAGCTTATACAAATGAATGAAAGTGAGACATCAAGATGTATAATCAAAGAAATTGCAAATACATATTGATAAATTAAAAGAGATAATTCATTATCTAACGTTCAGATCATTTTGAAAGTATTCTTAAAAAGGTGCTTTCAGCACAACTAACAAAGAAAATAAATACTAGGAATAAAAAATAATTTCAAAATAAGTAGCTCTTGGCACAGAAAATTATATTTTTAATTTCTTTACTTTACAAATAATAATTGGACCATAAAGATATCTAATGTTCAGGATTCGAAAAATGATAACTGAATCACAAATCACATTTTTTTAATAAAACGTAAACTTATAGGTAAAGCACTAACAGTGCAAAGTCGAAAATAACAAAACAATGCTAAATCCCTAAGTCGCTAGTTTGTAAGTAACTACTATAAATAAAGCTTAAACATACTTCTGTATGCTTTGTATGCTTGGCAACAATTGAAATGCTAAAAACAAATTTAACTCGATCAATACTGATGGCAATGCTGAACGTAACGATCAAACACAATAGGAAGAAGACTATTAATACGCCCAATACCCATTATACGAGACGGAAAAGGTGGAATAGGATATTGCGAAAGTAGGGGTGTGACGATGGGAGTTGACAGACTGACGTTCGTTCACCGAACGCGAGTGGGAACGGAAGAATTGCGGTCAACGGCTGCTAGTGTCAAATTAAGTCTTCTTTTTGCGTAGGGAATTAAATTGCACTACGGATTTGCATAGTGAGGACAAAGAACGTCGAAACATTAAGTTTAAGTAAAATGATATACAGAGTGGACTTGTATAAGGTCAGGAAAACCAAAGTTGGAAAAGTAGCTCTTTGTAATTAAATATTTTTGATACCTGTATTTGTGTACAGTCCAAACTTTTTGAATACGCAAACATACTAACAGAATGAGTCATGGACGATATTACTTAAAATCTGAACTAAGTACACTTTCACCGTTTAACCGTATTTGATTAATTTTGGTATAGAGATAGAAGGCCCTGGAGACGATAATAGACTCTTTCTAACTACGACCAGTTTATATCCTACATAATATTAGGTTTACAAATCTACAACCTAAAGTGCCTAATTATAAGCTTATTACATTCAAGTAATTAGGGTCAAACAAACCACACGTAGGGAATTAAACCAACTGTTGTGTTTTAAGCTGTAAAAATCTGACAAAGCTTGTGACAATTCTGGGTCGGTCTCTAGTTACATAAACCAATAAGCTTTTAAACAAGATTAACCTGTAACATGCTGTGGTTGCAAGCCGAAAATATTTCATTAATAAACAGATCCCATGAAACTATAATTAAGGCTTAGTTTAGTATAGGTATGCTTTGACTTCGAAAACCAAGCCACTTTATTTGCAGTACGCCAATAACAGGTGCGTATAATATTAATCATTTTATCATTTCTGCAATAGGTTTCTTTTATCGAATATTTAAATTCTGTTTTAGATTGACTACTTACGAGTATGCTGCTGCGCTGCATGTACCACTCTTTGAATAAAATTACATAGTACATATTATACTAACACAACCCCAAAAATGTTGAGAAAAGAGATAACATTCGATTCACACCACAGCGTGGTGGACTATCCGTCGATGACAAGGAGTGGCCTTGTGTTGTGTCCCAGCAGTGGGTCGAATTATAAAGGCTTTTATGATGAACCATGCCAGCATTTATAACTTAAATGTCTACAAAAATTGTCATGAAACAAATACATGCATATTTTTTTATAGTTAGGTAAGTAGAAATCTCTGATTTCTTCTCTGTGCGAACTGTTTCTGCTGCAACGCTTTTTGCGCCTGTTTTTTCCTCGGTGGTCTCAATTTAGTATTTTAATAAAGTAGGCAAGTAGATTTAAAAAAAAAAGTAGCTAAATTAAGTAGATTACAAAATATTTTATGTATCTATTTGTTACAAAATAGCATTTCGTAAATTTAATTCACGTTTGAGACAAATACCTGAACGTAGTCGGGTTTTCGTGACTAGCATAATTTCATAGCAAGTGTAAAAAAATGCAAATAGGTTTAACATATTTGGTTATTGGGTTGAATACTTCCGTTGTACTAGCTATAGCTGTGAACGTTCGAAATTGAGTGTTAATAGAAAGAGATAAGAATCAAAACATGCACTGACTACAGTTACGTTTGATATACGCATGCGGGCTGTGATAACCATTATTAAATTAGTTTATTCGCATGTTATGCATTTCAATCAGTTGACAAAACAGCTACTAATTTTACAGTTAACGAAATAAAGCAAACCAAAAACAATATAAGTTATAGGTCGCAATTTATGACGTTTTTTGGAAAGGGTCTACTTGATATTTTAAAGTTTCTATCATGTACCTAAATCTATTCCGCAGCTGACTAAGATAAAGTAGAATTTATTTACTTACGACGACATGACTTTTAAAAAGGTAGAACACAGCAATAAAGTTGAGAGGTAGAAAAGGAGGGTGATGAAAAATCTTCCAATAGGATAGTTGCGCCGAGCGAAGTTATTGAGACCCAGCAAACGAAAATAAGGAAATTCTTAGATTGTTATCATATTTACAAGATATACACACATATTACTATAGAATGGCCTTGTCTTATCGCCAAGGCAGCCACAACGTACGTAAACAAGAGTGAGAATAAACAAACCTATACAAACAATACCATTTCGTTTCACTATCATTCATTAATGGCGGAACTTCTGCAGGTTACTCGTATTAAATTCAGTTATAATGGTACAATGCCATCAAAGAACTTTTCTATCGCGTGTTCTGCAAGAAAGTTCAAACGGTACGATTATAATATCCGATATCCTGTTTTAATTTTATAATCATTCACTGCCACATTATTGCGTCGTATTGTTGTTTTCCATTTATTTGGGCCAGCAAATATTGCCAATACATTGCCATAATAAGAAAACTAAAAATGGAGAAATAAAAATTTTGTTTAAAAAAATTTACTTATACATGTTTTTGAGGTCAGTCCCAAATACAAGTGACTACATATTTTTTTTCAAATATTGAGGTTGGCACCGACCTCAAAAACACATTTAGATTTTTTTTAACATTTTTTTTATTTCACCGTTTTTAGTTTAGAAGGCGGTTCCTTTTATTTAAAAATAATTTATTTTTTTGCTTTTTAGTGTTGTAGGTACTTATATAAATTTTCAGGAAACTATCTCATAATATCAGAAAAAAAACATTTACTCAGATTTTTTAAACGAAAAAAAAACCGCCTTCAAAACTAAAAACGAAGAAATAAACGTTTTTAGTTTTGAAGGCGGTTTTTTTTATCACTAAGCGCGAGTTCGTAAGCGTTAATAGAAATTATAGTAGACATTCCTAACCGCCTGTGTCATAGTTGCATAATTTCATATCAGCCACACTTCAGGAAATAAATTTCGAACCATATTGAGATGACTAATGAAATGCACATTACAAACAAAACGTTATGGAGAAAGCCTCCAAGCAACGCAACCTTGCCGAATTCGCGGCGACCCTTCTCCCCTATTGGGGGTAGGAGGGGTAATCGGCGACGCGAGGCGCATAAAATACCCGTTACCATGGACACCAAGGGCGACAACCCCCCTTCTGTATATATCTCTAAGATGTAGGAAAAATTTGCTCTCATTTATTGTGCACGTAACTGCTAACACGCAAATAGATCATTGGTTTCATTTTTTATAGGTATATTAGTACAATAAATTCTTATTACAGCGTAAATTATGCGCGCAAACTTAAATTGAAAGGATGCCTCTTGCTTTTGAAAATATATTTTATCTATATTTAATTTAAAGTTATACTTAATTACTTTGGTTCTTAAGCTATGTTATTTAAAGCCTACTAATGCATTTAGAGTAATTAATCTAAAAGACTCTTGAAGATCTTAATGACTGAAAGTAAATTTAACTGCACTTTAAATAGCAATGGCTTTAATTATTTTACCATTAATAATTGTACATCATAATTTTCAAGTAGTACTAGTACAAGATCCCAGAGCCCCCAAATGTTACTTATTTTTGGAAGTAATGAAAATTACACAATGATTACCAAACAGCTATCTGAAACAGATTTTAAGCAATTTCTTGGGTATGATGATATAGTAAGTAAGTATTAGATATTGGATTAATCATGTTTACCGGCACCCCCATTTATATTTTTTTCCGACATTTCGTTTTAAGATACAAGGGGGCAGGCCAGACGAAATAAAACTGTAACAAAACCAACGCAAACAGAAGGGGCAACAGCGCGGTGTTAGGGAACGGTACCCTTAGTATGAGTTTTGATAGTTTTCGAGCTCGATCAAACGTATCGTCTCTTTTCATACATTGCCCACTAGCGCCTCTAGCGTAAACTATCAAAAACAAAAATCGGCAGTATAAGTTAAATCGAGTTAACGTAACACGAAAACTTTGATAGTTTTCGCCTCACGAATGCATTTTGGCAGTACGAGTCGTTACTTTGACAAGTCGTCGTAAGTATACTATTACGTTTGATCGTGTCGTCACTCGATGAAAGAAATTCCGTGAGTAGGTAAACGAACGAAATTTTTAACAATTATTACAATGTTATCGCCATAATTTTCATTTATTATGGTCGCTGAAGAGGTTAAAGAAGCCCACCAACGTACACAGGAACGTCGGGAGGTTATGCAGCAGTGGCGCATTGATAAATTATAAGCATATAGCTTCTACTTTATAAGTCTCAAGCAATAATGTCTGTGTATATTTACCTACCTATAAGCGAATTATGTGTGTCTCCACGCGGCGTAGGTATTGTCGTGACGGGCGATAACATTATCGTGTGAATAGTCACTCGTCACAGAGACAACCGACGCTTTAATAATTATCTACGCTTTAGTCGTCTTAGCTAGAATTTAAACAATAGGACACTATCACAGTGTAGTATAATAAGGGAATAAAACACATTGTTTAATTAATACATAACATTAAATTATTTTATTTTCTAAATAAATATGGCGAATAGAGTTTGTCACTAGGCAAGCTCGCTTGAGTTCAATTTCCCTTTGTTGCAGCTCTAAATCTCGTTTGCCGTCAGACACGAGATCATTATTTTTCCCAAAAGCATTGCACATTAGTATTTTTCTGTATAATATCCTTTTAAATACACCACTCAATGAAATTCACTATTTGTTCAAACTGCGACGCACTTGTTTTGCACATTTTCATTTTATTTTTCCGTTTAAACACCTTAGTACAATTGGGTATAGTTTATGTATCAAAACCTATTACTTCTTATCTGTTTTAGTAATAATTTATAAATAATATCAATACGACTCTCACTGTGACGCAGACATTTTGTTTGTTTTCATCGAGCACAGACTAGTTAGAGGTACTATGAATGGGAGTGAATGGAACGAATGAACATGTTGTCTCTTTCTTGTTAATAAGAAATGAAAGAGACAAAACTAAACAGTGTGAAGTTCGTATAATCGAGTGATCGAGTAGGCGATATCGTGAAGACTATGTGCCAAATTTAAATCTTATACTACGACGTATTAAGTAAACCTATAGTTTCATAGTCTTGACGATGACGATCACTCGTTTGGTGTTGCAAAAACTCATACTAAGGGTACGGATATAGGATAGGTATAATCGGCTTTTCCTCTCTCGTTCTTTCCTTATGAAATAGAAGGCTTTTGCTTGGACACGCGCCAGGAGCAACTGGTATATTATGTATGTACTGCAATATGACGCAGGGTAGAGTTCTACGAAGGCAATTTGAAAATATACGTGTACACGCTGAAGATAGTTAGATAAATTATACCTGACCAAAATCCGAATAGTGGCAAAAGGAAATTATATTGTTTTGTTTGTGAGTAATTTAAAATGAGATGAAACTTTTAGGTCCGCATTAAATAGTATAAGAGAAAATACATTACATCATCCTTGTTGCCAATGCTCTATTTTAAAAGATAGTTATAGGACGAATTTAAACATCTTACAATAGTAATAAACGTAAGCTATTCTTTAATAAGCTCTTAAAATGCATTAAGTAGAATTTTGTGGCAATGGAAATTGGATGAACTCACCGATGCCGCTGTCTGGAAAAGGACTTACACTTTTAGCGTAAGGTAGATTCAACTGAGTCATTTTCAATTCAAATATAGAACACTGCAACAATCGCAAGATTTACAGATCAACTACGAATGAGTCACAAGCAGAAGAACAATACAATTAATCGTAGTGCATTTACCCACGTCCATATAAAGGACTAAAGCTGGCCAATCGATGCGTCTAGACACAAAGGCAACCGGCATACAAGGTTGTAAAACCTGACTGCCCCATGAATTTTAGATTTCCAGTTCGCTGACTCTTCCCAAATCGACAACTCAGGAAATTCCGTATAGAAAAGGAACCACTGATTTTTGCAAAGTCCTCTGTGCAAAAATTTATTTCCAAATTAATATTCCTTAATTTTTGGAACTGCATAAATAAATGTAAGATACGAAACCGCATATTTAGCGTCGCTTTTAGCGGAACGGCAAGTTCCGTTTCTCGACTTGATAAATCCATTTTCAGTTTCAGCACCGAATCGACAATTTCATTTATAATCCTGAAGGATATAAAGGTCAAGGACGCGGAGCCAATGATGAAGGTCGAATTCAAAGACTTTTATTCGGGACATAAACGAGTAATTTTTTACTTAAATAATACTAGAGAACTTTTAGTGACAAATTTAATCAACAGGTTCACGAGAACGATTTGTAACTAGTAGTAGATAAATACAAATAAGAAGTATGCAAAATTATTATCCTATAGATTCAGCTTGATAATGATGATATCCCTCGCACATGGAATTACTAAATTGACGTTAACCATTCTATTCATGCCGTTGTCTAGTGCCTTGTAGGCAAAATTAGATTAAAACTAATCAGCTTATTCAGCTGGACTGTGTCCTTATAATTGTACACAAAGAACTGCAGGACATGTAAAAACATCAATCGATACTGTGTATATCGTCTATCGGACAAATGGAACAAATACTTGTGAAGCAAAGGTATTATGACTTGAAACTATAGATTAGAGATTTGATTGGATTTAGAAGCAAAATTAAATATAAACTCTAAATTAAAATAAAACATGTTCTAGAAGTGAAGATATTAGATGGGATAAGGACACAACTTACTAACATACAGAAAAAAAAAACAATATTAAAGAATAAATTTTAACGTTAAAAACTTTTCATTAGACAGCGAAACAAAAGCATTATGCTAATGGATGATATTACAAATTACAACACTCATCAGCAGGGGTTGGTATTAACTCAAGATTTACTGAACCATACTTACCACCCCTGTGGCTATTAATGGCATCCATCTAATTAATATCTTAGAAGGTACTTTATAGAAATTTAATTGAAACTTCATTTGGCCTTATTTTAGTATTTACAGATTAAGCAAAGTCTACATTTGGAAGCGTTCGAAGAGTTGAACTAGAAGATAACAAAATACTTACATTCTGTATGCGTTTAAAGTTTTCGACATTATACAACCGGCGAGTAACTAGCAAATATAATCCATTTCACTGCACTACAACGACGTAACCAATCATCATCACACAGTTATGATAGTACGTAAGAAAATGTTAAAAAATAGTTTTACAAAACTTCCACGCTGAAATGGCACAGAAACATTACCAAATTGGTTATATCTCAAAAACCTTGGAACGGATGAAACTGCTTTCATTGTTTAATTATAAGTAAAATGTGGTAAGCATCTTATGAACTAGGACTGGTCGCGGTTTTTCTTACACAAAAACATAAAACTTATGAGAAGTTATCTGTATCATTGCAGGTCATCCACGTGTGTTTTTGGCACACATGGACAGGAAAATAAATATCATGCCAATGGTTGCACAATTTCATAACAGTGCGAGATAGCGTCATGCGTTAGCTTAGCGGTAGAATGCGACAGAAATATAAACTAAGAGTGAAAATAGATCAACTCCTACGCAACTTCGCCGTTGGTGTGTCGTTGATCCCTTTAGATCATTCGTTGACAATAATACAAGCTCTTTGTTTTGCCTACAGATCGATGATTTAAATGGAATCGTGCTCAGAAATTAAATTAATCAGTTCATTGCTGAAGGTCAATGCATGCGATGTATTGCAATTTGCACTGCACGTCATGCATCGTTTTCAATTCATTCTATGTTATGATGATCAACAAAGACTCCTAAGTTTCAAGTACATAATATTCTATTTGTAAATTTTAACTGAGCAGTGAATATTCTGAAATAAAGGAAGACGCATTGCGGAAGTTCATCATTTGAAATTAAATTCCTCGTAGCTGCTACGAGATAATGGATTCAAAATAGCAGAAATTTTAATTATATGGAAATGTCTCTTATTGGAAAGTTATCTAAAGTTGCGCCTGATACTAATATCGAGCGAGTCAATACAAAAATTGCCAGAAAAAGAACGGTGCTTAAAAATTCTTGCACGTGTTAATTACTAGAACCAAGCAATAAATTTGTGTGCAGAAGGATCATTATTATAGAGGAGACGATACTAAAATATTACAAAATGTGAACAATGCGTGACTGGGTGGAAATCGGCCGATAATTGCGAATCTAACGAGCAAATTACAGCATTCTGCAGCTATTCCGGTAACTACTGGTTTCTTATAAAAGATTGAAATCACTCGATATTAAAATTCTAATTGGTGTTTAACAAAGAAAAATTGTAAACACTGATGGTATCTACATTTACAAGATAAAAGTTATGAAAATTTTCAATAATGTTAGGTACATATGCTGAAGCAGACTGTTAAGTAATGGAAAACTCCATGTTTCACTTAACGACACGAAGCAATTTTCAGGCTTGACCAATCATACCCTAAATCGTCCTATATCCTTACCAGTTTAAAAAAAGAAATGCCTATATTTCGACTGTATACGTAAAACTGGTTGGGTTTTTCTTTTTCGAATGTGTATAATTTATTCTGATTTGTAGATAAGAAAAAAATACTTCGTTTTCGGTGTTAATATGACGTCGTATTATAAATAGAATGTTACGCTTTATCATGTAGGTCACTTTTCGACAGCATGAAAGGTAATCTACTATTGTCAGTCTGTATTGAATGTTATATTGATTATGATTAGCTAAACAATCGAAAAACTGTCTAGTTTGAAAGTAAAAGTCTAATACAATGGTAGAATTTCATCTATAGTCTGATTGTATTGTAATGCCGTTCCAAGAGAAAACAATCGAAGCGTTGATAAGAATTTTAATTACTTAAGAGAAATTTAGATTCGCGCTGAAATTATGACAACCGTTATTTACAATAAGTATTAAAGTGAAATTACGACAACCGTTATTTACAATAAGTATTAAAGTTTTTTTCATTAACATATACTAATAACAATACCTGATAGTTATTGACTTTAGAGAAAAAAAAATCAACCAGATAAACCTTGATGAAGTTTTTATATAAAAATTGTTAAAGTGGAACTAAATAAAAACAAGACCACTCAGTTATCATAGCCAGGTTAGAATCGATCCTATGAGACCGTAAACACGTATAGCTATTTTTAGACTAAATATTAAGTAACGTATTGACTGAATGGATACCGCTAAACAAATGTAGGTCTTACAATATTAGCGCTAAAAATAATTAACTTTCAGCTGTAGAAAGCAATTTCGCGATCACATCCAAGGTTTTCGAGTCAACTACTATCGGTTAGTAAACACAATGTATTTACAGTGAAAAAATTAGGACGGTTTTCGACTGGACGCGTAATTGGGTATAACAAATATATCTGTGCCGGTCCGCGAATGCGTCGGCGAGCGCGTCCGTCCGCGGTGAAATCCAAATGCGTACTAAAATGAATCGACTGGTGGTAGCTCACGGCGCCTAGTGTGGCGCACGCAGCTGTCCCCAACTCGATTACTCATATCGAGTCGATAGAAACAAAACTATGGCAAGTGGATTACCCTTGCCTTGTAATCTCGTATGATGTTTATCAGGCACCTACTAGGATATAAGTGATAAATATGATCAATAAAACAATACAAAGTGTGACAACACAGATATGAAAATTTTGAACTGTTTTTATCAAAGTGGAGCACTCATTGTTGACTTCTTTGTAACAAAACAAGAATAATGAATAAGACCTACTCTTTCTGGCGCTGCTGAGATGATTTTTAGCGTAACATCTGTCCTGTCGGCCTATTCGCAATTTTTGACGTGACAACGTCTTATATTTCGATAGAGCCGGACTTTACAGACAACCAATTTTTTTGCTACTGATATTCACCGAGTGAATTAGGTACTTACATATTAATTGTTGTTTCTACACGACAAGTAAGTACCATAATAGCGTGTCGTAGTGTAAAACAGCAATGGATATGTAATTCGCTAGGTGATTGTAACTTTCATCTGTCAAAAAAAGTTAGCGAATACTGGTCGTTGGCGTTAGTTGTTTGTTTGAAGGATTGTTAATTTTTGGGATTGATGTCCCTTTGTGTAGGCGACAGGCTGGCAAGCTGTCACTATTTTGCGGTATATGTATGACCCACACTGTCAGATGTGGCTTTGTGTGTAACCGAATGTTACCTGAAGGTCTGCTCCACCCCTTTTGGGATTGAGAGAGTGATTATTATGTATGTATGTATCCTGTAAGATGTTTCGAAAGAAAGGAATTTTAACCTTTTGTTATTATTTAGCAACAAATCTCAAATTAACTTTTCATCAGATACAAGTAAAATACCATTTTATGATCAATATCACGTATAATGATTATATTAAATTAAAGTAATGAGCAAATACGAGATTGGATTTGAAGCTTTCGATATGTGACGCTTTGGAGTCCTTACACAATTTAGAGCTTTTATCATTTTATATTTAATTTAGAAGCTTTTAGTTAGTGACAGCTTACGAGTACTGTTACATCGATTTAAATTGAAAAAGAAGCAAAGCTATAAAAAAACGAAGAATAAAAAATATAAAAAACAAACTCGTTTCTCGATACACTGCACCGCTCTAAAGTTTTCCAATCGCGTTAACTGGGGTGGCTACCCTACCGCGCGACCCTACCCCTTCCCTCTGGCACCTCTCACTATCACATGCGCACTTGTGCAAGTTACGCCAATGCACTACGCACACATATGCAAACAATACCGGGGTTACCATAAATCGCGATACGGACATTGATAAACAAATTGGCTTCAGTCCGATAACAGTTCTATTATTATTAAATTTGCAGGTAAACAAAACGAAACTCCGTGTAAAAGACTGTCAATAAATAACAAATAAACATAGACTGAATTAAACCTTTTTAGTTTTACCCTAAGAGGAAGTTCGTCCAGTAAGATGATATAGTCAAGTAACACTAGTTTTGAAACGACGTATAATTGCGTAGTTATATAAATACCGTGGATTGATTCATTGGACAAGTAAGCGTAGTGTTGGTTTTATCTGCAAATTGGCACTCACACATATGCTTAATTTATAAGAGGTAAAATATCTGCCCTTATATATTTTTTAACTATCTGTAGACCAGGTCAACAGCTTAATGCTTCTATAACCACTCGCAAATAAAAAGAATTCAATATAAATGATCCAATTTTTAATATTCCATCAAATAACTACTAAACAAATAATCACCTAAAAATACTGGGTGTAAAAGACATGAACAGTCAAACGAGAACCACGTATTCTATACATCAAAATAAGATATATTTCAAAAAAAATATTGCTGGGAAATGATTTTTATTTTTTGGTGTTAACAAAAATTGCAAATTGTACCGCGCAATGTAAAGGGCTCAACTCGCACGCAACTCGCAAAACCGCGATAATTTTGCCAGACGGCGGCCCCGTTCGTTAGTGTCCGTGCGCATCGAGTGAGCTACATTGAACGCTAACGTTTTGTAGCAATTTTTTGTTATGAAATACTAAAAAAAATGATGATGTTTCTTTGGACAATAATTAAGAAATAACGTATAGAATACATTTTCATAAAAAAATTAAAAAAAAAATTTTGACTTTGACCTTCAATAAAATCGTAACTATCAATTTCCCAGGTATAGTCTAAAGGAAGAAAAATGTTATGATGGTGAGCAGAATACATGGTTCTCGTTTGACTGTTCATGTCTTTTACACCCTGTATGTAATGTAAATTATAATTATTATATTAAAGTGAAGGGTGCCCTCAACAACTATCAATATATATAAACATTACGTTATTCACAATTACATAACAAAGAGAAATGTCGTAAACTAATAGAAATGTCCGTCAATAACAAAACAGTTTAATAGAGCGCCATAGAAATATTAAGGAAAATAATTATGGAGCTATTACAAAGAAAGAACACCACTCTTATGGGCAATAGCAATTTAGGACAATCTACACGAAGATAACGTCCAGAAAGAAACCTTCAAATGAAAAGTTACATAATGTAGTTTAGTCCGCACAAGGTCAAAGGAATCGATACTACAGACGCCAGCTAGACTGGCGATAGTAGCAAATGAAATATACTCTTAATTTTCAGGTTGAAAACTGTTTGAAAGACGACATATTGCACGGAGAAAAATCGGTGACCGAAATATTTACAAGAAGTGTTTAGTAAAAATTTATTACAAGATTTTTTGTTGTTTTAACAAATTTATTGTTTTTAATACAATATTCTGATTAATCGTACTAGCTTTCTGTATTCGTAATATATTATATTGTCAAGTATACTTAATTGTAATCCTACAAGAATTTTTTTGTTAACTATTACGATTGTTGATAGTATTTCTTACGAGTCATTATGTAAGGATTACTAGAATAATGTATTTTCATTACAAATATTCTTATGGTGATTTAAACTATATGTTGTTAAGTACTGGGTATCATAAAACTTGTTTATGATACTAAATACTCTGTTTTGAGTACAACTTTATCATTTGTAGCACATTACCAATCTTTTTAACCATAACGATATAGTTATTGGTATAGTTAACAATAACTAGTTCAGTGAATAATATTAATTACATGGTTTCAATTACATGAAGTTCTTTTCATATTAACTTAAAAGTTAATTTATTATGTCAACAAGAACTATCTCGTCGTGATTGTCTGTATGATCGTAATAAAAACTTCGCGCTTCGCAACAGAAACTAAACCCATTGTCTTAGTCATCAAAAAAGCTGCCTCACTCTCGTCATTTCAGTTCAAACTGCGCCGCATAAAAGGTGGCGTGTAAAAATTTAATAGTGGTAAAGATTCTTAAAAATAAAATATGGATGAAGATATTGCTAAATTACTTAGGAACTGGAAGTATGACCTGCATTTCCAGGTAAGTCCATTTTGACACTAATTATAGGATTGAAATTTCACTAATGATAGGATCTTCGGTCTGCTACGATCGATACAGTATGCAATCATCACCTGAGTATCATCATGAATGATCATCATCATCAGACTTTTTTATGTCCCTACGGGGGTACAGCCTTTCGTATGGCTAGCAACATTATTGGGAGAATTGGCCATAACTCACCACTCAGACCCAGCGCAGATTGGTGAATATTATAGGGTCCATGGAAAATAACGCGCTTTCCGGAGCGCGGAGAGCTCGAGATATTATTTTTGGTTACCCCTCCCACGAACGGCCAATGCGAAGTTGTTAGATTCTTTGATTTGGTAACATCTATATCAAGGTTGACAAAAACAATACACAGAAAATAAATATAACTCATTTCTTTCGTTTCAGTCAGTAAGCCAATGTTAGATGCCGAATTGGTTAAGGTTCTAATCCAACCTATAAGGGACCGAGCAAACTTCAAAAATTATTAAAACTGAAAAAAATTGAAGAAGTGGAATGCTTATAACCAGTAAGTAAATAAGTAATGTCTTATAAGTAGATGTCTCGTCATGCTGGGGCCGCACTTGCGCCTATCGTCCCGAAGTAATGCGTGGCGATACTTCGTACGATACACGCAAGTGCGGCCCTAGCAAAGTTATCGCGATAAAACATGTGGCATTTCTTTATTTGCACGAACTATCGTGCAATAATCCAAGATGGCCGAAATCATTTCCAGACGTGTAAATTGCGTAGTATAATTATCCTTTTTTGCGTTTAACTATGCATAATCACTTTCTTTACTTCTAAATTGTGTGCTAATAATTACGTAATGCATTTATTATAAAAAATAACTCAGCTGTATCGTATACTTAGTCACCCGTACGCGTCTGAACTAATGGAGAACAACCTTCGAAATGAACAACGCATGTCTGACCACGCAGCGTGATAGGTTAGCGCGCTAAAACCCTGACGTACCGCGTCCCGGCCGATAACGCACACTCAACCCGAATATTCGTGACGATAGCCGATAACGGCCGGTCACATCTGCGTGTATCGTGTCCTAGCACGAAGCTTCGTGACGATAGGCGCAAGTGCGGCCCCAGCATCAGAGTATAAGTCAATTATAAATCAGTTTTTGTAAATGGTCACTTGTGGCTGTCAAAAATAAGGAACATTTTCTTTATTTTCTTCCATAGGTATGACATAGGAATGACACCATCTATCTAAATAAGAATTTTATAAAAACTAATTGCAACAAAAAATTACACATGTTTTTTTACAAATTTCAGTTCAATTTGTATACGTGTTAAATGTTTGAGCAATTTTTTTAATTTTATCTTATTTTTTCAGACTATAATCCTCTGAAAGAACTTCTGAAGAAAACAAATGTGGGACATGGTTTGCTCAACCTCTTTGACAATAGTGGCAAATTAAATAATAACGGCAGAAGAAAAGTTTATATTGACGGATTAGTATTAAATTCAACGATTAAATTACCTAATAAATGAGAAACTTACTACTGAGAAAATAAATGTGAATATCAAAATTTACGTGTTTCATTTATTATCACAAATATTGTTGTATTGTGCGATTTTGTAAGTGTTATATTGTTTATAGTCAATAATAATTTACTGTAATTACGTTCTTTTCACAATTTGGTAAGTGTTTACTGTGTTGTTGTGATGCGGTTGCCTCATGTAAAACGAATTGAGATAGTATGTTCTGTACATAAAAGGTATTGTGCCTTCTTAATTATGTTATATTATGTTTCATAATTATGTTATACTTACCTCAATCTTAATGAATTTAGAAGCAACATCGTCACACAACAAACAACACAGTAAGTATTTACCTATTAGATTGTGAAAAGAACGTAAGCACAGTAAATAATTATTGACTACAAATAATATAACACTTACAAGATCACACTAGTACAGATTGCATATAAGTTTTAGTAGGCGTAACGCTAGTGTATAGTAATCTTAACTATACTATATAGTATAGTATAGTATTTATTGTAGTTAATATAGCCATTGAACACTATTTATAGTAACAAAACTAATACGTGATGCATACGAGAATTTATAGTTCTTAAAATTAAATGGCGAGTAATAGTAGCTAACTAGTTCATGTGCTTTAACTCTTCGTGCTGTTACAACAACCTAATGTTCTAGTAAAGTGTACCATGTAAAAAGTATTGTGGACTTTTTATTCAACAAAAAATACTAAAATCACTATTGATTACTACTTTGACACTTTTTACACTTTACTAGATTACTAAGTTAGAATAACGTAAGTTCTGTACAATTCTAGTTTTAGTAAATCTAAAACAGAATTCTTGCTGTGTCGTTAACAATAAGAAAGTCTAGTTCCTATAATCGTTATTCTTGTAAACGCTGCAAGATTTTTTTCTCCGTGTGAGAAGAGAAGAATTGAATAAGGTATGCTCAAATGGTTTGATATTATGGAAAGAACGAGTGATATTAGGAGATTGATGAATTGAAAGTGATGCTGGACGGAGAAGAAGGTGAACATTTATCGACCAAACCGAGAACATTTCAAAAAAGGGTCCTCGAAGTCGCCTAGCTTATATGAGACCTGTGTAGAGTAGATGAAGTGAAAGAATTAAGTAAGGATCCTACCAAGTTTTACAAAAATATAATTTTTGAACAATGTCTAAGTACTTAAATTACATCTGATAGCTAATGACAATAAAATTATTGACATAATTTTATATTCAACACCACATGGTACAAAAATCATGAGAATTTTTTGATGATGACCATTATTGACCATAGAAAACCACAAGCTATCTAAATTAAGACTGACATAACAAATTAATGACCCGGGCGAACTCTGTGCGTCTGCATGATCGCAATCAGGCACTCGTAAATCCTTGCAGGATCTGTTAGTGTGAACAGTATTCAGTGGCATGGTTATTTCTCCTAGCTTACATTGAAGTAGAGCAAAGCGACTATTACCTACCTAAATGCAACCGGGTCAAGTCACTCGCAAAACATAAGATGCGAAAGCGAAGACCCTAAGACAAGTAGTATTTATTTTTACGAAGTATATTTAACTTACTTATTACCTATACTTCCGTGTAATTATTACACGGAAGTATACTTCTAAATCAATTTTCAAAAAATGTTTATAATTAATTCTAAGAGTATCTTTGCATTGCATAATATTATTATCATCATCATCTACTCACAATAAGCTATTATCGTGGCCAATGCCAGTTATTAAATATTATATTTTGATAATTCAAGTGAAACTGAATTATTACTTTCATTCGCCATTATTTCTCACGTCACGAGTACCCAGTACGCACTTTCCCTAGCTAGTGTACTCAAGAATACTACACATCCATGGATTGTTCTATAGCAATTACGTAGCAAGAGCAAGTGAAAAAAATAATTCATTACTTAAAAAGTATTTTTTAAAGACGTAGCACCATTACAATTATGGATTTGATAAATTAATTTAATTTAATAATATATAAATAAATTTTCTTCTATTTACCTATTCATCTTACGCAGTGAGTTAACCAGTATTTTTATTTACCCTGTCACATGTTTGATGGTTGATTTTTGTAGCAATAAACACATTTCCGGTTCAATTTACATAATTACTTGTTTGTATATGTCATCGGCCGCTCGTATAGTTGGGTAAGTTGGACAAATCGTGATATGCCCGGGCACAACGTGATATGACGCAATTATGTCGTAGGCTAATAGACTCTCCCACAACCAGTTCACCCACAGTGACCACTGCCAATTATATTATGGGTTATAGAAAATGGGTTACTCGACCAGTGGTCGAGATCTTTATGGTCCAGTAGCGTTTCACGATAAAAGTACCGGCATATCACGGTCTGTCCAACCATAATGCCGTAGGCCGATTGGCCACGACATATACACTATTCTCTCAACATTAATAAATTACTTCTGATATCATTGAAGATATTGGGAATACTGCTTTCGACAATGCGAAATTACATTCGTTTATAACCAGTAAATGGCAAACCACATAACACTGAACACTCACCTGTCTTGTGTGCTCGAATTGGTTTCAATTCTCGTCATGGACAAGAACGTTTTGTAATACTATTCGATATACATTTAAAAGTAATGTAAGTTGCGTAACATTAAAAAACAAAAGCTACAAAATAATCATTAAAAACAACTAACGCAACTTGTTGGATTAAATCTAAACAAGTTTCAAGTTATCAAATTGATGATGGGCTGCGACAAAGATTAATTACTTTAAAGCTGTATAATCATATTTGATGCCTTACTAGGACATGGGAAATCTAGTTACATAAATTAACATTAATCTAAATGTCACTGCATATTGATTTTCATTTTAAATTTATTTTGGAGTATTTAATAATGATGTTATGTTACCAAACTCTTTTCTAATAACAAAATAATGATTAATTTGCGATACACCGCAACCATTTATGCATTATCATAAAAACCTGAATACCTAGCCTGAAGACAGACAATAAATTTGAGATGACGATGTTAGAAATTAGCGATGATAAATTTTAAGAGTACTGCTAGCAATATTAAAATTGTACAAGCGTTCGATTCTTTTTCTTATCTAGTTGCTAGCAGCAGCACCGTGTGGGCTAATTGTATCTTAAAAAATAACACTCGAATTACCAATATTTATATTATAATAATCATGTGACATTATAGACCGCATCTTCGCGAGACAGTGCACAATTGCGTGCTATAAAAAAACTTTGTAACTAAAAAGATTAATAAGTTGCTCTAGTCCGGTTTAGTGTTAACACAGGGAATCCACATAAACATTAAAACGTTTATGTGGATGCGCAGCGTATTAAACCCCATGAAAATTTCACAACCTGAATATTCAAGAACAATTTTAAAGAAATGGAATGAAAATGGAAAAATTGCTCTTTATTAAAATGGACTTTGCTAAGTACTTTTAAATCTTCAAAAGCCCTACCGCCATTTCGGGACGACATCTATACTCGTATGGAGAAGAACTAAGAGTAATAAAATAATACACTTTATATAGATATATTGTGCTCAAAGTATACAAGCACATACAATTTACAACAATGAAATTGTCAACAATATTAAAGTTATGGACAATTAACAATTTAACAAAGGGTACTTGTGAAATCATAACATGTATTCATAAGATGGGAATAAAGAAAAGCTATTTGCAAGTACCTAAATGTTTATCACAAAATTCGTAAGAAGTGATGTTGTCACATCCAATTTTGAAATAATCAGGTTACGAATATTTTACGTAGATATTATGACATAAATACAAACATGAATAATATTAATGTTGTGCATGTAACAGCTACATTATTTCTAAACCTTTAAAATTGTTTAACAGTTTTAGCTAAAAATGTTAATGACATCGCGGTCATCCATTCTATACAACGATTGCTAAAGTAAAGCAAACATTGGCGCCGTGATGGGTGACCTTTCATTTTATAAAGCTAAATAAAGCATGAAAAAAAGGATGTTTCCTTCATCCTTTTTTTGACAAATTATTTTGGTGTGGCTCGGTTTTATATTAAATCTTCTTCTCTTTCTCCTATTTACCTATTTGGAGTCAGTGTATGTCTTGTTGATATCGACAATACGGCTACATACGACATTACGGCTGGCCACCGACCCTCGTAGGTTTTTCTTGTTCACTTTTATATTAAGTAAATTTCAAGTAATTCTAAACTGCAAATAATTTTCCATTTCTATTAGAACTTGGATAATCAAGTCCATCCATCAACTACTGTCAGAGATTTGCGGACACCAAGGTTTAGTACTCCGTGACGGACACCAACATACGGGGCTAAAATTAGAAAAATTATTACTAAGATATGTTCTATGACATTAAAGATCTTTGCAAGTGTAAGTTTTTAACATTTGCATGTAATAGGAATTTGCAAAACTTGTGATCTTACGAATTTTGTATACCATATTACGTGAATAAAGATACGACTATGACTAAGTTTAGAGGTACATTTACCTCAAGTAAAATAAGACACGGTCATTGGTCACTTAATATCTTAAGGTTGGACGTATCATCTAAGGGAAAACAAACCGGTTTTCAATGCATACTCGTAAACGTTACTATCGACACAAATGGCGGTCTACGCGACAAGTAGTTTAATTCACGGCTAAAGCTGAATAAGTAAAGTGCTATAAATTATACAGTAGTAATAGAAATCTTGGCCAATTAAAAACGTCTTATGATGAATATGGAGGAAACATACATTCGGAAGGAAACTGAATGTTCTAAAACATAGGTTTTCAAAGTGGGCGATAACCCCCTCTTGTGGGCGTCGGAGATTTTACAGGGGGCAATAGAAGACCACAGAAAATTAAGGGGCATTGAGATATAACATAATCGTGGTATTAGCCGATTTAAATTCGAATTGAGAAACTATGTTCTAAACTGAAATTGCTGCAGCGGGGCCGAAATGAAATATGTATCTAATTACATATTTGAAGCGAGATACCTTGATAACTTTTGCTTTTTATTTTATGCTTTTGGGGAAACCTTTTAGACCCGTATTACAGAATGACACTCAGAAGTCAAACATGTCTTGAGAATCGTCTATTTTCTATCACGCACAAAGTGATAGAGACGTAGGATGCTCAACTCGGCGTTCATTCTTGAAACTTATTCTATAATACGAACATTAGTCTTTCACCTGATGGTGATGATAAGGCCTAAGATGGAAGTGAAGTTTCGCCCCGCTCGTCCCTCGTTCTCCTCATGATTGGGGAATCTAGAGGCTTACTGTAAGACCTCTTATAGAATTTAGTTCAACCATGAAAAAATAGTTCCTTCACAGAGTTGACTTACTAAACGGCATTGTCTTATTTCAAATAATTCGATTAAATCAGATAATTTGATGTAGAACGATTGTAATGACGACAAGACAATTCACTGCACTTAAATAGATGATGATTTAATTCTCAATGACAGTTCAATCGCACATCATACGTTAGCAGTTAGCAGTCCCTCGCATATTCTTTACGATGAAAACGAATTACGGCCACTCAACAGAAAACGTTATTAACAAACAATTACGATGAGTACACATTTAATTTAAACTGATGTTCGGATGCAAACTGTGAAAACGTTACATGCAACTAAGATAAATGAATATAAAAAAGAAGTAATCAAACCAAATGGAAAATTATGTAACGCAATCGCTTTTATCACAACAACTGTGGAATGCATATTGCTTTCGTGAAATCAAAATAAAATGCAAAATACTGATATGTATTTAAAATAGAGTTAGCAAAGTCCTTATTGAAGATGAAAAAATAAATAATTACCATTTGGCAGAGTGACCGTCAAATATCGGTAGAGCCATAGAAACAAAAAGAAGAAAGATTAACTTTTTAGACGGCTCAAGATTGTATTTCGATAACTTTAGATATAGGTAGGTAGCCAAAAAGTTAATGTGAATGTTGAGATTGAGAATGAAGTATTTCTATTAGGTGGTGATTTTTCCTAATAAAGCGGTGTTATTCTTTGCAATTGAGGTATTTGTATAGATTACTTTAATTAAACAAAATAAAAGGATGATACAGACTACGAAAAGTAGTGCTACATAAAAAGGAGACAGAGAGAAAGGTCTCAACGTACCATTTTACTAGATGAATAAACGTAACATCGTGAGTGACTCATTGCTTACTTTCGAGTCCGGTCATGGTCATTGTCTTGTAAAATCTGATTACCAACACATTTATATATAGGCGGTCTGGCGTCTGCCGCTATATCTAGACTCGCCCGGGTAATGTTTATAGAAATTTGAATTACCGGTAATTCTATGAAACTAAGACAAAGAAGGTTGAAGACATCCGTCTGAGATTAAATTCTAAATAAATTCAACGTATTCTAAAGGCGGTCCACTGGTCTCACCAGAGGTCTTTGTAGAATCCACGGTCGAATACAAATTAGTGTTCGATTAGTTGGATTATGAGACGAAATGAAAGCCACGTTACTAGAAGTGAGGTTATGGGCTGAATGTAGAGGAATGGAAGGCCGCAGAAGACAGGGATGGACTGCGTGAGAAACAATATGAAAGAAAGGGCAGTAGATGCTCAAATGACAGCCGATACAAAAGAATGAAAAAACACTGCACCGACAACTAATAAATTAGGAGCAGGGTTGTAGGAAGAAGGAAAATAAGGTTTGGTTGGTGTTAGGGTTTATTTTGCCATGTGATTCCGGCAGAGTAGAATAGCATCACCCCATATCCTCCAATGGGTATCGTAGAAGGCGACTAATGGATCAGAAAAGGGGTTTTATCACCTTATACTCCGTCCACCAATCCGAATTGGGCAAGCGTGGTGGACTACTGCCTAAACCTCCTTCGATGACAAGGAGAGGCCTTGTGTCCCAACAGGGGGTCGAATTATAAAGGCTGTTATGAGGATTTATTTTAAGTCTGCTCGGCGAGTTACCGCTGTCTTACCAATCTACCGCCATAACAAACACAAGCTTCTAACTCCTAATTAGCACGTTAACAGCATCGTGGAGTTAGGTGAAGGTATTTAATTGAGACCTCTTTTATACGTTTAGCATCACACACAAAATTCGACAGAAAAATTGAATCTGACATCTTCATGCTTGCAATAAAGGTCTTAAGCAAAGAGAAAGCCTATATAGGTAAACGCATGTCATCTAGAACCCCCACCAACAGACTAAAGAGCTGACCTAGATTAGGACTTTTTCCGTGATAAAAATTGTGTAGAAATTTAACAATCAATCCAATATTCAATTTACAAGAACAAAGACGGAACTAGTCATCACGGAATCTGTAATTATAACGTGAAATTAATAAGTACCGCTGCAAAGGTAAAAGTGCAATAACAGAAAAGGCAATAAATCAAAAGAGATATTTGAATCGAATAGCGGCAGTGATTACTTTGCTATGATGATTATATGAAGCCACGTTGTCTGTTTTTATTTCTAGGAATAAGAAAAATTGTCACTGTGGTTCCCACAGAAATAAATCAAGATCTTGTTGTTCTTCTTGTAGATCAATCTTGATTTATTTCTGTGGTGGTTCCGGTTAAGGTATGAAAATTAAAGAGCATGTTTTACTCATTTGCAATGGCTTCGATAAACTTGATTTCGGTAATCCCTTCTTGTAGACATTTAAAATTAAGAGAATAACAAATCTAAAGTATACTTCTTTGTTGTCATTTATTTTGAGTCTGTTTTTAATTCGATGAGTGCGGGGATGATGGTTGCGAATTCGAATTCAAGTCCGCGGTCATGTGGTCTAGCGTGGTCCGTCTTCTGATTGAGCGACTGTCAGATATCTCGTGATAGGCAGCCAATGGTGCAGCATTACGTTGATATAAAAATGATATACGTGTCCCAATGAGGCAAGGGTCTAATCTGCTTTCAGTATTAAGACCTAACAAGGTCGCATAACGCGCATCTTATTGCCATCAACAACCACAATTTATGCCAAAGCCATGTCTTTATTATAAAAAGAACATTTTACCCCCTCCGTGGTCTAGTGTTTCGCCCATCGAAGTTAGATCCAGAGGTGCGGGGTTCGATCCCCAGGAAAATACAATAATTTATCCTTGATGGTTGGTTGGTGGTGAAACCCGCCTGGCTAGCTACCATCATCGTATCAAAGTCTGCCGCCATAACAATAGTGCTAGCAGCATTATTGTTCCAGTAGTTATTAAGATAGCCAGTCCGGGTGGTTGAGAGTTGTTGTTGTACTACGCTACACTCCAGCCTTATCATCACTTAAAAAAATCTACCTACCTACCCAATCTGATGTCACATCTATTGACTTCAACAACTTGATTATTTGAGCTTAGGTACCCCGACATTTTAGAATTGAATTAAAAAGGAATCTGCGATAGGAGTACATACAAATTAATAAATATGTAACGAAACATGTTTTAATCTCGACAAATGAAGGTAGATGACATAATAATTTAATTAGAAATTTTAAAAATGGCAGCCATAATACCGCAAATTCGAGTTATTTTAAGCTTCTAATCAACAATGACACAATACATCCTTCTTAAGTATGACGATTAAAGTGATGCACGACATACACGCACGACTAAACGATGGATGGATCCCTGACATCATAGGTAGTACTTGAGTAGTGAAACAAATTATGTTTTATTTTACACAATATCTAGTAACATGGCTTAAACATAGATGACAAAACTTCGATGACAAATTGAAATGAAATGATTATGTAAAATGTCTTAAGTTTTAAACTGAATTTAGATGAAATAAATCAATATTTATTTCAGGCAAAAAATACAATACCATATAAAATACACCTTAAAGACTGATTAACCTGTGTTCCAAAGCAAGGAGAAAATAGAATTACAATTTTTGACAACGATCCGTGTATCTATTTATGATGTCGTAATTAAGGAAAAAAATTCGGTACCGGCAACTCAAAGAACTGAAAAAAAAGTGCTGAACTATCTTATTACAAATATGCACAACCGCTGCGCCTTCAACCTCTACAAGAAGGGATCAATACTAAATATAAAATGAGCGAGTCTCCGGCGAGAGACCCTGTCCTACTGTACTCTGCATGAACGCACAAATCCTGAGAAATGCCTTCCTCCTCAGTAACGTAATAATTACTTGGGTATACAAACGCTTTCAGTGAGAAATAATCTGTCGATACTTCATTCGAGCTTCATCTAGGTCGATATTGACTTTTTACAGCCTTTGCTTAGCTTGAATGTCAGTCAATCGAAAGGCACAATAGCCTGACGTCGCCATTATTACAAAAATAATTGAATTAGAAGTGAAATTGAATATACTTAACTGCCTTTCTATTTTTAGTAGGTAATTACTTTCCCTCTCGATTATAGGCAGAATAATTTTGATTCCGTAATTTTATTCGAGATAAAATAAGTGTAGTTTACTTGCTGATAATCGCTAGTTCGTGACTCGATTTCATCGTTTTATTAACAGTGGCCTATCACGCCCTTTCGAGATTGCTGTATCAAGTGCGATCACGGATTTTTTGTTATTTTACCATGACAGATAATGCCAACAGGTTCTGATTCCTATTCAGAACCTGTTGGCAATATCAATTTTTTGTGGAATATCTGTCATATAAAAGATAATGGGAACTTATCTGGAACCTGTGAAACAGGCATTTAGGGCTTATAAAAAATATTTATATTACTATAACAATTGAACCAAATTAATAATTATATCGTATTTGTAAACCAGTCTAAAGGCAGGTAGCATAAACAAAATTCACTTCATGTTCAGAACTGGCTAGGCTTGTCCAACAAAAAAAGAAATCTCAAGGAAATGAAATAATTATACATTGCAAAATAAAATAACGAAAATAGTCAGACACGCAGAAATGCAGACTTAAACTTGTTACAAAGACCGAATTAACGAATAGAGAATGTCGCGTGCAGTATCGACATCTTGTTTTAAATTCCATTGCAAATTATGTCTGGTCACTTGCAGACTATGGTATATTTAGAGGCGATACAATTTGTAGAACCTTGTCAATTTTGCTAAGAATTTTTGCTGGGTTAGTTAGTTTACATTTTTTAAATATAGAATAGACACGATTATCTACACTACAGGTTCGCATGTTCTTAATTGAACACGCGGACTCTCGTCTAATTGAAACAGGCTAATCTAGAAGTCGCTTATTTCACTGTAGCTTTGTCAACATCAACAGGTAATAAGTCTTATTTTAATCTTTTATGCGGGGAAGATATTGGCTTTCATCTCATCTAATGGTAATTTATGATAAGAATGAATGTCGAAGCGAATTTCACGCGGAACCCTCTGTCACTGAGGTACTAACTAATCAATTCCATCGTTACCAGGCGAAATACAGCTATAAGACGCTTAGAAATGACTGGTTAATCATTACCGTGCTCTGGTAGATAGCATGGACATAAAGCATGCCGTAACATCACACCACCAACCAAAGCGCACTCCTTTGCTAATCTGTATCGTAATGCAAGCAAATCGTTTATGATGTGCGTATGATTGGGATATCAATAGCATTAGAGGGTTGGTGGAATTCATGTTATTTCTCACAGACTCTCCGAAGTGCATATGATATAACAAATCAACAGATAATTAAACTACTTTTAGTCTAGCTCGTTTTACTATCATTTCAAAAGATTTGTTGACCAATAGCTGCACTAAAACACGTTATTTGGTACATGCGAACAAGGAAGACAAGCGTAAACGTAAATGGAAGTTCTAGTTATAAGACAACAATAGTTTTGAAGGTGTTTGGCAAGTGACACAACTATTGTAACCTTGCTTTGTTTATCATTATCACTACCCTCGGTACGAAATTCATATTTACCCTGAAAGTTTTGTATAGTATTTCGTACAACTATAGGGCACTTTCAGACAATTTTATCGGACGATATACCAAATTCATTATATTAAATCTAAATATCGAAGTCTTAGTTCAAGAACTTGTAATATACCTTTTTTTTAATTAGGTACCAATGGCACAAAGCTTTAAATAACTGGTCTTGCCCATGGTATTTTTTCTGGCCCAGACCGTAATAAATAACTTTATACACCTTGCGTCGAAGTCACTTGAGCGAGGAGGAGCATTGAGTACCCAAGGATTGTCATTGACTGCGCGCGACCGACCGTGACCTTGCCGCGAGACAGGCGCAGACTATTTAGGGCTGCAACATACTACGACTTTTAATGTGTCGCATTCAAAGGCATTCCCATAAAAACTGGTCTATGAATATTCTTTACCTTCCAGTGTAAAAAAATTAAGGTAATCTTTTCTTTGTTGCATTTCAAATTAGTTGTGGAACGTCTTGTGGATTTTAAATCTGTAGAAATGTGTTCGCATTAAGGCTCCGCACAAATGGGTCAGCAGTGGCCGCCACCCATTTTTTCATACATATATTGTATGGACGTACACTTGTGGCCGTTGGCGGCTACGCGCTTCAGCAGTGTCCGCGGTCCTTCGTTTGCGCGGCACAAAGGCGCTTTGCAAGCCGCGTGGCGGGCAGTCTTTTTGGCTCAACTAGCTTGATGTTCTTAGGAAAGGTTTTCAAAGCACCCATCCCTTATTGAATTTCGTTGTTGTTTCGGGGCTATTTATGTCACTGCGAACTATAAAGATCTATTTTGACTAGCTTCCAAGTATGCCCTATTGAGGCCTTACATGTAAACAATCAAATCAGAGTACTAACGTTGCTGACTTTGACTGCCGATCATTAGAGCAACCTATTTATCCCTAAGAACAATCTCTAACATCCAATAATGTAAATGATGCACTCATAATTTAAGTAGGCATCTATTCTACAGAGAGCTTTCATTTAGTAAATTAAGTTTTGATTTTTATTGGTCTGAGATTAAAATGAGTTAATATCTTTGAATGTTCACTATGTTGTGGGAGACAGGATTTATCACACAAGCATTTAATTATTAGCAAAACAAATGGCATTAAATGACGGTTACTAGGAAAATTATTAAGTAATTATATTTCATTGTGCTTAGAGGTTTGTATATTATTTATACTACCTTGAATAATTCAGTAAAGAAAGTCCTCTCTAAAATAAAATGTTATTAAATTACAAGCAATATTATTATTGCCTTTCTTGCATTTTTGTTCTTATGGCATTCAACAACTTAAAAAAAGTGTGACTTTATGAAACTTTAAATGTTTCGGTAGTTCATATTCATAATATGTATGTGTAAAATTATACCTAAGCCAAACCAAAGCCATAAAATAATTATTGTGTTATCATTATCAAGTAAGAAAATAGTGTGTAACCAAATTTATTTTAAAATAACAGATAATAAATAGGGCACTTGGAATCACAATGGATCGAAGTGTTATCCAATAATAGAAGTTCAAAAATAACATACCATATTAACTAAAAGTTAATGAGTTAAATAACCAAGAATTACAAATAAACATTAGTTTGTGTATTTTAAGGTAACTACATGTGTATGTGAGACATAAATTGAGGAGGTCGATGGCGCTGCGGTCGTGCTTTCTTAGTAACAATCGCAAAAGTTAAGCTACCACATACGTGGTCGGTACTCGGATGGGTTACAGAAAATTCAACTCGATTGTCCTCGGAGCTTCTGGAGGCACATTAAGCTGGTGGTCCCAGGTCTTGTCGAAAGATAGCAGTCGTTGCCAAGGTTGGTGTCAGGCAGGCGGCCGTAAAAATCTAACGCCAAATCTTTTAGCAGTACTATCAATACGAAGACAAACTACACCGACCCCAAGTATGTTGGGAGCAGGGTAGGATAAAGGGTATGACAAATTAAATGAATTCATTCTTAATCAATTCACCTGTCCCCATACAAATTATTCTTATTCTTATGCAAGGGGGTAAGGCGGTGTCTAAGAGCACTTTGACCCTAGGAATCTTTTGTGCTTACCCTTTCCTTATCACCCATCCGCGCCAACATCGAAAACATCTTGTATGAGTTTCACGATGTTGGCGGGCGTAAGGTCTATAAAGTCCTCTGGAACAGGGTAACCTAAGCCCAGGACATTTTGTCGCATTTTGGCTAGTGCATCACAGTCACATAGTATGTGCTCTTTGCTTTCTTCCTCCTCACCACATATTCTACAGATGGGGTCACCCCATAAATTAAGTCAGCTTTTGTAATATATTGTCTCAAATTGATACAAAGTACCCTATTTTGTATAAACTAGGTAGTTAAACCTGGCAAAATTATGTAGGTAAGGTTTATCATGCTAAGATTAATCATTAAGCAAATGTAATGACCTATATACCAAGAAAAAATATGCTTGTCAATTATGACTACACAACTGAAACACCAAAGTGATATCTAAAGCAGTGGTTTTTCTGCTCAGGCGAAAATTAAATCACCAAATGATAAAACCTTAAAAAACTGAAAAAAAAATGTATTTATTTTATTTCTTACTGAGTAGGTATATAGAAAATATATGATTCTTTTTTCTCTAATAAGCTAACATAAGTTCAGAGTTAAAATTGTGGAATCTATTAAGTAGTTTATAACATAGAAGGTCCAAGATAAGTTACTTCATAGAAGTATTGCTAATATTTCCTCTAGTATTGTAACATTTTAGTAGGTACACAGTGCGAATGTGGTTCAGCCTTTCATTTTGTCCGCAATTATTGGACCTTGTTAAAATGACCATTAGTCATCATCACAAGTATCTCAACTTTAGAAAAATAATCATGAATTCCGCATGTAATGAAATAGTTTATAAGTGTAAGCACCGGTACCGTAAATAATATTTAATTTTGAGCATTAGATCACCATGACACACGATAGAAAAAAATATTCTGATCAGAATAGTCTGAGCGAAAATGGCGTTAATGATTTATCGGTGGTTAGCTCTTATCAACCTTTTGAATATACATTTTATACGTTCAAAAGACACAATATTAATTAAAGTACTTGTTCAAACTGAAATTTTATTAGATAATTAATTAAAATCTTACCTTTCTATAAAAATTGACAGGAAAACAGAACTAGCAATTTCACAATTCACTGTTTGTTATCAATGATGACAACTTACAGAATTTGTAATTGTCATTTTTTTTTTGCAAAAATGTTAAGTTGCAACCTTGATTACGTTTCGATGCATTATTCGTTCTTGATAAAGTTTGAACTGGTGCGTTATCTCCTGTATATTTCTCCTGACAAACACATCAATTAGCAATTATTTACAAATTATTATAAAAGCTACTTTACTCCTTACCCATTTTACTAACACCTTACTTTAACCATATTTTAAAAAAATGGCTTTTTTGTAATGCTTGTCGTGGAAAAACCAAACGGAAATAATGATGCGAACCAAGAAGGTTGTAGGTAAAAATGGAGTACACGATTGCGATAGGTACTTGAGGATAGATCTCGTGCCGACGTGTGACCTATAGGGTATCCATACTTTGTGTCAACGATAGACATTTAATTTTTTCTGAATTTTTGAAGGTGTAACTTGTTGAAATCTTGTCGTTTGCGCTTTTACATAATATCGGTAAGCCATATTAGTTGGGTCACAAATGAACTGAAACAACTAGTATCCCCTTAGTAGTCTGTGGAAACAACTAAAGATGGACGCATATTTAGCCGAGCTGAGGCTTTAGACAACATGCATTTCGACAATCGCTCTCGCTGTTATAATGAAAGAAGGGGTTATGTCGCATACTTGTCTCATTCGTTCATAGACATTGCATTCATTTGAACCGCGACACACTTGTCGCGGTGCAAATGAATGCAATGTCTGTAATTAACGCGCATATAGTATATCCTTTTTTATCTTATTTTAATTTAAACAGTTAGTGTTTACGTAGGTTTGTTCATCATCATCATCATCAACAGCTCATATAATGTCCCCACCGAGAGGCTCGAGCCTATCCCAGTTTATTGTACATAATCATAGACCTACAGCAGACCATGCCTCTGCCAAAAATACCAACATCCAAGGCATTCTATTTACGCCAGATTTGGTTTTATAATTTAGGTATCCACGTTATTGACCAAGCAAGGAAAAAGCTATTTGTTGCACATGGGCAAAAGACTTAGCCGACCGAGGTAGTATTGAAGTAGCAAGCACTCTACTTAGGTTCAATAGGTAAAATCATGTCTAATTTCCATGTCTCACCCACTCCTGTAAAGGTTGGAAGCTCTACACTGGAAGTTGTCGACCATTATGTTTACCTGGGACAAACAGTCCAACTGGGTAAGTCGCAACTTCCAGAAAGAGGTCAATCGGCGAATCCAACTCGGCTGGGCAGCGTTCGGGAAGCTATGCGGCATATTCTCGGCCCATCTACCGCAGTGTCTCAAGACGAGTCTTTAATTCGTGTGTGTTGCCAGTGATTACATATGCAACCGAACCGTGGCCCCTTACAATGGGCCTCATAAGAAGGCTCAAGGTCACCCAAAGGGCAATGGAGAGCGCTATGCTCGGAGTTTCTCTGCGTGATCATATCAGAAATGATGAAATCCGCAGGAGAACCAAGGTCACCGACATAGGCCAAAGAATTGCGAACCTTACGTGGCAGTGGGCAGTGCACATTGCGAGGAGGACTGAGGGCCGTTGGGGCGGAAAGGTCCTCGAGTGGCAACCACGTACCGGGAAACGCAGCTTTGGTAGGCCCCCCAAAAGGTGGACTGACAAAAGTAAAGGTCGCGAGAAGCCGCTGGATGCGGGCAGCGCAGGATCAACCGGTTTGGAGATCCTTGGCGGAGGCTTATGTCCAACAGTGGGCGTCTGAGGCTGAAATGATGATGATGATCCTTCAGAGATGGAATCAAATGGATAAGAGTGGAAGAATATGGTTACTACTTACTTATATAAAGAATGATACGATGAAATGCTACCATTTAGAAAGGTTGATATATTAAAAAAGAGAGGTCAAATAGGATACATCGAAGTTGAACGCATTGGCAGAAAATATGGTACAAAGAAAAGAAAGATAATAATAAAGAACAGATAAAATTTATAAAACCAGAATATCGATACTATTGCAATAGTATAGAGAAATTAAGTGACTTTATAAGATTATTCTATTATGCTAAAAATTTGGGGTATTTTGTTTGCAAATGGCAGCATCATAGTTACACGTCGGGTCATTTTAAGTTCATACAAACTATCCTCAAGTACCTGCCGATACCGTGCATACAAATTTCTTGGCCGGAAACCATGGCGTCTGGACGTCGATTTTTATTTCTATAATTCAAAATTGCTCCGGAGTGGATTTTGTGCAGTGAAAGTGGTGTCGTTCCGTTGCATAAGCATCCGTGTTGACGAACAGTTATGATACGATGAAATGCTACCATTTAGAAAGGTTGATATATTAAAAAAGAGAGGTCAAATAGGATACATCGAAGTTGAACGCATTGGCAGAAAATATGGTAAAAGAAAGATAATAATAAAGAACAGATAAAATTTATAAAACCAGAATATCGATACTATTGCAATAGTATAGAGAAATTAAGTGACTTTATAAGATTATTCTATTATGCTAAAAATTTGGGGTATTTTGTTTGCAAATGGCAGCATCATAGTTACACGTCGGGTCATTTTAAGTTCCTACAAACTATCCTGAAGTACCTGCCGATACCGTGCATACAAACTTCTTGGCCGGAAACCATGGCGTCTGGACGTCGATTTTTATTTCTATAATTCAAAATTGCTCCGGAGTGGATTTTGTGCAGTGAAAGTGGTGTCGTTCCGTTGCATAAGCATCCGTGTTGACGAACAGTTATGAGGAATCATTGAAATAAATGTTTTGAGTTCAATTGTCATGCACTTCTTTTCAAGCGTTCTCTAGATGCATAAATAATGTGATGCCCATATTTTAATGCAACCTCAAGAAATAAGACATTACAGCTACCAAATGAAGAGGTTTTTTTCCTAAATTGAGATTGGCAGAAATGGTTGTTACCCTAATAAAATGACTTATTGCCATAAAATTAATAAAAGAAGAAGAAGAATCTGTACCCTTAGTATGAGTTTTTGCAACACCAAACGAGTGATCGTCATCGTCAATACTATGAAACTATAGGTTTACTTAATACGTCGTAGTATAAGATTTAAATTTGGCACATAGTCTTCACGATATCGCCTACTCGATCACTCGATTATACGAACTTCACACTGTTTAGTTTTGTCTCTTTCATTTCTTATTAACAAAAAAGAGACAACATGTTCATTCGTTCCATTCACTCCCATTCATAGTATCTCTAACTAGTCTGTGCTCGATGAAAACAAACAAAATGTCTGCGTCACAGTGAGAGTCGTATTGATATTATTTATAAATTATTACTAAAACAGATAAGAAGTAATAGGTTTTGATACATAAACTATACCCAATTGTACTAAGGTGTTTAAACGGAAAAATAAAATGAAAATGTGCAAAACAAGTGCGTCGCAGTTTGAACAAATAGTGAATTTCATTGAGTGGTGTGTTTAAAAGGATATTATACAGAAAAATACTAATGTGCAATGCTTTTGGGAAAAATAATGATCTCGTGTCTGACGGCAAACGAGATTTAGAGCTGCAACAAAGGGAAATTGAACTCAAGCGAGCTTGCCTAGTGACAAACTCTATTCGCCATATTTATTTAGAAAATAAAATAATTTAATGTTATGTATTGATTAAACAATGTGTTTTATTTCCTTATTATACTACACTGTGATAGTGTCCTATTGTTTAAATTCTAGCTAAGACGACTAAAGCGTAGATAATTATTAAAGCGTCGGTCGTCTCTGTGACGAGTGAATATCCACACGGTAATATTATCGCCCGTCACGACAATACCTACGCCGCGTGGAGACACTCACATAATTCGCTTATAGGTAGGTAAATATACGCAGACATTATTGCTTGCGTCTTATAAAGTAGAAGTTATATGCTTATAATTTATCAATGCGCCACTGCTGCATAACCTCCCGACGTTCCTGTGTACGTTGGTGGGCTTCATTAACCTCTTCAGCAACCATAATAAATGAAAATTATGGCGACAACATTGTAATAATTGTTGAAAATTTCGTTCGTTTACCTACTCACGGAATTTCTTTCATCGAGTGACGACACGATCAAACGTAATAGTATACTTACGACGACTTGTCAAAGTAACGACTCGTACTGCCAAAATGCATTCGTGAGGCGAAAACTATCAAAGTTTTCGTGTTACGTTAACTCGATTTAACTTATACTGCCGATTTTTGTTTTTGATAGTTTACGCTAGAGGCGCTAGTGGGCAATGTATGAAAAGAGACGATACGTTTGATCGAGCTCGAAAACTATCAAAACTCATACTAAGGGTACTGTGTTTCACTTGTATCAATCTCTAACTAGTCTGTGACTTGTAAAAAAATGTTGAGTGACAGAAAACGTCTAAGGGTGCGTTCCAAAACAATTTCAATTTACTCGGGATAGAGTGAATTTTACTCCAAGCCGTTCCAAAACAAACCCGAGTGAAACCGAAGGTAAACGAACATTTACTCTGACAGTTGCTCGAGTATTTTGGAACGATTTTGGGGAGAGTAAAATTTACCCCGCTGGGGCGATTTTTATCGGTGTCTGGAGACCGGTAAAATTTACCTGACAGCTGTCAATCTGTTGAGCATCATCTACGTTTTCATATTCATGATCAAATTTTTGAATTAATATTTTTGTAACTACACAAAAACGATGGTTACTGTAAAATAGTATTTTATTTACATAAAGTAAAAAGTTAATTTATTAAATTCGTGCGCAGGGTTGTCCAATATATGATAATAAACAAATTACTATGGCGACATGTCATGTTTTCATTTTTTTTACTCGAGATTTCCTCGTTAGCGTTCTAAAACAAGGTTTTTTCTTTTTCGAGCGTCATGCTCTGACTCTTTCACGAAGTAAATTTTACCCTGGCGTCACTGGTTTTAGAACGCACCCTAATTAGTCTGTGAATATTATCTCTAACTAGTCTGTGGACGGGACTGACGGCTGACGGCTTGTGAATGAAATTGTGATAATACCTACTGGACTTCAATCAAGGTTTTCTTTAACATATTTTTGTCTAGAAACAAGATATATCTAATTTTTCAAGCAGTTTCCGTGAACATTTATGTATGTGCAGTCTCTGTGATTGTGATTAAAAGTATATAAATGCTAATAATGCTGCATGCATCACCATAGAATTACTTGTAAGCTTCGTTTATGATTGCAAAGCAAACCAATGTCTAACTTCGGTGTCGGGGTTTATTTTTTGACTATTCTGTGGCTGATAACGTTAATGTTGTGCTGGGTATCCATTAGAACGGGTCATTACGTCGGAAAAATCTCAGTGGGCATTTCTTTGTTGCTAACAATTATTCTGGTAACTGTGCCAAAACAGGAAGAGTTATACTCCCATGGTGCCAATTTTTACGACCGTTCGTTTGTGACTCGATACGCGATCTTGACATTATTACTTATCGGTGGTGTTGCTGGAACTGTCTATAGTTTTATTTACATTTGCCTAAAACCTGTTGAAACTAAGAAAGTTAACAGCTTAGGTATTTCCTTTTAAAACATATAATTTGGTAAGTTGTGGTACAACGCCGTCAAATAATAAATTCTTAAATTCTATTTAAAATAACACTAGATATATTATTTCAAAAAACTAGTAGTTATTAGGAGAACTACAACTATGTGTTAGCAATAAATTTGTCACTAAAAAGTTTTTATCTAAGGGTGCCTAGACTATTTTATCATATCAGCCTTTATAATTCAACCCACTACTGGGACCCAAGGCCTCTCCTTGTCATTGAAAGAGGTTAAGGCAGTAGTCCATCACACTGAATACTCCTTTCCTGATCCATTAGTTGCCATCTACAATACCCCTTGGAGGGTATGGGGTGATGCTATTCTACTCTGCCATTTAATTCATTACAATTCTTATCTTTTAGTACTGTAGTATTACTGTAGTTAAGTACATAATCATTTTCATACCATCTTTTGTCATATAATTTTTCTAAATGTTATCATTATGATCTTCTTGTTATCATTATGAAATTCTTGAAATAAAATGAATCTACCTTAAAATTTATTGTTATCTACATTTGATAAATTTTCACTGGACATTGGCAAAATGTGTAATGTTGCTATGGTACCATTAATTAAGAATAGAATGGAAAGTAAATTTCAACTAATTGATAATAAAATTTTAGAAGTGATGTGATAATATTTTAAGAGAAAAACTTTGTTTTATAAGCTGTTAAAATTTATGTTGATTGAAGCCAACTTGATAGCAAATAGTTTTTAGTAATATCCATCACATCTTTGTCATTTGTACATTTGAATGAATACTAATTACTTTACTAATAAATTATAAGCTGTATCCGCCTGCTTGTGTACAACTTGTTAAAATCATCAAAGAATTTTACTTGGTTTGAACTAAAGTAGTGATTGATCCATAAGTAAAGCTTTACTAAACATAATGTTCATACATTTCTACTTAAAACCAAAGCTGCTTCTGCAAAGGTTGATTGGATTTGGTGACAACATGATGTGTTAAGCTTGTTTTTTTTTGTTTCAGTAAATAATGTCTAATACAATATGTCAAGGCCTTCGGTCACCAATTCGGAACTTAGCAAGGTTACGGCAAGCAAAAGCAATTTCAACTTCCATCGTACACAATGAGACTATATTAGTTAAAAATAATGAAGAATTTGTGAATAAGGTTTGTATTCATAAATTAAAAGGGTATTTATTTATGTTTTAATTTTTTTTTATGAATCCATAAATAAAAATCGCCATTGCTATCAGCAATTCTTCGTAAACGAGTGTGTTTACTATCACATTTAGTTCCTTTAGTTCCTTTAGTTCCTTACATTAAAATAAACAAGATAAAATTAAATTAGACTTTGTACTACTTGATTGATAAATTTGTCAAAGTGTCAGTCTTATCTTTACTAATAAGAATAATTAGAATAACATTAGTACACATTTCATCAATAATTTATACTACTGTTAAACATTTTCATTTTAAGACCAGTACTCTGAAAAAATCCTAAGAAAATCGAATAATTGAAACCTTAGGTAAGACTTACTTTAAAAATTAAACTAAATTACCTTAAGATAATAAATTCAATAATTCTTAGTCATGATAACTTATTAGAAAATTCTTCAGTGTTACCTGATTTCTAGGCCACATTGTAATAATCTGTGATGGTAGATCATTTATGCAACTCCTTGTAATAATAAGTATATTTGGCCCCATACTTTATCTGGATGGTTTTTGAATAATCAGCTATTACTGTTATGTGGATAAAAGAATGTTTTCAGTCATAAAATTTTGTCTTTAATTTTCATTTTAATTAAATAGTTGATAGTGTTCAAAGTCTGTTGAAGAATGTAATTTTTCATGTGTGGCGTGAACATTGCATTTTAAACTCTTGGTTGTTTCCCAACATAGTTTCTCCAGGACATTGTGTCCTGGTTGTAAAGTATTTTGTTGAAACAATTGCCAATTTTTCTCACCATTTAATCAGCTGCAATGTAAAATGACTGCTTTTTATTTAAATAATGAAATATTCCACAGGTAATGAATAACAGCAAACCAGTTATAATAAATTTTCATGCGGAATGGTGTGAGCCTTGCAAGATCCTAACACCTAAGCTGAAGGAGCTAATTGAGCCTCTAAACAACTTGGACTTGGCTGTGGTAGATGTAGAAGATAATGCCGACTTGGTACACACTTTTGAGGTGAGATAAATTTCTATTAATAAAGAGAGGAAAGATTTGATTGTATGTTTCTAATAGCAGGGTTAGTAATCAGTTCGGCACTGCAAAACTGAGGCTTTAAGTTTACTTGTTCTGCAAAATATTTTTGACGGTATGATTTTTTTTATAAAAAGGTCTTGAAAATAACACCATTCCACCTGATATTAAGCAGAAGTGGAGTCCTAATACAAACATAGCTGGATCTAAAGCGTCGTAATAGCCACCCTCGTCTTCTAGACCTGCAAGGTGCCTCCTCATGCCCCTCTTGAATGAACCAGGTTTGCAAAAACGAAAAGACACACGTGAGTTGGCAGTGACTTCCATTTCTGGAGTGTGCATATAAATAACTTGCCAAATTTCTTAGTTTGGCTTGGAATTTTCGCCACAGTTTCACGGTGACAACGGCCAGCACGCGTAGTCCTTAAAAGGAAGGGAGAAGGTTATAAAGTACTCGGAACACTCGCCGATAAACATATAGATTATTTGTATAGGTACATATAAAAGGCAACCGTTACTGACTGATCTATCAACACACAGCTCAAACCTTTGGAACAGATTGCATTGGATTTTAGTACCTACTATTATGACGTAAAAATCCGCTAAGAAAGAAATATCCGAAATTGACCCTTAAGCCCTAAGGGGATGAAACGGGGGTACAAAAGTCTGAATTTGAGTCTTATAATAAAACCAACAAATCGGGAGTGGTCTCCCCTTGACTTTCTTGTATACCGGAAGTGACTCAAAGGTTTATAGAAACCTTATATTTTGATGTCATACATGCATGTTAAATTTTGGTCACCCATCCGAGTACCGACCGCGCACTTGGTTGCTTAACTTTCGTGATCGACGGCTCAAAAGTTGATAGAAACCTTATATTTTGATGTCATACACGCATGTTAAATTTGGTTGCAATAAGTTAAAGCATGCTCGAGTTATCGTGCTAACGCACAGACACACACCAAAAAAATATTTGTGGGCTCGGGGAGGTCCAGAACGTGTAAATCCGTCAAAATCTCGAGGTCGAATTTTTTGACGATTACAAGACTTCCTCTATACTACGTACGAGAAAGTAAAAAGAGCAGATAGACATGTCATAGTCAATACAAATATTAAGCCGGATAATTTAACAGCCAGATAATGTCTTATTTATTTTGTAGAAGAGGAGGAATATGTATAATATGTAGAATCGATCTTTTGGCGTCTGAGTCAATTGCTAAACTGTAAACGAACTCTTAAGGACAAGATGTTAAGAAGTGAGGTGCAAGGTTGGTTGATTACAAGGTCAATCTGGGAAAACTGTTATCCTTGTTCATTTGCCCATCTTGTTTGGACTGAGGAAGAATCTGATTTCCGCGCGTAACGTAATTATTTTTTTATTGGAATGAGGTCGATGGCGTTCGTGCGTTCTTTGTAAAGATTGCAAATACCGAATAAAAAAGTGAATCAATTAAATATGCGGTTGGGATTGGGAGTCGGAACAAAATTTGTTCAACACGATTTTCGTCTGTGTCAAACTCACTACTAGCGGTCTTTAGTGGAATAAAAGTGATATCACATTAGATACAAATAATATAACTTTGCTGTCAAAATATGATACGAAAGCGAAAAGCGTTAGAATACGGTAGCTCTTATCAGAGTATAAGTAATTGTCTCATGAGCATCGAGTCATTAACCTTCACAAACGATGGCATCTACAACTACATCAATTGCCTTTGTGTTAGTGGAGCGGTGTGTGTTTAACATTCATAATCACGATTTATAATAATAGAATATAATAATATACAAGCAGGCTGGATGCTTGGTTGTCTAAACCGTTTCTCGCGCAATTTTCTGCCGCGAACCACAAGACTGCGGAAGCAATTGTCGCCAGCGGTGTTCCCGAACCAATAAGACCTCGAAATCTTCAAAAAAAGAGCGTATTCCTTCCTGAAAGGCCGGCAACGCATTTGCGATTCCTCTGGTGTTGCAAATATCCATGAGCGGCTATGATCACTTACCATCAGGTGAACCGTCTGCTCGTTTGTCCCCTTTCCCATAAAAAAGTATAAAGTGTAAAACACTGAAACCTGACTGCGGAAAAAGAAAGAAATTAAATCTGTCAAAATCGAGATGTACAAGGTACAGGTAAGGAGCGAACGGGTTCATCTATGGTATGAGGGGTGAAACTTAGGGGGCGAATGGCTCCGAGACCAATTTTCCTATTCTTAAAGTCTGTTAAAATGTAGCCTACGTTAACCGGACCATAATAACGAATCGATTGACACCTTATTCATCAAAATCGGGTGAATAGCTTAGGGCGCTACAAGTGGAACATACGTAAATACACATAGACTGCTCAAATCATAACCCTTCCTTTTGCGTAGTCGGGTATAAACTAGAATTTCCTTCATAGTCCAATTAACAGATTTAGGTAGATTTTTACTTTCACGTATACGCAGTATGGAGGAAGTCTTGTAATCGTCAAAAAATTCGACCTCGAGATTTTAACGGATTTACACATGCATGCATGTATGACATCAAAATTTAAGGTTTCTCAACTTTTGAGTCGTTTCCGGTATAAGAGAAAGTCAAGGGGAGACCACTCCCGATTTTTTTTTAATATACCATATTACAATAGTTTATCAATTTTACTAACGTAAAAAGTAGAAAAAAACCAACTAGTTATAATATGGACTTGGACCAGGAGTTTATGGGCTTGCTCTTGGTTACTGCACTTGTAAATTTACAAATGACAGTTTTTTCCCTTCCGGCCTACGAAGGCACTAAATCCTCATCGATACCTGTTTCGGCTGTGTGGTGTAGGCGCCAGGCGCTGGTTTCGACAGAGCGGTGCTGCCTTCCATGACACCACCGCGGAAAACCAAACTAGAGTTCGCATGCATCCGCCACCTTTGAGAGCAGAGCTGTGTCAGTAGGGACCGACCACCCAGTTACGCTCAAACCAGCCTATCAGCCGGCTAACCCACGACCCAAAGGTCCTTTCCGTGTTCCGACGTCAACCGTCTGTCGGGGCACCAGACGTTGCCCAGGGTTAACCGCGGGGACGACTCGGAACATAGCACCATCTTATGCCTTTAGCCTAGGAAAGCTTTGAAAGCTTCATTACATGCGATAAGGCCCCATAAAGGGAGCAGCGGATCTACTGTGGAAATTCGCAACGAATTTGTTCCAAGGCTGCTACACTGTTGTCGGGCGAGCGTATGAATAAAGTAGCAATTCTTCGTCCGCAACGGACGTCAGCGTAGGAGGAATTCCTGTCTTACGTTTCGTTTTTGCTGTAAACTAAAATATTTTTCGCCAATGCAGAACTATGCTTCTGGTGAAGCACGCGGTCCTCACTTTTGTATTATAATTTCGGTAATCATATAAAAGAAAGGCGTTCACAGATATCTGTGTCAGCAATTTATAAAGAGGGTTCCTGTCACCAGAGTTGTGACTTATTTGAAATACTTGTATTTAAAATACAAATACCAAATACAAAATACGTATTTTGTATTTTGTACTTAAATACTTTTTTAATAAAGTATTTTGTATTTTATTTGAAATACTATACAAGGTGCATTTTGTATTTGTAAAATACAGTGTAAAATACAAAATACTTTTTTACTTAAAGTAGGTACTGCAGCACTGCTAAGTTTAAGCACGGGAAGCGATCACCGATTGGTAAGAGGCACATTGAATCTCAAGGTCAAATCCGAAGGGTCCCAAACCCCGAACACTTTCAACTCGAACTACAAAAATGCCTGGAGGACTGAGATGTGGAGACATGCAATGACAGGTTCGTAGAAGCTGTCCTTACGGTGGGTTCAAAGATCTTTAATCCCCGCTGTGCCAAAAAAGACAAATAATCTCAGAGCTTACGTTAATGCTGATGGAGGAAAGACGTGAAATGGTTCTGCAGTGCTCTGAAGACGCTCGTCGGCGCCGGCAGCTCACTAAGCAGATCTTCAAGTTCCTAACTCTCGACATACGCTAATTTAATACGGAACGTATTAAAGAGGTCTTCGAGCAGAACAAAGGCTCCCAGAGTGTTCGTTAGAGATCTGGCGCGTGGAGAGAGCTTGCTGATGAAGCTGAAGACAGAGGACGGCAGAATTGTTTTATCGTAACCTAAGCTTTTGCCCGCAATTGAAAACGTTTATGTACAGCTTTACGTGACATCAACCACACCTGTTCCTTGTTTTTTCAAGAGCCAATTTAAACAGAAGACCGAAGAGTATAATCTGCCATTATGCTTAGCGTTTGGGGACTATGAGAAAGCCTTCGATTCTGTCGAGACCTGGGCCAGAAAGAGGTCAATCGACGAATCCAACTCGGCTGGGCAGCGTTCGGGAAGCTACGTGGCATATTCTCGGCCCATCTACCGCAGTGTCTCAAGACGAAAGTCTTTAATTCGTGTGTGTTTCCAGTGATGGCCTATGGAACCGAAATGTGGCCGCTTACAATAAGCCTCGTAAGAAGGCACCCAAAGGGCAGTGGAGAGAGCTATGCTCGGAGTTTCTCTGCGTGATCATATCAGAAATGTTGAGATTTGCAGAAGAACCAAGATCACCGACATAGCCCAAAGAATTGCGAACCTTAAGTGGCAGTGGGCAGGGCACATTGCGAGGAGTACTGACGGCCGTTGAGGCGGAAAGGTCCTCAAGTGGCGACCACGTACTGGGAAAGGCAGCGTTGATAGGCCCCCCACAAGGTGGACTGACGATATGGTAAACATCGCGGGAAGCCGCAGGATGCGGTCAGCGCAGTACCGACCGGTTTGGAGATCCTTGGGGGAGGCCTATGTCCAACAGTGAAATTATTATTATTATCATTCCATATGAAAGTATTTTATTTGAATAAAGTATTTTGAAAATACCTAATTTGTATTTAGTATTTAAATACAAAAAGTAAAAGTATTTTGTATTTTGCATTTGAAATACTAAATTAGAAAAGTATTTGCATTTTGTATTTAAATACATTTTTAAAAGTATTTTGTACATCTCTGCCTGTCACGCCGCCTCATTTGGCGAACGCATGGCGTTAGGCAAACGGGACATTGCCGCTCCGTGGACACTGCTTCATTTGTTTCTACGCAAGATGTAAGCAATCTTCAATTAACGATACTTACCGTGCGCGTGACATACGGCTTACGTGGACAATACGCCTTAGTTATTGTAGAATTTCACCTTGTTATATTATTTTGAAAGCTATATTATGTGTTTAATTCCAGGTGAAAGCCGTACCAGCAGTGATAGCAATCAGGAACGGGTTAATAGTGGACAAATTCATCGGCCTCGTAGACGCAGACATGATCACGAATCTCATCGACCGCATGTCCGGTAAAAAGAAGGAAGGAGCGTAATTATTTACTTTTAGAATTACTGAATAATGTACGTAGTTAATACACTTTTGGGTGAGATGTTGGCATGATAAGATGTGATAATATTTTTTTAAGTAATCGATTAGCTTTACGTTTTGATAAGTGTGCTCGAATTGAATTTGAAAGATTATATTTTATTGGCATGAATTATTACGGATTTTAGTAATTTAAGACATAGCTTTTTGGGTTCTATAGTATTTACGGTATAAACATTGGCCGACCCGACGCGGCATCGGTGGACACATAATGCTATGAAAATGTATGGTACGCTGTCTCATTGGCGGACCCGACGCTACATGCCGGCGAAAGCAAGTCTCCCACTGGAGTTAGCCTTCGTCGTTCTATGTGTGAGTGTAGGAAAATCTCTTTGAAATTAGAACGCGCTGGCGCATCCTGTCGGTACAATGAAATATATAGTTATAAATGTCGTGTCGTTGAATACTGCCGGTATTGGTACCGGCCCATGAAGAAACGCCCAATATCATCACTATAATGGGCTATTTCAGCAATGTTTTTAATTTTATTTGGGGTTAACGTAATATTTTTTTTATGTGAGAAAGATATTATCCTCTTGATTACCTCTTGAGAACTGATAATCCTGACAGAGTGTCTTTTTCGCAAATCTTAAATGTTCCTCGACGAGTTAAAACTCTTTTCATATTTTTAACGAGCATGAGTAAATAACTTTAGTAGTCTAATACTTTATTGCAATTTTCTGAATAAATGATAATAGTTTCTTGACTAAAATATGTTTACTTGCCATATCATGGGCAAAATTTATTTGGTGATTCACCTTTGATAATTTTAATCTAGGTATTCATATATTTTTTTATGAAATACAAAATTAAATTTTCATAAGTATTTATGATTTTATTTACCACCACAACATGTTACTAGAAAGGATTAATATTAAATAGTAAAAGCGCATATTAGATTTACTAGTCAGGTTTGTGTTTATGAATCCATGCTGTACGAGTATGTGGACAACTGGACACTTTACATATAAAAACAACGAGACGGGATAAGAAATGAAAAAAAATCAACGTAGTATCGATCGACCGTTATTGTAGTGAAACTTAGTACCTACGGCTCTTTGTCCCAATTTGGTGCTCTGCCTAATCTGTTTCTTATCAAATCCAACATCTCACCCAAAACTTTAGAACAATATCACAAATTGTTATTTACTGTTTGATTTTATTATTACTCGGGAATTATCGGAAGCAATAATGTTGTTAAAAAGTAATTAAAATTCATTAGTGTTTTGTTTGGTGTTGGATTGTGTCCTCAATCACTTATCTGTTACTGAGAAACTATGACAATGACAAATAACAACTTTCCGGACTATGATTGCTAGAATAGTTAAATAATGGTAATTCTTGTGATACGACGAAAATCCAGCATAAATTAAGAGCACAGAAGGTAGGATTTTTATTAAACGCGAAACATTTTTTTTGACGATGGGAAATCCACTTTGGTCCGTACTATACCGCACACTGGTTAGGCGTACGGAGTGTGCGGGACTCACCGGCGCGGAACATCACCGGTCCTACTCCGCTAAAACCCACCAGCACCCTCCTAAGCCCTTATGGGGGCATTTTAGGATCATCGCACCAATGTGCTCCAATACACCAAAACGCTTCCAGGTCCGGCCCGGTCCAACAGTCGACCGGGCGACGCGCCTCTGGGGGATTGCGCTAGGGTACAAGGCAAAAAACCGTAAAGCATTTTCTAGCGCAAAAAAATGGGTACTTACTAGGCGATCCCCAGAACCACCTAGGGCCGACGATTAAACGCGAACTAATAAATTTGGCAGCTAATTTCTGTATTGCACAAATTAAGAAATTAAATTAACTGCCCGCACGCGTGTGCCTTCTTAAAGGCCCTACAGACGCTGAGAAGTCTTGACGAGACTTCTCGCCTAGACTGGCCCCGAGAAACGAGATGGTATCTACACTCACGCGACCTTCTCACTTGCGTTCTCAATCGTTGTGCGAAATGGACGACTTTGACAGTGCATTGGCTTTGGTTTTTGTGCATTAGCTTAGCGTACTACAATTTTGTAAATGTTAAAATCAAAAATAAAATAATTTAGACAGGCCCTGAAAAGCACAGATTAATAAAATAATTAATGCAAAGCACACACATGCGATTGATAACCACTTCTCACGTCGCAGTGAGACCGAATGAGAATGTGATACGGTTCTCTTTTCTCGCCCGAGAAACCCTTTGAAGCGGGCAATAAAACCGACACCGAGCGGAGAAGTTACGAGCGTGAGGCGAGAAACTAATTACATTCACGGTTCTCGGCTGTTCTCAGGGGTTCTCGGCGTGAGTCTGGAGGGCCCTTTACAATCCTGGGTCATTCAAAAGAGGCGTGAAAAAGCATCTTGCAGATCGGCAAGGAGCATGGCTAGTGCGGGGCTATATCTCTCGCACTGGCTATCTTTGAATTTGGCCTCCACGTCTGCTTACCATCAGGTGGAATAGAGTCATTGCTTGACCTCTTTATTAAAAAAAACGTAGACACCAAGAAATTTATAAGTGAAACTGGAAGTCGCACTAGCAATAAAAATGTGAAGAGCACTTTTTTTGACCCCAAGTAGCTTTTGAGTGTTTTCGTTTCCTACCTGTCTCTTTCAACTCTCCCCATGAGTAAGTTGATGACGTACGTAAGTATGACGTATTAGACGGTCACGTGACATGTGCTCTAGTGGTTAGAAAGAGACAAATGGATAATATGAAGTTTCAAGGTCAAATTTTTTGTGTTCACTTTTGTTCGAGTTGTGGCTTCAAGTTTTACCTATAAATTTCTTGATAGACAAGTTCACGATAGCGTGGCTTCACAACATATTAAAACAGGGAATATCGCGGTACAAACGTTCGTTGAAGCGTTTTAATGCGTTCGGACTTATGTATGTAAGGGTGTTCCTACACTGGGTCTGTCCACTTATATTTTTAAAACCGTGTGTCACGTCCAATTAAATATTTACCTTACCAACTTTAAATACAGACGTATTTATGGTTGTCCATGTCCATGTCAATAAAGATCAATACCCCCGTATTGACCTGTCACAGAAACACGTTTAAAGTCCAAAAAAAGGGATTCCTAATACAAACACCCTAAAACCTTTTGTACTCTTTATTTTGTGCTTCTATTGTCATTACGAAAAAAATATTACGTTATTAGGTAGACGTGTCTAACACTTGTAGATAATAAATAAGTGTATAACTAATCCTTGATTGTATTCAGTTGAGGTCGACTGTACACATCTCTGCAGGATATTTACAAATATCCTGCAAACTAACACTACCTAACCTTACGATTTATGAATTTATAACAATGAATGGCGGAATATAAATATTCGCGAATCGCTTTAGTAATTCATTGAAAAATATTTCAATGAATCTTTACCTAAATGTATACGCTATATACTTATATTACGGAGCGCTAAACGGAATTAGATAATTCTGTATCATTTTTATTTGATATAACATTACTGAGATGACTTATCTCTTATCTTTATATAATGTGTAAGAAAGACCTTGTATTTATCTATATTTAATACGCGGGAGCAGTTTTTAATCAAGTCCTATCTAACTGATTTTTATGGCGGTATGTGTATCAATGAATTAGAATTGTTAGGCGAGTTCAACGTCTGTTTTGTGTCAGACATGCTACACACAGCTCTCTAGACTTACAATATGGAAATTACAAACAAACGAGACGCTCTCAATATTCGCGAGCAACGATAAAATGACAAAATTCCCCCTCCCGCAGGCAAACACGGGGGATGTTGTCCGTTCGTCGCGGCAAACATATCGTGTTTTTGCTAACAAAACTGTTAGGTGCCCATATCTTGTTAGATGTTTTATTTTAGATGTTAGAAAACACAAATCAACGCTGATTTGTGTTTTTATGACTTCTCAGTAGTCCGGGTAGATATCACAGTACATATTCAACTGCATGCAGATTTCTGCCTTCAGATTAGCCTAATTACGCTGTCCATAATATAAAATCGACAGAAGTGGGGACGACTTTACGCAATGGACTGTATGCCACCAACTGCGTGATATCAAATCGTGTATACAGTTATTATAATATAGATTTCATAGACTGCAGTCGGCCGGCTGTGTAAAGTAAATGTCACGACTGCCTAAAATCCAACTGCGTGTGGCCGTTGTGTGATAGTCCGTTAATATCGACTTAAGGTCACTTATTTTAATGTCGCGTGTGCATTGTCGTCACAAGTTTAGAAAGGACTTTATTAAGTACAGCAAAAAATAAAGGGCTTTGGGCTATTGGCATTAAAGATAATTATCAAGCTATTCTGTAAAGATTTCTCACTCTGAATTCAGTTGTCGAAAACTCACGAAAGTTCCACAAGAAAATACCCTTTAATTAATCGGAATAAGGTCTAATGTGGTAATATCAAGGCTAATTGGTTTTTGACTAAAAGTGTTCACCAAAAAAATTTGACAAATGAAATTGAAGTGAAACGTCAATTCTATACAGAATAGTACGGTGAAGCTATTGGCATATGCGAACATATCTGCTTTTAGTGCTAAGTTGGAAACTTAGAGTGTAATTTTCTAGAAAAAACTAAATAAATATATTGTATTGTACTTCTTGTTTCTGTGTTTTTTAAATGTTGTATGGAAATGATCGCCAATTGCGATGAAGACTTCTGTACTATATACTAACACTGTTTTAATTGTCTGCACCATTGTTCTAATATGTAGTTCTTGTAGTATAATTTGGTAACGTTCAGTATTAAAGAAAGACAGATATTTAAAAATATTTAAAATAGTCGCAAAATTACACTCTATGTAAACGTTTATATTATACACTTTCACACTAAGGCCTTTCTACTATTTTTACAATAACCGTAGTTAGTCTTTCTATGACACTGTTAAACGTTCGTTAGATATGTTAACAAATTGATATTGTATATTTTAAAGATTGTTTAATATTCTTGTGTAGCTCAATATCTTTATGACTCTATAATTATTTATGTCAATCAAATTTCAATTTGCTATGCCATATAATCTAACCATGAATAGTTTAGTAATTATGTTCCAATGTATGTTGCAGCATAGATTTTATTACAAAAAAGTTACTATGAAATCGGAAGTCGGCTAATACTTTTTCGACAACACTTCAACGCACTACTTATTTTTATGTGCCTAATGGCTTCGCGATATATAGTTAAATTGTCATTTTGCTAATGTCATGTGCCTTGAACAAACAACAATGAGGTTAATATCCTTCGACACACTAAATCCGATAATATCAAATCGACATGACTATGCAGGCTACTTTGATTTAATGTAAAGAATGTTATATCATATCATTCTAAAGTTTAATACTTAATATATTTTTAAGTCGCCACACAGGAGTCACTCCGACAAAGCAAAGAGCAAATTTGCGCGCTATGTATGTTTGTAATTGTATATTCATGTTTGTAATTGCAGGTTTCTTTGTGTTAATCCTACATCAATCGTAGTATTATATGCTCTGTGCCCTGCATCTATACAAGTTTCACGTATACAGCGTCACCCGCATAACTTTAGGTTTGTTGAAGGATATGTAGTGTTGTCGGATGGTCATGTATTTTTTCTTCCGTGTAATGTCTCATTATTATGTATAAATATTAAAATATCATGCATTGAAATTCCGTCAGCTATACTTAGGTGCTTATATTCCATCCGTTAAGGCACTGTATTTGTGAAATTTAGTTATTGTTTTTGTAGATTAAATTGAGTATTGACCAAAGGTTTGGTATACCTGATTTGCCTTTATTGAGGTGTAAAAACTGGATGCAATATGCGAAGGCTTATTACCAGCTAAGATACTTGTACGTAAAATAATCCAAAAAGCTTAAAAGATTCACAAAGTAGCCCCCGTACAAGCTTATACTGCCACACCTGCACAGCAAAGTAGATCTTAACACACTATAGTTAAAATTCAGTATTTCTTAAAATGTTTCTGAAATCTGCAAACTTGCCACTCATAGTCTAAAATTATTTTAGATTTGTAGTTTCGAGCTTATGTTAGACTAGAGCGATGTCCAAATTAGACCATATTTGGGTCCATTTTACCTTTTGTGATGTGTGTTAGATATTGTATAGATAATGTAGGGAATTGTGAATGTAATTATAAAACAAAACTCCTCTTTAGTATGTAACCTATTATGTTTACAGTAAGCGTGCCCTAAAACCTTAAAAACATGCAATTAATAGAAATAGCAGAACTTGTAATGAAAGTATAACAGATGGAATTGAACTTTAATTTTGTTAATGTAAACAGAACTTTATAAAATGAATAAATAAAATATTTTCTTGAATAATTGGCTTTATTATTTCTTTACATTTCAAAATATACTGCTATCTACAGATTTGGTATTGCATTTTATTGCTGGTCGTCTACCTGCCACCAACTTTCTTAGGACATTTTCTTAGACACTTGAAACACAGGAATAAAATTGTTCAACCTCCTAGATGTTAAATTTTACCTTTGTAAACAATACATGTTTTCTATATTGGAAATAAATTATTATATATTATTATTTACCTAGTAAAATTACATAGGTACATACATATTTATAAAGACTTAAGCGTAACGTTTTACAGGTTCGTTTTATTGTATACGTTTTTATTCGGCGATGGCGTATGTAGTTGTATGAGCGTATTCACAGTCACACAAGACTGTATTCCCGATCCAGTAAAAAGACATTCGACATTAAAACAGCACAGCGCTGTTTAAGCCGGTCCTGGGCCCCGATCGCGGTAAATCATTTCAAGTCGAACGCAGATGAAACACAAACGCTGTCAAAGTTAGGTTTCTGTTAGGCCCTGTCCGCACAGCGATAAAGAATTCGCGCGGAAATAATATCGCGTTCAATTTGCATCAAACCACAGAATTTTTCGACAAAGCTTATATTTTGATGTCATACATTCATGTTAAATTTTCGGTCACCCATCAGAGTACCGACCGCGTACTTGGTTGCTTAACTTTAGTGATCGACGAATCAAAAGTTGATAGAAACCTTATATTTTGATGTCATACATGCATGTTAAATTTTCGGTCACCCATTCGAGTACCGACCGCGCACTTAGTTGCTTAACTTTCGTGATCGACGACTCGATTAGCTTGTGCTTGATTATTAATAAATAATGCAGTAAAAACCCACCAAAATACAAATATACAAAATTCCACTATTAACTCATGAGCCAAGTCCTTCAATAGCCTATATCTTATAATGAACATTCTCTCATTTTTAAAATAAAATTTTAAGTAAAGCACCAAAACTCCTCTAACATTCGTGTAACGTTTTAGAAAAAGTAGCGTCATTTGAAATGTAACAACTTTGACAGCGTTTGTGTTTCATCTGCGTTCGACATGCGTTCGCTCCTACGTCATTGGTTCGCAGCAGGCTAAGGTTCGCAGCATCTGTCAAATCAACGTCGCGATACGAAAACATCGAAAAGTTGCATGCCTCTCATTGGTCTGAGTTGCATGCTGTGTTCCATTTGCGCTTCATCTTGAAATGATTTACCGCGATCGGGGCCCTGTTAATGCGTTGTGAACATTACATCCTCTAGCTACGTAATCGATAAAAACAATCCCGTAATTATGAACTTTCTATGTGAACGCACCCTTAGTAGATAACAATATTCTACAGGTTGTTCGGTGATGCAAGGGTGATGCAAACATATCTTTCATACATTGCCCACTAGCGCCTCTAGCGTAAACTATCAAAAACAGTGGGCAATGTATGAAAAGAGAAGATACGTTTGATTGAGCTCGAAAACTATCAAAACTCATGCTAAGGGTACTGACAATTCACACAATATGTACACCCCAAAAAGGAGCCGAGCTAATTTTAGAATACTTGAGAAATTATGTGCCCTCTGCTCAAATTGGAGTCTTGTAACTCAGACACCAAGGAAGGGCATCATCTAGTAAGGACCATTGATTTATAATTACAGACGTTTATAATTAGCAATTCGACTAGGGCGAGACAAAAAAATGCACCAATTTGTGTGAGTAATGTGCATGTGTACGTAAAATATAGTACTAGTCTCAGTCTGACAGTTGCTGTCTTTTCTACGTGACTGACAGGCCTACCTAGGCCGCCTGCGTGTATGCGAAATGGTCTAGTCTGTCTGTCTATCTCGCTCTAATATCCTCGTTAGTATGCCCTTTCTCCTTTGCATTGCCGATCTACAGTTTACTATAACTATGGTAAGAACCAAATCCAAAGCGCTTTGCATTTCATACATTTTGACAGATATAAGATGTCAAAACCTATGGGAACGTTATCGATTATATTTTGGTTTTTACAAAAGCGCACGATATGGCCCTTGGCTGCCATGGACCCAACACTGTCTTGTAATAAAATAATTTCTGAAATAAAAACAACAAACTTCCAAGTACCATTTTAATTCAGGATATTTATTCTGATATTCATAATAACACAATCAACAGTTATAACGGCGGTTTCCACTCTGAATGACAGTGAATAAACATTTAACTGCATATGCTATACTATCAACAAGACTCGGTAGACTGCTAAGTGGCAAATTAAAAAAAATATAAAAAACAATGGCATATGCAGAGAAATTCATTATTGTGGACGGATTGTGATTTTTACAATTTTTCTATCTAACGTCATCATTTCTTGATACATATACCAATCACGCGTACTTAAAACAAAGAATGCGTTACTCATTGAATTGTTTTATTAAAATACATGATTTAAACATATTTTTTCCGAAGTTAATGCAAAATAATACCTAAACCTTTGTTTCAGTTGGGGAACAAAAAATCAGTACCTACATGTTCTAAAGAACTTACACTTTAATATCGCCACAAATTTAATATTCATAAGTGAAAACCCGCCTTTAAGTGGAATATAAGTACATTGCGATGTTCTTATATTTTTAAATAATTTAATTCAAGAGCGCTTTACTATATACCTTAATTATCTATTCATATATATTAACGGCTTAGATACGCTCACGATTATAAAAAATCAGTCTAAAATATATTAAGGCAACTTGAGAATACATACTTGTTTCTTAGGCACCTTTCACATTTGCCACTATCGGGGAAAATAAGCTTTAAAAATTTTAAGATATTCATTCCAATGTTTACTCTTGATATAATTGATCCAAGTATTAGATTAGAACACGTAAAATGCAAAAAGAATCGATTGTCTAAGAAGGAAGAGTCGAGAATATAAGTAAAGGAATGTATAAGTATATAACAATTATGTAAAAGGGTGGCAAACATGAGAGGGTTGTACTAAGAATAGCCAACATTGTGGCGTAGTGTTTTCGATCAAATACTGGTTTTATTGTACATATCTGAATTCCAACTGTTATATAAATGAAGATAAATTTAAAAAATATTTCATTACCTCGTGCAAAATAATCTAAATATTAGTACCTATTTTTTTTTTATTTGAAGTTGTAAATAATTATGATAAATCATTTTCTTTTCGGTAATAATTTTATGTATTTGACACAATAAAACCAGTACCTATCGACTACAATAGAACGTGAACTGCAATACATAATTAATAATATTAAACATTTCAACATGTAAGGGAAGATTATAGTTAAAGAGAATTCTAAGCATATAAGCACTCTCGGTTTGGATGTAATTATTAAACCTTAAAACTGATTAACAGTAGAATAATTCAAATATTAATTATAAAATTACGTAGTTGTATTAATTCTTAATCACATTCGATAACATTATTTCATTTTGATATCTTACAAATTGAAATTTATTTTAAATTATTTTTTAAGAAACATGTTTTTTCCACTCAAGCTTAATTGTTAGAAATATCGATCACCAAGAATTATATTATCAAAACAGAAGTTTTTGTTCTGTTCTTTGCTGACAAAAGATATTTAGTTGTTGAATTTGATTTACACTTAAATTATTTAAACAAATAATGAGTAAAATTAATTGAATCCTAAATATCTTTTAAATACTGATCAAACGAGTCGTGCTTATATCTCATCACAATAAAGAGTAGTTGCGCGCTCTAATTATATAACATTTATAATTTAAACCCCTATAAATTCATAAAACTCAACGTGCCATAATTTGTCATTACTTTCGACCATAAACAATACACAGATATAAAATGCATCACAAGTATACATATACATACATAACAAACAACAGTTTTATTAATAAATAAAGTAGCTCTCAGTACATACATTCGTAATGACAGTTAAGAGATAGCATTATCTCTTTTTCACAAGTTGAATAAGACAGAAATATACTTGTATGTATTAAGAAAAATTTACTCAGAGAAGTTATGTATTTATTATTCTATAATAATGTGTAATATTGTGTATCGCGACACATCTGCTGAAAGTTCGGGTGAATACGATCGCTATTTTATGTAACCTATGAAGGAATTGCGTGGCGTAAGTTAAATAGCATATAAACATTTAAAACTCGTGAACAAATTGAAGTTCGCGTTCATTAGACTAACAGTAAATACCAGGATCGAACCCGGGCCGCTGAATGTGTAAACAATGTTACGGACTACTAGAACATGACGTAATTCTTATTCATCTTGGTGTCGAAAGTGGTCAAAAAAAAGTCGGGAAATACCTTCAGCAAGTGTGTCACTACCCTAAAATTCAATTAAATGACTGTAGTCAAAACGCCTGTATGTACTAAGCTGACGTAAAGAACATCTAATATTTAAATTCACATATATGTAGATTCATTTGGTGTCGAAGAAAGACTATTACTTTTTGGGAAAAGTTTTTTTTTTCACTTAATTTAGAAAAAAATAACAAAAATAAAAAATAATACTCTACTTACCCATAAAGTATACGAGTTTTTTTTGATATATTAAGGAGATAAATATACATTTGTTTACATATTAATTTTTACATTATATACAGCTGTATTTACACCGAACCAACATGTTTATAGCTACTGACACACAACAAAGCATTTTTTTATATACAACACTGCCGGTTTACGCAAACTAAACAGTAACAAGTATTTTGGTTTTAGGAAGTCTATATTAAAATTATGTATACACGTACATACAAGTCTAATGTACTTACGTACATATGTATCAACTGATCACATACAACATTTTATATTCATAACTAACTTACTCTTACTCATTGTACCTGAGTATGATGGTAATTAATTTATCTTAACTGGGAAGTCTATATAACTAGTCTTCGTTTTGTGACACTTATTACGAATAGCTGGTAAAATCATAAGAATTATTAAAAAGAAATGGACAATCATGTCGTCCAGTGTCCCAAAAAAGTATTCATAAAAGCAAATCAACAAAATACCGAAATTAGACTCCATATACAAGTGACGGGAAGACATTGGCAATTTGGTATCCTTTTAAAATAAGACGCTATTGATGATTCATAGTGCTTATTAAGATGATTAAAAATTAGTTTTAGAACTATAGATACGGCGCAACTGCTCGAGAATGGCAACAAAAGTCAGGCAATTGCCGGATTTACATTCATTCGGAAATGCACGAATTGCGTCTCGGCTTGCGCTTTATGGCAACGCATTATGTTATCGCTGGAAAAAATACCTTCCTGTATTTTAAGGTGGTGTACAATTTACATTGCCACTTTTATTAGAAAGTACATTTTTTTATTGAAACAGTTTCAATTTGACTGTCGTTGACAAAAAGCGTGCGGAAGTCCTCTATTATCGGTATTGGTCCGCGCTCGCGCCAATGCGCTAAGCAGCAATCGATACGTAAGGCCCTGTCCGCACAGCGATATTTTACGGCACGTTTTTTTCTCGCAAAATTCTGTGACACATAGGATCTTATAGGACTGTCCGCACATGTGGTAAAAGAATCAAGCGAAAAAAATATGTGGATTGATGCAAATTGAACGCGATACGGTGCGGGATTATTTCCGCGCGAATATTTTATCGCTGCGCAGACAGGGTCTTACTCATGAGGAATATTTATCTCTTTCTAACAGGTTTGCTTAACCATTTGTAACTTTCTTTTCGCGAAGTATCTAAATAAATAATGAGTACATTAGGACTACTTACGCCACTTTAGAATACAATTATGTTCGTGTATAACTTGTCTATATTTTTTTACGGCATCGAGCGCTTACCTGAAATATACAACATGTAAATTAAATAACCAACACCCTGAATACAAGTGGTTAGGGATCGGCTTCTGATTTTATTAAAAAAAAAAATTAAAAAAAAAAAAAACTGTAAGTAACCAGACAATATTGTACAATTTTTCTAAGTACTTTCGTTTTTTTTATTTTTTTTTTAAAAAAAGTCTTTCAAAATTTTTTTTTGAAATAAACTCAGAAGCCATTCCTAACCACCTGTATTCAGGGTGTTGGTTATTTAATTTACATGTTGTATAATAGTCAAAAGTGGTCGACATGTGTCAATCATGTGATAACCAAGTTCGAAACAAAAATGTAGGAAGTCGACGATAATGTAGAAAATATGTTAGAGCAGTAGAGCAGTTTATTATTCACGTGTCTGCAGACAGTTCATCAGAATGAAGTGACGACGATACTTTTAAGATTACAAGAATTATATAATAATTATTTGATTTAGAAGTTCTAGTGCATTAAATATCAATACTCAATATTGTTTTATTGTTATTTATTTATGAAAATATCATAAGATCACGCGGACAGAAAATATTGTTAACGGTTATAATAAGTTTAGAAGTACTTAATATGAACGGGCCTTTACAATCTCAAAACAAGAACAGAGGAGTTGCCCCGCCCCTAACATGACCCATCTCACTCTGTCAGTATCGGAAACATGCGAGAGACATATTTAGTACTATAGTAGTTTATTTTACAAACGTTAAACGGGATTAGTCCTGCACATAGTCTTATTATAAAATGATGTCATTGTCTCCCAATCACCTGTATTTTACAAAAAAGTAACAAAACCAATAGCAACCAATAATTTCAACGACTTATCTTTTAAAACGAATTTCAATTTTACTACTAAAAATAGAGTTTCATTTGGCGCGTCTCCGCATTTGAAACTGCGATTAGCCTATATGTATAAATTCGATACAAGTGAATACGAGCCGTATTGTGTGGTGTTATGGTTCAGACTTCGTCGCCGAGGTCCTGGACACAGTTTTCGGCTATAGGAACAAATTTGTCGTCTATTTGTATGAGCAGGATGCTCTTGTCGACGTGAGATCGAAGTTTCGGGTCCCTGTGATTGGGCGTCCATTTGTGCACCACCTGGTTGAAATACAAGCATAAAATATAATTTTTGGGGGCACAATTACCTTTATAGAGTGGAAACTTTCGGCGGGGCAGTAAGGGGAAGTACCTTAACCGTAGCAGCTACACGAAAATGACCTTAAGACGTTATCTGTAATAGTTTTTGTGAAATTATGCTCCTCATTTGCAGATTTTAAAAATAATAGTTTTTAACCAATAATTACATTTTTCACCAAAAAAATTTTGATTGGCATCAATCATCGATTCTGTTTTTAATACTGATCAAAAACATCAACCTAGATAAGAGTAGGTACTAAAAAGTCAGAAATATCAAAAATCTTTTCCCATACAGTCTTAATAAAAAAAAAATGTTAAATTGCAGTACAAGAAATAAAATTATAAACCAATGATGTGTATTTTTTCATGAAATTAAATTAATTTTAAACTAACGATACGGTTTCAGATACATCCTGAATTTAGATCTAACGAAGTTATGACTTTTGTTATTGGTAATGATAACCTAAAAAACAGAAATTTTAACAGTGAAGAATAAATATATATCGCACAAACTATTAAATAAAAGTATCCCAATAACAATTTAAGATGAACGCTTGGTTTTGCCACAACCTTTGCAACAAAACGACACTTTAAATATATGATAAATTTCACAAAATTAATTTGTTCTTTCAACTCAAAGAACAAAAAAATACATTAAATGAATATACGTTCTTTGCCGGACAAAAACGACACGGTCCGTGCGGGCACGCAAACATGACGGATAAATCCGACAGAAGTGTTAAATAGGTTAAAAAAAACCAACTCACCAGACCATCCATCCCCGCGAGCGGCACCCAACTCCCCCAATAGTTCCTCCCCCCTCTCTCCCTCTGGTACTCCGAAGGCCATTGCACATCTATCCTCCTCCCCAAGTTGATACAATCGTAGACCCCCAGAGGCTCAGTTATCAACACTTTACTCCCAATACTAACGTTCATCTTCAGCTCACTCTTGCCTGAATCTGAACGTTTAATCTTCGTCTTTATCGTTGTCTCCTTAATTTTAGGGTCCTTTTTCGCTTCCTTCTTCAAAACTGACTCCTTGTGTGATAAATCGGAATAGTGCGTTTCTTTTAGCGGTATCGACTCTGGCTTCTCGATGTATCGACCTGTGAGCTCTCGATAGCTTTCTCGTTCGTGTCTTATTTCCTTACTGATTTTGGACAAGTCTTTCGAAGTACCCTCGTTGATGAAATATCTGCAAAATAAGGTTTATAACCTTATATTATTATGTCCATCCTCCAAAATATTAGTAAAATTATTTTCAAAATAAATAATTTGCAATGCAAGGACTACAAGAAGTGCACGATCGAAGAGTTTGAAAACAACGACAATTTTTTTTAATATAACGCTATTGTTAAAGGGAGGATTTTAGAGTGCTGTTGAAAAGAAAGAGAGAGGAAGTTGTTTCACAAGGGGGAAGGAAATAACTATACTCCGCTCATCTCCAACACGAATACTAGAATTGATTGTTAGATTTGACTCTTTCACCCCTTGCAGTCTTGACACAATACCTCATTATAATGAAAGATGAAATATGATGATAATTAACACAGAGAAGTTACATGAAATTAAATATTGCGATGACAGAAGAGCATACAAAAGTAAAATTTATAAGTAGCATATTGTCTTAGGAAAAGTTCAAAGGGTGTACAGTGGCTCAAGCACGAATATTCGAAGGATCCGTAAGATAATCACGTATCATAGTCGTATCAAGAACTTTCTAAAACTACAAAAAATATTATATTCATTTGATATTAACATTATTAACACATACTTATTATGCATTAAATTCTTTTTTAAATGAAAAAATAAACAACATTGATAGCTGATGAAAATAAATAAATACTTATTGAGTTTATGAATTATTATTCTATTCTTAATTAATGGCATTCGCAAATCTTAAAGATTATGCATTTTGCCAATGTCAAGTGAAAATTTAATTATAAGTTACAACAGATTATACGGTAGATTTTGGTTAAAAATGGAGTCTTTCAACGCGTGTTTTTACAAGAACTCGGGAGAAACTTCATGAATTATTATTGGTTTATAAACGCTTTCTGTGACCTTCTTGATTTTGCCAATGAGTCTCGAAATAGTAGTTAGTAACTGTCACATAATAGGGCTTATTAAAACACGAGTGGGAATTTAAAAAACGAGTCTTGGCGAGTTTTTTAATAGCATCCACGAGTGTTTTAATACTAAGTTATGTGCGTTACATATACTAATTTATCTACACTCATTCTGTCATTTCATTCATTCAACAGTTTTCCAAAACATGTGCTTTTTTCTCAATTTTCCATTTTAATGTGCTTGTTCGAGCCGTATTGCAAACACAGATTCGTGCAGTCGAAATGCGAAGATAGTCGTTTTGCCGACCTGCAAGGTGCTTTACACGGCTCTTATGAATGACCCAAGATACAATGATCCTACAAATATTCGTGCTTGGGGCACAGGTTAATGTGCAGTGCGCGATGAGTTCTACCTTTTAAAGTCTCTGTCTTGCCTGGCGTTCCTGTTGGCGATGATCTTACAGTCGGGGAGGGATAGGTCCAGCCCGCTCGGGGTTAGCGTCAGGTCTTCTAACGACGACTCGGCGCTTGGAGCTCGTCCAGACGACACCTAAGATAACGTTTTCTTTACGGTTTCGATATTTTTGTATCCATTATCGAAGTATTACGAATCTCACATTACGTTAAGTTATCATGTATGTATGTATCATACACATACATAACGGGTGTAAAAAGACTTATGACAAAACCGAGAACTACGTATTCCGCTAATCATGAGGACCATTTTTTTCTTTTAGACTATACCTGGGAAATTAGTAGTTATGAAGTTATTGAAGGTCAAAGTTAGATATTTTTTTGAAGATTTTTATGAAAATAAATTGAAAACATTATTTCTTAATTTGTGCCCAAAGAAACATTATCAAAATTTTAAGTATTTGATACCAAAAATGGCTTTAAAACGTCAGCGCTCAATGTAACCACTCGATATCGGGGCCATTCAACTCAGCCGACGACCGGACGGCGCGCGCGTCTCCAAGTGACTTACACCCGTATTCACAAAGGTTACTATGAGATCACTGGACACTTGTATAAGAAACGAACCAATCACAGAGCTCTATTCAAGGTCATTGCGTTGAATAGAGCTCTGTGATTGGTTTGTTTCTGTCACGAACTGTCAAAAATTCCCAATCGATTTTGCGCTTTATAATACATAAGTTTAAGGTTAAAAATCAATTAGTTGCAGAATAAAGTATAAGATATTATGTTATGTGGTAGTATAATTTCGAGTTTACAAAATCATATTTAATTAGTATAGAAAATTTCTAGAATAACTAGGAGCTCTTAATATATGTGTCTACCGTGTAGAAGGGCCTTGCCAGTGGAAAGTATATAAGGACTGATGTGTAAAAAGATATGCAACAAACCTTAGCACTGGCCGCCCGTCTAGGTTGGTCTCTCCATGCGCCCTCCCAGCCACCAGCGGAACCCTAGAATTCAACAGTGACCAATTTCTTATCACCTACGCTATAAAAATAACGATTGCAGCTGGCTTTTCGTTACACAATACGAATGCGACTTTGTCGGTCCTACAGTCTGTAAGACAAACTTCTAGATGGTTTTAGTTGACAATTATCTTCTGCAAATGAGTCTCTCTCACTGTCAATATCTATAGGCGAATCCTGTATCAGGTATGCCGTGACGTGGAGAAATCAGGTGTAAGCGGAATTTAGTTTTGTATTTGGCCAAAAATTATTGAATAAAATGGCGACGTGTCAAAGGAGTAACATGCTCGTCTTGCGACCGACGTATGCTGTGCATCTGAAGAGCAAAATATACAAATCCGTAGTAAGTAGTGGACCGAAGTTAAGCTACGAAAAAGGCGGATGAAAAAAGATTGAATGCATTGGAGAATATTGAAATGGACGTGTTAAGTGTATAAATCCCTAGATAAGGTTTTCTTTTAAAAATAAAACGAATTGTATTAACAGTGCTCAGTGCTTTCGGACTACCTTATATTGATATCATTTGTTTATGTATTTCCTAAGTACGTTCACAAGTTCACATTATAATATTTAAGATAATAATATGTAAAATTTCTCAAAAGTGATTACTATGTATCTAATGAGAAATAAAGGTCTTTAATTTAATCTATAAACACAAAAACCGTACCTGAGCCTCGTCGCAGACACTGACGTGACCCTGACACGAGCCAGTCACCATCCGGTTCTCGGAAGCGGCCAGAAGACGGAACGAAGCGGGCATCGCTCGTTCTCTTCGCATTCGACTACGGTTGCACGCCTGCGATATGAGGTCAGAAGTTGTAATGAGTACAATTACTTCACTTAGGGCATCTTTCACAAAGTCCAAGTAAGTTTTCTTATTTCTGCCGTGAAGCAGCCCGCTGAGTTTCGGATTGAAGGAAGAGGTAGCCAGTGTTTACTGGGCATGGAAGGCATATCATCTTAGTCCCCAGGATGGCAACGCACTTGCAGTGTTAAGTGATTTACCCTTAATATTGCAAGTGTCTATAGGCGACGGTAACCACTTAACACCAGGTGGGCCGTAAGCTTGTTTGCCATTTCTTTCTGACATACATCATTTTTATCTGACAAACAGTATAATACAATACTGTCAACTTAACTGCCAGGTATAACAATACGCATGTACGTTCACGACTCCAAAAGAAGCCGTAAGTACGGAATAGATTATAGCCCTAAACGTATTCGTAACGTAAGAAGTAACAAAAATTGATTTCAAATACTTCTAGAATTTATGAATGTTCCACCTGTGGCAGCATTTTTCAAAAATATGTAAATTTTCAATGCCTCCATTAAATATGCGTACATTATGGAATAATTTTATTTTTGCGTTTACAAACGCGTACATATAATATTAGAAAAATGCACTGAAAAAAATCGACTTGCCTCAGGCGGGACTCGAACCCGCACCTTCCACAATCCGGGTGGACGCGTTGACCAATTTCGCCACCGAGGCACTGCTTTTCGCTGTCGAAATTTGTCAGTGCTTGGTGCTTATGTTTTTATGGTAAACATCGTTTCATCAAATCTTTGAAATTTGCACTTCCAAGACCCGAACGAAATATTTTTGCAAATATTTGACGCCCAGCTAAGATGAAACTACCTTACATTATGGAATAATTTTATTTTTGCGTTTACAAACGCGTAAATATAATATTAGAAAAACAACGCGTCAACGCGTCCACCCGGATTGTGGAAGGTGCGGGTTCGAGTCCCGCCTGAGGCAAGTCGATATTTTTCTAATATGCGTACATTATTATGGAGACCGAAAAAGTGGTGTATCAATTTATATTCCTGTCTATTATTGTTACTATTAAAATCTGCCTACGTCTGTATGGCGTAGATTTGAGATGATATCGTGGAACACATTATCAAGATTATTATAGAATACTGTTTTCCATTGTCAAACTTGGATAAGATCTCTAGAATTCGTTCTCAAATTATTTTTACATTGAATTTAATATGCCTATATATTAATAAGCTTAATGCGTTAAATTGGCATTTGCTACGAAGCTAAACTTATTTCAATAAAAAAGAAAGGTATCTTACTTTATACAATCTAGGCACAAAAATTGTTAAAAAAAAGACGACTGATATTCGTAAATACATTGACAATACCACGGGGTCTCATTGTGAAGAAATATTTTTTTGTTCAACATAAATTTCAATAGAGGGCGTTACATGTGCCATAAGGGCATATACTATTTTTAATGTTATTGTAAACTAAAGAATACAGTAAAATATATAATGTAAAAAGTAAATCTATTATTTTAATAAAATTCTAAGTACATGTAAATGAAATATAGTGTGTAAAAAGCATATTTCATTTATATTAATAAAATCTGGTGGTGATAATTTGTACTACATGGTACCTAGTTGAACATGGTCAAAAGCATGACTTGGTAAGTGATTTTGTGTTACGACTAAAGAGATGGCGCTTTATTTACCTATCAATTCGTGTCAATCAGTGTCAATTTTGAAATAAAAACTGTGTATGCACAAATGAAATAGATACAGAAGGTCGGCACTAACTAATTTTGATATCGATGCGTACCTTTTTTTTCTGACGGTGGAAAATCCATTGACGGACCATACCGCACGCTGGCTAGGCGTACGGCGTGTGTGGGACTCACCTAGCGCGGAACAACGCTGGTCCTACCCACTAAAAACCACTGGTATCCTCCTAAGCCCTTCTGGAGGCGATCGTTTTGGCCTAAAGTTGTACTATCGATCATTGATCAACAAGTGACCCTCTAAGTAATGGTTATCAGGTGGTTGTTGAGGATCCTTTCAATAACTTTGCATAGTACTGACTACTGATGTGATTGCTATTGGCCAATAGTTGGCTGAGTCTGAGAGGTCCCCTTTTATGGGTACAGACTGCACATTAGCCTTGCTCCAAGCTTCCGGAAAATGTTCAGAAGTGTATGAGAGCACGCATAGGTGCGCGAGTACGGGAGACAACTCCACTGCACATTTTTGTCCACTAGCTTTCCGGACGTCGAGTGACTGCAGTTCCGCACGAACTTCATGCTGCTTTATTTTAATATCCGGCATCATGGTGCCACAAATGAGGTAGTGACAATGGCTGTGTATTGCAATCATCGGCCTGGGAATTAGGAGTATTGCCAGCAGATCAGCGTTCTCCTGAGGCTTGTGAGCTCTAGACATCTCAAGGGTGGTAGCGACGGGTGGCAGAAATTGCTTTGCACGGTGGTATGTTGAGTACTGAATTAGTGGACTGTATTTGATTTTAATTTGAAAATGGGTTCTAACACACCATATAATAATCGCGCGCGATGTAGGCAGCTGACCTTCTGTATCTATTTCTCCTGTGATGTGTGTGTTATGAGTGAATTCTTGAAAATTGTTGAAAACGGATTGAAATATTTTTCATTATTTCCCGACTCTCTGACAAGCATGTCAAACACTCCCAAAACTATAAGTTACTAATTTCGAAGCTGGCTTTTAAGTATACTATGGTGTAGCTGCTAAAATCCCGGTATTAGTTAAAAAATCCAGAGTTCAAATCCAACGATTTTTTTTTCATTTTGATATTATTTATGTACTTTTTTAAATATATGTTTTGCAATTATGCATGTTCCCGATAATAACAAAAAACATTACGTACTTAATCAAAATTTACTTCCAAATTTTTTTATTTCCTTTTTATGTTTTTTATATTCTCAAACCGGACAACTTTTATAAAGTATCCACCTAATACAACAGTCAATCAAAACATAAAATTGTTTATCTAATTCTAAAACCTTCATCGTCTCATATACCGCGTGCCGCTGATGCCGCCGCGCCGTTCAAAGAAATCGGTTTACTGTGGAAAACCGGAAATTTTGTCGCCTCTGCATACGTTGGAGAAAGTAATGCCATAAAATAGTAATATTTCCTGTAAACCATATTGTATTAATATTTATAGATACCTACATATTTTTGCTACTTTAAGGTTTGATTATTATTAATAATATATCATAGAATGAAATTACCTAGAATAAAATAAAAGTGTAACTCTTTTTTTGTTCACAAATTATTAATAATTTTAATTTGGCTTGTTAGAATATTATGTAGGTAAGTATAACGCCATCTATATCTACAATTACACAATACATTGTTTGTAAACAGCAATCGGCAGCGACCTCTATTGCCAACAAATGTAAGCAAGAGTTGCCCGAAGAGCTGCCCGAATTATTACGGCCGTTTTCTTTGTATGAGATGAGGCATCTGTACTAGTATAGTATTATATTATCTGTGACAATACTAACCTGCCGGGCCGGTTCTTTGCCAGCTGTGCGCGCGCGCATGTTACGTTCTCTGCGTGCGCCTGGCGCGGAACTTGCGCGTTCTTCACTACGTCTCCTGGGCGAGCTGTTGTCTTGCGTACTGCCGTATGCTATGGATAAAATACAACATAAAGGACACATTTTTTTATTAGAAAAAGGTAAAGCAAATGACTCCTTTCCTGATGGTACCTGGAGTGGAGTCCAGTGCAAACATAGCTATTGTCATCATGAAATTCAAGTTACCAGATTGACTGTATGTTTTTACATTCTCATTACGACGAACTTACCAGCTTCCTCCAATGTCCTCTCGTGTGAATGTTCCCTTAATAAGCCCGCTAACGATGCGAGTGTCGAAGACGTTGGTTTACCAGCGCTAGCCAAGCTACCACGAGTACCAGCTGTAACAAATGTCTGTGTTAGTTTCTTTAACATCAGATAACATGTGATCCTAAATTACCTGTCGACTTTTCATTTTTCAATATTGTACAGAAAAATAAACGATTTTGTAGTAATTTAAAAAAGTTATGTCTCAAAACTGTATTTAAATATTGTAACATAATACTCAAGAACGTGCATTTATGGAAGTGTTAAGTCCTAAACTTAACATAATAATGTAAGGTTGGTGCACCTTTCGCGCCATTCTAGTTTTTATTATTATGTTGGTGCGCTTCTCGCGCCATTGTCTTTTTCTCTTTGTCACTGCCTTCGGGAATAAACGCGTATTTACGTGGTGTGGGCTATAGCCACAAATTTTATATAATAACATATTGTAAAAGTATTACATCGTCAAGGAAATAAATAAATTCTATGTTGTGTGCATGGGTTGTTTAAATTCTCACCAACCTGGCACCTACATAAGTACCAATAATATTTTATTTTGCTGTGTTGTTGTTAGATACACATGTCTATGTGACCCCATGCACATATAGACATTGCTCGCAGAACGATTAGTCCTCTAGCTGGGAGGACCCTAGGTGTACGATCGAAAAATGGCCGCGAGCTCGGATTAAGACCATTTTTCAAATAAATATTCAAAATATCTGATTGCAGAATAGATGGGATGAAATAGTATATTATGATATAAGTGAGCTAGTCTACTCATCACACGAGGCTGTGGATGCAACACGAGCCGAAGAAGAGTGCGTAACTCAGCCGAGTATGTATTGAGTAGAGCTCTCGATATCACAAATGTCATACGACTTTTTGACGTGACAACGTCTTATAATTCGATAGAGCCGGCTGCACGCACGAAAAAACATGACGTCATGCGGCGTTACCTCGCTCTGAATCTAATTCTCTAATTTGAATTTGGAATTATGTTCTTTAAAATTTAAACTTTCAATGATACCAAAACCAGCCAGATACAAATAGTATAGCCAAAGCGATTTTATTACAAGTTTATTCATACTATAATGCGAAATCTATTAAACAAATGAAATTAAAGTTTTCTTTTGAAAAATGCTACCATTCCATCAGTATTTTCTTAAGACGTTGTCACGTTCAACTATCGTCAGTAAACCGACTTTACAGACAACCAATTTTTTCAACACACTTGGAGGACATTAAATGAACATCAATATCAAATACATTTATTTAGTTTAGGTACAGTCGAAGACACTGTTAACTGTTAAGTGACCATTCTAGACGGAGCTAACATAAAATGTCATTGGGTGAAAGGGAGGCATTTGAGTTTTGAAAATAGTAACGTCTGCATTTACCTTTCGCACAGTGACATTTTATGTTAGTTACAGTAGGACACAGAGTACACGGTGTAGTGGGCGTGTGCGAGTACGTGGTGATGTCAGACGTCGCGGACACAGAGTACACGGTGTAGTTGGCGTGTGCGAGTACGTGGTGATGTCAGACGTCGCGGACACAGAGTACACGGTGTAGTTGGCGTGTGCGAGTACGTGGTGATGTCAGACGTCGCGGACACAGAGTACACGGTGTAGTTGGCGTGTGGCGTGTGCGAGTACGTGGTGATGTCAGACGTCGCGGACACAGAGTACACGGTGTAGTTGGCGTGTGCGAGTACGTGGTGATGTTAGACGTCGCGGACACAGAGTACACGGTGTAGTTGGCGTGTGGCGTGTGCGAGTACGTGGTGATGTCAGACGTCGCAGACACAGAGTACATGGTGTAGTGGGCGTGTGCGAGTACGTGGTGATGACAGACGTCGCGGACACAGAGTACACGGTGTAGTGGGCGTGTGCGAGTACGTGGTGATGACAGACGTCGCGGACACAGAGTACACGGTGTAGTGGGCGTGTGCGAGTACGTGGTGATGACAGACGTCGCTGACACAGAGTACATGGTGTAGTGGGCGTGTGCGAGTACGTGGTGATGTCAGACGTCGCGGACACAGAGTACACGGTGTAGTTGGCGTGTGCGAGTACGTGGTGATGTCAGACGTCGCGGACACAGAGTACACGGTGTAGTTGGCGTGTGGCGTGTGCGAGTACGTGGTGATGACAGACGTCGCGGACACAGAGTACACGGTGTAGTGGGCGTGTGGCGTGTGCGAGTACGTGGTGATGACAGACGTCGCGGACACAGAGTACACGGTGTAGTGGGCGTGTGCGAGTACGTGGTGATGACAGACGTCGCTGACACAGAGTACATGGTGTAGTGGGCGTGTGCGAGTACGTGGTGATGACAGACGTCGCTGACACAGAGTACATGGTGTAGTGGGCGTGTGCGAGTACGTGGTGATGACAGACGTCGCTGACACAGAGTACATGGTGTAGTGATGTCATACCGAGCGAGGTGCGCGACAGGTGCAGCGCGCTGTGCCTGGGCGTGTGCGTGGCGCGCGCGGCGCCGGCCTCCGCGGCGGCCGCGTCGCACGTAGCACCCGCGCCGCCGCTCGAGCAGCCCTCGCCGCACCTCCGACGGATCCTAACACATACCACACACTTACTTTAATAGATACGAAATTAGTAAATAATATGCCGAGTAGCCAAGTAGAATAGCATCACCCCGTATCCCCCAAAGGGTGTCGTAGAAGGCGACTAATGGATCGGCAAAGGGGTATTGATCCATATATTCTTCATTGGGCAAGCGTGGTGGACTACGGCGTAAACCTCCTTCGATAGCAAGGATAAGCCTTGTGTCCCAGCAGTGCGTCGAATTATAAAGGCTGTTTTGATGATACAAAATGTGTATAGCAAATTTAATATTACATGCGAAGGTGGATTCTTAGGTTTTCAAGACTAATCTACACAACTGATCATTATGAAATTTTTGTACATGTGTAGGGTAAATAAAAAGACAACCTTTCAACCAGAAAAAAAGTATTGTAGACGAGGGTTAAATAATATACATACACATAAATACTATCACTATACCAGATTCGATATTCTTAGCTCAGAACAAAGCTTATTTAACGTCTTTTTGAATAAAAAAATGTATTACCGCCTCCACAGCGCCGTAACTCGGTCCTTGATTGCGGTGACAGTGACGGGACCACCGAGTAATGAACACAACTGCGGTGACGTATCTGCGTACGATGTGGTGAGAGGCGACACGTAGATCGGGTACCCGATTGGCTGGTCGCACGACGAGTTGATTATATTCCGCAGTGCCTGTTAATGGAACGCATTTATTATTACTTAGACCACTATCTTAACGCCACCGACAGCAAGAAGTAAGTAGAGCTAAAAATTAGATTAGGGTTAGAAAAATGCACTGAAAAAAATCGACTTGCCTCAGGCGGGACTCGAACCCGCACCTTCCACAATCCGGGTGGACGCGTTGACCAATTTCGCCACCGAGGCACTGCTTTTCGCTGTCGAAATTTGTCAGTGCTTGGTGCTTATGTTTTTATGGTAAACATCGTTTCATCAAATCTTTGAAATTTGCACTTCCAAGACCCGAACGAAATATTTTTGCAAATATTTGACGCCCAGCTAAGATGAAACTACCTTACATTATGGAATAATTTTATTTTTGCGTTTACAAACGCGTAAATATAATACTAGAAAAATGCACTGAAAAAAATCGACTTGCCTCAGGCGGGACTCGAACCCGCACCTTCCACAATCCGGGTGGACGCGTTGACCAATTTCGCCACCGAGGCACTGCTTTTCGCTGTCGAAATTTGTCAGTGCTTGGTGCTTATGTTTTTATGGTAAACATCGTTTCATCAAATCTTTGAAATTTGCACTTCCAAGACCCCAACGAAATATTTTTGCAAATATTTGACGCCCAGCTAAGATGAAACTACCTTACATTATGGAATAATTTTATTTTTGCGTTTACAAACGCGTAAATATAATACTAGAAAAATGCACTGAAAAAAATCGACTTGCCTCAGGCGGGACTCGAACCCGCACCTTCCACAATCCGGGTGGACGCGTTGACCAATTTCGCCACCGAGGCACTGCTTTTCGCTGTCGAAATTTGTCAGTGCTTGGTGCTTATGTTTTTATGGTAAACATCGTTTCATCAAATCTTTGAAATTTGCACTTCCAAGACCCGAACGAAATATTTTTGCAAATATTTGACGCCCAGCTAAGATGAAACTACCTTACATTATGGAATAATTTTATTTTTTTCAGTGCATTTTTCTAGTATTATATTTACGCGTTTGTAAACGCAAAAATAAAATTATTCCATAGATTAGGGTTATCAAGAACTGATTGTGTACTCGTAGATCTGTTTTATTGTAGGGCAATAAGTGAGTAAACTCTTTTTCTAGCTCTAATCGTTTCTCGTTAATCGTCGAAAGTTTGAACAGTTCTTGTCTCTGCGAAAAACTAGTGCAGAGAGCTCGTCGGTTATGAACAGTCAGCGCTCAACAATTTAAAAGAATTATACAGACTTAAATAATGAATATGTGCATCTATGTAGCTGACACTATCTATGTAGTTGACACTGTCGATAGCTAGTGCACACTAACCCAACATGAGACAAATGCCATAAAATAGTAAGGCTACAATTGATTGTTAGGTAGAATTTGGAACGACTGCTTGAAGGGTCTAACCTCGACCGTACGAAAGACTTCAATTGAATAGCTAAATTGAATAGAAACAAGCGTTACTTTTTATTTCTGTCGCTTAGTAACTATTCCACTGCTTCAGCGGGTGGGGATAGGGTTAAGTTTGGCACCTAATATTGCAAGTATCTCTGAAAAAATCATTTGGGAAAAATCTCTGTCTTCTGAAAATGTTGTGTATATAGATGATATATTTATAGTGGACATTACTTCTTATGGACCTGGTGTTTGTCTTCCAGGAATGTTGGTTGTCGAAGTAGGTAACTGGTCAACATATCCTTATTAATTTTTAACTTTCAAGCTTCTTCATTTTTCTTTAAAGACTCGTGGTTTGATTTGGAATAGAAGTGTAGAAATATACCCTTTCAGCTATCAAAATCCACAGTACTCACCTGTTTAGCGTTCTGTATGGAGCCTCGCTCAGGGTTGCGGTTCCGTAGATACACTAGTTCCTGTTGCTGGCCAGCCCATAGTCCACGGACACATTCGCGGTTCAATTTGATCACACGGAATCCCAAATGACGTTTGTTTAGCATTATTATCTTATAGTCGTCATTGCCTTCGTCCATTACGTGCCTGTAAGAAAATAAGAAATACATAATACAAGCATTTTCGATTTAAAAGCTTTAGGACAAAACAAGAGTTCAGACTACAAACACTTGACTTTACAAGCTATTTAATTTCAACTTGTTTTTCAATATAAGTAAAACTAATGGATTACTACTGAAAGAATACTACTACTACTACTAAATGTAGGATTTTTTCATATTTTTCAGAGACATGTTTGACTGGTATTTTGTTTAATTATTGTATCTCTTCTTCTTTCTCGACGGTGTCGGTGCAATATGTCTTGATATCGACAAAACTGCTATAGGTTTTGGCATTAGATTATTACGGCCGCCTACCTACCTAACAGCAACCCTCCTTAGGACCGACTTTCGATAGCAGCCGGGACCACCAGCTTACGTGCCTTACGAGTATAGACCGCGCACTTGGTAGCATAGCTTTCGTTAATATCGTTACGAACAAACGCACGGCCGAACTGTAAGTTTACCTGAGGGCCAGTAAATGCGGCGCTCCCCTGAGAACATTGTACCGCCAAGCTGGGGCGGCCTCGTGGCAGATGACAAGCCTCTGCGCATGCGACGATATTGCCGCGTGTAGGGCCGAACTACTGCAGTATTCCTCGGGGAACATGAAATGGTCCTGCAAGAACATCATGTTTTATATTTATATTTTTTGTTATTAAAATTAAATTGAATTTTAGCTCATACTTATAACTCATTTGTATCGGATATATAAAAATATTATTATTACCTGATGTAATTTTAAAGCCATCCTTATTGCCGGTGCAAGAACAGAATGCAGCAACGACATATCCGTAAATACCCATTCGTCGCGGGCGCATGTTATGCGAAAATCACCCTTGAATAGTGAATGCAGACCGTAGAGAAAAAATTCCACACTGAAATGAAGGTTCATTTAAAAAAATGTTCAATAACTTATGTTTTTAGAAGATGCAGGTGTATGTAGTTTTTTTTTCGTTTTTTTCTATTAAGTAGAAGTCTTTATTAAATGAATGAACACTTCTACTGATACCACAAATCCGGCACGAAGGACCAAATAAATTATAATCGATTTCATTCCATGTCGTAAGTCACACAACAGGATTGGATCTAAATGTAAACTAATAAATTAGTTACAAATGCGTCGCAATCAAATGCTGTGTCTAAAGAGGTTACTTCATCTACACACTTTAAGAACTCTTTAATTAAACGTTGGAACACAATAACCACGACTCTAGCTAGATAGACTTAACACAAGTCCTAGAACCAACCAAACCGGACACAAAATTGTACTGCCCGGACCGAAACGGAATTAAAAATGCTAACATCACATGATTAATGGACGGTCCCTAGTGTGTAATTAGAGTATGATATACCTTGAAGCAGACAAATGCTGTGCAGCAGCGAGCGCCCTTCGCCCTAACAAGCTGAGAGCGAAGCACAGCGTCACTAAAGCAGAGTCTTTGGCTGCGGCACGGCGACGCCAACCGGCGCCACGACGAACAGCGCAGTACACAATCCACTCCTGATATATAGCGCAGAACCTGTTCCTAAGGAAAAAGAGGGATAGATTTTATGAGGGAATAGTTGCGGACTGGCTAGGTTTTTATTTTTTGTTGAATTTGATAGATTTATTTGTTATTTAATATTAAACTTTGCTACGTTGCTGCAAAGTTAACGTGCCTTTCATTACCAACAGGAATTCTCCGGAAGGTTTATAATAGGGATGTTGATGCTATTGACAAATAATTATTGAGGTTTTTATGCGTAAAAGAGAGCATGGTACGTCAGAAAATATCGTTCGTTTCAAATAATTTTTAGTGACGAATTTTTTTTTAAACTCATCATTATACACACAAATATAGAGCATTTAATTTGATCTGATCGAGGAGAGTGGAAGAAGAAAACATATTACACGGACCCCAATTAAAATTGGTAGCTGGACAGGCGAATGATGATAGAGCCTCCAATTTCAGGCATGGGGGCTTGTGACGTAAAAAGTGTACGAAAGAGTGACGTCACACGACATTTCAACGCTCTGTATCGCCGTCATTATGTTTTTTTTTATGTACGAGATGGCAAACAAGCTTGCGGCCCACCTGATGTTAAGTGGTCACCGCCGCCTATAGACATTTGCAATATAGGTGTAAATCACTTAACACCGCAAGTGCGTTTCCCATCCTGGGGACTAAGATGATATGCCCTCCATGCCCAGTAATTACACTGGCTACCTTTCCCTTCAATCCGAAACACAGCGAACTGCTTCACGGCAGCAATAAGAAAGGCGGTGGTACCTACCCGGGCGACCCTACATATGGGTCTACCACCTAGTAAATCTTTATATGATAAAAGAAAAAATACTTATCCAATATTTTTTCCAGTTCTATCTGACGGACTGAACAGAATTTTTCAGACATCATCCCCATTTTAAACATATTAATCTAGAACTCAAACTCACAACTTACCTTGTAATACCGGAGGCCCTAAAGTCGTAATCTTCATCCAAATTGACGTTGAATATAGGGTCCAAATCGACGAATGCTCGTTCGTTCATAGGCTTCAGAGCCTCGCCGAGAACGGGCGATGACAACCATTCTTCCAATTTGTTTGATTGGATGGTATAGTAGATGATACTCTGAGGACAGGGGATAATATTAGTGCCGATTAGTGCCACTAAGTGAACATTCCGCATGAAGTCAATAAACAATAATATGAATGAATTTCAATAAAATATTATTTCAATGATTATTTTTTTTCTATGCAAAATAAACAATAATATGAATGCAATTTCAATAAAATATTAGTTAATCAATACATATTCAAAGTTAAAATAACTTAGCGCTATCAGTTTAAGAAATATCGTCAAGGGAAGTGGAAACAAAAAGTGCCCGTATCGGGAAGTGACATTGGTTCCAGCAGCCCGTAGATAAAGGATTAAAAAAGAAATCGTGTTATCCATACAAATCCCATACCTTTACATAATAGGTGAGTAGAACTTTTCTGAAATCGAAAACCTGCAGCATAGATACAGCGCTGTTATCGCTGACAGAGTACCCTTCGAGGACGTATCTAGTGCTGGCTAGTTGCCAGGCCAGCCAACGAAGGGCCCACGCCGCTCCTGGTGCTAACACCCTTCCTCCACACCACCATAAACCGTTGCACATTCCCTCTGTATGGAAAAGAATATAGGTACATTTCACACTTTTTGTTCATTCAGGTACAGTCAACAGCACATCAGGCTATACAAAATTGACAAAGAACAATGGCGAACTTCCATACATTGTTTTATATCAGTTTTCGAAATAAGTCATAGTATTTATTCAACACCCACTTTGATGATTTGTCAGAAAGAAAAAAGTTATTTGAGATTTTATAGTGATTACAGTGAAAAAATTGCGTAGGTTTTGAACGGCTCAACCTCGACGTTATATCATGGAGGTATTCCATCTAGTTACTCAATACGATATTCAATAATAGTTGTTCTTTTTCGTAGCCTCAAAAAATGTGATTTAGGGACTCTTTAAAAATTTCGACATAATTATTTGCCATTGCTCTTTGTCAAATTGATTTTCAACCTTACTGTCTTTGGTATAAAGTACATAATTGATTGGGAAAATTGTTGTGTGGTGATCTTACCACTAGTCTCTTCAGGTCCCTCCGAAATAGCCTCAACTTCTCTCTGTTGACAGTACGTGCCCCGAAATTCCAGACCACGCAGTTGAAATGATACCAATCCATTACCCATCTCTACTATATGGACCAGACAGTTTAAGTAGTCTGATGCTAGGACTGAAAAACGAGATATATTTTATGTAATAAATAAAAACTTACCCTTTATTCATAAAAACAAGTGAATTTATTAGAGATTTACAAAGTGTTGGTCTCTGTCACTCTGGCACGAGATGAATGACACAAAACACTTTTTAACAAAGTAATAACTAAAATAGGTTTATTGAGTGTTTATGAATAAGGCTGTTATTTTACATTTTTAAAGTAGAAAATAGTAGCTTATGTAACTGTCACATAATAGAGCTTATTAAAACAGGAAACGGTGTTTAAAAACGAACCTTGGCGAGTTTATTTAATAGTATCACGCGAGTTTTTTAATACCAAATTATGTGCAGTCACATACACTACTTTATCTACACTCATAAATACATTCAAATAAAACAAAAATGTAGCAATTAATTACTCGCGGTTTTTTGCAAAATATCTGGAGGATTCAAAATTTCACCTAAGTCACTACTACCATCAGACATTTTTATAAATTGATATTGTTTTATACATAGACAAAATGGCGCCAAATCTACATTCAACTCACTGTGTTAGCACCGTGCGCGCATCAAGATTTAGGTTCTTTTAGTGTGGAAATTATATTATTTGTGGTTAATCGAGACCACAAGGCTTTTCAACTGTCAACTATTAACTCAATTTGGCTGTATGAAACACTATTGACATAAGTTTGTTATTTTTTTAAGAAAAATTGTTGTAATATAATTAGTCGAACCGATGCTATAATGGTCATTATGATTGAAAAGCATGTCAAAATGTTCACCTTTGAGATGTTAATTCTAACGTTAAAACACAATTGTAGCTGTGGATAAATTAACTAACTATATTATTGTGAAAAAATGAGAAATCTCAGTATAGAACATGCTTTACTATTGTACACCAGCAATATATACGCCAAATATTTTACATCGTTTACGTACTATCGCGGACTCACGTGCTTGAGCACCCATTAGATCAAAATCGCTTGCGCACTCGCAGCAAAACGCAGTAAAATACTATAGTAAATTTGTTTACGCGTCAAAGGAAACTCGTTTTGAACTGCTTAAGCATGAAACTCCGCCACAGTACCCGTAAAATACACAAGTTATAAAATTGTTGAGCTCACCAAAGCAGTCTCCTTGTTGGACTTGCCCCCACCGGCCAAGCATCAAGTCTCCGCAGAGGTAGTGTTGTAATGAACGGGTCAAGTGCTCGTAAAATATAGAATTCAAATTGTTATCATCTAAAACAAAATTTCTTTTTAGCTTACTATTTAGCTATTGGAGAAAAGCAGCTCAAAATCAAAAAGATCTTTATTTTATTAATTTATTAAGTGGACTTTTCAGAGTACTTTTACTCGGGCTGAACTTGTTTGTAATTAGTCTTTCAAATCAAACAATTTATTGCATGTTTGCGAACTTTACCTAATTTAAAATACATGACTATAGAGATTATGGCTCAATTCGTCCTAACTATTTTTATAAATGCGAAAGTGTGTTTGTTTGTTACCCTTTCACGCCTATACCACTGAATGGATATTGATGAAAATTGGTATGGAGATAGTTTGAGCAACTGGGAAGGACATAGGATACATTTTGAAAAACTGACATTAACGCGAGCGAAACCGCGCGCGAACGCTAGTTGTATTATATTTTTGGATTATTTTCTACTGTAGGTATTCTAATACAATTTAAAAAAAATTACAAACCCGCTCCTAGATTGCGTTCCAGTTGCGACGACAGTCTAGTGTTGCTCTGGTCGACCCTCTTAGTGTTATAGTCACGCTCCCAGAATTTAACTGGCCGGACGTATGACGTCATAAAGATGGCGCTCCCTAAAATCATGAGATCATACTTAGTACGTACAGCCGCCCAAAACTATAATTTTAATTATTAATAATGATAAAGGTTACTTTTATAACGACACAGAGCAAGGCTGATCAATATAATCTAGATGGACATTTTTTAAATGGGAAATAATAAATCGCGCAACTAAAAATTTCAGAATGAGCGACTAAAGACATTAAATGGACGACTAATCGGCGGTTAGTCGGTCATTAAGGGTTTTTAGTCACTCATTCTGGATTTAGATAGGTTTAGGATAGGATAATCTGCTGAACAGTTAAATACGATCCTTTTTAAATCTGAGACGGCTCCGCTCAACTACTTTTAGAGGAAATAAGCCAAACCAAAAATATACACAAAAAAGAATTATATCAAAATTAAAATCATGTTTTATAGCAATTTACTAAACCATTCGAATTCAATTCAACATCAGAAACTTTTGCAAAAAATTCCAAATTTGCACTGCAAATTCAAATCCCTTGGCATCCCGCAGGTCTGGGTTTGACCGGCCTTGGTGTATGTAGTGATGTTCGACGCAAGGTCGAGACGCATAGTATCAGAAAATGAACATGCAAATACGGACTGAAACGCTTTCCCTGTAAATACAAACTTGCTTCCCACGCGCTGTTTATTATCTTATTCTGCAAATATAAACTTTATCTACATTATACCTGCTTAAACTCATATTTGAAATCTCATTTTCTGTCAAACAGGAGCGGTGCGGTGAAATAAAATGTGTGAAGTTGCCATTCCATTCGGTCAGGAAGCGAGTCCATAAAAAAAACTCTATTTTGAGTCTTGAGTTACCATTTAACAACCTTACAAATGAGTGAAGAAGGTATGATGAGTATCACCTAAGGCGGGAGTTAGAGGCGATGACAGTAACGCGGATACTGCCGCCTGCAGGAAAAGCATCGCGGAGTGCGGCACCGAAAAAGGTTGTGCGAAAGCGTGGAAAGCACTCCCCCACGTGATCTGCCACGGGGCTATGTACGTCACTACGAATTGGATCTGAAACAAGATAGTGGATTTTAAAGACTCATAAATCAATAAAATTTGTTTTAAAATAAGTAACGGAAAATCAGATATCAATTGTAGCCTGCGACGGCACTTCTAATTTCCGAACGAGGTATCCAGTATAGGTTATTTCTTACTCGTCATAAGCCTCAGCAATGAATGGTTAACCGAATTACCGTTCGCCGATTATCGTTTCGCTTTCATTCTTAGTCGGTTCTATCCACAGATTTAGAGGTAGGAGCTGTAGATCGAAATGTGAAAGAGAAAGAGCATACTAACGCGTATATTAGAGCGAGATAGATAGACGAGACCATTTCACGTCAAGCTGGCGGCCTAAGTCGGCTTGTTATAGTCCGCGCAATATTATAGGCCCGATTTGACACATGTCAAAATATCGTAAGTGGTGATGTGACTAAATAATCGATTATTTACTTACACGATTAACATGAGAAATCGATGGAATAATTTTATTTTTGCGTTTACAAACGCGTAAATATAATACTAGAAAAATGCATTGAAAAAAATCGACTTGCCTCAGGCGGGACTCGAACCCGCACCTTCCACAATCCGGGTGGACGCGTTGACCAATTTCGCCACCGAGGCACTGCTTTTCGCTGTCGAAATTTGTCAGTGCTTGGTGCTTATGTTTTTATGGTAAACATCGTTTCATCAAATCTTTGAAATTTGCACTTCCAAGACCCGAACGAAATATTTTTGCAAATATTTGACGCCCAGCTAAGATGAAACTACCTTACATTATGGAATAATTTTATTTTTGCGTTTACAAACGCGTAAATATAATACTAGAAAAATGCACTGAAAAAAATCGACTTGCCTCAGGCGGGACTCGAACCCGCACCTTCCACAATCCGGGTGGACGCGTTGACCAATTTCGCCACCGAGGCACTGCTTTTCGCTGTCGAAATTTGTCAGTGCTTGGTGCTTATGTTTTTATGGTAAACATCGTTTCATCAAATCTTTGAAATTTGCACTTCCAAGACCCGAACGAAATATTTTTGCAAATATTTGACGCCCAGCTAAGATGAAACTACCTTACATTATGGAATAATTTTATTTTTGCGTTTACAAACGCGTAAATATAATACTAGAAAAATGCACTGAAAAAAATCGACTTGCCTCAGGCGGGACTCGAACCCGCACCTTCCACAATCCGGGTGGACGCGTTGACCAATTTCGCCACCGAGGCACTGCTTTTCGCTGTCGAAATTTGTCAGTGCTTGGTGCTTATGTTTTTATGGTAAACATCGTTTCATCAAATCTTTGAAATTTGCACTTCCAAGACCCGAACGAAATATTTTTGCAAATATTTGACGCCCAGCTAAGATGAAACTACCTTACATTATGGAATAATTTTATTTTTGCGTTTACAAACGCGTAAATATAATACTAGAAAAATGCACTGAAAAAAATCGACTTGCCTCAGGCGGGACTCGAACCCGCACCTTCCACAATCCGGGTGGACGCGTTGACCAATTTCGCCACCGAGGCACTGCTTTTCGCTGTCGAAATTTGTCAGTGCTTGGTGCTTATGTTTTTATGGTAAACATCGTTTCATCAAATCTTTGAAATTTGCACTTCCAAGACCCGAACGAAATATTTTTGCAAATATTTGACGCCCAGCTAAGATGAAACTACCTTACATTATGGAATAATTTTATTTTTGCGTTTACAAACGCGTAAATATAATACTAGAAAAATGCACTGAAAAAAAATCGACTTGCCTCAGGCGGGACTCGAACCCGCACCTTCCACAATCCGGGTGGACGCGTGGACCAATTTCGCCACCGAGGCACTGCTTTTCGCTGTCGAAATTTGTCAGTGCTTGGTGCTTATGTTTTTATGGTAAACATCGTTTCATCAAATCTTTGAAATTTGCACTTCCAAGACCCGAACGAAATATTTTTGCAAATATTTGACGCCCAGCTAAGATGAAACTACCTTACATTATGGAATAATTTTATTTTTGCGTTTACAAACGCGTAAATATAATACTAGAAAAATGCACTGAAAAAAATCGACTTGCCTCAGGCGGGACTCGAATTTATATTATATTATATTTATATTATATTTACGCGTTTGTAAACGCAAAAATAAAATTATTCCATAATGTAAGGTAGTTTCATCTTAGCTGGGCGTCAAATATTTGCAAAAATATTTCGTTCGGGTCTTGGAAGTGCAAATTTCAAAGATTTGATGAAACGATGTTTACCATAAAAACATAAGCACCAAGCACTGACAAATTTCGACAGCGAAAAGCAGTGCCTCGGTGGCGAAATTGGTCAACGCGTCCACCCGGATTGTGGAAGGTGCGGGTTCGAGTCCCGCCTGAGGCAAGTCGATTTTTTTCAGTGCATTTTTCTAGTATTATATTTACGCGTTTGTAAACGCAAAAATAAAATTATTCCATAATGTAAGGTAGTTTCATCTTAGCTGGGCGTCAAATATTTGCAAAAATATTTCGTTCGGGTCTTGGAAGTGCAAATTTCAAAGATTTGATGAAACGATGTTTACCATAAAAACATAAGCACCAAGCACTGACAAATTTCGACAGCGAAAAGCAGTGCCTCGGTGGCGAAATTGGTCAACGCGTCCACCCGGATTGTGGAAGGTGCGGGTTCGAGTCCCGCCTGAGGCAAGTCGATTTTTTTTTTCAGTGCATTTTTCTAGTATTATATTTACGCGTTTGTAAACGCAAAAATAAAATTATTCCATAATGTAAGGTAGTTTCATCTTAGCTGGGCGTCAAATATTTGCAAAAATATTTCGTTCGGGTCTTGGAAGTGCAAATTTCAAAGATTTGATGAAACGATGTTTACCATAAAAACATAAGCACCAAGCACTGACAAATTTCGACAGCGAAAAGCAGTGCCTCGGTGGCGAAATTGGTCAACGCGTCCACCCGGATTGTGGAAGGTGCGGGTTCGAGTCCCGCCTGAGGCAAGTCGATTTTTTTCAGTGCATTTTTCTAGTATTATATTTACGCGTTTGTAAACGCAAAAATAAAATTATTCCATAATGTAAGGTAGTTTCATCTTAGCTGGGCGTCAAATATTTGCAAAAATATTTCGTTCGGGTCTTGGAAGTGCAAATTTCAAAGATTTGATGAAACGATGTTTACCATAAAAACATAGGCACCAAGCACTGACAAATTTCGACAGCGAAAAGCAGTGCCTCGGTGGCGAAATTGGTCAACGCGTCCACCCGGATTGTGGAAGGTGCGGGTTCGAGTCCCGCCTGAGGCAAGTCGATTTTTTTCAGTGCATTTTTCTAGTATGAGAAATCGAGTCACAATTATATGAGCTTTGTAATCGTAATTATATCCTGGTTTTAATAATAAATAAAAATCCCACATATCTTCGTGTAGACATTCATTTAGTAAAATGATAAAGTCATGTTGTTATTTTAACATCCTCAGTGGTTTGATCAAATCACTTGGGATTTGATCAAACCACTGAGTTTGAATATATTCGTGTAATTAACGATCAATTTAAGTCACTGCACTATCACTAGAGAAAAAAAAAGATTAAGAATGTAACTGTTTTTATGAAATTTCAGAACATTAGAAAATTACATTTAACTTTAAATATTATGCGAGAAAGAATATTTTTTATTTTTATTATGACATTTTAATTATTTCGCTAAAATATGATTGTATTTGTATTACTGAAAAATGCAATAATATATTTTTATTTTTTGCTTGCATCTGTTTTGATTGCGTTCCAGTTACATTCTACTGACGTATCTATCTGTCAAAACGGGCCTATTATATTGCGCGGAGTATAGTCAGTTTGAAAAGATAGCAACTATCAGGCTGTGCATAGTACAACACTATTTGTCACGCACACATGCGCATTACTTGCACATTAGTGCATTTCAATTTTGGTCTAGCCAGATTCATTTCGATCCAACTAATAAATAACGTAAGTAATTATACGTCTATGATTCTATCAATATACAATGGAGATTGCTTAGTTTTAGTAGGTACAGATTATTTTTTTATGACCATGTTGTTTAAAGTCTATATAACAGGTATTTGTATCAGCAACTATATAGATTTCCGGCGAAACCGTCGGCGAACAGTAATTCGGTGAACAATACTAAAGCACCTAAAGTCAAAGACGGCCTAATATTGTCTAAAATAAATAAATACATATTCAACATCTGACGAAATATTTTCCCGAATACTTTGAACCAGTTAAGGACACGATTGCAAATAATTAATTCCATGACAACATTAAAGGATCCATTTTATTATCATATTGAAATAATTTAACAATGAGATTGTTAAATGAGATTGTTAAATTATTTCCACTATACACATTAAATTATACTGAATACATTTGCAGGGACCGACAAAACGTACCTTGAGTAGAAACTCATAAACTTTGCTGAATATAATGGCGGTGATGAAATAATCCACCAGGAACGTTTCTGACACATTCCTAGCGCTGAGATCCCTTTGGAAGAGGAGAAAAGCAAACACTAAGATCAAATACTGGGATTCGGGTTCGGAGTATGCGTTCCTGAGACCTGCAAACAAAGTTTTTAGCTTAATAGCTCATTCAGTAATGAAGACATTATTTTTAACGGTGTAGATAAAGATGCAGAGTATTGAGAATTGACATGGAAATATGAATTTAGAATAAATGTAAAGTTTTTTAGAAGACTGAGTCTAGAATTCAGTGATGATCGAGAGAAAGCTGATGAAGATTTAACGAGGGTACTAATTTGCTACTTTAAAGGAACCAGGGCTAAGAAGCTGTTACACTTTAGTCATTGACTGTACTAACATTTTAATGCGCAAACGCATATAATGAGGGCGCCGATAGCATCTCCATACTTCGCCGCTATGGCTGGTGCGTCTTGCGTAGTCGCTGCTATAACCACGGCCGGATACAGCACATTGCGCTCCAAAAAACTCAGGTACACAAATATCTGCAAGCGATGTTTCATATAAGAAAAATACCTTCCCTATTGAAATTACTGGGATAAATTCACCTTTTCTACTTGTCTTTCTTTAATTAAGTTTTTCATGAGTGGAAATAAATAATCTATTTCTTTAATAATTACATTAGATTAATAATCAGTTCAAAAGACAACTTCCAAGAGACATTATTCTAAAGCTCTAGGTCAACAACTTACTTATCATGAATTTTAATAATGTGCATATCAAAATTGTAAACCAACCTTTTCGAAACACATTAATCGGGCTGGTTCCGTGACTTCAAATTGTGCGTGTTCGTGTTGCCTTAACACGGGTCCAGCGAGACACAGCCACGGTTGTTGCTTGCGAAGTTGTGGCGTCAGATAATGAAGTACCCAACCAAGAATACCCGCAATTATCCACAGAGCCTAGAAATTACAGTTTATAATTTGATAAAGAACTTTAATGTGTATAAGTTAAATATGGGTTTTTAATCTGTACATTTGACGTACCATATTCAGTTGAGGCCTGAGAGTAGTAAATACAGTAGTGGAATGGAGCCCGAACACGAATAGCCCAAGAAAAGTACATACAATGACGTCATTCTTTAGACGAGCATTCACTGTAGTTTGTAACTTCTTGGGCAATGGATCTTCCATATCCTCGTCTGTTTTCTCTGTACCCTCTTGTTTGTTAGTATTACCATTTGTGTTATTAGTATTTGAATCGCGACTTTTCTCCTCCGTTTCTGTCGGTGGATCAACTTTGAGTGAATTTGTAGAGTTCATTGTATCCCCAGCTCTGGGATCCATTTTTAACGAACTTACGCTTGAGGTCTGAGAACGCTTCTGATTCTTGGCTATATTAGTTTCAGAGCTAAAATTAATTTTGGATACTGAACTACCAATAGAATTTTGTTTAGATATGTTACTTTCAGAATTATTCTTTTTATCATCACATAATGTATTAGGTTCGTCTTTATTGATCTCCGGAGAACATTCTGGGCTGTGTACAACGTACAACTCAGGAGGCAAAAGATGTTTCTTTATCAAATTCCAAATAAGTGTATAATCACTTGCGCTCCGACTTAAGTGATATGCAATAGGTACCAGAAGTCCGCAAAAAATAGAGAAGAGGATGTTATGTTTCTGATGTTGCGATTTTTTGCCTTCAACAAGTCCGCTATAAGCAAATCCATATAGGACACCAATTGCAGCTAGAGACCGTAAAACACAATACACTGCAGCACTTAGGCTACTCGTAGCATTACCCCCAAATACGTGCATGTCTACTTGCTCCAATAAATACATTAAGAACGTATTAACTTGTGGGAAAAGTCCCAAGCTGAACGCCAAGGGAAAAAACAATAAAAATTTCGAGAGCATTTCTTGAATTACAAATAAAAAATCTCTCTCGTTTATTTCAAAACCGTATACAACCATAGGTTTTGTGTCGTCAATGCTTCTTCTACTTCTAATGTGAGTATCGTCAGAAGAAGTTAGTGGTCCCAGGTAACTATTTACTGTGTATAATATTGCTGTACACAAACAAAAATAGACGGGCCTAGAAAACACAACCATTTTGTTAAATCCGTGTACTGGTGACGCTGAATCAGGTTGAACACTTTTTAATAATGAGTATTGACTCCCTGCCATAATAAAACAAAACCAAAATGCGTATATATCCCTGTAAAAACCAATGTTCAATACCATAGATCCCAGTACTGAAACAAGAATCGCGAGTAATATAGATACGAATGTTTCTCTGAAGGTCAAATTTCGATCAAAAAGAGCCATGAGTTTTAGTCTATCCATCGTAACTTTTATTTCAAAACATTTTGATATTTTCATTTTGTAATAGCTTTTCGGTTTAGGTTGATTTGATTTCTCGATTTCATCCATAAGTTTTGAAAATTTACTTCTTATATTTATTTCTACACTTTCTTCTCCTATTGACGGCATTAAGCTGGGTATATTTGCAGAAGTATTTTCAGCCTGTTGCTGAGCTTGTTGTTGGGCTCTCTGCTGACTCATCAAGAAGTTTATATGCATGCTAGGTAATCCCATTCGAGATTGCCGTTCAGCCTCTATTTGTTCTAATAAGCTATCTGTTACATATGCTACCGGAGATCTGGGTTGGTCTGCGTGAGATCCAGTTCCTCCATCAAACACGTAAAATCTTTTATTCGCATTGTTGGTATTAATTGCAACCACGTTAGACACGTTATTGTTACTGGATAAGAGAGGATTGTTACTTCCTTGATTAGAAGAACTCTGGTCTATACTATCCCCGCGTTTCTTTGTTATGCTTTCACTATTGCCTGCTTCAGATTCTAATGAACCACAACTGCCTTCCCCGGCTGTTTCCTGTGAATTGTCAGGATTTTCTATAGATTTTGCTCTATTCACCCGTTTGTTATCATCACGTTCTGGCAAGGGTATTGGTTGAGCTTGTGCTCTACCTGAACTATTTTTGTCAAATGTATACGACATCCAATTTCCGTATTCATCCATAAAACAATGTATCGCTCCATCAGTTGTATCGTCAAAGGAAGTGGCAAAATGGACATTCGAAGAATTATTGGAATTTTCAGGATTTGGTGGTTTATCTTTCCTATCTCCTGTACTGTTTTGTGGGGGATTGTTACGTTGCCGAGTAGAACGTTTGATTTTTCGTACACGGTTTCGGTGGTTTCTATCCATTAGAGGTCTCATTCTTGGTAATTCTTCGGATGGTGGCGCAGATTCTGCGGTAGGGTTGTTATCCGGTGGACAACATGGTATAAAGTCCACTCTGGAATTAAGAAAAGCGGCCAGTAAAGGCATGGAAGTCGGAAGTAAAGTGTTGGTAGACGTTTGTGCTACTTCCTCTATAGACCGCTTTCTTGTTTTATGTGAATTTTCTCTTTCACATCGTATACTTTGTCTGTGACTACGGGGTCTTTCCTCTCTGTTCGGTGGGGGCATAACCACAGTGTTAGCATTGGTTGCCGCGAACAAACATTCTAAGCCTTGTACCAAAGCAGCCTGAGCTTCAACCGCATCTAAAAGAATCCTATCATCTTCTATATTTTCATCTTTCTCTTTTTTAGGTTCTTTAGAATCTCTCTTCTTGTTCTCCTTCTGCGATGAAGCTCGTGAACGCGCTAAGTTTTTTATCTGCTTTGGTATAGCGCCCAAGTTTTTTGGAACGTTGGAAGATGATTCTCCTAAAGCATTGGCAAGTTTTTGACAGAGCGCTTCGTCAGTGTGTAGTGAACATGTTTCAGTTTCTTTGCAGCCAATTAACTTAGGCTGAGACGTCTCTTCGAACAACCAATCTAAGCTGTATACACTACGCTCATCAGCACTTTTACTGTCGCATGTTAACTGTGATTCTTCTGTTTCTGGTGGATTATTTTTATCAACAATATTGTTGTCCTGCGGCCTTTCTAAATTAGTATCACTACTACTGCTAGAATTAGAAATATCGTGGTCCCAGGGTTTCTTTTCTACAATTTTTCTAGCATCTGTCCTTTTGTCAGATTGCTCGGCATTTTCGTTTGATTCTAAACTAGATTTTTCTATTAGCAAGTCTTTGGAGCTTGCGCTAGCTTTATCAAAATAATCAACATTTGGGTTAAATTTACATTCACATGAGCTGATTTGTCGTTTATTTTCGTAAGGATTTTCATTTTTTGTTAGTTTCTTCAGTCTCATAGGTTTAGATTTTTCCATAGTGCAGTCATTGCTGTGCTTCGGATTTCGATCACAGCACTTTTTACAATCACTTTGGTTTCTTGTTCGTACTATTCTTATATCAGTCGATCGATCCAAAAGTGGAGATCTAGAACCATTATTTTCAAAATCAGAATCACTAGATCGGACAGCTGGCGACTGCTCAGCGTCCCAATCGAAGCCTCTAAACTGTTTTTCATCATCATAGTCACTATAACTCTCTCCACTGGAATCCAGATCAGTCTCTTTTTGAGAAGTTTGCATCTCATCTGATATCTCAGCTATGGGATACACTATCTCCGATCCATAAGTGAGATACGGATAGCTGCAACCTTCACCAGATTCATTTTTAGGATAAAGGTTTAGATGTGGTCCTCGCGTGAGACTTTTACTAGGCGGCGGGATTACTGCGCTTTTAGGATTTTTAAGCATTTGTCCACCGATTGTTTCAGCGCTGTTTGGATGTGGAGATAAATTTGATACACTCGGAGGAGGACAACCGATTTCTAATGCAGCACTTTTTATTCGCCTTACTCCAGGACTTTTTCCTTTATTTTTATCAGCATCACCAGTTGGAGCCTCTGTTTTCACCATCATGTATTCTCCTAATTCAACACTAGCAAAGAAACCCGTATCCGCATTATTTGAATGCCTCCTCATATGAGAAACGAGTTGTGCGGTCGAATTCAATAGTGGTAACTGGATGGTCGACATGGTCGAGTTAGAATTCCGACGCATGTTGGAGGACTGCGCTGTTGCCAGTGCCATAGCAGACTTTGTACAACTCTCATCGGGATAGTTAGTATATCTACGTCGGTGGGCGATACGCTTCTTAGGTGATGGAGGTCCTACGCTTGGTTCTGAATTATCTTTGGAATCAGAACTGAGCTGACGAGCGAACTTAGACTGATATGGCTCTCCAGCTGCTTCACTGCCATCTAAATACAACCATTCTTTGAAAAAATCCCTGTTACTTGAGCCTCGTCTGTGAGAACATTCATGATACCTCCTACTAACTTTAGCGAAAGGTCCTTCGTCTACTAACATGTGAATAGGTAAATTGTTTTCTGCGCGTGGATTTTTGCCAGCTTCTTCTACAATCAATTCATCAATTCTGTTACCATGGGCTCTTCTATTTTTATTTCTCTGTTCTCTTTTATGGCTCGATTTCGACCTACTCCGTGTCTGTGGACGGGATTTCGAGGGTCCAGGTATTTCGGTACTTTGCACTACACACAAATCTGATTTAGTAGTTGCTGTAAGGTCACACTGTTTTGCTGAAGTAGCGCTATCTTCTATGCTAGACTCTGAACTGTTTTTGCGATGCACATCTACTTTTAGATCTGAAACAATATAAAATAAAATAACGTAGTTTTTATCACAAATAGTACAGTTCTCAAAGTTATCAGGCCACTGGCCACTGTTGCCACTTATACTATAAATTAACAATATTTATAAATCATATAAGTATATCTTTTATCTAAGAATATATTTGCAATCTACAGGAGACGATTTATTTGATACTAGACACATTATTATTATTATTGTTACAAATTAACTATTTACACGAGAAGCATAAAATAAAATTAATACATAGACTCGCAGTGTTATATTTGACGAAGCCATATTTACCAATTGTACTATTATTAGGCTTGTGATATTCCAAAGACGTTACTGATTCATTGTCACTCGTGGCGGCGGCAGCACCGCCAAGTCTTAACATCTGCATTTCCATGCCTTCTTCGGGTCTGAAATAAAAGTAATAGGCCACTGTTGAACACTAGACAATATTTTTTATTAAGAGTAGCTGGCTCAAGAGATAAATTAAAATCTGATGAAAGCATTTTGTTTTAGTACCATAATATGGTTATGGGTGGGACACATTGCGTAATAATATGGCTCTGTTCAAGGCGGTCTTAGAAAGCTTAGCGTGGCCTTGAGGTGAAAAGCCTAGACGCAGACCACAGATGCAGTGGAAGGACGATATAAGGAGTCCAAACAAATCAAATTGAATGCAAGACTACACCAAATATTTGGTAAAGGGTGACAAAGAAGAAGATGGTTACTCAACGAGTAATACTTACACTGTATTATTATTAGATCCTGATGTGTCTGCACTCGGCTGGATGATTATGCACTCACTTGTATCATACATGTGATGAAGTCCATGATTCAACAGTTTTAGGAAAGTGAACAGCAGTGCAACTAATACACAGTAGATGAGCCAGCCCAGGCTTGTTGGTGGATAATACTGCACATAATAAAATTTTACATTAGTACAAAAATGTTGGCTTGTCAGCTGTATACAAGACATTTAAACATTATCTCCCATGATACCTAGGTACTTTCTAAATACCCTCAGACCAAACAAATTGTAGCTTTGTAAAGAACTCTTAGGTCGGTAAAATAAAGCTACGCTTCGCCCATTGCCTGTGTACACACACAGTTACCACGAAACTACACCTTGCCTTATACATAAAAACAATGACTCATGCACTACATATCTATAAAACCGGCCCCAGTTTGTTCGTCACAGCACTCTGTTTTCACTTTTTTATTATGTCTAAGGTGAAACCTGTATCATTTATAAACTGAAAATCCACCAATGAGGTTACTTCAATGTTTTGGCAGTAGACAAATTCTTTTATGTAAATATGTAAACAACCATGACTCGCAAACAAATATTCGTGTTTGTCACACAAATATTTGCCGCTACCAGGATTCGAACCCGGACCACTTGATGTGTAGGCAGCTATACTGACCACTCCACCACGACGGCGTCATTTCTATTTAGGCATAGAAGAGATAATACAATGTTTACTAATTTCAACACTGTTAATAGTATCATTGGAAGACTTAGTTAAGAAGATAGTACGGGGAGCATCATCTGCATACAAATGGAGAAAAATATTTTATTACCCCTATTTCTTATACGATGTGTACATATTTTAGGATGTTTTAACATAGTAAAAAACTATATCTGTACATTTTCCTTTTTTTCAAAAATTTTTTTTTAAAAATAACTTTTTATTTATATCGAATTACCAAAAAAGGAAAACATACAGATGGTATTTTTCTTTTTGTTAAAAACATTATAATGAAGCATAAAGATAGGATAGGAAATAGCAGAAATAAAATGTTTTCTACAGATATGCTTGCTGTACTATCCTCTTAAATTCTTTAAATTTTAATTAGTAGTTACTGTCATAATATAATAACACTTAAACATAGGATATTGAACAATCCTGAGCTAATAGTTTAAAAAGAGGAACTTATCAGAATTGTTAGATAATAGTGTCCAGTTGAAAGGACTGTAAATCGAGAATGGTGGTAAATTTAAAAATGTTTCACCATACCAAATTTATATTATAAAATATTGTACATTAAAATATTATTAATTATAGATTAAAAAACAAAACAATGCACTCATGAAGAGTGAAATGAAAACCCTATTTCAGTAAAATAAAAGAGTAAGCTATGCAGCATTTTTACCTAATATCTACAGAACAACAAAGAATCGAAATAACTAAATATATACAATTTTGGTAAAGAACATCAAATTCTTTAGTTTTTGTTTAAAAATAATTAAATACTGTTGGGAAAAATCACAAAACAATTAAGCATATGGTTTCATAGTATTGAGATTGCAAACCTTTGTGAATGGAAAACAGAAAAATAATTCATGTAGACAATTATTTTAACAATATAAATAATCTACGCTAACTCCAGTTCTCTGACATGACAGCTTACTAAGGGTTGTCAATATTTTGAATTTAATATTTTTTTTATATGTTGATGAGTGGGTTGTTTTATTTAATAAACAGTGCCACCAGTATTACAGTGGCATACACATGGTTATAAAGTTAAACAGATTGCAATATTTGGCTCAGTCAGTCTGCAATGAAAATTGCATATGGGTAATCAAAGTAAAGGTAAATGGGTATTTTGTTCAGACCTGTGACCCACCAGTGTCCACTAATTGTCTAATCTAATATTATATATACAGTATAATTGGAAAAATCTGAAAATGGTTAGCTACCTACATTTTTTAGAGAATAACCTGGTTCAATGACAATTATAACACTTTCTTTTTCACATTTTTATTTAATAACAATATCAATCATGACATTGTCTAAGTACATTGAAACCAGTTTAGGAGGCCCTCTCTTTCACACTGAAAGATGGTCTCTAAACTCTGTATTGCATTGTGGATAGCGTTTACGAGCACCAGAGAGCATATCAGAGATAATATATATTATTTAAAACAGATTTATGTTTTGCATTAAACCACATAACTTTTCTTTGAGAGATTTCAAGGAAATATGTCAAAAATGCCCAATGAACTTTGTAAAAATTTTACTTTTTAACCCTTGACGCAAAAAGAGGGGTCTTATAAGTTTGACCTGTTTGTGTATCTGTATGTCTGTGTGTCTGTCTGTAGCATCATAGCTCCGTAGTTTTTTTTGCTATAAATTTTTATGTGAGGTTTACATAAAATTTTAAATTTTGTAGTTTTATGGTTGATGTCCTATAGTATGATACTGACAATTGGTCAAAGCAGTCACACACATATAATACCCATGTTTAAGGTGAAAATCAATTAGAGAAATTTGTCAGTTTTGGGTAGTCTGATCTGCTATTATCCATACATAGCAAAATATACATTCTTTTTTATAAAATATGATATAAGTAATAATCACATCACATCAACAGCACATATGTCCCCACCGAGGGGCTTGAGCCTACCCAACATTAGGGGCGAATAGGCCTTAGTCAACCATGCTGGCCAAGTTCAGGTTGGTTGAATTCACACACAACCTAAGAATTTCTTCATAGGTGTGTGCAGGTTTCCTTACGTTGTTTTCCTTCACTGTAAAAGTGTCGATTAAATGTATATATGAATTCAAATTTTGAAAACATATTGGTACGTGGCGGGGACCGAACCAGTGCCTCCCGGGTGGGATACAACACTCTTTACGCACTACACCACCGACGCTTCCATAGTAATAATAATATGATATAATAGAACATATTCACATAACTCAGAATTTTTCTTGTAAATTCAAATGACTAATACTTACTAAATTGTTGTGTTCATTTCGATAAAATTAACAATATCAAGCTAACATATGGTAACTAAATAAACACCTAATATGAACCTATTACAGTCAAAATTGCTGGTGGTTGCTAGCAAAATGAATCAAAATATTTAATAACACATTTATCTCTACAATGTAACATGACAAGTTTTACAAGATTGTAATAAACAAACAATACTTTAGACTTCTGTTACTTACTTTTCCTTGAGATCCAAGTCCAATATGCTAATTGAGTACTTTCCAATACTTAAGATAAAAATATTTGATAAATAACTACAATAACAATGTGTTGATAATTTATGCTGACCTGATTTTGTTTGAGAAACATTTTAACCTAACCTAACAATTATTGTTTACTTATTCTAGGTCAGTATATTATATCTACTTACCAGATACACAGAAAACGGTAAACATAGCAAAAAGAGCCAAATGTATAAATGCACAGTGTTGCAAAACAAATTCTGATGAGGGTCATAGAACCATCCTCCTGTCAAAGAAGCCCAAACACCTTGGCGTAATATCTCCAACGTCTGTGAACCCATTTTATAAACTATGTCCACATTTCCGAATTGAATTCACTGTCCACCCGCACAACACTATGAATTGCACTTATTAACATGATCTCATTCCAGTTAAGTCTGCAAATCTCTCGTCTTTCCTGCCATTTTGTATGACAAATGCATTGTACACACAAAAACAGACTCTATAGGCATTGATTCCACTAAAATAAATTAACACTGTTGGGGGTTACAAACATCGTATTCATTTGATTTCACTTATTATTTATATAACTAAAACTATTATAAATCATAAGAATGTGAATTGAATATTATTAGAAAATTGGAATTTACAACGAAATACTTCAACTACACTTCACCTTCCATCCATCAAAATTATTTGACATTTTATAAAGGTGTTGCAAGGCGGCTTAATAATTACGTACTTTGGTAGAATAATGTGCTTAATTTCCCCTTGAATTCCCTACAAAAGTAGAAAAAAATGTACTCCGAAGTATTTACTCCGTTAAATTAATTAATTTCTTGTTGTTAATCTAAAAACAGTACTTAACTGTTGATAATATGAAAAACCATATTTTAATTTCAGACGATACCTATCCATATCCGGAGGTAGTTACCCATGCTAACATAGTCATATAAATACTATGATGATATCTAATAAAAAATGGTGATATCTAAAAACTTTAAATTGCTATTGCATAGCTTCTATCGCGGGCCTTGAGCGCGGGGACCGAATCCAGAAATTCCGTAACGAAAAAACCTCACGCTCCCCACTCCGATGGGCAAGGACGTGTGGCTTGAAGGCCGTGTATCGTCTAACGTCGTTTCAGTTCGGCAGTCTTCGACACGGCGTTGTGTGCGTGCGATTAGACGTATTGTACGACTCTACGAAACTCGCACGAATCGAGATGAGCTGCTCTGAAATCGGACGAATACATAAGCAGCTGTTTATGAGAAAGTATATAGGTGTATAGGTATTTATGTACAACAGTGAATAGCTGTACTTGTAAAATTTGTGTATAAAGTGTTTTGAATAATATGAATGTTAATTATTTCAATTATAAAATTAATATCAAAGAAAAAGAAATACTGCATGAATAAAATTATAATTGTATAAGTTGACACAAAATGCTATGCAATAGCTTTACCGCGGCAGTCCCCGAGTGCAACACGTCTATTTTTTTAAAAATAATTGTGGCAAATCATACGGTGAGATTTTCATATATTGTCATTTAACTCTTTATATGGGGTCATGTAACCCTCTTTCCACTTTAGAGGTGTAGCGAGCGGCGCAGAGAGTAGGTATCTATCACCGCCATCCGAACGAACGGTCGCGTACGCGTCCCGAGGTCTCCCGACCCGAGCAAAGTATATACCTTCGCGTCGTTAAGCTCTCTCTCGTTTCGCGAAGACAGTAAGCAGCAGAGACGTGTTGCTAAGGCAAGATTATCGCGCCCTGTACCTCCGCGGCTCTCGTTTTCTCACGCATTTCATAGAGAGACTTATATTATATATATAATTATTATAACAAGTTATAATTATAGAAACAAATTGTGACAACTGTGTGTACGTGTGTACTTATTTTCAATAATAAATACTTATGCAAATCAGACAGTGTGTTAAAGAGGTATTTTTGTAACACCATGTTTAAGGAAAAACATATATGACAAAGTTCAACTTAGACAATTTAACACGGGACGCGGAATAGCGCAGATTTAGTACTGAAAACATTCTGCCGTTTTTCGCGGGGGGTGAAGTAAGCACGCATAGCACACATTTACTCACTCGTGCACACTGTTGCAAAAATTTTAATCGCTATTATGAGCGCACACTTGCGGGCTCGGCTAACCCGCGTACCACCATATCGCGTAACGTTGTTATATCGTTGTTTCTGTCGCAAAATTTTTAGGCGAAAAATTGTATTGTTATGTGAAACAGTAGTTTATTTGAATAGAAAATTACTTCCGTGTGATAAGCAACTCCGTTTTAGGATAACTTTAATGTTTCTGGTCCTCGTTTACAAGAAAACACTCCGCAACCAATATTATTTACGAGGGCCGCTTAGCGACCGATACAAATTCAAAATGGTGGTCGGTTGTCGCGGCAAACTAGTTTTTATAAACTGACATGAACGTTTGTTCATATACTTTGGCAGAGGGGAACGCGTTCGCTTGCCACGTCCTGTACCTATTCTATTCTTAATTAATGGCGTCATGTCGCGTCAACGTACGCATTTTGCCAATATCAAGTGAAAATGTAACTAAAGTAATAAAAATTGTACGGTTGATTTGGGTTAAAAATGGAGTCTCTCAGCACGTGTTTTTACAACAAGCACTCAGGAGAATCTATAGAGTTCAACCTCTCATTGGTGTTTTATTTAACTAATTTTGAGACAACACGTTTAGTCACATAGTTATCTGTTACATCGACAATGACAAAGTCGAAGCAGTGACTCATTTGCAGTGACCAGTGATATTCATAATATCATGGACGTCTTGTTCAACCCCAAAATGAACCACATGTGGCTCATGCACCGTTTGAGTTTGGAAATATTTTTTGATGGTCAAAATATTCTTTCCCCTTAATTTTGCCTACGTTAGATCCTACAATTTTATCTAGCCACCTCTTGCCACTATTGTTACTAGGAATTGTTTTCACAAAAAAATGGCAACATTCAAGCAATGACAAAAGATTGGAAGAAAATAGTAGAAAAGTTATTTGTGTTTTGATGGGAAAATAGTGCGGACCATTTTATTTGAAGTTGTTTGTTTTTGTGAAAGAAATAGTTTAAAATTTTATCTCTCACAGCATTACATACAATTATAAAATGGATGTTGAGAGGCTTTTGAAGCAGGCAGCTATGCAAATTGGGGCTGGTGGAAGCGCGGGTTTCGTGGAAGTTTGTATAATGCACCCATTAGATTTAGTGAAGACACGACTGCAATTACAAGCCACTAAAACAACAATCAATCATTCAGACCCGCATTACTACAATGGGATCGTAGATTGTATGAAGAAAATGTATAAGCACGAAGGATTGACGTCGTTCTGGAAGGGTATACTACCACCTATCTTAGCTGAAACTCCCAAGCGAGCTGTTAAGTTTTTCACATTTGAACAGTATAAACAGTTTTTTATGTTCGGTTCCAGCACACCAACACCTTTAGTGAGCTAATATTTTGATTTTTGTTATACATTATTCTATCTCAAATCCTAACTCTATGTTACTGTTATTATGACAAAAATATTACAAATATTATCCTGCTAAGTATAGCTAAGTATCATCATTGGATATAATAAAAATTTACATTTTGTTTACTAGGAAATTAATTTTATTAATTATTTTCAGACCTTTTCCCTAGCTGGTCTTGGTGCTGGTGTAACAGAAGCAATCCTAGTTAATCCTTTTGAAGTAGTTAAAGTAACACTCCAGTCAAATAAGGCATTAGCGGCCCAAGTTCCTAGCACTTGGTCAGTGACACGCCAAATAGTAAGAGAAAATGGTCTTGGGTTCAAAGGACTTAATAAAGGCATAACAGCCACTATTGCAAGAAATGGAATATTCAACATGGTGTATTTTGGTTTTTACCACAGTGTAAAAGGATATATACCAGAAAACCAGGTAAGTTTTTTAATAATGTGCAACAGGCTATTTCCAACATTGGGCGTCTCTCAGCTGTAATGATGATGATGATGATGATAATGTGCCACAGGTCATTCTTCAATAGACTATCAACCTTATTCCAATAGCGATAAAATTTAAATCTTATTGACAATATTTGATAGTTTGAGGTAGACTGACTACCTTTTGCATGGACAAACAGCAGATCAGACTACCCAAAATTATTTAGAAATAAAAAAAAACGCCTTCAAAACTAAAAAATGAGAAATAAAAGTATAAATGTTTTTTTGAGGTCAGTCCCAAATGCAAGTGACAACATTCATTCCAAATAGGTTGGCACTGATCTCAAAAAACATTTAGATTTTCATAAACAGAATGTTTATTTCTCCATTTTTAGTTTTGAAGGCGGTTTTTTTATTTAAAAATAATTTATTTTGTGCTTTTTAGTGTTTTAAGTATATAAATAAATATTTCAGGAAACTATCTCGAGATCTTTTAGACACACAAGTGATGAGATTATGATGTCAACTAAATAGGCATTATTAGGGATAACTCAAAAACTACTCGATAAAATTTAAATGGGACCAAATTACAAGCACGAGCTTGCAAAGGTCGAAAGATTTTTTTTAAATCGGTACACCCAGTAAAGAGTAATGAAGTAATGAACATAAAAAAAACACAATCGTTATAATGGTCGGATTGATAACCTCCTCCTTTTTGAAGTCAGTTGAAAAGTGTCAAATTTCTCTAATTGATTTTCAACCATAAATTGCAAAATCAATTGAATAAATTTGACAGTTTGTGGTAACTTATTGTGCTGTTGACTGTACAGTCGACAAAATTCCCGGTGTTCCATTTAGCAAATAATAATAATAAAAGCCTTTATTTCACAGACCAGAGTTAAATTTAAACAAACTTATACTTAAAAAACAAATTAATATAATAGGTCCGGTTGTCATTGACATAGGCCTCCTCCAAATAATGCCATTCCTTTCTATTATGCCACACTCTTTCTCCATTTAGCAAATAGAATCCTTTAAACGGCAACAAGCGCCGCCTACATTTTACTCAGCCAGTAGAATATTAACAAAATATGGCACAACTAATAAGTATGGCGTCTTCACTCTGCTTCCGAAGGTCGCGTCCCCCCTGTCGCTTTTGCGTTGCCGACAACATTGTCTGTTCTTAAGGGCTCAATACGGTTGCCAGACGACCCGCCTCCCTAAATTGACCCGACGCCCTAATCAAGAGGCGGGTCGTAGTCAAACAGCGACGTCAGTGTCATGCGATTATTACTAGAGATGAAACGGATAGTTTTTGGCCGGATACCGGATATCCGGCGGCCAGATACCGGATATCCGGCGGCCGGATATCCATTGTCTCGTTGCATGTAGTGACGAGTTTAGCGCCGCACAGGTGCGGCGAATGCGATAAATCATATCGGGCGGTTTCGCTAAGTTTTTAGTTTAGATTTACATCACAAAGATTAATGCAATTTATTATAGGAAAGTGTCGTAGTTCTTGAATATCCAATATCCGACCGGATAGTAAAAATAGGCCCGATACCGGATAGTTACCGGATATCCGTTTCATCTATAATTATTTTCTACAAGTGGTACACCGAGAACTTTATCGATCATACATAGCTAGTTTCTTAGTGGTGGTTCTGATTGAAGTTCCCATTCATCTTCTGCCTTATTTATTACTATTTAAGGTATATGAAGGCAGCTGAAGGCCAATAGTACGCAGGAGTTTGATTTGTAAATTGGTAACCTCTTGAACCAACACCTTCTGAAGTTAGTTTTATTCTAGTCTTAATGGCTTTTTATATTATGTCAGTTGACTGGCAGGCAAGAATTTTTTTATTATACAACTAGACACGGTAAGTGGATACCGTCGCCTACCGGCGTCGATAATTTTGAGTGTAACATCATATCATAACAAATAAACATAAACCAGGACAGATCCTGGTTGGTGGTTTTTGTTTACTGAAGGATTGTTTGTTACTTCTTAGGTTTGGCGCCTCTTTGATGGAGCCGACAGGCTAGCAACCTGTCACTATTCGGAGGCAATGCATGGCGCATTATTGCCAGATGTGGCTTTATGTGTAAATCTTAAGATATCCAGTTAAAATAATGAGAATAGTATTAATGTGCATTAATATTAATCCTATTAACCCCTCCAACTAAGCTTATGCACTTGTGCTAGGAGTGGGTTCACGTCGGTCGTCCCAACAGCAGCGGGATCTATGTCCGTTCACACAGGAGTCCATCGCCCTGCGCACACGGCTACTGACGCTATTTTATACTGATCTGGGAAAATAAACCATGGCAAAGAGTCCCACTCCTCCAGCTGTTCGCATAAAGAAAGCCGAAGAAAATCGGTTCGTGCGAATGAGAAGAATATGAACAACATTGGGTATAAGCTCTCGCTACGCCTGGTCGTCCGGTGGTGGAAAACGGCATCAGGAAGAATCATGTTATGTAAAACTTTGATTGATATCGAGTAGATCCGTCCTAAGGGTGATAACAGTATTCTAAGCAGGAGTGAACTTGAGCTCGATAAAGGCTTAGGAACTGCTCGGATATAAATTATCGTCTGACCTTAGAAAGTATGCCAAGGTTTTTGGCAGCGGTTTTTGCAATGGACTCGATGTAACGGCCGAAATTGAGGTTGGCGGAGATAACCAGGCCCTGTTGGGCCAGCTCGAGATGGTTGTTAAACGGCACGGAAACATTTCGGTAAGTCGAAGTCAGATGGAATGTACTGTGCTTCGTCGATAAGAGGCAAGCCTGTCTTATGGAGGGATTGAATGAACCCAGCCAAGTTTGTTTCACCCCAGAGACAGGAGATAGCTTCCAGGACTGAGGAAGACTGGCGGTCATTGCCGCCCGCCTTCTCCTGCCCGTCCACTTATGCCGGATGGGAGCGGCTAGAGGATCCTCCTTCCGGTCCCTCTCCACGGCTTCCTGTGTCGTCCCGCAGAAGGAGACAACAGCCTCCCAGACCCTCCCATTGCCAAGCATGGCTAAGACCATACTTGGCTTGGTAAGGAGATGTCTTCTCCAACGGATTCGAACGCTTTAGCTAGGACTCTAATCTATTCGGTGTAGAGACTCCCTCGCGAGAGATGTTCTCTGATTAGAAAACAAACCTGTCTTGGATGGTTTAAACTCAGGACGCAATAAAGTCCTCGTGTCTTTTGCATGACCTTTAGATAAAAAAGAAACAATATAAAAAGTATCTACTACACAATCTATTCTTACAGTTAGCTAACGAGCACGTCTAGACAAGGCAAACGTGGGGGGGACACGGGACGAGAGGCGCGCGGTGGCGCCCCCGAACTGCCATACACTCGTTCGGGAGATATTGGTCCACTGCAGTCCACTATATGTCCACTGCAGTCCACTATAATTATGTCCACTGCAGTCCACTATATGTCCACTGCAGTCCACTATATGTCCACTGCAGTCCACTATATGTCCACTGCAGTCCACTATATGTCCACTGCAGTCCACTATATGTCCACTGCAGTAGACAAAAGCGGTATAATCCAAATACCATTTTTTTATTATCTATAATCAATCGTTTTTCATCGAGTCATTTATTATTAAAGATATTTCGATTAATTGGAACCAATTGGTTCCAATTAATCGAAATATTAGGGGTTTAAGTATGAAATTGCCGTTTTGTATAGAGAATTTAACGAAAATTAATTTTTCCATACAAACATATTTGCCATTTTTTAAGGAACCACAAATCTAAATTTTGTCTAATTTTGTGAATATGTTTAGACAACATTAAGCTATAGGATACTTAGAGAAAAATATTGAAAATTTATACCTGTAAAAAAAATCATATCTTTATAACGGAGACGGGCACCTCTTATGACGAGTTTGTTCGACGAGTCTGTTTTTGAAAATGTATTTCTAGTGAAAAAAATAAAAATAAGAATAAAATTTTATACATAAATATAATGTCCTTGTAATGAAGTTTAAAATAAAAAATAAAAAAAAACCGCCTTCATAATGCCTATTTAATTGACATCGATGATATCGTAATCTTATCACTTGTGTCTAAAAGATCTCGAGATCGTTTCCTGAAAATTTACATAAGTACTTAAAACACTAAAAAGCAAAAAATAAAATTATTTTTAAATAAAAAAAAACCGCCTTCAAAACTAAAAACGAAGAAATAAAAATTCTGTTTATAAAAATCTAAATGTTTTTTTGAGGTCGGTCTCAAATACAAGTAACAACGTTTAATACAAATATTGAGGTTGAGGTACAAGTGATAAGATTACGATATCATCGATGTCAATTAAATAGGCATTATTAGGGATAATTTTAAAACTACTCGTCAGATGTCGATTAAATTTGAACGGGACCAAATGACAAGCACCTGTTTCCAAAGGTCGAAAGAATCTTCAAAATCGGTACACCCAGTAAAGAGTTATGAAGTAACAAACATTAAAAAAAAAAACATACAGTCGAATTGATAACCTCCTCCTTTTTGAAGTCGGTTGAAAAAGAATAATGGACATAGCTGTTGTATTAAAGGAATTATACACTAATGAATAATGAGGAAAAAATCGGCAATTTCATACTTTAACCCCTATTATCTTTTTTCTCTAATTTCGTCATACGACATCAACAACAACAACAACATACAACATCGTCGTTCGACGTATACGAATAATATTCGTATACGTCGATTTACGTACTATAAACACGGTTAGGAAGATATAGGTAGTACAAAAAGCAAAGTAAATATTTTAATTGTCTCTTATAATAGCTTGTTTATCGCGTCGCGTCCGTCCGTGTCACTAGCTAACTATGTGTAATTTAGACAGCATACTGACCGTGACATTTGTTTGTTGCTGACCCTACCAATAATAAATGCGAGATAGGTAAATTGGGTTGTTACAGTTAACAGTCGGACTAAATTATTTTTAACTAATTAAAAATCTATCGCATGTTTTCAGTATTACATAAAACGGTTTATTTTTACCAATTTTACATTATCAGTGGTGATCTAAAAAATCTACAGATTTGCAATTGCTAAAGTGTTGAATATTCACTTGTGTTTTTGTTATTGTAATCTTTAGGTAAACATAAACTGATTGTTATGCAATTTTAACTTAGGTTATTTTAGTACCTATGTTTGCAGTTTCTAATTGCTGCTTAAGCTTACGAACCGTGAAAATATATCACATATTTATTTTAGCCTACCTGTATGTACCTACGTACCTAATTAAATACTCTCGCGCTTGGCTTCAGCGCGAATGAAACCAACGAATAATAATTTTTAACATACCTAATCTATCTGTTGCTAGGGCAAAGGTCCGACTAGTATCTCTTGATATGGACAATACTGCATAGGTTTTAACATTACACGGCCGGCCGCCTGCCTGAAACCAACCCTCGTTACCTCTATTTTTTTATACATTTGGTTAAAACTACTTCCTTTTTAAATTTTTATCATAATTCTTCTGCCATCTTTAGTCTATCACACTCCAAAAATTAATATTTTGCGCTGAATTGCGATTCCATCTCGGCTAGTAAAATTTGTAATTGTACGCTTACAAAACTTAAGTAGAGATATGTATGTACAATTATTCTATGTCTGCTTATCTATTTATCTTAATGCTATATTTCCGTCGTTCTCTGTTGGAATTGTATGACATAATGGTACCCGTTCCGGCCACTTTCGGCCAAAGCCAATGAACCCATAATACGTTCTCTCCGCCAGCTTCTGTTTCCGCAAATACTGAACTGTGAAATTATTTTGGTAGTGCCAGAAATTTAACAGGTATCAAATGGTTACTTAAATTAGTTTAAATAAGAGACAGTATCTGCGGTTTTCCACTGTAGTACCAGTAAGCTATTAATTACCATTACATACATACATAAAATCACTCACGTATACTTAAAAGGGATTTATCAAAGCGTTAAGACAGAAAAGACGTACGTACTGTGACGACCGCCTGGATCGTCTTCCGATCGTCGATCGTCGCCGGAAATATTGGATTAGAAGTATTCGACTTAAATTACTTTATCGCAAATCTCAAAATTTTACAACGGTACAGCGCGGCAGTCGTGCATCTAATGTGAATCTGTCAAATCCTATTCTCTCTCTGACGTCACCCTGCGGATCCCAAATCAAATATCTCTATTTTGTACGGTACTTAAAATCGGCAAACTTAACGTGCCAGTGGCGAAACAGCCACAGTACCTAAGTCGAGGAAACGTAGGAGATGGGGCGGAGACGAGACACGGATGCGACTGCATCAAAACCTTAATAATTATTATTATTATAAAACCAAAATTTTAAAAAACGTAAACGTAAAAAAGTAAAGCAACTTAAAAAAAAACCTTGAGTAACATTACCGTGCTTAAATGGACCAACTAACAAAACTCGTCTACCAACTCTAAACATCTGCTGAGATGGTTTAGAGGGTAACATCTGTCTGGGATAAGTTACCTATAAATCTTAGATTTCTACTCACACACAAATTATCTGTTGGGTTGAGTTAGATATTTTTTTCTTAGAATTTGACAGTCCATTCTAGGATTACCAATCGAAAACAGTCGCTCAATTAGATATTTAAATGACAGAATTAGGTTGCTTACGTCGATAAACCTTGGAACGAATGAATGAATATACATACTTACATGTTACCTTAGACAAATGTTACAATCAAAACTCATAATCGGACAAAACCTCTTTTAACTGCACAAAACAGAGAAATAAAAATTTTGTTTAAAATTCTAAAATGTACTTTGAGGTCGGTCCCAACCCAAATACAAGTGACAACGTTTATTGCAAATATTCTTGGCACCGACCTCAAAAACATTTAGATTTCTTAAATAAAATTTTTATTTCTCAGTTTTTAGTTATGAAGGCGGTATTTTTTTTATTTTTTTCTGCCGTTTAGCGTTTTAAGTGTAGAAATTTTCAGGAAACTATTTCGAGAGCTTTTAGACAAACGAGTGATAAGATCACGTTTTGACCCATTATGAGTTTTGACTGTAACTAACATACAATTGAAACGGCCATTGAAACTTTGCTTGATTGCACCTACATTGATATAAATATTCCACAAATATTCATATCAGTGATATACTTGATCTAATATTCATTCTTATGCTGCCTTACTTAGCCGGCCTAAACTTTGATAATCTATTAAAAACCCATTAACGATGCTAAGCAGTTTCGTGTTTTCAACAGTACCTGTCGTATATATAGATTATTGTCGAGGTTCTGGAGTACTTACTGGATTTTTCTTGAGATAAATTCCTTATCTGGAAATCTAGTGTTTTCAGGAGGTTCGCTTTACAGGCTTGAAGACCTATGAAGGTCTTCATTTGCTTAATGACCCGGCAATGCTGTAAAAGCACCTGCGGCTAAAAAATAACTTTAAAAAAGCATAGGTAGAACTCTCTAATATAGTTTCGACTTTGTAAAGTAAGGACTTTTTGCCTAGATTGGTGCAATTTGACTCAGGCTCCATGCTTCGGAAGTCTACATCTGCTTCTGATCTCCATCCGCGTGAATATTAAACTCTTGTTTCTAACATAATATATTAACACCTGTGTTGAGCAGTGCTTGTATAAAGGCTAATGATAATGATATTTGCTGTAAAAGTAGGTATACAATTTAGTGTAGGTATGTATAGTTCTTTCGTGGCGTCAGTGTAAAATTGTATCCATTTCATACGGATGCTTCTGCATAACAATAACGCTAATTTTCACTGCATAAAATCTTCTCTTAAAATTATTCATCTCAGGTCGACGAACGTCTCCCCTACCATCAGTCACCATAATGAAGTCTGCTGTTGTATGTACAATTTATTCGCCAAGCACTCCCTAGCTAGGTATCTTCATCTAAAATAAGAGACCCATATTTTCATGAACAGAGAAGAAACAAGAAATATGTGTACTGAATAAAGAGGGCTTGCCGGAAAAACAGCGCTTCTGCGGCACTAAGTCGTAGGCGCAGATGCTGAGGCAGGAATCTTTTGGCCCCGCACAGAACGTTATGTGTAACCTGTTAAAAATTAAGTTGTACCTACCTATATTGTTATTTTATTTTTCTGTTGTTTTGACCTGGCGTGGCCAATAAATGTTTTTCTTTCTTTCTAAATAACATATAACCTAAATTATCTACTCGTATCCAGACCAGAAAAGCAATTGAAAATGTATATGTTTTTCTTTTCCGTTATTTTCTGACTAGATTATTTTTCTCTTCCAGGATCCACTGCTAGAATTTGGTCGTAAAGTGGCCATAGGGTTCACGTCTGGAGTCCTCGGGTCCTGTGTTAACATACCATTTGATGTAGCGAAGAGCCGCATCCAAGGTCCGCAGCCGACACCAGGCGTTATTAAATATTCTTCTACTGTTGGGTCTATCGCGTTAGTGTACAAAGAAGAAGGGTGAGTAAATTATGCGATAAGGTATAATACTACGGTTTATTCAAACTGTCCTTTGCACGCCTAAAGTTTTGGCATTTCGCCAATCTGAACAAGATAGTCGTCTTTGAGTCAGAAATACACTTTGTATCAAAATTTATATCAGCATGTGATATCAGCCTAAAATGTTTTCGTCGGTATCTGTAATCATTTCTAGACGCTTGCACTAGATTTTGTATTACATCAGGTGTAAATATTTATTAACTAAGTTTCTGAAGAGATTACTGCTGCTGCTGCCGTGTGGTCATAGTGATTCGTAAAGTTAAGTCATCCATCATATGCAGTTTGTAGTCGGCTTCAGAAGAATTAACACTGGTATCGTGTCGTGTCATATAAACTTTTTCTTCTCACGACCTGTTTCCGCAATTCGATGAGCTTTGCGTCTGTTTTGTATCGACCCAACTCTTCCAGGAAGCCTCGCTCGTAGTCTACTTCCGACGTCTGTCACTCGATTTTCGTGCTTCGGAACTAAAGTAATTTCGGGTTAACGTAAGCTGGTCAAAATGTGCCATTTAGATTAATTTTATCTTCTATGATAAATCCTCTTGTTTGTTTTCTTAAAGACCATTGCTTGTAAAAGAACATTGCTGTAATGTTACAACAGTTTCCAAGGTAGCCACTTACAATAAGCAGTATGTCATAATAATAAATCATATCGTCTTATCGTTGAGCTGAACATATCTCTCGCATAGAAATTCAGATATGTGTTGAGATACATTTGAAGTGTTTATATTCAGTCTTGCTTCAAATATTAATTGGTTATCTTCTGAAAAACTTACTGTAATAGGGTAAAAACTTTGTTGTTATAATAGCGCCATTCATCCCAATCCTTCCCAAAGTAAGGTGCTGATACTCTATCAAATGTTTGAATCCAGAACTTCTGCATTAATCCAGTCAATTGCTGATACCGTGCAGCTAGCAAAACGCTCCAATGTTTGGTACTTTTCGGGTCGAACGCCCTAGACACTAGTCGGCAGAGATTCTTTCCGGGACAGATTGGAAGTCTAGGGATGTTCGCCTAGCAGGTTTGAGACACACACACCAAGGCTTTGGGCTTCTTAACGACCCGGTGACCCTGTAAAAAGGTTATCTGCAGTCAACAGCATCAGCATCATGTGCCTGCTCTGTTCCCATTTTTATTTATGGTCGGTGTAATATTTAACATAAATTACAAAAAAGATTTGGCTAAGAATTTTCACGAGCTTGCCTTCAAACTTGTTATAATGCTATTGTTGGCGAATGCCTCCAATGTACGAGGGAACTGTGCAGCATTTAGTTATCATAAACAAGCTCAAGCATAATTGTTTAAATTCATTAAACAGCATAATCTTTACTTTCAATGTCATTGCAATATCATTGCACCTGCAAGGTGTGTTTGAATAAATAATGCCTGCGTCTCGAACTAAAATAAAAATAGTAACGCACCAACTTGTTTCACAGTGTCAATAAAAATATTATTCATATCATTCTCATTCTCAATATACTGAGTTCGCCTATATTCGAAGCAGTATTAAAAGTATTTTTATACCGTTGCTAGGGCGTATAAGCCGTTTGCTAAACTATTAATTGTGCCCACGCAATCGTGGATATTCTTGCGGGATTTGTCTGGTTTGCCCTCTGATAGTCTATTCTCACATCTAAGTAAATGATAACAAGATGATTTTTGTTCTTGTTTATTTATTACGCGAATACTTATCTAACAGATAGAGTGATTGAAACGAGTTACGAAACAAAATGATTTGCTCATGAACAATGAGCTCTGACGACTTTTTATACTGTGTGTCTGTGGCATTGTAGCTCCTAAACGAATGGATCGATTTTGATGTTTTTTTTTTGGTTTATACTTAGCACTCACTTTGCTTTAACAGCATGAAGTAACCATGCGTCTTGTAGCAGCAGCATGCTGCGGTACGCCGCGTCATACGCGAGTTGTTTCAGTGCTAAATTCATTGAAATAAGGTCGTAAATCATTTGTCTGGTCGCATGATTGGTCAATCCTGAAAATTGTTTCGATATGTTAAGTGGTTTGATTAATTAGCTTGCTCGATGTGTAGGTTCAGGGTTATTTTTTTATGGCCAAGCGAAGTGAAAATTTTATTATTGATGAATCAGGACTTTTTGATGGCTTTAAAACCACTTGACGAATCGAAACAATTTTCAGGCTTGACCAATCATACCCTAAATCCGAAAAACCTTTGCCACGTCTTGGCTTGCCATGCCGTTAGTGGGCGCTGGCCCTAAGTATTTTTATACTGTCTCGTATACGTAGCATAGAGGAAGTGTTGTGATCATCAAAAAATTCGACCTCGAGATTTTGACGGATTTACACGTTTTGGACCTCCCTGAGTCCAAAAATAGCGTTTTTGGAATTATGTCTGTGTGTGTGTCTGGACGTTAGCACGATAACTCGAGTATCCTTTAACTTAGTGCATACAAATTTAACATGTATTACATCAAAATATAAGGTTTCTATGAACTTTTGAGCCGTTTCCGGTATATGAGAAAGTGAAGGGATTTTTATTATCTTAATTTCTCTTTTTTTTTTCAGGTTCCGTGCTCTTTACAAAGGCTTACTGCCGAAAGTCCTCCGGTTAGGGCCGGGCGGCGCTATCATGTTGGTCGTCTACGACTACGTATACCACTATTTAGAAGATAAGTTTCAACTTAAGAAGTAACTTTCCCTGCGACTGAAATCGTACAAAGAACAAATAAGTTCACAAAATTTATTTAAGAGTTTTTATTCATCTACCTACAATTTAAGGCGTACTGTAATTGTGTAGAGGATTTTTATGTCACGAACGCGGGTTAGCTAGACTGTGTGTACCTACGTAAATGTTAGTAGGAAATATAATGTCATGTGTGCGTCAGTGTGGGAGCCCTCAATCTCAGTGCCGTCACTGACGTACAAATAGCTGCCTTTACACTGGGCACTAAGTATGTACTTAATAACCTTTATACATAATCTACATCTTTTTTTAATATACTAGCTTTTGCCCGCAACTTCGTCCGCGTGGAATAGTTACATTAGTCAGCATTTTTCTTTTTTAAGGTACTTGATTTTTTACTAATCATACTGTTTATCTATTTCTTGCCAAGAGCTTGAATTCAAAGTTTCAGTGTTTTATCTATACTAATACTAGCTGACCAGGCAAACGTTGTTTTGCCTTATAAATTAAAAAAAAATTAAGGGTGAACAACCCTTATCACTTAGGGGTATGGAAAATAGATAGTAGCCGATTCGCAGACCTACTGAATACGCATACAAAGTTTCATGAAAATCGGTGAAGCCGTTTCGGAGGAGTACGGTAACTAACATTGTGACATGGCAATTTTATATATAAGACTAGCTGACCCGGCAAACGTTATTTTGCCTTACAAAAATGATTAAATTACTAAAATGCCTAAAAAAAATTGGGGTTGGTGATAAAAAAGTTAAAAAAAATATATTTAGGGGTGGATTACCCTTAACATTTAGGGGGATAAAAAATAGATGTTGTCCGATTCTCAGACCTACCCAATATGCACACAAATTTTCATGAGAATCGGGAAAGCCGTTTCGGAGGAGTTTAACCACAAACACCGCGACACGAGAATTTTATATAATAGATTATACAGCTGAAGAGTTTACTCGTTTGTTTGAACGCGCTAATCTCAGGAACTACATATTCAAATTGAAAAATTGTTTTTGTTTTGGATAGTCCATTTATCGAGGAAGGCTATAAGCTATAGGTATGTATAACATCATAACACGCGAAGAAAGTCGCGGGCACAGCTAGTCTTTGATAATGACGAAACAATACCCATGTTGATTTTCAGACTATGTCAACCCATTTCCCCCTTTTAGGGGTTGAACTTTGAAAAACTTGAAACACGTGTTTACTCATTTATCCATAGGAATCTCCTGTGAAGTTTCGAATAAAATAGTCTAACTAGACACAGAGTAAATGCCTCTATGTGCAAGGTATCTACCCAAACATCCCACGTATCAACGTATCTAACCCAAACAATCATGGCTGACCCGCGTTCGGAAGAAAAAAATACTATAATTATATGTATAAACACACAAATATTGTTAATTGTTATTTATCTTTTAATAGTTATTTAACTGAAGTTAGGCTGCTTTTACAGTGACGCTTACCGTCCGCACAGGTGGTGAGCGCGACCGTATTTCAATACCGCAGGTGCGTCCGCGCGACCGTAGTTTGTTTCTATGTAAGGGCGTAGGAATAAAGAGAGTTGGATACCGGAGGCGCCAGTCTGGCCAACGCTTTTGAAAGAAAGAAAGAATTATTTCCGGCACTGGTTCGCGCTGGTAGTCAGCGCTGGTGTTGAACGCGCGTTGGTGGTAGAGAACGCGCTGATAAGTTCCGAATGGCGCTGGAAAGTGCTCTTTATTCAGGCTACTATACAACATGTAAATGAAATAACCAACATCCTGAATACAGGTGGTTGGGGATCAGCTTCTGAGATTTTTTTTAAAAAAAACCGTTTTTTTTGAAAAAAAAAAAACGAAAGTACCCGGATTTTGGTTTTTTTTCACAAAAAATGGTTTTTTTTTTAAATCTTGAAATCTGCTCAGATGCCGATCCCCAACGACATGTATTCAGGATGTTGGTTATTTCATTTAGATGTTGTAGAGCAGCACCTACCTATATCAGCTTGTTTGCTGTAGCGTTTACCAGTGCCGATAAGTACCGATCAGCGCTGGTGGATCGACGCTGGCAACCAGTTTTCTATACAGGGTGTAGAATGACACAAGACAAAGTCGAAGACTACGCATCAAAACAAGAAACAATAAAAAAAATATTGCTGGCAAACGATTTTTTTTGGTGTAAAAGAGAACTACAAAAAATACCGCGCAATGTATAAGTATAGCGCGCAAGTCGCGCGGTGCTTAGCAACTTGGAAACGTGGGTGACATTCGGTTGAGTTGATGGCCCCGATATCGAGTGGTTACATTGAGCGCTGACATTTTAAAGCCATGGTTTGGTATGGTATACTTAAAATTTTGATAATGTGGTTTCATAAAAATCTTGTAAAAAAATCTTACTTTGACCTTCAACAACTATCTAATTATTAATTTCCCAGGTATAATCTTGACGAAAAAATCGTCCTAATGATGAGTGGAATACGTAATTTACGGCTTTGTCATAGGTCTCTTTACACCCGTTATGTATACGCCCTAAAGACTTTAAGCTCGTGGACCGCGATACTTGCTACAGGCGCTGGCGAAAGCGTGACTATAAAAACAGCCTTATTGTTATTGAACACTAATCTGTGTTGAACACTGTGCCATGTCGCGTCAAGTTACCTATTTAGATAATGCATTTACCAGGCCGCATTTTATACAAACTTATTTTACTACCAATTAGGTATTTACGCAATGAAGTGGAAATACTATAAGTATTCTGATCACGTTGATTAGTAACTCTGTTATTTTCACGAATGACCTTGAATTTATTAACATGCATTGATGTCGAAGAAAACAGAAACTAGTTACAGTTGTTGTTGACTCATAAGAATTAAAAAAAGTCTTTAGAGGTGTAATCTGTGGATCATAAATAAAATCCAGACACAACTGTTTTTAATTATCTCGCAGTAGATATCTATCGAGCGGGGACCAAAAGGGTAATAAATGCCTTTTGCGCAACTTCAAAAATCAATAAGAGACTTTAGCGTTACCTAATTAAATCTGTCTTCCAAAATTATAAACCTGTCGATTAATATGAAAGCATTTGGAAAATTATGAACAGTTTTACGTAGTATAAGTTATTTTTGATTTTTGAGCTATGTTTCACCAACATTACTTTTGTGTGGAACCGAGAGTAGTGTGGAAATTTCGTGACCGAAAATGAACTAAAGTGGGTTTTCCACCGCGAGCGGAGATAGCCCATTAATTACTCCTTTTACCTCGCAATACAAAAATCTATATTTTTTTTCCACCAACAAAGAGTCGAACGAAAATGACTAAGACTCGAACTCGCTAATAAGTCCTTTCAACTAGTATTAAATTTTACATACCTAGTAGTATTTCCACCGAGAAAGAGATGAGCGAAAGAAAACGACGAAAGACTAAAAATGTGTCACAGTCTCGCCAAATAGTTTGAATGAAAATTACTGGCTCGGTAGTTAACTCGCACGATGTGGAAATCAAAATTCGTTTTTCATTTATCATTTTCAGATCAGCTCGATCAGCTCTTTTCTTTCGCTCATTCCTCTTTGGCGGTGGAAATCAATACTCCCTCTTTCTTGGTGGAAAAGCAAACCTATTTTGTGTACACGGAGGCCGCTCCGCTAGTCATCCCTAGCTCATTCTTCTTTGGCGGTGGAAAACGGGCTTAAGGCTGAACTCACACGGTGCGGTGCGACGCCACACAATACGTATGTCTTCTCAGCCTAAAGCAGCATGAGTACCCGGCTCAAAGCGCGCGCGGCTCGTTCGCAGGACGCTTATTTCATTCTTAAGAACATTATTTTGCTGTCTTTTTTAGATGCATTCTGAGATGAATAAAATCCAACCAAATATTTGAGAAGCACAGACAATTTACGTGCGTTGTTTTATCTAAAATATCTTTCCCTTCTACTTTGCAAAATGAATAGACAATATGTATATTTACAATATTATTAAATTAATGTTCAAGATTGAATTAATGAGAAAATTTTGTATTCTGTAAATTTTTATGGACAGCTAGAAGTAGTCTTAGACAGTAATAAATACCTACCTAATATTTAAATAATATTAAATGTATAACTGGATAGATGAAAAAAATAAAAAAATAGAATATTATGTAAATATTAGGTACTTTTTGGATGTGTTTATAAAAATAAATACCAACCTTTATTTAAAATTTTATTAAATAAATTTAAAATTGTTTTGCAATAATTCCATAAGAATTACTGTGGTTTAAAACCAAGTTGTTGAATTTGAAAAATGGTGCCAAGTTGGCAATTGTTAATTATATAGATATATTTTTTATTTTGTAGATATAGTACGAGAGCCCACGACCAAAACCATGTCTCATAGCAATACGGCAAAAACCCTATAAAATCGTTAGATTGTATGATTCTGAACCCGACTAGGTGTGTAGTAACGGTCGAAAGTGTAGCAACTGCGTGGGAGGCCATTTCTGCTGTGTCAAAAAAAAAAAGACAGTCGGTATTATAGCAATACGTCTGATAGTGAAAATGTACATAGATTTTATAATTGTATTACGAAAAAGTTTTTTTTCAGACATTTTGCGCGTAGCATATAGCCTGAGCGCATTTTTGAAAATGTCAACAAATTTAGCCGACCTGTATCATAGCAATACGGATAAATTTTTTTTTCAACTTTTCGTATTGCTGCCATGATTACCAAAAACCTGTTTTCAGACACTTTAAGTGTAGCATATACTCCCAAAAACGAAAATAACGTTTCGGAGTCGCCTGGCCAACACCTCTGTTAAATGTTTTTTTAAATTTACAGCCTTCATAGATATTCAAGAATCTCCCTTGTCTATTCTATTCTATTCTTAATTAATGGCATCGCGTCGCATTAAACGTACGCATTTTGCCAATGTCAAGTGAAAATGTAAGTAATTTAAGTATTAAAAATTGTACGGTTGATTGAGGTTAAAAATGGAGTCTCAACACGTGTTTTTAGAACAAGAACTCGGGAGAAACTCCCTCCCTTGTCTATTATATGTACTTTGACAGATGACAGATGTCATTACTTATTTCTTTTGTAAAAGTTACTCAAGTGTGCTTTAAATAAAACCAAACCGTTTTTTTTTCAATTTCATCCCAGTTTCCTTTTGTGCGATTTATTTCAGTCCTTCAACTTCAATGTTACGGTTTCGGGTAAATTCTTTGTTAATTATCATCTAATAAATTCAGGGTCGCAACGTATTCATTGGTTTGTAACAGAAAATTCAAGATGCCTCAATACGATTTTTAAATGATATCTGAGTATCGAAAAGTTGTCTGATAGAGAAGGTGCTACACTTAATTTGTCTGATATAAATTTTTTGCACATGTGGACAACTTATTTTATCATGTCCAACAATTTTCAGACATATTGCTATGATACCGATCGGTAAAATTTGTTAACATTTTCAAAACGGTCTCAAAATTTAATGCGTTCACATTTCCGTCTGAAAATTGTTTTGTTCGCATCAAATATCCAAAATTTACTAATAAAAAAGATTTTCAGAAGTATTGCTATGAGACATTTTTTTTGTCTCATTTTTAATTTTTTTAAGTGATTTTACGGGTTTGCGCTACACCACTAACATCTGAAAAATATGTTTCCGGTATCTCAGAACTATCATTCAACTACAGTCTGCAAATCAGACATATTGCTATGATGCAGTTCGGTAAAATTCTTTGACAATTTTGAAAATGCGGTCAGATCAAACGCTACGCGGAAAATGTCTGATATTGGTATTTTCGAGTTCAGGATAATCGTATCTATCGATTTGATGCGGTTTTGGCCGTATTGCTATGAGACAAAAATTTTGGTCGTGGGCTCTCGTACTAATACCTACGATTGATACAGCTACAAAAACTGTTATACATTATATTTGTTTAAAATCTCTACTTGACCCAAATTCGGTAAAGAATAATTGTAAACAACCCGCTGTCATTTTTGTATGAGTGCTGAGCAAGAAACGTAGTGAGTGAAAGGGACAAACCTATACAAATTATAATTTGGTTTGTTTACATTTATTCTCTATCGAAGTATAGTTTATGTGGTTGTCTTTGTACCAACCTAACTCTGTGATAAGTTAATTGATAGATAAACTATAGTTTCACCTCATATTTTTACCAAACATTAACCTCAACATACCTATATCTAGGCATATCTCTATTATAGAGTCATTTACATTTACAATGTTATATTTTTATAAGTAATTATGTAATTATAATACAATAAGAAGTACCGATTTAATAAAAATACTATATTATTATATCGACAGGTTATTATTTTTTTCTACCCAAACATGTTACCTACATAATAAAAAATATTTTCCATTTAGGTAAACATTAATAATCCAATTCTGGTAGTTTCTATTGGGAAACATATATCCAATTCTGGTAGTTTCTATTGGGAAACATATACCTAATTAGTTACCAAAAACAAAGTTACATACCTATCCTAAGGGCGTCAGCATCGTTAAGGACGTAGCACATTTATCAGTTCGGAAAGGTAACACCTCTTTTTTACTATGAATGCTACGAAACGGCGGCTACGGAACGGCCCTCACATTTTAGTCTTGTTATTAACAGATTGTTTGATGTTGATGTAGAACAGATTGAGGAGGCACTGCGTTCGTTCGTTCTTCGTAACGATCACAAAAGCTAAGCTACCAAGTGCACGGTCTGTACTCGGATGGGTGACCGAAAAGTTTTCAACTCTAATTTCCTCCGCTCTTTGGAGGGCACGTTAAGTCGGTGATCCCGGCTGCTGTTGAAAGATAACAGTCGTTCCTAAGGAGGGTTGTTGTCAGTCAGTCGTAAAAATCTGATCCTATTGCTCTATAGCAGTATGATCGATATCACGACATACTGCATCGACCCCAAATACATTGGGAGCAAGAAGCCTAAAGGTAACAATCGACAATTTATTGATTAATAAAACTTGTAATCGAATGCATTCGAATAAACGGATTATTCTTTCTTTTTCTCCCCTTACCTACAGTAGGTATCCGAATCTCTAGGTCTGTGGCCCGTGGGGGGTCATCCCATGTCTCCGATGGTAAACCTTCTTTTGGTTACTTAGAAGCGATAAATCTGGTGAAATCTTGCCAATCTCTCCAAGAAGGCCTTATTATTATTAATATTATTTAAAATGAAGACATGGCTGTATGGACTAAATTCCTTTGCTTTCTCTTAAGGAGAATTTAAAAAAGAAGATGGGAGTGTTTGGCGGGAAATCATGGCGTCTGGATGTCGATCTTAATTTCGATAATTCAAAATTGCTTCGGAGTGGATTTTGTGCAGTGAAAGTGGTGTCGTTTTGTTGCATAAGCATCCGTGTTGACGAACAGTTATGAGGAATCATTGAAATAAAGGTTTTGTGTATGTAGCGTTGAGAATTGTATAGTGGTTGGGAATCCCACTATACAATTCTCATCAGTCACCACCATGAGGTCTGTACCATGCATTTCTCGCCAAGCACTCCCTAGATGCATTAAAAAGTGTGGCATCCACATTTTAATGCAAAAATCAAGAAAGAAGATGAAACTGAAGACTTGGCTGTATGGGCTAGATCCCTTTGCCGTCCCGTAACAGGGAAAATCTCAGACCAATGATTATAATCGTAGACAGAGAAACCTATAGACAGCTAGAAAGCGTGTCGCTGAAAGGGACAGAAAAAAAAGTACATACTAGATTTAGAGTTGCCAGGTAAGGATAAACTTACCCCATACTCTCTGTTCCCTTTTTGTATACAAAAAAACTGACATGCTAATACTTAGTAGGTAATGTTACATGTTAAAAATATTACAAGAAAACTTTTTAATCCATTATTAGAACTGACAAATACATACCTAGTTTCAAAACATCGGAGATAAATCTTGTGAATTGAATACGTAAGGATATAACTACTAGTATTCAGTAAATATATATTTGGAGAACTAACAAATTGTTTTATTATTTTAGATAATTTACATTGCATGACTTAATCAACAACCCGCTGCCTAGCCCTCACAAATATTTAGTAATGTAAGTCATGGTAGGTACTGATTAATATATGTACTTCAAGATAACATGCATTTCTCAAAGGAATACCTAATTGTGCTAAGTATTCACCAGTGAACATGGAAACAAACATAGAAGAAAGGAAAAACTACAAATAAATGTAAAAAAAAGTGATCTCTCCTTGAATTTCTCGTAGGTATACCAAAAACGACTCAAAAGTTGATAGAAACCTTATATTTTGATGTCATACACGTATGTTAAATTTGGATGCAATAAGTTAAAGCATACTCGAGTTATCGTGCTAACGCACAGACAACATAATTTCAAAACTGGTATTTTTGGACTCAGGGAGGTCCAAAACGTGTAAATCCGTCAAAATCTCGAGGTCGTTTTTTGACGATTACAAGACTTCCTCTTTACTACGTACGAGAAAGTAATAATGAAAAGGCTGTCTCTTTAAAACTGGCCGTATAGTAAAGAAGTATTGTTGGAAATAAAATAAAAGCAATCGAAAATATAATAGGATATTTTTATTATATTCACTAATTACAATTTACAAACACTCACAAGTAACTTTTCATACAAATTATGTAATTTATAAGGTATCCCTTTTTGCTTAGCCTAAGACATTGCCAAATTAGATATGTATTTATTACAAAATATTACACGATTTTAGATGCTGGAAATATTTTTTTTTGTATGTTTGTAACGAACAAACACAAAGTATTGGTTCGTTTTCAAAAATTCTTTCACCATTAGAATGCTACATTATAATTGAGTGACACATTTTACTCCGATGAAACTGCAGGGTGGAAAAGCAGTATATGATATTTTTACCCAACTGCCCCCGAAGGAGGGTTATGTTATTTGAGTGTATGTTTGTAAATTTTTATACTCCCTGCTACAGCCTGAATGGCTTGAAGGATTTTACATATGAGGTGTCGTTAGATTAGTCTTGATATCGCGACTGACACTGAGTACATAAAAATATAAAAAACAAAGTGGCGGATTTTGGACGCCAAACCTGCAGTGATATAAAACATATTATAAAGTATCTGTAATACATTAAAATATATTTGTTGTTTATGTAGGTATCAAATAACATACATTTCACAATAAATCATGGAGCTTGTTTTTCACTTTTGTGTGGTAATTTCATGCAGTTGAGTTTTTTTTTATAATTAGTATTTTATTAACAAAAGTTGCTCAGATGTTTTTTGTTCAGTTTTCCATTTCCTTTTTAATGTTCGCAGGGTATAGTCAGGAGATGAACTCTAAAAATAAAAATATTGATTATTTCCATGAAACTTACTTGATAACAATTAATATTGCTGAGTATAAATTGATTATCTATTCATCATCATCAACAGATTAGGAGCATGTATATTTGTTTGAGAAGAAAAATACTGAACATTCTTATGTGAATGATGAGATTTCTTACAGTCTTAACAGGTGTATTTTGAGTATTTAAAGCACTTGAATCTTTTTTCACCACCGAAGATACAGATGTTGCTTGCTGTAATACTTGTTACATAAGATTCGTCCATCTAAAAATTTAAATACATTAATATGTATATTTATTTTTAGAGAAAAATAGTGATCATATTTTTGTGAATGAAGAGATTACTTACAATCTTAACTACTCCTGGTGAATTTTGAGTATTTAAAACACTCAAACCTTTTTTCACCATTGATGACACAGATGTGCTTGCTGTGCAACTGATAACATCAGATTCATTCTGGTAAAAAATAAAATGTATATAAACATTAAAAATAATTATGAGACAAATTTAATGTGTGTAAAATTTCATTACTTACACAATCTGTAATTGGGCTTTCATGACACATGATTTCACAATTTTCCACCTCCATCGGCTGAACAATATTGGGATGTGCAAAATCTGTAAGGTGATAGATATTTTCTTTAACAATATATTTTATAAATAAATAGCGAATTGTTTTGAACTGTGATTGAGGATGGACAAACAACTTAAGCATTATTCTTAAATTGTATATTAATTGTTAAGAAATCATTAAGTTATTTTTAACTGAACACATTATTACCATATTGGGAACAGCGTCAGGATTGAGATATGTTCTATTCCCTTTCTTCCATAATAGTTTTTTATCAAAGTGTTCACTACATATTTTTGAACTAGGTTTTGGGATCCAAACTGTTCTTCTGGTAGCCGCAATCCACAAACTAGTCAGCTCAGGATCACCAACAAATCTAAAAATGACAATACAAGATACCCTTAAATTGACAATTAAGAATTTTGCCTTATTTTAGGGACATTTTCCACAAAAAACTAGCAGTACTGACTTGAGAGGTTATGTTGACAAAAATATTTAAAATCTCACGTATTTATCAAAAACGTGATGAGTCTTGATATCATTTGTTAAAAATAAACTAAAATTAGGATGTTTAACTATGATAAACAAGTAAAATAGTCGGGAATAATGTCTACTTACGAATGAAAAGACAACCCACTAATTTTTCTCGAACTATCACTTTTACATCCTATTATGCTGCACCGCACCATTTTCTAAAGATGCACTCTGTACATAACCACCTTCAGGCACATAAATAGCACAAAACAGTTATTCGTAATTGAAGAAACAAACCAAAAACGTAATAATTAGTTTGTCACCCGTAAGAAACGTCAAAGTTTGTTTAGCAACTGAGTTGCTGGCCTTGAAAAAACCGGCCACGCAGTGAGGGACAAAAAATGATTCTCTTTGTCTCTTTTTTTCATCAGCCACGCGTATATGAGCATCCTTTTCTAGTGTAAGTGAAATAAAGAATGTCCAGCAGTCTATAGTTTTCTCTGTCTACGATTATAATAGACTCCGCCTTAGCATTTTGAAGCGTGCCGTTTTCTGTTATTTGACATTTCTCGATTACGTCATTTTGATTGATGTAGGGATGTGACTAATGTATAATAATCATTTGAGTATCGATAACTGTTTATATATTTTTGCTATTCTAATTTATTAGAGCTTTCAAGAGCAAATCAAACACAAAACACCAAATAGAACTAAAAAATTATTTTTGTATTTTTTTTATTTATAAATTTACAGAAAATATTTACGAAAATGTTTCCATAAACGGTGTAACAAAAACCAATTTTGGTTTGCATTGATTCCTCTCTTCTTGTATCCTCTTCAGTTTCCTAGGAGATATTTAAATTTTATTTTGGCGCTGAGGTAGTTTTTTCTTCTTTAGCACTTAAAATACCGGCAAGCATACAACATGTATTACAAGCACATGCTTACTATATACATATACACCATACAGCACCTAATAACCTACAGAACATGTATGTATATGAATATACTATTATAACTAAGTACAAAATACAAATTTAAGTAATTCTATTTACAATATTATTGCCTTGGTCGTGCTACTGGCTTTAATATATATACAACATGTAAATTAAATAACCAACATCCTGAATACAGGAGGTTTGGGATCGGCTTCTGAGTTGATTTCAATAATTTTTATTTTAAAAACGATTCTTTTTTTCAAAAGAAAATCGTTTTTGAAGTGAAACTTCTTTATCGGCGTTGGAAAAAAATTTACCGTCACATTTTTCGGTTACGCGTCACATTTTTCCGTCACGCGCCATCTTTTTTGTATTCATGTCTATGTAAGGCCATAAAGAAGTTTCACTTCTTACGTGTGTACACTAGTACACGGACAGATTTTTTTTTTTTTAAATCAAATATTGAAATCAACTCAGAAGCCGATCCCAAACCTGTATTCAGGGTGTTGGTTATTATTTTACATGTTGTATATAATTCCCGTCTCACGATGTTTGTCCGTTATAAACTCAGAAACTAGCAACCTGATTTAATCTTTTTTGATAAGTATTCCTCATTTTTTTTTTAAACTGCAAATTCAATGTTATAGGACAGGAAATTACCACAGCAACGCGTGCCCGGGGCAGCTAGTAGTATAATAAAATCTGAATTTATGTTAGTGACTCGCCATACACAGCCAAAACAGCTTTAGGTGTACGGATTATGTATTATGAGTGTTTATAATAATGTATTGAAAATAAACTAAAAAAAAACATGCAATGGAAGCATGCATACAGTATGCAAGCAAGCAAGAATACAGCAAGCAAACAAATAATTCGCGTTAGCTTCGGTTGCCCTTGTGAGCGGTCAAAAATTTAATCTAACCTAACCCAAGGTTTTCTTTACTAGGAAATAAAAATATTTACATGAAAATTAGACTTGCAACGAATAGTATATTCGGCCATAAGAGGAATACCGAATATTTGACGAAGTGCTTGGCCGAATAGCCCAATAGTATTTGGCCGGTGAGTGACACCAAAACTTGTATCGACGTGATTGTTTCGCGCTCATTTGTACACATGACCACACACAAAATGGGGCTTCCAGAACTGTTAATTTTATTCAAATAATTTTATTATTTTATAATCTTAGATTTCAAAGTCTGTTGAAGAAATAAGTACCTTTTACCGATTTTGATAGTATGATCTGCCGCCCTCTGCACCATTAAGTTGATTATGTACAGATAACAGCAGAGGCTTTAGACAACATGCATTTCGACAATCGCTCTCGCTATCGCTAAGTAAAAAATGTATGAGATTGACATAAGCAATCGATCACTTTTCGATTGCTTATGTCAATCCCATACATTTTTTTACTTAGCGATAGCGAGAGCGATTGTCAAAATGCATGTTGTCTAAAGCCTCAGATCAGACATCCAATATAGTAAAAAAAAAAAATATTTTAAACCTTTTTCGATAATCAGAGTTCAAAATCTATTTGACAGTTTGATCAGATCTGCCGTCGTCTGTATTTATGACTACCTACTTTGATGATTATAAGAGAAAATATGTCTACTAATATTATAAATGCAAAAGTAACTCTGTCTGTCTGTCTGTTAAGCTTTCATGCCTAAATCACTGAACTGATTTTGATTGTTTGGTACAAATATAGACTACAGTTTGCGAAAGTACATAGGCTCGATTGTAGGGGTTGAAAGTTTGTATAAATGTTCCATGAAACTTTGTTCCTTAATTTTCTACCTACATGAGGATGAAACCGGAACTGAAAGTTCTTATCTAAACAAACAAAAAGTTAAAAAAAAACTGTAACCCGACTAAATTTAACGGAAAAATGAAAGAAATTAAAACCTCCTCCTATTATTAAAAAATATTCAAATGTGATAATGGTATAATGTGATAAATGATCATAATAACAGGAATTTGAATAGTAAATTAATTACTACACAATGAAGAGTGAGTGCAGCATCACATACCTATAAGCAGTTGGTTGGTCACGGACGATATTTCGAGAAGCAAATATTATACAAGATTCCCCTGCACCTCCAGAGCGGCTTAATATTTAACATCGAGGATATCATTGGCTAGAAGAAACTGGACGTTAAAAAGGCATTAAACATTTTTGCAAATAATTACAACAATCCACATAGAGTAGACGTAACAGTAATATTAACTTATTTGAGTGATTTATACCAACATAATAAAACTATAAAACTGATTTATTACCCAGAGGCTTTAGACAACATGCATTTCGACAATCGCTCTCGCTATCGCTAAGTCAAAAAATGTATGGGATTGACATAAGCAATCGATCACTTTTCGATAGCGAGAGCGATTGTCGAAATGCATCTTGTCTAAAGCCTCTGAAGTTATTTAATAGATCTTTATTTTCAATTAAATAGCACCCTAAGTTGAATTAAGACTTACTTCGTAATATTAATAGCTAATAGTCCATTAAACTTTTTTACTAGGTGGTAGAACCATATGTAGGGTCGTCTGGGTAGGTACCACCGCCTTTCTAATTTGTGCCGTGAAGAAGTTCGCTGTGTTTCGGATTGAAGGAAAAGGTAGCCAGTGTAATTACTGGGCATGGAACGCATATCATCTTAATCCCCAGGGTAGCAACGCACTTGCATTGTTAAGTGATTTACTCTTAATATTGCAAGTGTCTATAGGCGACGGTAACCACTTAACACCAGGTGGGACGCAAGCTTGTTTGCCATCTTGTAGTATAAAAAAAAGTTAAATAAAATATTAGGCAGGTTCTTTGTCTTTAGATAATATAACTTTCCCTCTCCTTATTTACCTCCACCTTTTCATATCAACTATCATTACATTGACATGCAGCGCCGGTAGAAAATAAACACTTCTCATGTACCCTTTATAGTGAGTCAAGCGAAGATCGGACACCTAAATAGCAACGTTTTCTCCCCGAAGGGTAGAAAACGTATAATTAGTTTCCAGCGTAGCTTGACCCACTATACTCTTAAGGCTTGCCGGCTGAGGAGCCACGCTAGTCGCCTGGCGCAGCAAGGTGGATGGAGAATAGCGCGTGCGCGGGGAGGGGCACGGCGCGCGCAGGATGATTTAGAGACCGGTTTATCATGCTGTCTCACTTAAAATCCAAGAGGTTATCTCATGTACCCTTAATAGTAGGTCAAGCTACGCTGGAACCTAAATATACGTTTTCTACCCTTCGGGGGAAAACGTTGCTATTTATCAGACAACAAAAATCCATATTGTGTTAGTAACTTTAAATCTTAATTACTAATGTTAGTACTTAATAACTAAAAGCGAGCTAGTTAGCCTGCATAGATGCTCAACAAGTGGACAGTCCCCATTGTCGGCTATGGCCTATTTTAAGTTAAAATGTCTGTATGTGTTTTTTTTTTAATTATTGTCTCTAAAGTTGCTTTACGGATGATAAATTTAGTGATAACGTCATACATAAGCCGAACGCTTTGGCCGATCGTGCCTCTCTATCACTTGTTCCGCGCTCTCGTTTCACGCTCGGCTCAGGTGGAACGTGACAATGAGTCATACTTCATCGTGCATGCAGCCGGCGTTCATCGATTTATAAGACGGTATCACGTCAACAATACCGTTCCCACTCTCATTGTAGTAGGATTAATGTTATCGATAAAACTAAATCACATCACTAAAATTATGTCAACAACAAAGCCTTTTTAATTATGTTTATTTAAAGGTTAAAACGTGATACTCTTCAATATTTTATGCGACTGTGTGACTTGGAACAAGTAAAATTATATGTTTTGCTGCTTTTTGATAAAATCGAAATCATCGCAAAGCGTAAAATAGTTTGTCAATAACTCACCTGTGAAATGATAATTCCGGGACTTTCACTCCTCGTTTCGTTGTTCTTGACAAACAATAAATAGCTGCACAACACATTATTATTATTTTTTAATTTAAATAAACTTAAACAACTGAGATTGCTAGGTAAAATAAAATAAAATTGCTCAATACTGAAATGTTGTGATCCAAGTACCGTGCCACGACATGGCACGTTTCACATGATAGAGCGTCGTTGTCAAACCTACATTCACTGTTTCTTTACTCTTATCAGTGTAACATAAGACAGACAGAGATATAAGATATTTGACATATACACCTATGAAGAGCGGCAACGTCATATGGCGCCGTCTATTATAATCATTGGTCTGAGGGGAAAATTTATCCAAAAAAAAAAAGAAGATGTCAAAAGGCAACATTTCATTCCTCAGTTTCATTCATTTGTGATTTATTTTCATTCATTCATTCATTCATTCATTCATCAGTTAATCAAATGTCAATCGTTTTTGTTTGTTTGTTGATCGAGGTTTAAAATATTTATTTTTATCGTCAAAATACGAATAAGTTTTATTTCGGAATGTTGAAAATTTGTATTAAATATTGAAGTACTTTCAATTCTTGGTACGTATTTATCAATTAAACTACTTTGTAGGTAACGAACAATAAATTTTATAATGTTTACATATTAAGGCGTGTTTTATTTATTACTTAATAAAATGTCTGCTTTGCTTGTTTATAAAATAGAAAATGAGGTAATTCTGTAATAAAACCTCATACTACTGCCATACCTTTAAAAAGTCTTTACTGGTCCTTCAATGTGATATGTAGGTCACTTTAAAACTTTGCCACAATACGCCTTAAAAGGTCTATCACCCACCACTTAAATGGTCTATTATTCTGCCTTCCTAACGAAAAATGCAGTAACGACAGCTTTCTTGAGATGAGGTTTCTCAATTATATTTTATAATCACTAAAAGGAGCTAAATAATGCCATCTAACCTTTGCTATTTATCAACATAAGTGGTTTGGCAGAAAATGTGTACTCAAGCTTATAATACAACAAATATGTTTCTTCAGTTTAAGGAAATTTTATTTAGTTAAAATATTTCAAATTTAATTCAGTTACATCTCACTCATTTCAAGTGCACCTCCTCCTCTCCTGAGGAGGCGGCTGCTTCCGATAGCCATAAGCCACTCTGGCACTAGGCAATAGGGGCTGTTTAGTTGTTAGGAGTACGATATAACCCTAGGGCCGGCCCTAGGGTAGTCATGTAGAATTCACCCACTCCTTACCTCCTTTTTTCCGGAAAGTTCTTCTTACTCTTTAAGCTGCTCTATCTTACGCTCCTCCCCGTGGGGGAAGGGAAGGGAAAGGGGTGGATAGGGGAGAAAAAAAAACTCATTTCAGTTAAATATTTAAATTACCTACTTATATGATTGAAAGCAAATACAAGTTGATCTAGGTTCAAAGCCAAATATAGTCATCAGCAATAACATGTACCAACTGTTGAAAGTTCAGCACCTTTATTACTTACACAATAAGAGTCGCAAGCTATCAAATGTATATGGATACACATTATTGCTTGTGATCGTAGTATTCTTAGGTTGTATATTCAAGAAGATTGCAATCTATATTTGCCTTACATATTTTATTATTATTTATTATTAATTAATGTCTTCAACATTTGTATTCTAGGGGTGAAAATGGATCAAATGCAAGCATCATCAACAATGCCACATTTGGTGCAAGTGTACCAAACTCCTGCATCAACAGCAAAAATTCACAATCCACAAATTATTCATATATCACAGCCATCACTAACTACATCAGAAGGAAAGGTCACCTACCAGCAGACGATAACATCAAAACCTCTACAATTACCTTTAACCCATGTTCCTGAAATGACTCAGAGTCAGATAGTGATGTCGAGTCATCAGACTCACTTGCAAAATGTTCAGCTACAGAGCCAAATAGCACAGCCATCATTGCAGAGCTCAGAGATAAATCATTCCCTACATGTGATAATACCGCAGGTGCCACTGTTCAAGCAGCATATGGTAGTTGGTGAAGTTCCACATCAGTATTATGGCCATTATGATAATTACAATAAGGTTGATCCTAAAGTTGAATTAGACACAAAAGTTAAGAAAGAAAAACAAATAGAGTAAGTTGTTCTGTTGAATATTTCGTTTTTTTTTTGGGCTTACAAAACTAGATACAATCAAATACTACTAGCTTATACCTAAAAAACGAAAACACATGTTACAGTGATTATGCCTTCTAGATGTAAGCACAGCATGCTTAAATACTTAAGTGTTTTATATTATACTTATTTTTTGTTTTAATGAGGCTTTGACCGCTATTAGCAGTCATGTCAGTTTCATAGTAATAGGTTGGGGAAAAAGTTTCTTCGCATTTTTTAAGAAAATTCAAAACATTTTTTAATATAGTTTATTTACATTTAACTAAAGTATGTAGGTACCATTTTGTTCGATAACTTTTTGCCATCTTGTAGGTAGGGACATGATCCCATTGCTATAGAAATTTTGGGACTTCTGGTCAAAATACCGCGACAAGTGGTTTTGGCAGTCCTCTCGTGATGTTAACCTGACACTGCCTAAAGAATTCTGAAGAGACCGAAACAGGTGGAAATCTGAAGGTGCAAGGTCAGGACTATACGGCGGATGCATTAACACCTCCCAGCCAAACTCTCTTAATTTTTGCTGAGTGGCTAAAGATGTGTGAAGTCTAGCGTTATCATGATGAAAAACCACACCCCTTCTGTTGATTAATTCCCGCCGCTTACTCTCAACTTCTTGCTTTAATCTCATCAGTTGTTCGCAGTAGAGTTCAGAATCGATGGTCCTGCCTGGTGGTAACAGCTCATAATGATTAATGCCCTTCCAATCCCACCACACACACAGCATCACCTTGTTGCGAGTTAACCCGGGTTTCGCCACAGTCTGTGAAGCCTGACCGGCCTTTGAACACGACCTTTTTCGCACGTTCTTGTCGTACGTGATCCACTTTTCAACACCAGTTATCAGCTTCTTCAAAAATGGTTCGGTTTCATTACGTCGTAATAAAGAATCACAAATGAGTACACGGTTCATTAGGTTTCTTTCAGTGAGCTCGTGAGGTACCCAAATGTCGAGCTTTTTTGTGTACCCAGTTTTTTTCAAATGCGCCAAAACTGTTTTGTGGTCAATTCCCAGTTCTTCAGCTACGTCGTAACTACTGACATGCCGATCTTGCTCCACTTTTTCAAAAATGGTATCCATTTTATCTGTTTTGACATCAAAAACTCCAAACATCAAAATTTTCGGATTGAAAACGCTTAAACCAAATTTGTGCTACTCTCACAGACACTGCACTAGGTCCATAAACATCGCAAATTTTTTTCGCGGCTTGCGTTGCATTTTTACCTTTTTTGTAGTAAAATTTTAAAATGTATCGAATTTCTTCATTAGATTCACTCATCTTGGCGGTACGAAAAACAAATGAAAATCACACATTTTCCTGATTTGAATTTGGAATTATGTTCTTTAAAATTTAAACTTTCAATGATACCAAAACCAGCCAGATACAAATAGTATAGCCAAAGAGATTTTATTACAGGTTTATACATACTATAATGCGAAAAGACTTTTTCCCCAACCTAATATATGGCATACTGGAGCTATTGTGATGTTTGATCTCGTCATGACTTCATTAATAAGAAGCATGAGCAAAGTCATACATCTTAACAGCTCCTGTAGAGAGAGGATCTGACACCTGTCTTGTCCACAACAAAACATTCATTTCCCCCCATATAGATTTGAATAAAACATTCTTTTTCTTAACACATTATTTAGAGAACATTCTAGCAAGAAAATTAATGTAATCATGTACCATTCCACATTGCTCACACATTGAGGAAGGGCCTTTAGAAAGTAAAATTTCTTTACTGGAATGTGCCCTAAACGTACATTATTTTATTCATTTAAAAACATTCATGAGGATGTAATATCAAATGTATTGTTTTAAGCAAAAGCAAAAATCAAAGGTAAAAGGTTTAAATCCCGTTTTCTTTCATTCAAATAATATCAAATGGTTGGCAGACAAGCATACAGCCTGCCTGGTGTTAAGCAGCCACTGTAGCCTATAGACGCTTGCAATATAGATGTGATACTCGTGCGCTGCCAACCTTAATCCTCTTCCCTACCCCCCTGTTCCCTGTGCCCTACCTGTACTAAATTAAATGTCTGTTTAAAAATTACAGGTGTAAAACTGTAGCGTCCAAATTAGAAATTGAAATTACACCAGATGATATAAGAAAACGCAAGAGAAGTTTGAAACCAGACCCCAACTCTTGGGCGTGTAACATTCGTAAGCAAAAGCATCAGAGAGGTGAGGCGTACATTAGTAGGAGAGGTAAATTTGTACCAGAAAGAAAGGTTAAAACGACTAAAGATTGTTTGCAGTCCTGCAAATATAAATGCAGTGGACGCATCAATGATACAGATCGAGAACATATATTCAAAGCATTTTATTCTTTAAATGCAAATGAAAAGAGACACTTTTTGCTTAACACTACAGAAAGGGTTCAAATTAAACACAAATCGCCGGATGAGGGCCATAAAAGGAATCATACTTTTAAATATTTCTTTTTGGTTAGAGCTGTGAGACATACAGTTTGCAAAAATTTTTATTTGGGCACTTTAGCTATATCTCAGAAACCTGTTTATAATGTGCATTTAGGGAAATCTGAGATGAACATTCCAAAACCTGATGGCAGAGGATTGTCAGAAGCTAGTGCACATGCACTACCATCAGAAGTCAAAGACAGAGTTAGAAATCACATAATGTCCTATAGCACAGAAGATTCTAAGCCTATAAAACAATTTTCGAAAAAAAAGCAATATTTAGATCATAATTTGAGTATAAAAATAATGTATAATATGTATTTTGAACAGTGTGGTAAAGACAATATTACACCAGTAAAAGAATCGATGTACAGAAAAATACTAAAAGAAGAGTTTAATATACATTTTAGGAAAGTTAAATCGGAACAACAGCTTTGTTGTAAGTGCAAAGGGGTTATTAAGAAAAAGTCATAACTAAAGTCTTGTAACTTAAGCAGGGAATTCATTAGACAGACATGCCCGCAGGCATTTTGTCCGGGCATGTCTGTCGCTACAATACTCTACACAGACTCAACAGTTTGTAGAAGTGCAAACTTCGATGTTTTGAGGAAACAATGTTATCATAAACACATGAGTACCTACCTAGCACTGACAAATTTTGACGGCGAAAACTATGTCCCGGTAGCGTAGTGGTCCGGATTGCGAAAGATGCAAGGTTCGCTTCCGGCCTGGACAGCCGATTTTTTTTCATTAAATTCTAATTTAAAAAAAATTTTGCGTGTTTGTTAACTAAAAAAAAAAAATTCAAAATAGTATGTACCTAGGAGCTCTTGTCTCTAGGAGTTATTTTTTTAACATACCTAACTAAACTAAATCAGCTTCTATTTTTAAATTCCACACATTTTTTAACTAGTTTGGTAAGCAGGATTGCGTAATTCAGTGTTCATAATGCTCCTTGCTTTTTATCTTCCTTATACTAACCATGGATATTTTTTATATTCGCCTAAAAATTCTTTCCAGAATAATTTATTTTCATTATTAAAGCAAAATATCGCGTGGATGTGTAACAGGCAAGTCTGCCAGACTGACTGTGACGGGCCTACACCAGCAAACATTGCACAGACCTAATTAGTAGCGAGATCCATGTCTGTCTAGTGAATTCCCCCTTAAGTTGCATATTGCAAACATATATTTTTCTAAGTGAATTTCAGCAAATTGCCATTAAACTTTGATTTTAATTTTTTCCATCATAATTTTTACTGGTCATAAGCAATTTTTGACTTATTAGAAAATACAGCATCAAATTAATCGTAATTGAAGCATCTGGGCAGGTAGTCTCGTTTTTGTGTGAACGAAGATTGAGCCCTGGCCTCAGTTAGAGTACCGACGTGTACCCACTCCTAGCACAAGCGTATTAGCTTAGTTGGAGTGCTTTACAAGATTATTAATTATGCGTTAAGGGCACATTAATATTAATTAAAAAAAAACCTTTGAAAAATTCCACAAAGTTAACTTTTTTTAAGTAAGATTTAGCAAGTTGCTTGGGACCACTAATTTTATTGTTATTTAAGTTTCACGTGTTAAAACTTCATTTAATTGATGTCAACAATAATTATATATGTTGTCTTTAATAATAAAAAAATAGATTACATAGGTACCTCAGATTTATAGAGCAGTTTGTTATTGACAGTACCTACCCTATTGTCAATATTTAATTTCAATTTTATTTGGACATTTTATTATTTTTTTATTTAAAGTAGTTTAGTAAACAAAACCCTTCAGAATAATAATCTAATGCGGTTATTCCACTGCACTGTTCCCCGTCGCCTAGCGCAGAGTGGATGTGTGTATTTTCAGTATAGTCAAAGTCAAAATTTCTTTATTCATTTAGGTACAATTTGCACACTTATGAAAGTCAATTTTGATGCCATTGGTTCAAGAGTCTACCAGGAGGCCTTGTTCTGAAAAGAACCGGCAAGAAACTCAACAAGTTTTATCCTCCCTTTACAGTTTTCATAGTATTGATTTGGAAAGAGTCATAATTCACAAGTCTTTAATAATTAATAGTAATAATATAATAAAATAAAGACTAATAATTAAACTTACAATAAAAAAATATATATAAAAAATGTGATTTAAGACATCTTTCCTTACAATAGCCAAGTTAAGTGCCTTCATAATATGCAGCTCCGCTAGCCTCGGCATGGCGCGCCGCTAGTGCAATAAACGTTTATTTATAATTATTGTTGTTGGAATAACCACACTGTCTGACTTAACCAACAGAAAGCATGCGAGCCATCAATGGTTGTGGTTGGTGGTTTGCGCCGAGCCTTACACCTCATTTTATGTTTCTAATGTCTTCATGCAATACTATGTTTTAAGTAAATATAACTTTTTTACCAGATAAACTTTTTTAGAATTGTTTGAGAAGTGATTTAAGGCAACACCTCCAGAGTGAATCGCGACGATTATTTATTTAAAAACTCGCGATAATATCGCCGTGTGTTTACTGTTTAGTGGCATGGCGATTACTTCGTGATTCATTCGCTCGTGAAGGTGACGCCTAATTTATAATTCTATGTATTTTATGTTTTGTTTTAAGTGGTATTTATGCTTCTATTAATTATCTAATTGTCTAATATTAGCCTGATTACCATAAATTAACTAATTAATTCTATAGGTTTTGAATTTTATGCCTGTATTTAAAGTTTGTAAGGTTGAAAATTGAGTAATTTGTGAAATTTTTGGTAATTGAATTAGTCTACTACTGAGACATGGATATGTTAAAAGTAGCTAAAAATATCGAAACTGTATCATACAATTAATGTCACAAAAAGAAAGTAATGTGTAGTAACTAGTCAAACTAACTAAATGATGCCGTCGATCGTTTTAATCTGTCCAAATAATTATTGAATATTTGGCGAAAAATTTATGGAGATATAAGTTAAGTTTTATAGTAGAGTACACAGAATTGGAGCGATATATTGAACTCTTATTTGCTGTATCACTGACTCAAAATTTGATTCATACTTCAGTACTGTAGATGACCAAACCTGTAGAGATAAACTACGATAACATGGCGCGCCCCTCCATTACTGTTTCAATGTGTGTAGACATATTTTGTAAGTCTTTGTAAGTAATCCTCTTCAGTAGCAGGCAGGCAGCGGTTTGAGACAGTCAAGTTATTGATACTACGGCGCTCAGTGAGGGGCGCTTTGGTGACTTTCAAACGTTTTGAATTTTGGAGGGGCGCGCCATGTTATCGTAGTTTATCTACCCCTAGTATGAGTTTGTTATTTTTCGAGCTCGATCAAACGCATCGTTTCTTTTCATACATTGCCCACTAGCGCCTCTAGCGTAAACTATCAGAAACAGTGGGCAATGTATGAAAAGAGACGATACATTTGATCGAGCTCGAACACTATCAAAACTCAAACTAAGGGTACAGATACGATCCTGGGCCAATCCAAATAACTAAATAGATTGGAGCGCCGCCGCAGAAACAAATACTTTAACTTTTCGGGAATTCCCCTGTACAGAAAACTTGTTGCCATATGAATAAATACATCTGGGATGCCTTATGTTCTACGTCTCTACGATTTTCGTATTTAACACGTTCCAATCTACTTTAAAGTAGTCTGTGGCTAATTGACTTGGTATTTTAGTATCAAGCTGTTTTTGTGCTGAACAAAATAAAGTTTAAGGCACAGAGGACTAGCCGCTCGCGAATTTGAGCGTGCGAACTAGTAGTACCTTCACCTTACAGAAGACCACAGTCAAAAACACTACATTTTTGTATTGTTGTGGTCATGTTAGTGAGTTAGGTTGCCAGGGCTCCACGGGGTAGAAAGGTAACTAGGGTTAGCAGCGTCACGTCAGTGTTGATTCCTTACAACCAGTCAGGCCGTAAGTTTGTCTGCTAACCAAATAACATAAAAAATGGCGCATTTGTGTCGAGAGTTAAATTGATGATTCGTTTCGATTCTGTGTCAGTTGAATCTATAATATAAAAATGAATCGCAAAATGTGTTGGTAAGCGCATAACTCAACAACGCCTAGACCAATTTGGCCAATTCTTTTTTTTTAAATGTTCGTTGAAGTTCAAGGATGGTTTTTACGGCGAGAAAAAATCGAATAATTTCTTTATGACAGGACGAAGTCTGTCGGGTCCGCTAGTTGTAAATACAAATTTAAGGATGTGTAAATAAGAGCTTTGATGATATAACGTAGGTACAATGTGTATCTGTTTATTTTTATATATGTAAATACCATGCTTGTTGGTGAACAATAAATACTAATTTAATATTTATAACGTTGCCGATTATTTTTTTCGACCTTCGTACCTGCATATAAGGCTGTATTATTGATAATAAATAATAATTACCTATAGGTATCTAATTCGTTTGTAATGACACAACATTCGATCGTGGTCACAACGTTTCCTTATCAATAAGGTTCGTTATTGCAAGCACACACATCTATGAAGGTCGACGTGTGGTATAATTAGGCATTGTTTTTTTAATTATAGATATTAACATTGTGATCGTTGCACAAGCTGAAGAATGACTTAGTAGAAGTTGATTATACTATTTGTAAAGAGTTTTCATTCATCATCGTATCAAACAAGACATCAGTTTTACGCAGCGCGCCACATCCGATAATCTTTTGGAAAAATGGAACTTAGGTATGTAATAGGTACGTATGTGTACGTAATGTAGGGCTACAAAAAGTTGGTCAGAAAATGTAATTAAATTTGAAGTAATGAAAAAATCAGGCCGATTGTCGAATCCTACGAATACCTAGTCGGCAGTGGGCGAGCGCCGTAATCACTAAAAAGTCAATATAAACTTTTACCCCTGCACAGTGTCATAAAGAGACCGATAAACCATAGGTAAGGTAAATTACAAAGTAACGAAGTTAAGTAACGTAACCTATTTAGGTAATCTTTTCTACATTTTAAACTTTGCCTTTTATACACTGAACGCGCGCTTGCATCGCTGCACATGTATCGCATATTGTTTATGTATGTAGTGTGTAAGTAAAGAATAGAATATTAAATCAAAAAGTACGGACGACAGCAAATCAGATTGCACCAAAATGTCAAATTTCTGCAATTTATTTTCTACCTTATATGACGCACAAAATCTCAGCACAAAATCAATTGGGGAAAATTTTACAGTTTGATTTGATTCTACGTATATCTATATAGTATCATTGACGTATACGACGTATATGCTTTAAATATTAGGTACATGTGAGATATATAAGTACATAAGCTCAAGGAATGGGAAGATAAATAAAACACACCCATCAAATTAAGTTATAAGTAGGTATATTTTTGCACAAATTTACTAAGATCTTTCAAATAGTAAAAAAAGATCCAACTCTGATCAACTAATATTTTATTGTTTCAACGAAAAATAGTTTACAGGTACCTACACAATTAGAGGCAAGAAGTCTTAAAATTACTGCAATACCTATTTAAAAACTTACAAAAATGTCTAACCAGGCGGTAAAATGCTTACAAAGTGAGAAGTTTAGTAAGATTAATTAACTGCTTCAATCTTAAGTTTATTCTATAAATCAAAACTATATTTCGTTTCACATTTATCAAAAGCGTGTGATGCATTTGTCATATATTATAGATAGGTAGGTACATTTCGCGGTGTCAAGACTGCTTATGGCAGACGATGTTATTACAAACATATGATTTATTGCGAAGTCGCTATTACCTATGGTCGTGTCACATTTAACTAGGTGTTACCTATGTGCTAGAATCACACTTGTGGGACTGATTTATCACTTAAAAATAATATTTGTTAAAGGCACAAACATCAGTAGGTAATGTTCATAAAATTATTTAGGTATCTGTTATAATAATACAAAAGAGGATTAGTCAAATAGGTGACTAACATTTTGATAGCATAGCTTAAAATAGATGTGCAGAAGAATGTTCTGTAAGTCTGGTTTACTATACCATTGAGATATTATGTTATACTAGAGTATAAAGAGCTCTTTGCGGTACAAGGGCTGAGCTGCAAATTTTTTACAAAACAGCTCAGTTGATGTACAGTCGACCAAATTGAATCATGACCCACCTTAGGATCATTTTCCTACAGTCACTCTATACAAAGTAGGATGAAATTCGCTTGAACGTACATTTTTAAGTAACAAACCTGTTATCAATTTGTTAGACACTGACAGTGTCAAATAAATATGGCTTTTTAAAATTTGTTCAGACTACTACTTGACATCTGACACATAACGTCATTTTATTTTTAAAAATATAATAGTTATTCCATTTTCTCAGTAGTGAAAAGAGTTTAGATTATGAACGACATCTTATTTAAAATTCCAATTGAGACTTTAGTGCAGTGATAAGAAAGATTAAAATTGCATAGATCTATGACCCGTAATGACGCATTTTTATTCATATTTAAAACGTACTAAGTGCAACACGCATGATAGCGAAGAAAACCTAACTAAATTTATGATTCTAAAGGAATGATCGGCCAAGTGGGTCATGATTCAGTTGGTTCGACTGTACCTACACATAACGGCCATCCGGCAATTTTAATTTTATATTCCACACATCAAATATTCATAAAAAACAGATAGGTGATTTTATCTCTAAAAGAGATCTCTTCCAAGATAACCGAGCTTTAGTGAGACCATTCACTTTGACATAGCTACATGTGATAGCTACTCTAATATAACTGAACTGACTTAGACATTCCTATTTGACTTAAGTAAAATAAGACCTATGTAACTTAATTCTAAGGAAAGGTGTTAATATAATGATAGATATTGAACATTTTTCGGTCAAACTGTCTCCGTTACTTGCTGCATTTGGTTCAAAATATCACGTAGGTACAGTACCTTTATACAATCAAGTCCTACTTCTTAAAACTAACAACTCTGCTTTTTGTGATACCTAAGTAGTTAGAAAAACTATGTCAACGAAATTCAAACCATGCATTCCCGTTGTCCCTCACTGGCGGAGATCTTTTATCATTATTTTAGGCCTTCACCAAGGATATCCAAACTGATGGGTCCTACGTTGCCCGCATCCAGCAGCTTCTCGCGACCTTTACCAGATCGTCGGCATCGTCTCCCGGTACGCAGTCGCCACTCGAGGACCTTTCCGCCACAGCGGCCGTCAGTCCTACGCCAACACCCTTGGATTCTTAGAATTAATTAATAATCATTAAAACCAAACTACTACTCACGACAGGCCTTATCTTAGTTCGGTATCCTCCACTGAGGGTCGAAACAACTCATTTATACCCAATGTCCACCAGCATCTGCAGGGCCCAGCGGGAAGATTTCAGTGACGTTGGCGAATATCTGCCTTTCCCAATGTAAGCCAGTGCGGCAACGGAAATACACACTTCAAACCTATTTTCTTTATATAAGCAGGTAACTAACGATGACATGGCATTGTGTGATATTTTCACGATACCTAGGTACTTATGTAGGTATCATAAACTCCGTTAAAATACTTGACTTATTTGGCTATTTTCCAGCAAATTTTGTTTTAAAACTAGGACTCTGCATTATTAGATTTAATTTAATGGAGCCTCGCGGGGATCATTATACAGACGAGGTCTTCACCATCTTCGTTCTTAAGTTCCCATTTGACGTCCACCTTTACTCTTGGGTATGATTTGAGAATCGGCAATGTCGTCCGGTAGTTCGCTTTGCTACCAGCCTGAAAAATAATAATAAAGACTAAGTTATATTGCTAATTTTAATTGGAGCAGCTCAGTTGTTACCGCTATTTATCGTGCAGGAGCAAATAGTACCTATACCTAGTATACGGTATTACTGGAAAATTAAGAGGATAGTAGACACGGCGAGCATGTCTCCATACAAACGAAGGAAACGTTTTACTACTTAGGTGCCTCTATCCGATTTTTATGATATTTTAGAATATTTTTGACACAGTAAAAAACTAAAATATCTGTATACGTAGTTTATTTTTCCTATTTATGTTGAGTATTGAAGAAAGATGGCGGGACATCGTGAGGCGAGCAACATCAGCCCCCAAACCACCTACAATCCTACATGTTGACCACGACCACTCTGTCAAGAGTGACACGAAAGAGAAGAGAAGATTGAAAAAAGTAAAACGTACCGTCATTTTTTACCGTGTTAAAAATATTCCAAAATATCATAAAGCCTGCCCGCCTAGACCACCAAAACACGATATGATATGATATAGCCATATCATATCGTGTTTTGGTGGTCATGCTAGGCGGGATGAATTCGGGAGAAACTCCAAATAGTTATCGTTTTCATACATTTTGATAGCTAACAGCTGTCAAAACTTATGAAAACGATAACGATTTGGTTTTGGTAAAAACGTTGTAAATAGCGCGATCGGGGGGCTGCTTACTATCGTGTGGAATAGGGTTAATTGCTAGACTTTTTATAAAAAAAACTTTACCTAGATCCTCGGATTTTTACCGAAGACTGTATTATTACCTTTAGAGGACAGGTGAGTCCGTTGTCCTTGCAGGCGTCGGGCTGCGGCAACGGGAACGGCACAGGCAAATTCATTATCACGCCGTGCACCTCTGACTCTATGCTCTTCACATCTTTAGCTGAGGACAATAGGAAAATAAAAAAAAACTTGTTTTATTTACACTGTGTTAGTGCTCGTGCAAATCTAAGAGAACATTCAACAAAGTTATACATAATATTACCGTGACAAAGTTGTTGAAATACCAGTTTGGTAGGTACTTAGTACTATCTTCTTTATTTATGTGCTTTACGAGTTATACGTGAACATAATATGTCCTAATGTAATATAGGTACACGCACATTATCTCTTACGCATATTAATATAAATTAGTCGTTCTAATTCTAAATCCTCTAATCAAAGTAATATTCACCCAAGCAGATTATTACTTATGAATATTAATGACTTTTCCTATTCTTGACTCTATATTGTAGTGATAATTATAGGTATGTCTGCACCAAACAATAAAACACGTGTTTCTCGATTAAAGCTTCTTTGGAAGGCAAGCAAATTACTCTTCGCTGATCAAATTGTGGTTCCACTTAAAGTCCTTAGTCGGTTTTACCAATATTAATTCGTATAATTGAATAGATGTAATACTAATAATACGTAATACTAGTACTATCTAATAATCATCATTCATAATCATAATTAAAAGCAGTGAAATATAATATTTTTCCACGCGCACACCATTTTCCTAGCAAAAATTAGTGAGTTTTCTTGGTATTAAACTCAACCAAGTTTGCTGTACCCCATTTAGAAACAAGGTCCAGCGCACGGCTGAGTTCAATGACAAGATTCTCACGACTCTCCACGGTTTCCGTTCGTCCAGCCTTTGGATGTCCGAAATAGCCCGCATGCACTGAACTGTCGTCTGCATAGCAATGGATGTTCCCAAGAGGAATCATATCATTGATATGCAGAAGAAACAGTGTAGGGGATAAAACGGAGACCTGGGGAACACCGGCATTCACTGACATGAACCGCGAACTGCATCCGTCAGAGCGGACACGAATTCTTCGCTCATGCAGGAAGTCAGCCACCCAGGTACACAGCTAAACAGGCAGACCATACATCGGAAGTTTGGAGAAAAGACTTTTGTGCCAGACCCTGTCAAAATCTCTGATGGAAACAAAGAACAAGGTAGTGTTAAATGAATAAATTTAATTAAAGTTATACTGTGATTAATACTGCTCGTGACATTGTTTTCTTATCAGTGTTGACCAACGGCTAATGAGTATTCGATAGGCAACCATTAACACGTCAATGCCGACAATTTAAAACTAAACTGCTTTAATAATATACACTGTCTAGTCATCAGCTAATAGTGATAATTTAAAGGCATCAATTATATCTCTAATATTATCGAAAAAACTCATTAAAAGCGGTCAAATCACAATATGTTAATTTAGTTTTAAGTAATATGAATTTCTCTGGACATAAAGGTGTTACGGATACGACATAAATGTAATTTGAAAGGTAACAATACCACATTTTGATTAAAAAATAACAATGTGTAAAAAAGCCATTAAAAGTTATTAACCTGGTTTTAGTCGAATCGACAAAAAATTTACCTATTTTTTTATAATAATTCTTAAATACCACAAAAGTAGCACATTAAGGTATTATATATTTTGCAATGTAGGGTTATACAAGGATTTTAGCTACAAAATGACTTCGAAATATAACTATTGAGGTATTGTTGTTGGAGCAAGACCCTTACGAAGGCTCTAAATGTTGATTTTCTGAAATTGGAAAAATTAAAACACAATAGGTACTACGATAAGACAATTTTTAATGACACTCCCTATTCAAATAAACAAAAAAACTAAATGGCTGCCTTAGCTCTGAAGTCATTGATCTTAATGTCACTTATCCTGTGGCCCTTGAAATTGCATTAGGGTCATATTCAAACAACAGTATCTAACTCAATAGATATGTATGTTTGAGCAATTATTTTAGTGCCGTTTTGTAGCTAATATCGTTGTTTATCCCTGCATTGCAAAATAATGAACTTTAATATTCTAGTTTTTGTGATATTGAGGGAAAAGATATAGGTGACATTTTTGTCTAAAACAGATTAAGATTTTTTTTACCATTTAAATTTATAGGTACGTTGTTCTTATTTAATTAAAAGGTAGTATTATACATTTAAAATAAAAATTTTTTCTTATCCGTAAGACATTTAGGTCCATATAAATCGACATTTTTAGTAGAGGTGCCTAAAACTTAAAAGGCGACTGATCCAAGAAGAGTGAGATTTGACCCTCCATTTAGGTGTTTTTGTCGTTATCGACGAATTATGTGTATTTGATGCCCTTAAATTATCTCTAACTCATGACCACGCACTGTATAAGGACTAATAAACCTTCATTGGTGCCGATTCCGTTGGCACAAACTAGACTAAACTTAACTAAAATTAGGTTTAGTGCTGTCAGATTGCGATTCCTATTCTGTAACGGACTAAAATGACAGAAATAAACTAAATTTTAATCTGACAGGATTAAAGTTGATTTAGTTACTCAATTTAGCTATTCGCTATTCTGTTGTCTAAGTTTTATGTCAAAATATCTCTAAATTTAGAAATGTCAAGCTAAATTTAGACTACGTGTAAATTGATGTCGATTAAAATTAGTTTTTGAGAACACATGAACAGTTCATCACCAACTTTGACGCCGCCGTGGTGGAGTGGTCAGTAACGCTGCCTACACATCGGGCGGTCCGGGTTCGAGTCCTTGTAGAGGCAAATGTTAGTGTGATGAACACGAGCATTTGTTCATGAGTCATGGTTGTTTATATATTTATTTAAGTTTATTTATAAAAATATCTAGATTAATAAGTAAGTATATTTGTCCGTTATCTAGTAGGTATCCATAACACAAGTTCTTAAAGATACTTCATTTGGGCTAGATAATTGATGTGAGCGTAGAAATATATTATTATTATTATTAACTAAGTGATCTGTGTTCATCACGCATAATCAGAGAATCAGCTTTAGTAGGATTAATTAGATTTCGAAAATAAGTAGTAGGGTAGCCGTATGAAAGATGGAGAATTTTGTATCAGCAGGTTTGATAAGTTCCGCAGAGAGGTATATGTAGGTCTTAGATTATATAATCTAAGATGTAGGTAGGTAGACGGGCTTTTTTCACAAGTAGAAAAGCTATCCACGTTTTTTTTTGTTTTCCCTATCACGGGATGGAAAGGGATATAGCCCATACAGCCATATCTTCAAGCGAGAAAGAAACATTTTATAACACGATGCAAAGCATTACTGAGGGCCTCAACAACATGCATTTCGACACTCGCTCTCGCTTTCGCTAAATCAAAAAATTAATGGGTTTGACATGAGCGATCGAAAAGTCACTTCGATTGCCTATGTCAATCCCATCCATTTTTTGATTTAGCAAGAGCGAATGTGGAAATGTATGTTGTCTAGGCCCTCTGGACCGTCGGGAAGCCTCCTCGTGGCGGACCCTGGTAACGTGATGGGGAAACTTTCTCGGCGGGTGTGTAGCTTTTGATGTCAAGTGTGTCCCCTTGATATTCAAATCACGTGCACAAAAATCTATATTTTGATGTCAGTATTTTCCGCTAAACACTTCCAAAATTTTAATTCAAATACATTAGATAAAAAATTAAAATAATAGTTTTTATGCTTTCGTTAAACTTACATACGTTGGATAATACCTTTAACTACTTTCAAATTAATTTTAAAAAGTTTATTATTATAAATTTTCTTAAAAACCCCCCCCTTTCATTCATTCTCCATTCGTTCTTTATTTTTATCAATCTACTAAACGGGTAACACTGTTCAATTCAACTAAGACGCGCTAGTCCTGTCAAAAAAGAAAGATTAAATTAGGTTAGACGTGACAACAGAATAGCAAATGATTAAAACTAAATTAAAATTAGAAAATTTTTAGGTTAGTTTAGTTTAGAGAGTGGCACAACAGAATTGGCACCATTGTCAGAATAAAACAGCTATTGGAAGTTAAAAAAAGAAATAAGTCAAAATACGTCTCAATTAAAGTCGAATTTTTCATTAGACGAAGTAAACTGACAGCAGCTAATGTCACTTTGTGAAATAATGTTGCCATCTTTTATGTAATAGGGATGGGTTCAGTTTTCGTTCACTCTTAGGAATGAATGATGATGTGAATGAGTACATTGTTAATCTTATCTTACTATACGAAAAAAAGAAACTATTTCTATTTTACTGTATAAAAGTAGGTCGATATCTGCTGTTATTTAATTATAATCACTTTTTTTACTACCTTCTTAAAAATAAGACAAATTCGGACGCGTCGGTTGCCATTTTGTCTGTGTCATGCGTCTTCTAACCTCTGGTCTGACTGCTCGAATATTTTCTCTGCGCATACGGTGTTCACTTGTTGTTTTTATTAAGTTTTTTTGGCTATAAATGCACCAGCGTGTAAACACGTCGCAAGCGCTTACCGCACGCTTCCTTTGGTCTGTGTTAAGAAACTGACACTAGTCCAGATCGGCGCAAGCCGAGCCAACCACAGCCAACACCCCTGGCACTTGTGGAGGCTTGCGAAGCTTCGGCAAGCGTGTAAATATAGCATTAGAGCACTCGGTAATGGTGAATGTAGGTACCTACTATACGCAGTCGTCGAAAAGTACGAAAACTCTTTCGTACCTACTTACATGGCACGACTACGATTAGAACCCGGTACCCGATATCGGCAGCGCGGCGTTCTAACCACTCACTAGGCTACTTTGTACTCTTAGATTTGCGCGAGCACTACACATAATAAATAAAATTATTACCCGACGTTTCGTAACACTTTTCAGCGTTCGTGGTCACGGGATGACCGTCATCCCCTAACTACGAACGCTGAAAAGTGTTACGAAACGTCGGACAATAATAACAAAATGTAAAATCTAATTAGACGCGAGTTAAATCCGTAAAAGTTGTTTTACTTATAAATGTACATACATACATGTTATTATTTATGGAATAATTTTATTTTTGCGTTTACAAACGCGTAATTATAATACTAGAAAGTTCTAGTATTATAGTTACGCGTAATTATAATACTAGAAAGTTCTAGTATTATAATTACGCGTTTGTAAACGCAAAAATAAAATTATTCCATAATGTAAGGTAGTTTCATCTTAGCTGGGCGTCAAATATTTGCAAAAATATTTCGTCCACCCGGATTGTGGAAGGTGCGGGTTCGAGTCCCGCCTGAGGCAAGTCGATTTTATTCAGTGCATTTTTCTAATGTTATTATTTCTTTATTTGCATAATGCATAATTGCATACATATGTCTTAGTGCTATGTTTTACAAAACATTACCTACACATGTACCCTGTTAGGGCATAGTAAAGGATAAAATATAGAATTATAATTTAAATCGTTAATAGTTATAAATATTAGTCATTATGAGAACAATTTTATACCGAGTTGCGATTTTTTCATTCATTCACTTTGTCACAACACTATTTTTGTTTTATCAAAACCTGACAACCCAGTAAACGTCACTTGACTTCGTCTAATTAAAAATACGACTTTAGATATTTTGGTTACTTCTTTAAAAAAAAAATGCAATGCAAAGTGCAAGCGGTTTTGATGCACAACAATCCGTGTTGATGATCAATAAGTTTACTTATTTGATCTGAGATGAGATCACACAATGACAGTAATTTTACTTATAATTTTTAATACTAATTTTTAGCTCAGTAAATATGTATTGTAAAAATATTGACTTGTTTTTCTCACATATAACAATGTTGTCGCTGGAGAGGTCAAAAGTTGTCTGTATCACTTTCACACGCGAGCACCGCACTTAGTCTAGAATTGAATCACGAGCATAGCGAGTGATTCTTAAATAGACTAGAGCGCAGTGATTTATAGTGACGAGACAAAAAAAAAATGCTCTCGTGAAACATACAAGTTTTCACCTCTTCAGCGAGATATTTTTTATAGGAAAAACAATATGTAATATTAATACCCAGACGACCCTACATATGAGTCTACCACTTTCACTAGGTGGCAAAAATATTTGCGGGTATCATTTTCTGTACAGATTTGTTTTGATTTTTCTAATTTTGCAAAATTGTAGAGTCAGGCTACTATAGAGAGTTAAAAATCTATTGAGAAAAGACATTTTTGCTTTTATCAATAGACTTTTAACTCTGTAGCAATCATATTTTACTAGGTGGCAGACCCATAGGGTCGTCTGGGTAGGTACCACCGCCATTCTTATTTCTGCCGTGAAGCAGTTCGCTGTGTTTCGGATTGTTCGGATTGAAGGGAAAGGTAGCCAGTGTAATTACTGGGCATGGAGGGCATATCATCTTAGTCACCAGGATGGCAAACGCACTTGCGGTGTTAAGTGATTTACACTTAATATTGGAAGTCTCTATAGGCGGCGGTGACCACTTAACATCAGGTGCGCCGCAAGCTTTTTTGCCATCTCGTAACATAAAAAAAATATACATAATATTTAAATATATGTTTAATACGCTAAAAATAGTATTAAAACTGAAAAGTAAAAAAACTGCCATTTTGTAGATTGAATGTTACAGTCTTGTTCGGAGCTCGCAGCAAAAACCGTTTTTGCTTCAAGATTTTACAAAACAAAAGAGCTGTTTTGGTGTTGAAGAGGTAAAATAACTGTTAAACTTACATGGTGTAAAGTCGATGCTGATGGTGGCGTTCGTGTTTCTTCTGAGGATGCATTCCTTGGCGTCTTCAGCGCACCCACTCACTCCTACATTTTCGACACTTGCCAATTTGGAACCTGGAATGTAAAAAAATGTTCATCACTACAACTTATTAAAGGATCGTATTTAACTAGTCAGCAGATTAATCTAACCTAAACTTATCTAAATCCAGAATGAGCGACTAACAAATGATTAGTCACATATTTAGTATTCTTAGTCGCACATTCTGGAATATTTATTATTTCCGCTTATTAAATACCAATAGGTAGGCTTGCCATAACATTTTAAAGTGAAGTCCGGACGTATAAAAGGAAAACACGAAAAATTTATGATTGGGCGAAATTTCTAGTACACCCCCATTTCAAAAAATATGGAAAGGTAAAAATGGCGGCTATTTGTAACCTCTAGCGCCCCTTTTTATGTCTGGTGCTCCAAAGTCCTGCTACTCGACTGCGATCTGGTGTCGACAAATGTTTCATGAGAGCGCGCTGACAAAAACACATAAAAATCCGGACGAAAGTCCGGACATGGTTGTCAAATCCGGACAGTCCGGACTAAATCCGGACGTATAGCAAGCCTATCAATAGGTAAGTAAATTATTATAAGACCTGGGTTTTTCTAGAAAGTCACTCCGTAAGTTGATATTCCTAGTTATTATTGCTCGTGACTGTACTACGCACGCCGTTTGGTTTGAAGCCCGTCTCACTCGCCTGGCTAGCTACCACCAGCATTATCAAAGTGCAGAGGTCCACTTTACGGAAGGCCGCAATCAAATAACTCTACATAGTTATTCGTAGAATTGTGCTTTTTGTCGGTGAGTTCCGACCTCAGATCA